>CM040125.1:244661382-245861382 GCA_022559845.1 Amorphophallus konjac
TGCCCCTTTTCGTCTTCCTCCTCTTTTGATCGATGGAGTTCGGTGGGCCCGACCGTGGTGAAGGTGGAGAGGGACGAGGAAATCCTCGCCCAAGGAGGGACGCGCCCGATCACGGAACGGCGTCCATGGAGGAGGAAGGGCCGCTTCGGGCCCCCGAGGGACCCGAGGGGCCCGATGGCGTGGGAGGAGGTGAACACGGTCCGGTAGGTCCTCCGATCTCTTCCTCTTTTAATTCATTTTGGGTTTTGAAGCGAGCCGGGCGAGGAGGAAAGGGTTCGGAGAGTGTTGCACTCAAATGATGGACGCGTCCTAGACAGGGGACGCGTTCCTTTTGACTGATATGGGACCCCTTTCTTGGTGCAGGACATGGCAAGGACCCTGGGCCTGGCCGATGAGTGGGCGAGTGCAGACGAGCCGAGCCGCGTCAGGAGGGAGAGTCGCGGCAAGGCGAGGCTCGAGGACTGGCCCGTACGTCTCCCTGGACAGCAAGGGGGTGTACTGGTGCAGGACAGTGCCGACTTCCTGCGGCGGCAGAGAGAGAGTTACGCGGGGCTTCCCCAAGCTGGGGACACGCGTGGCATCGGCGGCTCGCGCGCCCAGCTGTCAGAGACTAGGCGGCAACTGGCCGTCGCTCAACATGAGCTGTCGCTCCTGGTAAGTTACGTGCCGCCCTTTTAACTTCAGATTTCGGAGTTTCACTGACGGCCGTTGTTTATTTTGTTCCAGCGTGCCCAGCAGACAGCGACGGTGGGAGCGGCTGGCGGATCTTCTAGCTCCTCGGCCCCTTTTCTCGAGATTGCTTCCCTCCGGGAGCAACTTGCCGGTGCGGTGGCCCGTGCGACCCGGGCGGAAGAGGAGCGTGACGCCTGGGTGGCGACTGTAGCGGAGCTGCGGCACCGTGGTGAGGAGAGACCTTCTCCAGACATCCTGGAGTTAAGGGTTCTTCTGCAGATGATGAGGAGAGAGGTAGAGAGAGAGAAGGCCGAGAGAAGGTCCGAGCGACAGCGGGATCTGACCGAGAGGAGGGCCTTGGAGGCCCAAGTGAGGGAGCTCCAGCTGGGCCTTCAGGCCGTCGTGCAGAGGCTAGGAGGGATGGAGACGCGCTACGAGAGAGCGCGAGAGTTCGGGGAGCGACTCCGCCAGTCCGGTCGCTTTGCCGCCAGTGGCTTCTTCGCCACGCCAGGGGAGGAGCAGCGAGTCACTGCTGCGGAGCAGGCGCCCAGAGGCGAGGCAGGTGCTACTGCACGGGGATCCTGGAGGCTTCTGAGGGACCCTCACCTCGGGGGAGAGGAGGAGAGTGCCCGGAGAGATGAGTGATGGTGAGGATTGGCGGGCTAGAGGACCCGTCACCTCTCTATGATTGTAGTGCTTATGACAGCTTATGGAGTGATTTGATTTTCTGCTGTTTATTTGTTCTCTTGTGCGTTCCTTCTTCCCTACACTTCTTCTCCTCTGCACTGTTCCCATGTGACGGATCTGTCGAGACTCCGCCTCGAGCGGAGAATCACGTCTTGTTGTGACCATTTTCCACGAGAATCTGCCGTCGAAGTCAATACTGACGGCCCTAGTTCCTTTTCCCGGATGTTGTGCCAAATTTTGCGTGCGTCCTCCAAAACATGATAGGGTATCCCTAGACAACATAGGGGCTATTCGTCCTATTCTTCGTCCAGTCAATCACCCTGTGTGAGCGGTGAAGCGACACATGGGGTCGCTTGGCCAGTGTCTCATTGCGAGGGCTATCATCGACAGGTGATGGAGGCAATCTTGGCCCGCACTCCTTCCATTTCTATAAATTCTTGTCCCTTTTATCCTCCCAGGTATATCGAGAGCTAACTCGAGGAGCACAAGTTCTTACGGGAGAAGAGGAGTTCAAAATTCCGAGAGTTGGATGGAGGGCGAATCTTCCCATTCCTCGAAGAGAAGCAGGTCCAGTGGTAGTAGTTCCAGAAGGCTTTCAGACCTTGAAGGGCACTTCAGCGAAAGGGCCCAATCACAACTCGTAAGCCAAGTTTTCTTGCCCTTTTCTCATTTTTTCTTCCTTTCCTGTGACCAAACCTCACCCCCATTCCTTGTATGTGTAGGTTGTGATGAAATCACAAATCTTGTGGGAGTTGGTAGTAGCGGCGTACAGGGGCCTCCCAGATTTTCAGAAGGCGAGGCTAGACGTGATGGGATTTGGTACCTTTCTTCGGATCGAGCCGATCAAGCCCGACCCGGTTCTGATCCAAGCCTTGTGTGAGAGATGGGACCCAGTGAGCCGGGCATTCCTGATGCCCTGGGGGCACATGGTGCCCAGCTTGGAGGATGTGGTCCGGATCACAAGCCTGAAGGTAGAGGGCGAGGCAGTGACCGGAGTCACTTACGCGGACTACAGAGAAGGTGCCCAGAAGTTACTGGGTCTGGACCTGGATGGTCGGAAAAATAGGTCGGTAGCTAGGGCGTCCCTCATGGATGCATTAGGGCTCACCAACACTCGTCGGCGGGACGACGAATCCTCAGAAGAGTTCATGGAAAGGATGGAAATAGGATGCCGTGCCGTGTACTGCACAGATTTCGGCAACTGGGAAAGATGTAACATAGATTTGAGGAGATTTCTCCTCTTCCTTTTGGGGAGATTGGTACTGAGCTCGAAAGGGGATGGTATCCAATGTTGCTTCCTGGAGCTGCTGTCAGACCTTGAAAGAGTAGGGTATTATGCCTGGGGAGCCGCCATGCTGGCACACTTGTTTGCAGGCCTATTCCAAGAAACGGATCGTGAGATGACTGTGAGTGGTTTCACACCATTCATCCAGGTATTTTTTTTGGTTTTGCTTGTTTTGTATATTTTTTTTTGTTATTTTCGCAAGGTGCTGATGACCTGTGCCGAGCAGTTATGGAGCTATTATTACCTCCCTATGGGGAGAGCTCGACATTGGCGACCCGTGATGGTGCCGCTAGCCAGGCGGTGGGAACCCGTCATGAGTGCGGCACCCCTAACCTACCAACTGATGGTGTTAAGGCGGGAGCTACAGGAGTTCCCTACAGCGATGGTAAACTGGAGACCCTACTCAGACATGGTCGATGCCAACCAGCCGTGGGTTCTAGCAAGTCGTGCCCGGTTCGGACGGGAACTATGGATGCACTGCCTGAATGAAATCGAGCCGCTTCGGCTACGATTAGTTATGAGGACTTTAGGACTGGCTCAAGAATGGGTGGATTCAGCTGCGCCACCTCGTGTCGGGAGAAAGACGCGGGGACCGGCGACTTGCATTGACTGGCGCGTGCGATTCCCCGAACAGTACGAAGACTGGCAACGGGGTGGCACGATTGTAGAATCGCAGGCGCGGGACAGCGAAGACTATTTGCGTCTATATAGGACAAAGTACGCAGAACGGTTCCAACCCCGGGGACTTGTGGAGGTAGGTTTCCCCTTTTCTCTTCTCTTCTTTCTCTTTTCCTTGGTTTTCTGGTGAAAATGCTGACTTGTAAGGCCGCAGGATGTCCGGGATGCCATGATAGCGAATTTACGAACTCGCTTGGCAGAGATGGAACAACAGTTGGGCGATACCCGCGGAGCTACGAGCGCCTTGGTAGGTGTACAGTACGTTCCTAGTTAAAACCCCAGATTCCAGATGTTGGCTGCTAATTCACATGGTCGCAGCATGCCCAGATTGGCGCAGCCTCCCCAGCGATGGGAGTAGGTGGTGCCTCTTCCAGCTTGTGGATTCCCACCTCAGAACTTGACTCGCTTCATGAGCAACTTGCTCACGCCACGCAGCGTGCTGCGGAGGCAGAAGGAATGCTTCGTATACAGGTAAAAGTTTCAGCGTTGAGTTCTCTTTGTTTACGCCTTATCGCGTATCTGAGATGGTACACTCGACAGGAAAAGGAGACGGAAGAAGCGCTTGCCCAAGCTGCGCAGAAGGAGGCTAGGATAGCAGAACTGGAGAGGGAACTGCGGCGTCATCCTGATGACGACTCATCCAGGGATGCTATGGAACTGAGGATCACTCTCCAGTTAGAGAGGGAAGACCGTGAGAGAGAACGGGCAGAGAGGGAAAGAAACGCAGAGAGAGAAAGAGCCAACAGTTTGGCTGAAAGGGAGGAGCGAAGGGCCATGGAGGCCCAACTATTCGAACTCCGAATCGGCCTTGGTCTTGCTGAACAGTGGCTGAGAGATGGTGAGGAGCGCTACCGAAAAGCACGAGAGCGTGGCTTTCGTGTTGGTAGCTTCTCTGCTGCTTCCGCGGATCAACGCCGGGATGTGGGAATAGGAAGAGGAGTACAGAGCGGCAGGAGTACCGCTTTTCGTAGTTGGGTAGCACCTTTGAGAGTGTTTTGCCCGGAGAGTAGTGGGACGAGTAATGCAGAGAGAGAGGGCGGAACTTGATGTAATTTTTTTGGTTTTTTGGAATAAAAAACAAGGTTCGGTTTGTTTGTTTTTCACCTTTGCTTCAGTTACCTGAATCCCTGCACATATCACTGAAACAAACAAATCAGAATTTCTGTTCTGACTTGGCCCCTTGCTCAATAAGCAAATGGTCACTGTGACTGTCCTTGATAACTGGTCAAGGGGCCAAGCCTTTATTTAACGAAGGCAAGGGAAAGATGCGGTGATGATAAATGCGACAGGCAAGCACACGAATGCAAGCGGTATTAAAAGTGAGATGCTGCACGCAAATGTAATCATGCAAAATTGATTTATTTTTATATTTGGCATTTTTTTTTATATAAAAAAGATTTTTTTTTGTTTGCAAATATGTACATTTTCTCTTTTCCATTTTTTTTGTTATTTTTATCATTTCAATTTTTTTTTTTTGCTAACGCCTGGCAAGCACCCAGGTGGCACCTAACCTACGTGAGAACAGGGGTTTCTTACTAACCTCCCAGGTATCCTAAGTGCACATCTAGGTTGATTTGGGCCTCTAGACCCCTCGAATGACGATCCCGCCGGCTAAGACTTACCCTGATGACAATACCGTCATGCCATGCTTAGGCTCCCAGTTGCTTCCGACCACAGGGATTCACCCAAAAGGTGTTTGAGGTAAATGATTTGCCCGACCCGGGTCTGTTTCCTCACAACTCTAGATGGTATAAGATGGAACACCCTGGAACCCTAACGACCAACCGCGCGACGCTGACCCGGAATCAGACGCCGTCGTACCCATAGGTGACGCGCTTGCATTGGCCTAAGCCCGAGGTTAAACAAGAAGACATCAAGGTGGTAAGCAGGGGTCTTGACCAGCCAGAAACACGGAGACTCCTTCGCAGCGATAGCTTTTGCTTTTCAAAGTGGGCAACCAAATGTGTATATTAAAATAGGTCGCAGACCTTGGGCAGTTTTCACCTTTCAGAAACTCCATCGAACCTTCATCTTTAGAGGAAGAAGGAAGAGCGTAGGGGATAAACCTCCTGAGAGGACCGGCAAAGCCGTTAACCCGGCGAGCGAATAAGGGCCCATTAACTCATTCCTTTCGGACAACTTCGGACCAAATCTCGAGCATTTACATTCTACGGCCCCTTTTGTGGATTCAGACTTTTGCTTTGAGGGGTTCCGTTTATCGCAACAGGCACGGTCACGACCAGGCTTTTCTCTTGATTTTGATTTTGTATTTCTTTTGTGAGGGAGATGTTTGACGTTTGTGGGCTCCCTTTTCGTATGCCTGCGGGGACACTGCCCTCTTCTCGTGCTCTGATCGGTGCTCGAGGAAATGGATCCTACTCTTGCCCTTGGGGTTTGAGTTTCGGTTTCTCATGCTCAGCGTTTTAAGGGCGCCGACTGTCTCATTTGGTCGAAGAGAAAAGAATAAAGATTACAGCTTCCGGAGATCTTCTAGGTGTGGCCCTACCGTAGGTGATGCTACCAACTTTTTTGAATAAAATACATAAGTGAACACATGTTAGTTTCCTTCGA
This sequence comes from Amorphophallus konjac, assembly GCA_022559845.1. Classification (NCBI taxonomy): domain Eukaryota; kingdom Viridiplantae; phylum Streptophyta; class Magnoliopsida; order Alismatales; family Araceae; genus Amorphophallus; species Amorphophallus konjac. The sequence goes on from CM040125.1 coordinate 244,667,276, forward strand.
GCGAGCATAGGCCGACGTGGCCGGACAGGGGTCTCCACGGTTCTGGCAACCCAAGACCCGGTACCTACCAAGCCTTAATGGGCCCTATCCTAACATGAAGGTTAAATGCAGAGACTTAACTATATGGTGACTGCCAGGCATCGGCGTTTTGAATTTTCCATATTTTTAGTGGTTTTCAGTATTTCCTTGTTTTTGATGTTTTTTATCTTTTCATTTTTTTTTTGTTTTGTGCTAAGGGTAGTATTTCTTAAGATAAAGCCCATTCCAAGGGTGGGATAACTCGGTCCCTTCGGCGTTGACTAGCTTGTAGGCGTTGCCAGGGTACACGGCTTGAATTACAAATGGTCCTTCCCAATTAGGTTGGAGCTTAGAACGCGGCCCTCCAGGTTTGACAAAAATTCTTTTTACGACCATCTCACCGACTTTGAATTTTCTCTCAACGACTTTCTTTTGGTAAAAGCGAGCGAGTCTATTTTGATACACACGCGCGTGTTCGGCGGCGGCCAGCCGCTTCTCATCCAAGAGTTCCAACTGGGCGAGGAGTGAATTACGACGATCGTCGAGGGGAAATTCCTCATCCAATTGTACCCTGAGAGAAGGGATCAGAGTCTCGTACGGGACTACCGCTTCCATACCATAAGTGAGGGCAAATGGAGTCTGCCCGGTGGGGGTACGGATTGAAGTGCGATAGGCCCATAGGGCTTCGATAAGCTTTTCTGGCCAGTCTGAAAACTTACTAGACTCGCAGGTTTTTTTGATGATTTTGAGCAATGTTTTATTGGTGGCCTCCGCTTGGCCGTTACCTTGTGGGTAATAAGGCGATGAATGATGCAATGCAATTGCGTACCTTTTGCAGAGGTCCTGTAGGTCCTGAGAAATGAATTGTGGCCCATTGTCGGTGACGATCGTGCTTGGGACGCCGAATCTGGCGAGAATGTTCTTCATGATGAACTTGCAGACTGTTGACGCCTTGATTTCCGCGTAAGCTTCGGCTTCGGCCCATTTGGTGAAGTATTCCGTCGCAGTAAGGATGAAAGATTTCTGCTTGGTGAGGGAATTGGGATCACCTAGGGGACCAATGATGTCGAATGCCCACATGGAGAAAGGCCATGGGGAGGATATTGGATGAAGTGAGGAAGATGGTGAATGGATTTTATCGGCGTGAAGTTGACACTTGACACACCTACGGACATAGACAGCACAATCCTCTTCCATAGTGGGCCAATAAAAGCCTTGACGAATGATCTTCTTGGCGAGCATCTGACTATTCACGTGGCCACCGCACACACCCGAGTGCGTCTCCTCTACACATTTCCAAACCTCATCGTCACCAAGACATCTTAACAGAATACCAGTAAGGCTCCTCCTATAGAGTAGACCTCCGATCAATGTGTATTTCTGAGCCACCCTTCTTATGGCTTTCTTGTCCTCTGTGGTGGCCCCTTCAGGATAAGACTGATCTTGGCAATATTTGACAATTTCATAGAACCATGGTTTCTCTTCATCAGCCAGTTCTTCTTCGGCCTCTGCCAACATGATTTCCCTCTTCTCAAGGATATCTTCCTGCAGGATCTTCCTTGCTATCCTGTCTTTGATGTTTACGTAGGAAGCATCATCGACTGCAGGGGCGTGAAGTTTGTAGATGGAAATGGACTTAAACCATCTTCCTAGAGGGAACCTTATGGATGATGCCAATGAGGCGAGGGCATCGGCGAGAATATTCTGATGACGAGGGATATGAACAAAGATCAGTTTTGTGAACAGTTTGGCAAAGGCAGCAGTGAGTTCTTGGTATGGCTTGAGTTTGGGATCGCGAGTGCGATACTTAGTGAGTACCTGGCGAAGGATGAGCTGACTGTCACCTACGACTCGCAACTCAGTGATACGTAAAGAATGAGCGAGTCCTAGGCCAGCTAGAAGAGCTTCATATTCGGCTATATTGTTGGTACTGGAAATTTGAGCTGGTACGCCAATGGGAATGTGAGGCCTTCCGGCGACAGGAGGGCGATGCCGATTCCTCTCCCTTGAGAATTCAGAGCTCCATCAAAATATAGTGTCCACATTGGCTCATCTGATTGGTTGATGGACATTAGTTCCTCATCTGGAAACTCTGATTGGACGGGGTCGAACTTGGGAAGAGGATGGTGAGCGAGATGCTCGGCTATGGCATAGCCTTTAATCGCCTTTTGCTGGATGTAGGTGATGTCGAACTGAGAGAGAAAACTTTGCCAGCGTGCTAGCCTATCCGTAAGGACGGCTTTCTCCAGAAGGAATTTGATAGGATTCATCCGAGCAATCAAGTGGACTTCGTGAGCCAAGAAGTAGTGCTTCAATTTCTGCACTACCCAAACGAGGGCAGCACAGGTTTTCTCCATGCCGGTGTACTTCTGCTCACAGGGATTGAGAAGTTTGGACAAGTAATAGGTTGCCCGTTCCTTGCCTTCTTCATCAGCTTGTGCGAGGACGGCTCCCACGGAGTCATCCAAGACTGAGACGTAAAGGATCAGAGGTTTTTCTGGTTTGGGTGGAATGAGAACGGGTGGACTAGCCAGATATTCCTTCAACCCTTCAAAAGCTTTCTGACATTTAGAATTCCAGTGGAATTCTACTCCTGGCTTGGTCAACTCGTAGAGAGGTCTACACCTTTGTGAATGTTGAGACACAAACCGACGAATAAACTGCAACCTCCCGATTAAACCTCGGACTTCCCTCAAATTCTTGGGAGGCGGCATATCCCTGATAGCCTTGGCTTTGTCGGGATCAATCTCGATCCCTCTTTTACTCACAATGAACCCCAACAATTTACCTGATGACACACCAAACACACACTTTTTCGGGTTCATTTTCAATTGGAACTCTCTGGACCTTTGCAAGACCTTAGCCAAAACTTCTGGATGTTCCATCCTGGTCCTTGATTTTACCAATAAGTCATCCACATACACTTCCAGATATATGTGCATCATGTCATGAAATATGGCCATCATCGCTCTTTGGTAAGTAGCTCCAGCATTCTTTAACCCAAACGGCATGACCACGTAACAATATGTTCCCCAAGGGGTAGTGAATGACGTCTTTTCCTGATCCTCTTCTGCCAAACGAATTTGATTGTATCCTGAAAATCCATCCATGAAAGAGAGGGTTTCAAAACCTGCCGTGTTATCAATCAACACATCAATGTGAGGTAAGGGAAAATCATCCTTTGGACACGCGCGGTTAAGGTCCCGGAAGTCGATGCAAATCCTGACTTTCCCATCTTTCTTCATGACCGGGACAATGTTCGCCACCCATTGAGGATAAAGAACGACTCTAATGAACCTGGCTTTGTGGAGCTTATCGACCTCTTCTTTCATTTTCAAAGCCATCTGAGGGTGGAAACGCCTTAACCTTTGTTTTACCGAGATGGACCCTGGTTTTAGGGTTAAACGGTGTTCGACCAAGGTTGAATCCAAACCCGGCATATCCTCGTAGCTCCATGCAAACGTGTCCTTATATTCCTTGAGACCTCAATTAATGCCTCTTCTTCAGAGGGTGGTAGGTTGTCACTTATGAGGATGATCCTAGGGTCTTCCTCAGTCCCAAGTTGACTTCTTGGTGGATTCTTCTACGGCGGTTGACGGCTCGTCGAATCTCCTCATTCCACTAGCGTATGCGCCCGCCACATCCTCATATTCTTCACCCTCATCTTCAGTGGGGCATTCTTCATTCGTGATCTCGTAGACTCCATACCCTTCATCAGATGCACAGTCGCCCTCGCATTCTATTTCGGGTAGCTGGATGGGATTTTCTAACAACTGGGGGATGGCAAGAAGGGCCTGACACCTGGCGGCCAAATCCAGAAGGAATCGACGAGGGATCTGCCTACCCTTGGATTTCTTCCTAGGTACTACCCTTGGCCTGTCATTCCTAGATTGACTGACAATATTTACAGAAGAAGAGGAAGATGAGGAGGATGGTGTAGAATGTACAGGAGAAGACCCCTCAGAGGAGGGGTAGAAAAGGTCGCTCATCGGACCTTGGACGGGTGGTCCGCAAGGCGGTACGCACCCGTGGGAGATGTAGGAGGTTTCCTCAACGAAGATGTGTTGTTGGAGAGTTTGAAAATTGACGTTTTTTTTTTCGTTTTCATTTTTAATGACAAAGCAGTGAAAAGAGATTGGAGGAGAGAGGAAAGTGGTTATGGCTAGAGGATTGTGGGGCTCGTAGAGCAGATCATGGTTGAAGACCTGGCGCGGGTTGAAAAGCCCGCGCAGGTATGTAAGCAAAGAAGGGGACCTGGGAAGATCATCAGACAATCGTCTGGCCCAGGAAGAAAATATCAGCAAAGGCTGAGACGAGTGGATGGAGAGGATGGCGGCTAATGAGCCGTCGATAGCTATGTTGAGGACGGATGAAGATCCGCCGATGACAGAGTCCTTCTGGCGAGGACGAGGATAGTTTGGAACCTTGGCAAGAGTGGCAATGTTCTCTGGTATCTCGGAGATCAATGGTGGTCCTTCAAGCTGTGGGGACGAGAACATCCTTTCCAGTGCAACAGAAATGTCCCGTATGTCGAACCATTTATCCCACTCGCATTCCGGATCTTTGATCTTGCCTCTTTTGGTGATCCTCGGACATTTTTCAGCAAAATATACAGCATGTGATTCCCCATATGCTTCTCGTGGGTGATCTCCTATCTGAACAACGGGCCCTCTGTTGAAGTGGTTTGATAGAGTCCATGTGAGGGGCTTCCAATCTGCCTTGAACGGTCCTTTGAAGCCTAGGCCAAACCTACGGTTCGGCCTAATTTCTTTTGGCGGCTTGAGCATACCCTGTAACTGTGCGCCCAGACCTTTTCCCTGTTGGTAGCCGATGTTCCTCATAATCTCCCAACCTTTGGAGTGAAGAGGGAGACATGATGTTGTGGTTGCCCTGACCGGCTCCTTTGGTGCTAGTGGAATGCGAGATGGATCACGTACATCCAGCAGTGACAATATGGGCCGATGAGACGGCCAAACAGATGGCAGAGAGGTGTTGATAGCATCCACTGTGTGAAGGACAGGTGTACTGACCACTTTAATAATTCTCCCATTGTAAGGAAACTTCAGGCATTGATGGTTGGTGGAAGGCACAGCGTCCATGGCTTCGATGTAAGGTCGACCCAGTATAGCCTTGAATGTGGGGTCCATGTCGAGGACATGGAATTCCGTGGGAATTGACATGGGGCCTAGTTCTGCCTTCAGAATAATCATCCCCTGCGGCGGCCTTTTGCTATTGTCATAGGCCGTGACCGTGATCGAGGAAGGTCTTATTTGTTCCTCGTCGATCCCACACAACTGAAGAGTGCTCATGGAGATCACATTTATGGACGCACCCGTGTCCACAAGACACGGGTTTATGGATACGCCATTAATTTTTATTGAAATGCACAGTGCATATTTCCGAGCCTCCTTGGGAGCGAGCTCGTAGTTGTGAACATGATGGCGGTTGTGTGTCTGTTGGGGTCAGGACGGTCGAAATCTTCTCCACGGGGAGGTCTTCATTAACCATGACTTTTGAAGATATTCCATCAAGGCCGCCTGGTGTGATGTGGATCTTTGAAGTAGCTCTAGGATGGAGATGCGAGCAGGCGTCTTGTCCAGGTGTTTCAATAGATCATACTGTGTTCCAGGGATAGCTTTTTCTGGTTGTTCTCCGTCATCCTTCTCTGGCTGAGATTGCTCGGGATTCTGACTGTTGTGGGGGAAAACCCTGTGGAAAATCCTTCCACTCCGGAGCACCATTGCCTGTGGCTTTTGTACCTCTGTGGGGGTAGCAGTGGGTTTTAACAGGGGTTTGAGGGGTAGTAGTGGAGGAATGGTTGATGAAGCAGGGGTGATGACGGGAGCAGGGATTCTGATGAGGGGTTTGTTAGGTGGAGGCATGGTGGAGGTAGAGGGGATATCACGCGGATTATGAAGGATAAGGGGTTTGGAAGGTGGAGGTGGAGGTAAGGTTTGAAACGGGTAAAGGTTTTGAGGCGGATGGTGGGTGATGAGTGGTTTTGAAGGCATTAGTGGTGATGTGGTGGAGAAAGACGGGGTTATGTATGGTGTACGGATGATAAGGGGTTTAGAAGGCGTAGGGGTAAATGTGGTAGAGGTGGATGGTAAAGTGGGGGAGTGGGGGAAGGTGAGAGGGTGTGAAGGCGTAGTAGAAAGTGTCGGTTGATAGGAGGTTGGGGTGCGGATGAGAGGGCGTAATGGTAGTGGAAATGGCGAAGGCGATACCGATGCGGATTGATGAGAGAGAGGTGCTACCCGGGCAAGGTGAGGGGGTTGCATGACGATAGGGTTGGAGGTATAAAGAATGGAGGTACTTTCCTGGTGCCACACCTGCTCTCTCCCGACTTCCGGGAAGGAGGAGATGGGGTTAACCTGATGATTGGGCTGTTGGTGCTCCGGTAGTGGATTCTGGATTATGCCCATGTCGGGCTGTTGTTGTGGGGCCTGCTGAGGCTGCTGTTGTTGTTGTGGTTGCTGCTGCTGCTGCTGTTGTAACTGCTGCTGTGGCCTCTGAGGAGGTCTCCTAGCCTTGAGAGCGGCGACGTATCGTCTCATCTCATCCCAATCTATTTGATGTTCATCGTTCATATCATGTATGTAATCTTTGAAATGGAAGCAGTAATCTACTGTGTGTCCCGGCTGCCTGTGGTAAACACAGTATTTGGAGGTATCAACATTGGGGGGCCACATGAGCCTTTCTCTGGGTAAGGCGAGTTGGTTTGATGCCATGAGGGCATTAAAAATGTCTGTTAAAGTTTCTGGCAATGGTGGATAGTAGGCTCTCTTGGGACCGAGCGGCCTCCTTTGTTGCTGTTGGGGACCATAGTTCCCTGGAGGTGGAACTTGGTTGTACTGAAGCGGTGGTTGTTGTTGCTGAGGTTGTGGTTGTTGTTGCTGGGGTTGGCGTAATGGAGGCATATTATCCTGGGGTGGATTATTTTGGGGTGGAGGACGGAGAGGGAAAGGACCTGGTTGAAGGGGTAGTCGGGGCATTTGTGGAGGCCTTGGGTTGACTGCATAGTTGGCATTGTTGACCGCACTGACTTGCTCATTTGTCACGACCCCTTCTGTGGCTCCGCCCGGGACACCAGCGCCTGTCTTTCTGACCACTTTGGGCTTCGGCGACTCAAACATATTCATAATGGGGGAGTCCTTTAGCTGAGTTTGGATGTATCGGGCTCTTTCATAGAGCTCCTCCATTGTAGTGAGTTTATTCATGGCCAGGACATGTCTGAACTGTGGGGTTGCATTAGACACAATCATCTTCACTTGTTCGGGCTCGGAGAGGGTATCCCTTATTCTTTCCGCTAGAGACCTCCATCTATCAGCATATCGGACAAAATCCTCGTCGGGTTTCATCTTTTCGGCCACTAGGTCGGTAATGGAGAGTGAGGGACCGACCCTATCCCTATATTTCTGCAAGAACCTTCTCTGCACTATTTCAAAATTCTTGGCCTCGCGGGGCTCCAGAGAATAGAACCACTCAAGCGCGGGACCATCCAATGATCTCCGAAAGAGGTATGCCAGGGACCTCTGATCGTTTTGCCAGTAGGAGGACTCATACATGAAGTCCTTGAGGTGAATGAAGGGGTTGCCGGTACCATTGTATCTGCGGTACGTGGGCATTTCGGAGGGAGGAAGATGAATGACCGGAAGGATTGGCAAAGCAACCTCCGGGGTGGCTTTCACGTCCACCATTCTTCTCAGATTTTGAAACTGCTCGTCCATGCGATTGAATCTATTGAGGAGCGATTGGGCGAGCTCCTCTGGGGGTGAAGGTGGCACTTGCCACTGGGGGAGAAACTGTCTCCCGGAGACTTGAGGGGGAAACCCGGAATGAGAGGGAACTGTCGGACCACCGACAGTTGGCCCTGGCTGAAACGGTGTGTGAGGAACACCGGGAGTTTGAGATTGTGACGGGAATTGGAATGAGGGAGGTTGTTGGCTCGCTTGTCCTTGAAGCGAGGGAGACTGGATGGCTTGCGCCAATGAAGGAGATGGAATGGCCTGCACGGACTCGTGGAGAGGTGCGATGGCCGGAGTTGATTCCTGGGGCGTGGGGGAAACAGATTTCCCCTTTAGAATGGCCTGGAAGGCCCGGAGCTGTTCAGAGGTAAGCTCCGTGTTGGCGAGGACGCCCAGTAAGGAAGTGATATCCTGTGGCGGGGACGTGTCCCCGGCAATAACCTGCACCTCCTGCGAGGGGTCATGAGAAGGACCCGAGTCCATAGCATAGACTCGCGGGTCGGCTGTCAAACCACGGCTAGGGTGGTTCTCCTCGGAAGACTCGTGAGACATGCTCACAGTTCTCCCAGAACGCAAAAACATACACTAGCAAGTAGGCAGCAGAGATTATCAAACAAGTGGATGCCTTTACGCCCTTTTTTTTTGTTTTGATTTTGATGATTTTTTTGTGTGTTTTTAGCGAGATCCGAAGTTCACACAAGATAGGGACCCTAGTTTATTTTTTGTTTCACCGCCGTGTCAGCTAGGGTCTCTCGTCTCACCACGAATGAAATGACTAACTTCGGGGAACTTCAATGGTACAACCAGCCCAGTGAACGAAGAGGAGATTCTTCGATGTCGGGGACTTACGGAGGTCCCAGTGTAGGAGATTCTAGTCCGTTGAGAGGAATTCCCAAACGGAGAGTCCTTCCTTCACCGGGAAAGGGTGATCCTCAAAAAAAATGAAAAAAAGGATAGAAAAGAGGAATGGATGTATGCAATGGAATGCTGACAGATATATGGAGTGGGAAAACAACAGAAATAACAAACATGTAATAAACAAAGAACCAATCAGAACTGACGGTGCTGCCGTGAGCACAACGGGGGCGCGCGTGGGCGCCAAGGTGGAGAGGCACGGGTGGTGCCGAACTTGCAAGGGTAGCCGAGAGGAAGCAGTAGACGTCCCACCGTGATCGCCAATCTGTGAGCGACGTCACGCGGTTCGGAGTTCGATGGTGCGGGGAAGAGGATGCGGAGAGCGCGCGGGCTCCTCTTTTTGTTTGTTTTGTTGTTTGCTGCAACACAGAGATGAGAGAAGAGAGAGAAGGGGCCACCACGAGAGATTGCTCCGGCGGGGCGAGCGGGACAAGTATAATATAGCAAGATATGGGGTTCAAACGGCCATAGCGGGAAGTGACTCGCCGCGACCTCGGGGGGACGGGAATGGTGCAGAAATTAAATAACAAAAATTGAAACGGCCATTGGGGAAGTGACTCGCCGCGGCCTCGAGAATATGAGCAGAATATAGCAGAATATAAAAGAGAATATAAGAACAGAGATTTAAACGGCCATTGGGGAAGTGACTCGCCGCGGCCTCGAGAATATGAGCAGAATATAACAGAATATAGAGAGAGTATAAGAACGGAAATTTAAACGGCCATTGGGGAAGTGACTCGCCGCGGCCTCGATGATATGAGCAGAATATAACAGAATATAGAGAGAATGTAAGAACGGAAATTTAAACGGCCATTGGGGAAGTGACTCGCCGCGGCCTCGATGATATAAACGAAATATAACAGGATATAAAGAGAATATGAGAACAGAAATTTAAACGGCCATTGGGGAAGTGACTCGCCGCGGCCTCGATGAAAAGATGTGATCGCCAGGGGCCGAAAGACCCCAAAATAAGAAAGTGATCGCGCCTACCTCAAGAGCGGGAGATGGCGGGTTGCTTCTTCCCTCCTTCCGGCCGGCCGACGGAGAGGGCTTTCCTCGGGTACCCTTGCAAAACAACGACAAATAAATGACAAGTGGATTAGAAAGATGGAGGTGTAGTATTCAAATCCTCGCGGTAAAAATAACGAAATGATGGCAAGACACACACCTGGTTGGTGTTATCTTTTAAACCCCTCTCGGACTCGAGTAGGAGGAAAATGAGATGATGGATGCAAGAAGTATAAGAGAAGAGGCGCCCTTGTGAAGGGGGATAGAGGATGCAATATGATGAATGTAAAGAACTATGGAGAAAAAGGGGAAGAAAAAGCTTATTGGATGAGCCGAGGGTGAAATCCGGCGGAGCTCCGGCAGCGTGGGGACGACGGGGAAGCGCGGTGGATGAAGACGACCTTCCTCTCGCGAGCGTAGGCACCCGAGAAGCCGGCAGAACCTCCACCTACAAAAGACCCCACGGGTTAGAAAAATGACTCCGTAGCCTCTGGGCTCCGGCAGCCTATCGGATCACTGCTTAGCTCCCCTAGAACTGAGGGGGTGGGCCTCTATTTATAGAGTTCCGGAAGGTGGAGGCGTCCAGGACCCTGGACACCTCCATCAGGGCCGAAATAATATTTTATTCTATTTTTATTGATTTTTTTAGAATACTTTTATGGGGGCGTCCAGGGTCCCGGACGCCTCTAACAGGTCCACCGAAAACCGACGACGGCCGCACGCGGTTTGGCACAACGCGTGGTTTTGTTGGCGGCGCCTCGTGATTCAAAAATGGGCGCGTCCAGTCAGCTAGACGTCTCTAAATTTGGCTTTTTTCACACACGACAAACCGTCGTTCGGTGGGCGGCGCCCGTGAGTGAGTTGATGGAGGCGTCCAGGGGCCTGGACGCCTCCAAAAGTTTATTATTTTGTATTTTTCTTTTGTCTTTTATGCCAAGGCTGGCATTTTTATTTTTTTATTTGTTTTTATGGAGGCGTCCAGGGACCTGGACGCCTCCATTAATATATATATAATTTTATTTATTTTTTTTGTTTTTTATGCCAACTGGCATTTTACACTTATTTTTTATTTTTGTTTTTATGGAGGCGTCCAGCGTCCTGGACGCCTCCATAAATATATATATTTTTTATATTTTTATATTTGGTGTTGGGGCCCTTAGAAAAGAATAAAACAAATTAAAATCATGGGGGCGTCCAGGGGCCTGGACGCCCCCATTAAGACCCACCCGGGTCCTTGGATCGGGCGTCGGTGGCCGCCCGGCAGATATCCTTCTTGGTTCCGGAACCTCCTGATGCGTTCGACTGGTGTTGATGCCGTCCGAATGCCGTGACGAGACGATTCCGGATGCCGAAAAGGGCGGAAGAAGACTCAAGAAAAGGAAGCACTCAAGTGATTCAAAACGCGTAAGCCGTCGCGGGACGTTGTATAGTAATATGAGACTTTCTCAGGAGATGTCAGGAATGGCGTGTCTACACCTATATGTAATGCAGGGACATGCAAAGACTCGACATTGAATTGCTGTGCAAAGATATGCAACTTACTCCCCCTGAAAACATGCAGTACACTGGTCTACATGAAGACAAGACCCTTGGTACTTGGCAGAGAACCTGGTCTCAAGGACCATCTCACACATAGTAAGAACCTTTAGGCAGATTTCCTTGCATTTTAGTAACTTACCATTTGATATACCAGGGTTATGCAAGACAATGCAACTCGAGGCAGAAAACAAAATATGCAGTCTTCAGCAATAGGCAAATGATAGTCATGCAGACGAAATGTGTACCTATGAGACACATGTATTGACAATATACACTGAAGAAGCATTCAAATTCAGTTCAATCATATATCAAGAGAAGAGCATCAGTTATGCAGAATTGAATTCAATAGCTGAGTCTGGACTGCAGACTGATCAACTAGACAAGATAAGATCATACATCAATTAAGTAAATCAACATGAAACTCACAATTTTCATGCTCACGGATTCGAATATGAATTTAAACAAGGTTCAGACCTAACCTGAGGAATTGACTCCTGGGGCTCCCCCTTTTTGAGTGCCTTGGTTAACCCCTTTCATTTCCAAGGCACACCTGCAAGATAAAATCAGATTGATCCTGCAGGAACCCAAGCTGCCTTGGGTCCTGAATTAACCCTCGCAGGGGTTCTAAAAGGTCTCTCAGCAGGATAATCATCAAATTCCAACTGATAGCAATTATTCATGGAATGACCAAGCCTTCCACAATATCTACATGACACCGCCGAGTTAGCTGAAGTATGATGCCTATGTAGATGAGCATGAGTATTTCTTTGATTATCATAAAAAATTTTTCTTTCCATAATCAGCTAGCCAACAGTTGGCAGCTTTGTGGCCTAGCTTACCACATTCAGAACATGTAGAAGTCTTTCTTTTATATGCAACTTTATTTCTTCCAAAATCATTTTTCTTTGTAGGAATTTTAGCATATTTGAAATTGACATTCCTACCCTGGATATGCCAACAGTCTTTGACTGTGTGGCCATGCTTTCTACAATGAGAACATTGAAGGGAGTTTCTTCTAAATGACCCTGACCAGCATTGTGCAGCTATATGTCCTATTTTTCCACAGTTATAACAATCAATTTTTTTATCCCACGGGACCTGTTCTCTAGCCTGATTGTTTTGAGCAGCTGCTAGGTCATCCTTTTCCATCAACTTACAATCATGCATCAAATGTCCGTGTTTGTGACAGTAGTGACAGATCATTCTCTTTCTAGATGTATGCGAGTGTGGGTGAGGACTGTGATCAATATGCATAGAAGAGTTCTTTCTATTTGTTTTCTGTTTTTCATTCTCTTTCTGATTTTTGTACTGAGGTGAGGATGAGGTAGAGGGCTTTTCTTGTTCTGAACTTTTAACGAAAACAGTCTTCAATTTTTCTCCAAAAGCCTTCTCAGCCTTCTTCATGTCTGGACTGTAACCCAGTCCCTCCTTCTGAAAATTTACATTCGCACCAAGGAGCTTATTCAAATTGTCTCTTCCCTTAACAAATTTTGACAGGGAGTTTTTTAGATCTTCAATTTCTCTTTCCAAAGACACAATGTGGTCCTCACACAACATAAGTTGATTTTGCAATTCATCATTCAGACTTTTCAGAGTCTCATTTTCCAGTGTCAATGTGAATTCATTACTCACTTCATTTTCTTTCAGAATAGATTTCCCTTTTTCAACTGTCAGGAGTCTCTCAGACATGGCGGAATTTAGCAACCTCAATTCTTCATTTTTATTTTCCAATGAGGAGATTTGTTCCTTATTCGTATTCAGATCAACTAAGCACATATCATGAGATGTTTTTAGTCTATGACAGTTTTCACATGAAACATTAGAATTTATCTGTTCACATCTCTTTTTTAACTTTCTATTTTCAGATTTTAATTTCTTGGATACTTTGAACAAGTCTTCATACATCACTATTAATTCTTCAAAGGAGTATCCATCTGATTCGGATTCAGAATTTACCTTGGATGAGGATTCCTCATCATCCCGGTTGGCCATTAAGCATATTGACTTTCTTCCTTCTCTATCAATGTCCGAGGTGTTCCCTTTGAGTTTTAATAACTCTGGACAATCATCCTTTGTGTGTCCAGCCTTCCTGCATTTGTAGCAAACATTAGAGTCAATAATCTTGGCAGGATTAGAAGTATGCCTTCTTTGCTGTTTGCTACCGTCAAGCTTTCCTTCTCTTTTTCTCAGAAATTTCCTGAAGTTACTAATCATCATTCCAATGTGGTCTTCATCAATTTCAGACCGCGAGAGGCTACTTTTCTTGCTTGATGATCCACTGTGGCTGGATCTGTTTGCTTTGCTGGAGCTAGTCTTCAGCACGATTGGCTCCATTGCAAACAATCTGAAAGCTCAGAACAAACTGAAGCACCTAAACCAAATAAGCAAGACAAAGCACTAAGACGGAGAATCAAAGCTACGAACACAGAAAGCACACTCTGAAAAACACCAAACAAACCAGCATGATCCTCTGCAGATTGTTAGATCAGATAGATCAGAGACCTGCTCTGATACCAATTGTTGGGTTCGGTGTAGTATTCAGAGGGGGGGTGAATGAATATAGCCCGTTTAAAATTCTTTCATTCAATATAAAAACTAGAGAGCTAACGAGATAGATCAGGCAATCTGAAGCTCAACTGGTATTTCGCTCTCTTGACTGATTAAAGTATTCTAAGAAATCCAATCAACTCTTCTACTCAATCATAAACCAAACACTTAGAGCGCCCCTATGCAATCACCTAGCGGAAGCAAAAACAGATAAATCAAACCATAGTGCAATAGGAGTTTTTAGGTGGTTCGGTCCAGCAGACCTACATCCACCCCACACTCAAACCGAGTGTGGCTTCCATTAGCTCACGCTAGAAACAGCAGACTCAGTCTGCAACAAATGCTGCCAAACAGCTTGACCAGGGGAACAACCTCCCCTCTTCCTCCCAACCGGAGGGAACCACTAGTGACACCAGTCACTAGCAAACCAGAGACACACGGTCTCTCTTCCTCCATACCCGGAGGGAAACCCCTGGACTTGAATCCACAAGCCCAGAACCGGAGACAAGTCTCCCTTCCTCCAACCCGGAGGGAAACCTAGAGACCCAAGTCTCTCTTCCTCTGAACCCCAGAGGGAAGCACAACCGGAGATAAATCTCCCTTCCTCCAACCCGGAGGGAACCCACAAGCAGCTCCCAACTACTTGCAACTGGAGATCAGATCTCCCTTCCTCCAAACCGGAGGGAACCCGACCTCAGACCAGAGGATCGAAAAGCACAGCAAACCAGAAAACAAAGAAAAACAATAAACGAAGATAACTTCAGCAAAACAGAAAGCTGAAAGATGAAGTGCACAATGTGGCTCTCACTGGAGCTGACTGGCCTGGATTTGATCCACGGTCCAGTAGACAGATCTTCAGGTAATCTCTTCTTCCTCTTCTCTTCTCTTCTTCTTCTTCTCTTTCACTCTTTCACTCTCTCAATCTCTGCTCTTCTATTCTCTTAGGCTCACACTTCTATCTCTCTCTCTCTCTCTCTTCTACTCTCCTAATCTCTCACTCTCTTGCTACACTTCTTCTTCTTCTTCAGCTCACGCTCTCACTCTCTTCTCTGCTCTCCTCTTTTCTTTCTTTTCTTCCTTTTTCTGGATCGAAGGCCTTTGTGCACTACTGGCTTCTTCTTCGATACCTTCATCTGTGGACGAATGCTGCATTATATAGCAGCAGCAGCAGGTGGATAGGGCATAAAACGCGTGTGCCTCCCACGCTTGATCCAGAGCCTTCCTGCCACGTGCCTTTATAGGATTGATTCCTCTTGTCTTGGATCACGTGCAGCTCAGGTGTGTGGAACGTTCTTCCTCGGACCTGTAATGATATTAAAACCATTAACATGCTGTATGGCCACAAAGAACAAAGCTGCATGAGGTATGGACTATACTGGGAAAGACGCGAGATAGACATGGTGACTACAACACGAAGTGAAGGAGGAACGATACGAGATGCACTGTCACAGAACAGACACAGAGAAGGGAACGACATGAAGTAAGGATATAAAACAAAAGAGACACGAGGTCTAGAAAGAATAAAAAAAAATGACACGAAGACATAATTGGGAAAATGACACGAAGTCAGTAAAGACTCGATGTTCAACAGTAGGTGACACGAAGTAAAAACCACACAGACATAAATGATAACACGAGATGCAACCTAGAACAGAGATAACACTATAAAGAGAACTACACGCAGAAGATGAAAATAATAACCGACACGAGGTGAAAAACAACATGAGGACAACATGGACTGACAGCAGAAACCGACACGAAGTGGTTGCAAACAAGTAAGGCACAAGGTCTACGTAAAGCAACACGAAGTGTGGTCAAAGCGAGAACGACACGAGGTCTAATGAGAAAGACCAACACGAAGACGGTGAAAACAGCACGAAGTGAAGAACAACGACACGAAGTATAGTGGTGACAAAAACACACACTACACAGAGAACGACACGAGGTGGTGACACAGAAAGCAACACAAAGTGCTGCAATGTTCTGAACGCAGTGGAACAAAAACGACACGGAGTGAAAAGCGACACGAAGATGAAAACAACACTTAAGACGAAGTTGACACGGAGTGAAAAAGTAGACATAAAAATGACACGAGATTCAACTAGAGGACAGAGAGAAGTGACACGAGGTTTACACAGAAACGACACGAGGTTCACTGTGAAACGACACGAGGTGGCACACAGAAAGCAACACGAGGTGCTGCAATGTTCTGCACGCAGTGGAACAAAAATGACACGAAGACATGGAGACAACAGTAACCGACACGAGGTGAGGTTACTAAAGCGACAACGACACGCGGTGTGGAAAACACGACACGAAGACCTGAAAAGGAAAATGACACGAAGTCATGAGAACAACACGAGGTGAAAACGACACGGGCTGACCACAACACGTGATGAAACATAGAAACCGACACGAAGTAAGAACGACATGGAGACAGCACAGACACGTGCTTGACTTTGAGAAAAGTTCACGAAGTAAACTCAACACGAAGATAGAGACACTAAGGCAACACGGAGACACGAGTACACGGGAAACACGAAGACAACTTTGAGTACAAAGCTGCTCGAACATCCGAACGACTCGAAGACAAGGACGACACGGGGTGACAACAACTCGAAGATGACAACAGGAATTGACACGGAGTATGACCAAGGCGAGAGGGACAGAAATAGCACGAAGACTCAAACGCAGAAATAACACGAAGACGTAAACACTAAAATAACACGAAGATGAAGACACTAAAACAACATGAGGACACGAAGACAAAACCAACACAAAGACACGACAAGGAAAAACGACACGAAGTCTAACCTCATACAAGTTATCCTGTCACGCATGGAAATCAACACGAAGTGTTATAACCTCAGACGACATGAAATCTTTTCGTGTTAGTGAGGGGAAACAACACGAGGTGAGACTTCCATTCAACACTTGGAAGACCAGTGTTGAATGAGTAGACGTGTAGTATATCATGAAAGAAGGCCAGTGTACAGACTTGGAGGCCTGAAGGCGATGTGAGTAACAATCCAATGTATGGACTTTGACTCAAAATGAGACTAACAGTGTATACACTTAGCCAAGGCAATGCACTGTATGGACTTCCATGAGACGCTCAATGTGCAGACTTACTGCCAATCAATGTATAGACTCTGTAAATGCATATGAAAGCTTTATGCAGCAGATAATAGTCTGAAACTTCAATTACAATGATTCACAGTGTAAACAAATAAACTAACTGAGCATATGAAAGCCTGAATGAACATTTCAACAGGATGACTCACAGTGACTCACATCAAACACCAATCATCAAAACCAAATCAATCATTAAAACCACAGCAATGAATGCTTTATGCATCAGTTTAACATGTAGCATGACCTCACATCAAATATGTTAATCTAAACTGAGCAGCAGGATGACTGAACATTTGATTAACTTACATCAACAATCAATCATCAAAACCATCATCAAAACCACAGGGGCACAACAGGAACAACTGAGAACTGTTGATGGCAATATCTCAGAACGTCGGCTGTTCCTTACGGTGCGGATGGAAGGGTTACGCGCGGAACTTGCTAAGGTCAAAGCCGAGCTGCAGGAAGGCAAGCACCTAGAGGTCCAGACAATGGAAGAAGCTAACTTGGCCGAAGGACGACTTGCCTCACTAGATGAGAGGCTATTGCAGCTGACAGCCACCTAGGCCCGTTTGCAGGAATTGACCCAATACCCCTCACTAGGCATCCTGGAGTTGGTAGATATTTTTCGGCGTCCCTTGCCGTAGCTTTGCTTCACTTCTTTTTTTTTTTTGCATCAGGTTCTGCTCCTCTTTTTACCTTCGGAGCTTATGTACCTCTGGGGAATGCCCCGGACACCAATGTATTCTGACAGCTCTTATCAATAAAAACATCTCTGTCTGTCGCCTCAATCACGACTTCTTTCCTTCTTTTCTTCTCTTTATTCTTCTGGCCGACCGTCTGAACTTTGGGATACGTGCTGATGGCATAGGAGAGTGCTCACGCCTTCAAGGAAGGGGTGAGGTGTTCGCTCCACCACAGCGCAGCCGTTCCCGGAGCAGGATCTTTTGCCAGGGCAGGACACAGGTAGCGTAGGCGGATGTGCCTAGTGAACTTCGCCAATGATGACGAAAAGTATGCTAGAACCATCGACACGGGTTAAACGTCGACGCAATGATGCTTTGTTGATCAACGAGGGCGGAAGACCCAGGTTAGAGGGTAGTCGACCAGGCTCATCGATGGTGGCGAGGGTCGAAAGGGTAGCGACCGATCTTGCCGATGATGACAAGGGTCGAAAGGGTAGCGACCGATCTTGCCGATGATGACAAGGGTCGAAAAGGGTAGCGACCGATCTTGCCGATGGTGACAAGGGTCGAAAGGGTAGCGACCGATCTTGCCGATGATTACAAGGGTCGAAAAGGATAGCGACCGATCTTGTCGATGGTGACAAGGGTCGAAAGGGGAGCGACCGATCTTGCCGATGATGACAAGGGTCAAAAGGGTAGCGACCGATCTTACCGATGATGACAAGGGTCGAAAAGGGTAGACGGTATTACCGATGATGGCAAAATCTGGAAAGGTAGCGACCGATCATGCCCATGATGACAAGGGTCGAAAAGTGTAGCAACCCTAATAAATGAATAATTGAAATGAATTAAAACATATATCTTACAGAAGTAATATATATATAAAAGGAATAGGGTTAATTGGACGAAATAAAACAAATTAAAAATAACGCCTCTTATTAAGGCGTTAATTTATAAAGAAACGCCTCTACCCATGGCGTGAATAACGAAAGGACGCCCACACCTACGGTCGTCAGTTCTCACGCGACCAAATGAGTAAGTAAAAGAAACGCCTCTATCTTGGGCGTGTTTTAAAACACGAAACGCCCTTTTTCAAGGCGCTTTTTAAGAAACGCCCTAAAGTAAGGCGTCAATTAACGAATACACGCCCTGACCAAAGGCGTTAATTCAGTTCGTGACCCGATCGAACCCAGAACTTATCCAAGGAAAGATTAACCTAATCTAGTAAGTGTCTATTAGAGTAAGGACTCTATTAAGGATATATTACCCTCAATCAAACACTACTCTTGTTAGGACTTCAAAATCCTATAAATAACATGTTCGATCGAACCCTAAAACCCATTTGATCGAACGTCTGCTGCTAGGTACGTGAAGAACATATGTTCTTCTATTTTCTTCTTCTGTTCCTTTCTTATGAACGTAGCATGAGAAGAATTAATATTCTTCGTTTCCTCTCCAGGTTGACGGAAGAACGATTGTTCTTCTTCTATTAAGTTGCAGTTGAAGCTTCAAAGCCCTTTCATCTCCTTCATCCAGATCATAAGGTAGGTTTTCTCAAGTTACTGTAGCCCAAATGAAATTAATGCAAGATATATATATATATAAGCATGTCATGCATATGATTATTATAGTTTTCATGCGTTTTCTGAAATATTTTGAAAGAAACGCCCTTGATTAGGGCGCTAATTTAAAGGAAACGACCATGCTAGTGGTCGTCAATTTAATATTCGACGCCCTCTACGCAGGCGTTAATTTCATAAGAATCGCATGTGATTAATAATTGATCCTGTTTAAAAATTACAATACATATGAAATATTGATTTTTAAAATCTTGCATGACTCTGTGAATTCCTGTTAAATTTTACTGCCATGACATGTCTCCTGTCTCTCGAAATATTATTTATTAAAATATCGTAAATCCCTTGAAATTCACGACTTGGACAAAGTCGTTTTCCATATTATAACGCCCCAGTACAAGGCGTGAATCTGAAAAGTAACGCCCCTTCCTAGGGCGTGTATCTGCTAAAATCCTGAAATTCACATATTCTGTAAAATGGAATTAGAAAGTAACGCCCCTTCCAAGGGCGCGTTTTTGATAAATTTCTGAGAATAATTATATCCTGTCGAATATGTAAATGATGAGACGCCTGCCCCTGCAGTCGTCAACTTTGAAGAAACGCCCCCAGGAAAGGCGTGTTTTTGATAAATTAATGAAATAATGGAAATTCTGCAAATTGGCAATACATGTAAACGCCCTTCTGTTAGGCGTTAATTATTCAATACACGACTTTACTTAAGTCGTTATTTTACTGTAAACTGATTTTATCCTGATTCTATTACCGATGGTTTCATATTATACATATATATATATATATCGGCACTATTCTCCACTCCGTGAGTATAGTCCCACGTTTCATGTTGATTTATCGATCACACTCAACTCTCATTGACATACAAGCTCTCCATTGGACATTCCGTTCCTTTGGACTAGCGAGTTAGTCATAGAGACCTCCGTAAGACTCCTCGTAGCCTTGGATTCCCTCAAGGCCGACTGAGCTGGTTGTACCCTAAAAACCCATTACACGATCCTTGCCATGTCAATCTAAAGAAACATGGTATACCGGCCCTTATGATTATACAAAGAGTATATCATAAGAAATTCTTGATGGGATGATGATATCATGCCATATCATGTCATTCTTGTAAACCCCAATTCTATGATAAGAATGAGGGTATCTTGCTTGATCTAATGTTCATGTGGACCTCAATTCTATATAAAGAATGTCCATATTGATTTGTCATGGTACCTAAGTTAAGGGAACCATATTCTACCTAGTTTTATCGAACTCGTGATTATACCGTTATTATCGCCATTCTATGTCCTTTGTCATATTTTGGACTCTATTCTATCAAAGTTGTCATACGTGTCTACAAGCTTGATTATTGAAATTCTATATTGGCTATATAAACAAGAGTGGATGTCAAAACACATGATAAATGCCTGCGCATATAGGGCCCGATCTGGTCCTGGGAGGAGCACCCGAAAGTACTTGTGCCCATGGGAGTTAAAATGATAAGGTATCTGGCATTATACCGAGTACTTGACTTGCTTGATTGGACATTCCACACACATCTTGTACTTGACTCGTACTTGACATGAAATGAAATGCGTGGCCCGAAAAAGGGTAATTTACTTGCTTGATACATGATAGCCAAAGTCCTTGACATGACTTGTTAAATGTACTTGCTTGAATATCTCGAATAAACTTGTTATCTTGTTGGAAGTTCATGACTAAGTTCATCTTATTTTCTTGATATTACCTTCTCTCTATCTTGTCGTTTCATGCGAGCATGCATAGCTTTATTGCATCCATGAAAATGTAATTACTTAAACCACTTGCTAGTACTTGAGATATAATTTCCTACTGAGCGTTCGCTCATTCCGTTTGTCCCTTTTTACTTTTCAGGTAAGTCCGACGACGATGGAAGTCAATCGGATGGGAATGGTCAAGAGTGAAAGTGATAGAGCTTCTACAAGTGTCGTCTAGTCTTTTCCATAGTTTCTTGAGTCAACTATGTATTCTTTTCCTTTTTATTTTAACAGAGTATTGGATTTGTAATAGTCTATCCATTATGAAATAAAGGATTGGTTATCTTGCTATTTTGCGCATCTCTGTATTCGTGTCGAATACACGACCACTCTGATTGACATGATTGATATAGACACGTCGCGCTTCTCCGGGTATCTTCCGCGCTCGGGGCGTGACAGTCTTTGTGGTATCAGAGCCTAAGGTATTCAATTCCTAGGAAAACCAAGTCCAAGGATAGGTTTCAAAACCTTTAACCAAGTGAGAGTGGGTAGAACCAAGGGTTAAATGATCAATGAGTCCTTTATAAGATCATAGTGATATAATACTAACATAGCTATTGTAATTGTAGGATAATGGCTGCCGAACGTGCTCAATGGCGCAACATGCAGCGTACCCTTCAAGGGATGACCCAAGTGCTACAACAGGTAGCACAAGGTGGTGCTCCACGAGCTGGAAGCTTACACCAAGCATTCAAGAATATGAATCCCCCGAAGTTCATGGGATCGACCGATCCAGACGATGCCGAGCATTGGGTTCGGGAGATTGAACGTATATTCCGTGTCATGCAATGCACGGATCAGGACAAAGTCTTATTAGCTACTTTCCAGTTAGAAAAGGATGCTAGATGCTGGTGGGAGTCGATTGAAGCTACTATTGACCCAACTCAAGTTACATGGGGTGAATTCGTTGAATATTTCAACGCCAAATATTTCTCTGATAGGGTCCAGGAAAGGAAGGCCGCCGAATTTGCCGCATTAAAGCAAAGATCTTTATCGGTGGCTGATTATGAAGCACAGTTCTCTAGACTGTCTAGATATGCTAAGCATTTAATTGGCACGGAAAAGATGAAAGCCCGTAGATTTCTTAATGGGCTTAGGCCCCACTACATTACTCAACTGGCGCCTATGGATATTCAAGTTTATACTGAAATAGTGCGCCGAGCTCAGTTGCTTGAAGATGCCACGGAACTATCTGATAGGATCCGTGGGAAAGACAAAAAGGAGCAAGTCACAAGTTCGGGTTCTTTTAAACCCAACTTTAAGAAGAGGCCCAATAATGGAGGTTCTTCCTCTCAAGATCAGAAGTTCAAGAAATCCAAGCCTTTCTCTATCACCACTACACCTTCAAACGTAGTATGCAAGCATTGTGACAAGGCTGGTCACAAAACAGAAAAATGCTGGAGGAAATTAGGAGCATGTCTCCGTTGTGGGAGTCGTGAACATCGGATTCCCGATTGTCCATTAATGAATGACCAAGACGGTGAGGGTAAACGCCCAGTGACAAGGAACGCGCGTCTTCATGCAATCCAAGAGACCGAACCAGAAGAAGAAGGCGGATTGGTGGAAGGTACATTAAAAATTTGTTCCAAATATGCACATGTCTTATTTGATACGGGTGCATCGCATTCCATTATTTCCAAGAAGTTTGCTGACCCATTACCTCTAGAACCAGAATGGATGAAAATAGTGTTGTCTACTCCTCTCGGAAACGAGACGGATATCACGCATCATTACCAAAACTGTGAGGTGTTGGTTCGAGGAAAGAATTTTCCTATTGATCTTATCTGCTTAGATCTAAAAGAGTATGATGTTATACTAGGAGCAGATTGGTTATCCAAATACCAGGCAACGGTTGATTGCCGTGATAGCAAGATTGTTTTCAAGGAATTTCCGGAACTGACTTATACTAGTCCTAAGAGTCGAAGCAAATCCCCTCTTATTTCGGCTCTTCGAGCAAGCAAGCTCGTCAAGAAAGGATGTGTATCCTTCCTTGCTTTTGTCACTATTAAAGAAGCTAAGGAAACCAAGATAGAAGACGTTCAAGTAGTACGAGAATTCCCAGACGTATTTCCAGAAGATTTGCCGGGATTACCCCCGCAAAGAGATGTGGCCTTTACCATCGACTTAGTCCCTGGTGCTGGTCCGGTTTCAAAGGCACCATATAGAATGTCCCCTGCTGAACTCAAGGAGTTGAAGGAGCAGTTGATGGAACTAATCCAAAAAGGGTTTATTAGACCAAGTACTTCCCCGTGGGGAGCACCAGTCTTATTTGTAAAGAAGAAGGATGGATCCATGAGATTGTGTATTGACTATCGACAGTTGAATCATCTTACTATCAAGAACAAGTATCCACTGCCGAGAATCGATGAATTGTTTGATCAGATTTCAGGATCCAAATATTTCTCCAAGATTGATCTTCGGTCGGGATATCATCAATTAAGGATCAAGGATGATGACATTCACAAGACCGCATTCAGAAGCAGGTATGGCCATTACGAATTTGTTGTTATGCCTTTTGGACTAACAAATGCCCCTGCTGCCTTTATGCAGTTAATGAATAGCATATTCAGGCCTTACTTGGATCAATTCATAGTAGTCTTCATCGATGATATATTGATATATTCTAAGACTAAGGAAGAACATGAAGAGCATTTGAGGATTGCATTGCAAGTCTTGAGGACAAATCAATTATATGCTAAACTCAGCAAATGCGAGTTCTGGCTTGAAGAAGTGGCTTTTCTCGGACATGTCATATCCAAGGACGGTTTATCTGTGGATCCGTCAAAAGTTGAAGCTGTGAGAAACTGGGAGAGACCCACTAATGCAAGCGAGATCAGAAGTTTCTTAGGTCTTGCAGGCTATTATCGGCGATTTATCAAAGATTTCTCTAAGATCGCCGTACCACTTACAAGATTAACTCGTAAGGAGATCCGATATGAATGGAGTGAGGAATGTGAAAGCAGTTTCCAAACTCTCAAGGATCATCTCACCACAGCTCCGGTCTTAGCCCTACCAATTGAAGGAGAGAAATTCGAGGTCTACACTGATGCTTCTGGCATTGGCCTCGGATGTGTTCTAATGCAACATGGGAAGGTCATAGCATACTCTTCTCGTCAACTGAAGAAGCATGAGGAGAATTACCCCGTCCATGACTTGGAATTGGCCGCGGTAGTATTTGCCCTAAAGATATGGAGACACTATCTCTATGGGGTACAGTTTACTGTATACTCCGATCACAAAAGTCTCAAATATCTATTTTCACAAAAGGAGCTGAACATGAGACAAAGACGTTGGCTAGAATATCTCAAGGACTTCGACTTCAGTATACAATACCATCCCGGAAAGGGTAATTATGTGGCTGATGCCCTTAGTCGAAAGCCGAGAGCAAAGATAGCAAATTGTATGATACAAGAATGGAGGTTACTTGAACAATTCTCCGAGCTCAATATAAGCTTGGACACGGAATCCAAATTGGTCACACTATCCCATGTAAGCATACAGTCAGATTTGTTATCTGAGATACAAACACTTCAGGATGATGATCCTATGTTAATAGAAATCAAAGGCAGATTAGAAGGACAATCTGATTTTCAACTAACTTCTGATGGAAGATTATCGTTCAAAGATAGAACTTGTATACCCGATTGTCCGGAATTAAAGAAGAAGATCTTAGATGAAGCTCACCGATCAAGGTACACTATTCATCCAGGATCAACCAAAATGTACCAAGATATAAAGAGGAACTTTTGGTGGCCTAATATGAAAAGAGAAATAGCAGACTATGTATCACGCTGTCTCACGTGCCAACAGGTCAAGGCGGAACACCAAAAGCCTGCGGGAAAACTACATCCTCTAGATATTCCTAAGTGGAAATGGGAGGATATTGGTATGGACTTCATCATGGGTTTGTCTAAATCTAAAGGAGGACATGATGGAATCTGGGTTATCGTTGACCGATTGACTAAATCGGCACATTTCTTGCCAATCAAAAGCCGATGGTCGATTGATGTGCTAGCTGCACTATACATTAAAGAAATAGTCAGGATACATGGAATTCCTGTCTCAATCGTGTCTGATAGGGATCCCCGTTTTACTTCTCATTTTGGAAGGGATTACAACATTCGTTGGGGACAAGGCTCAACTTTAGTACTGCTTTTCACCCACAAACGGATGGTCAGACCGAGCGAACTAATCAAGTTGTTGAAGATATGCTGAGAGCATGCATTATTGACTTTGGAGGAAGCTGGCATGACCACTTACCTTTAGTTGAATTTGCATATAATAATAGCTACCAAGCTAGTATCCAAATGGCACCTTTCGAAGCCTTATACGGAAGGAGTTGCCGATCTCCCATATGTTGGAACGAAGTTGGAGAGAAACAACTATTAGGTCCAGACATGGTAAGGGATACAACTGAGAAGATACAGGTAATCAGAGAAAGATTACAAGTTGCTCAGACCAGACAAAAGACTTATGCAGATACAAGAAGAAGAGATCTTGAATTCCAAATCGGAGATCATGTATTTCTTAAAATATCCCCTGGACGTGGCATACGAAGATTTGGTGTTAAGGGCAAGCTTACGCCAAGATTCATCGGACCATTTGAGGTACTCGAAAGAGTTGGCGAGGTTGCTTATCGCATCGCGTTGCCTCCTCAGTTGTCCGAGGTACACAATGTATTTCACATATCTATGTTGAAGAAGTATGTGCACGATCCGTCACATATTATTGAGCATGGAGATCTGGTGATCCAGAAAGATCTCACATATGAACAGAGGCCCTTGAAGATATTAGATCGAGAAACACGAGCTCTAAGGAATAAGGTTATTCCCATGATCAAGGTGCAATGGAATAAGAATCCTGAACGCGAAGCGACATGGGAGACCGAGGAATCTATGAAGAAACGATTTCCCGAGTTATTCTAAGAGGTATATGTCCTACACTCTCCGCATGTATAATTATATATATATTGAATTTGGGGACCAAATTCTTTTTAAGTGGGGGAGGGTGTAGCAACCCTAATAAATGAATAATTGAAATGAATTAAAACATATATCTTACAGAAGTAATATATATATAAAAGGAATAGGGTTAATTGGACGAAATAAAACAAATTAAAAATAACGCCTCTTATTAAGGCGTTAATTTATAAAGAAACGCCTCTACCCATGGCGTGAATAACGAAAGGACGCCCACACCTACGGTCGTCAGTTCTCACGCGACCAAATGAGTAAGTAAAAGAAACGCCTCTATCTTGGGCGTGTTTTAAAACACGAAACGCCCTTTTTCAAGGCGCTTTTTAAGAAACGCCCTAAAGTAAGGCGTCAATTAACGAATACACGCCCTGACCAAAGGCGTTAATTCAGTTCGTGACCCGATCGAACCCAGAACTTATCCAAGGAAAGATTAACCTAATCTAGTAAGTGTCTATTAGAGTAAGGACTCTATTAAGGATATATTACCCTCAATCAAACACTACTCTTGTTAGGACTTCAAAATCCTATAAATAACATGTTCGATCGAACCCTAAAACCCATTTGATCGAACGTCTGCTGCTAGGTACGTGAAGAACATATGTTCTTCTATTTTCTTCTTCTGTTCCTTTCTTATGAACGTAGCATGAGAAGAATTAATATTCTTCGTTTCCTCTCCAGGTTGACGGAAGAACGATTGTTCTTCTTCTATTAAGTTGCAGTTGAAGCTTCAAAGCCCTTTCATCTCCTTCATCCAGATCATAAGGTAGGTTTTCTCAAGTTACTGTAGCCCAAATGAAATTAATGCAAGATATATATATATATAAGCATGTCATGCATATGATTATTATAGTTTTCATGCGTTTTCTGAAATATTTTGAAAGAAACGCCCTTGATTAGGGCGCTAATTTAAAGGAAACGACCATGCTAGTGGTCGTCAATTTAATATTCGACGCCCTCTACGCAGGCGTTAATTTCATAAGAATCGCATGTGATTAATAATTGATCCTGTTTAAAAATTACAATACATATGAAATATTGATTTTTAAAATCTTGCATGACTCTGTGAATTCCTGTTAAATTTTACTGCCATGACATGTCTCCTGTCTCTCGAAATATTATTTATTAAAATATCGTAAATCCCTTGAAATTCACGACTTGGACAAAGTCGTTTTCCATATTATAACGCCCCAGTACAAGGCGTGAATCTGAAAAGTAACGCCCCTTCCTAGGGCGTGTATCTGCTAAAATCCTGAAATTCACATATTCTGTAAAATGGAATTAGAAAGTAACGCCCCTTCCAAGGGCGCGTTTTTGATAAATTTCTGAGAATAATTATATCCTGTCGAATATGTAAATGATGAGACGCCTGCCCCTGCAGTCGTCAACTTTGAAGAAACGCCCCCAGGAAAGGCGTGTTTTTGATAAATTAATGAAATAATGGAAATTCTGCAAATTGGCAATACATGTAAACGCCCTTCTGTTAGGCGTTAATTATTCAATACACGACTTTACTTAAGTCGTTATTTTACTGTAAACTGATTTTATCCTGATTCTATTACCGATGGTTTCATATTATACATATATATATATATATCGGCACTATTCTCCACTCCGTGAGTATAGTCCCACGTTTCATGTTGATTTATCGATCACACTCAACTCTCATTGACATACAAGCTCTCCATTGGACATTCCGTTCCTTTGGACTAGCGAGTTAGTCATAGAGACCTCCGTAAGACTCCTCGTAGCCTTGGATTCCCTCAAGGCCGACTGAGCTGGTTGTACCCTAAAAACCCATTACACGATCCTTGCCAT
This sequence comes from Amorphophallus konjac, assembly GCA_022559845.1. Classification (NCBI taxonomy): domain Eukaryota; kingdom Viridiplantae; phylum Streptophyta; class Magnoliopsida; order Alismatales; family Araceae; genus Amorphophallus; species Amorphophallus konjac. The sequence continues at coordinate 244,695,033 of CM040125.1, forward strand.
GTCAATCTAAAGAAACATGGTATACCGGCCCTTATGATTATACAAAGAGTATATCATAAGAAATTCTTGATGGGATGATGATATCATGCCATATCGTGTCATTCTTGTAAACCCCAATTCTATGATAAGAATGAGGGTATCTTGCTTGATCTAATGTTCATGTGGACCTCAATTCTATATAAAGAATGTCCATATTGATTTGTCATGGTACCTAAGTTAAGGGAACCATATTCTACCTAGTTTTATCGAACTCGTGATTATACCGTTATTATCGCCATTCTATGTCCTTTGTCATATTTTGGACTCTATTCTATCAAAGTTGTCATACGTGTCTACAAGCTTGATTATTGAAATTCTATATTGGCTATATAAACAAGAGTGGATGTCAAAACACATGATAAATGCCTGCGCATATAGGGCCCGATCTGGTCCTGGGAGGAGCACCCGAAAGTACTTGTGCCCATGGGAGTTAAAATGATAAGGTATCTGGCATTATACCGAGTACTTGACTTGCTTGATTGGACATTCCACACACATCTTGTACTTGACTCGTACTTGACATGAAATGAAATGCGTGGCCCGAAAAAGGGTAATTTACTTGCTTGATACATGATAGCCAAAGTCCTTGACATGACTTGTTAAATGTACTTGCTTGAATATCTCGAATAAACTTGTTATCTTGTTGGAAGTTCATGACTAAGTTCATCTTATTTTCTTGATATTACCTTCTCTCTATCTTGTCGTTTCATGCGAGCATGCATAGCTTTATTGCATCCATGAAAATGTAATTACTTAAACCACTTGCTAGTACTTGAGATATAATTTCCTACTGAGCGTTCGCTCATTCCGTTTGTCCCTTTTTACTTTTCAGGTAAGTCCGACGACGATGGAAGTCAATCGGATGGGAATGGTCAAGAGTGAAAGTGATAGAGCTTCTACAAGTGTCGTCTAGTCTTTTCCATAGTTTCTTGAGTCAACTATGTATTCTTTTCCTTTTTATTTTAACAGAGTATTGGATTTGTAATAGTCTATCCATTATGAAATAAAGGATTGGGTTATCTTGCTATTTTGCGCATCTCTGTATTCGTGTCGAATACACGACCACTCTGATTGACATGATTGATATAGACACGTCGCGCTTCTCCGGGTATCTTCCGCGCTCGGGGCGTGACAAAAAGGGTAGACGGTATTGCCGATGATGGCAAAAATCGGAAAGGTAGCGACCGATCTTGCCGATGGTGACAAGGGTCGAAAAGGGGAGACGGTCTTGCCGATGATGACAAAAACCAGAAAGGGTAGCGACCGATCTTGCCGATGGTGACAAGGGTCGAAGAGGGTAGACGGTCTTGCCGATGATGACAAAAATCAGAAAGGTAGCGACCGATCTTGTCGATGGTGACAAGGGTCGAAAAGGGTAGACAGTCTTACCGATGATGGCAAAAACCGGAAAGGGTAGCGACCGATCTTGTCGATGATGACAAGGGTCGGAAAGATAGACAATGGATGTGTATAAGTGGGATATCGGATGAAGACTCCGCCTCGACCTTGTGAAGAGTCTTCAGGACGGAGGATGGTTCATCACTATTCATCATTGATTTATAATTTTTCTTCTCTCTTTTTTTTATTCATATTACTGACCTAAGCGCCCTTTCGGGTTTTCGCTGAAGCCAGCCCCCTCTTGTTTTTGCCCACGCACCCTCTCAGGTTTTCACGTGGCGGTGTAACCGATTTTGCCTGCGACGCCCTTTCGGGTTTTCGCCACAGCTGGGTTATAGCCATTTTTGCACTTATCCTAATATAGGAGCAAGTCTGGCGGGGTATCTCTATTTTTAACCCCTTTTTTCTTTTCTTTCTTTCTTTTTTTGATTTCGAATTCGGAGTATGGCAGAACTGGGCTAGCAGAATGCCGACCGGCCTTGCCGATGATGACAAGGATTGGTCCCGGGTTTAGTTCGTCGACACTGGTTAAATGCCGAAGCAAAGGCGGGATTATCAACAGGGACGGAAGGTCCAAGTTGGGGGTAGAGATCGACCGACCTCGCCGATGATGACGAGGGTCGAACATTGGTTTATTCATCAGCATGGGTCACATGCCGAAGCAAGGGTAGGATTGTTAACAGGGACGGAAGGTCCAAGTTAGAAGTAGAGATCGACCGATCTCACCGATGATGACGAGGGTCGAACATGGGCTTGCTCGAGGATCTCCGGTGGGATTTTTTGATGACTATCCCTTCTAGAGTTTCATCGGTGGAGATAAGGAGAAATTCTTTTTAAATTACCACTTTACTGACTTAAGCACCCTTTCGGGTTTTCGCCGAAGCCAGCCCCCTCTTGCTTTTGCCTACGCGCCCTCCGGGGTTTTCACGTGGCGGGGTACCCGATTTTACCTGCGACGCCCTTTCGGGTTTTCACCACAGCTGGGTTATAGCCATTTTTGCACTTGTCCTTAACATAGGAGCAAGTCTGGCGGGGCATCTCTATTTTTTTAACCCCATTTTTCTTTTCTTTTCTATATATTTTTTTAGCATACAAAAGGCGGTAGGTCGAAGTGTGATGTCCGACCCTTGGTTGGTGGCAGACGGCTGTTGGCCGGATCACCGGGCCTTGTGCCGAGCAGAACAGTTTATTCATTAGCAGGGGCTGAATGCTAACGCAAAGGAATGATCTTTCGTCGATCCGGACGTAAGGCCCGTAACCGCAATATGGTGTATTCTTTTGAGAGCTCGGCCAGGGCGGGATGCCACTAGACCAAGGAAAGGTAGCTCGATCAGGGCGGAATGCCGCTAGACCAAGATAAGGGTAGCTCGGCTAGGGCGGAGTGCCACTAAACCACGATAAGGTAGCTTGCTCAGGGCGGGATGTCACCAGACCAAGATAAGGGTAGCTGGGCCAGGGCGAAGTGCCACTAGATCAAGGAAGGGTAGCTCGATCAGGGCGGAATGCCAGTAGACCAACGAAAGGGTAGCTCGATCAGGGCGGAGTGCCACTGGACCAAGGTAAGGGTAGCTCGGCTAGGGCGGAGTGCCACTAGATCAAGGAAAGGTATCTCGATCCGGGTGGAATGCCACTAGACCAAGGAATGGTAGCTCGATCAGGGCGGAGTGCCACTGGATCAAGGAAAGGTAGCTCGATCAGGGTGGAATGCCACTAGACCAAGGAAAGGGTAGCTCGATCCGGGCGGAATGCCACTAGACCAAGGAATGGTAGCTCGATCAGGGCGGAGTGCCACTGGACCAAGGTAAGGGTAGCTCGGCTAGGGCGGAGTGCCACTAAACCAAGATAAGGGTAGCTTGGCTTGGGCGGAGTGCCACTAGATCAAGGAAAGGTAGCTCGATCAGGGCGGAATGCCACTAGACCAAGGAAAGGGTAGCTCGATCCGGGCGGAAAGCCACTAGACCAAGGAATGGTAGCTCGATCTGGTCGGAATGCCACTAGACCAAAGAAAGGGTAGTTCGCCTAGGGCGGAGTGCCACTAAACCAAAATAAGGGTAGCTGGGCCAGGGCAGAGTGCCACTAGACCAAGGTAAGGGTAGTTGGGCTAGGGCGGAGTGCCACTAGACCAAGAGGAGGGTAGCTTGGCTAGGGCGGAGTGCCACTAGACTAAGATAAGGGTAGCTTGGCTAGGGCGGGATGCCACTAGACAAAGATAAGGGTAGCTCGGCTTGGGCGGGGTGCCGCTAGACCAAGATAAGGGTAGCTCGGCTAGGGCGGAATGCCACTAGGCCAAGGAAAGGGTAGCTCGATCCGGGCGGAATGCCACTAGACCAAGGAAAGGGTAGTTCGGCTAGGGCGGAGTGCCACTAAACCAAAATAAGGGTAGCTGGGCCAGGGCAGAGTGCCACTAGACCAAGGTAAGGGTAGCTCGGCTAGGGCGGAATGCCACTAGACCAAGATAAGGGTAGCTCGGCTAGGGCAGAATGTCACTAGGCCAAGGAAAGTGTAGCTCGATCTGGGCGAAATGCCACTAGACCAAGGAAAGGGTAGTTCAGCTAGGGCGGAGTGCCACTAAAGCAAAATAAGTGTAGCTGGGCCAGGGCAGAGTGCCACTAGACCAAGGTAAGGGTAGTTGGGCTAGGGCGGAGTGCCACTAGACCAAGATGAGGGTAGCTCGATCCGGGTGGAATGCCACTAGACCAAGGAAAGGGTAGCTCGATCCGGCAGGAATGCCACTAGACCGAGGAATGGTAGCTCGATCAGGGTGGAGTGCCACTGGATCAAGGAAAGGTAGCTCGATCAGGGCGGAATGCCACTAGACCAAGGAAAGGGTAGCTCGATCCGGGCGGAATGCCACTAGACCAAGGAATGGTAGCTCGATCAGGGCGGAGTGCCACTGGACCAAGGTAAGGGTAGCTCGGCTAGGGCGGAGTGCCACTAAACCAAGATAAGGGTAGCTTGGCTAGGGCGGAGTGCCACTAGATCAAGGAAAGGTAGCTCGATCAGGGCAGAATACCACTAGACCAAGGAAAGGGTAGCTCGATCTGGGCGGAATGCCACTAGACCAAGGAATGGTAGCTCGATCCGGGCAGAATGCCACTAGACCAAGGAAAGGGTAGTTCGGCTAGGGCGGAGTGCCACTAAACCAAAATAAGGGTAGCTGGGCCAGGGCAGAGTGCCACTAGACCAAGGTAAGGGTAGTGGGGCTAGGGCGGAGTGCCACTAGACCAAGATGAGGGTAGCTTGGCTAGGGTGGAGTGCCACTACACCAAGATAAGGGTATTCCGACCGATCACTCAGGGAATGTCGGTTGTGCTGCATGATACAGCTTTATATACTTTCCGTTGAGAGGAGAGAACTGGATGACTCCTTTGTGGTCTACCAGGACGTAGGCACCCCCTTCATATACTCGGCAGACGATATACGGCCCGATCCAGTTTTTGACCAACTTCCCTTTGGGGTTGGAGGCCATTACTTCTCTTCTTTTGACCATTACCAGATCTCCTTTCTTGAATTCTCGACCCCTGACCAGCTTATCAAAAGCATGGGCCATGCGAGCTTGGTAGAGTTGGATGTTTTGTTGTACCCGGAAGCATTTTCCTTCGAGCTAAGCGAGCTCTTCTAATCTTCTTTCTGCATTGGTTTGATCACCGCTGGCTAGTCCATGTTGGACGGCAACTCGCAGCGAAGGAACTTCCAGTTCAATTGGCACCACAGCCTCTGACCCATACACGAGGGAGAAAGGCGAACAACCGGTTGGGGTTTTGTTGACAGTATGATAAGCCCAGAGCGCTTCGTACATCCTTTCTTCCCAATCTTTTTTATTAGACTTGACAGTCTTTGCCAGCAACGTACATAGAGTCTTGTTAAAGGCTTCTGCAAGTCCATTGGCTTGAGGGTTGTAGGGGGACGATGTCCTCCAGTCAATCTTGTATTTGTCGGCTAGCCGATAAACCTTCTGGTTCCTAAAATGGCTGCCATTATCAGAGATGATTCGGCTGGGGATCCCGAATCGGAATATTACATTCTGCCGGAAGAATCTTGCAACTAGCTCTCCCGTCACATCTCTTAGTGCTACCGCCTCTGCCCATCTGGAGAAGTAGTCAGTAGCTGCTAAGATATATTTGCACCCTGATGAAGATGCTGGTAGTGGCCCTACCACGTCCGTGCCGCACTGAGCAAACGGCCAGCTAGGCAGGGTCGGGTGTAATGGCACTGGAGGTCTCCTTGCCACATTAGCGTGTTCTTGACACTTCTGACAAGCTTTGGAGAACTTGCAGCAATCATCAAATATAGTGGGCCAATATTAGCCCAATTTCTTTATCTCAATTTTCATCTTTGGGCCAGCCTGGTGTGCTCCAGCTGATCCCGCGTGGACTTCTTGCATCACCTGTCCCGCCTCTGTTGACGACAAGCAACGAAGTAGGACTTTCCTTCGGGCATCTGCCATTATTCGGAACAGGGTTCCGCTTCTCATCTCGTAAGAGTCCTTGACCCTTAGGAGCTTCATTCTCTGTTCTTTTTCCCTCGGGAGCTGTTGGTGTTGGAACCACCACAGGAGATGTTCTCGTTAATCGGGCTACTGAATCTCCTTGACGACTACCACCTCAATCTCTTGTTCGTCAGCCAAGACCTCCTGTTACATTCAGGCTTGCATCTGGCGGGACCGCCAATGAACTGGCCAGCTTAGCGAGGGCGTCTGCCTGAGCATTCCGACCCCGGTTGATGTGCTTGATGCTGATGAAGTAGAATATTGACATCAGGTGAGTTGCCAGCTGGTGATAGGGGAGAAGCTCTTGTTTTCGCACATCGAACTCTACTTCTAGCTATTTTATAACTAGCAGGGAGTCTCTGAATGCTTCCAACATCTGAATTCCCATGGACAGGGCGATCTGCAACCCGATTATCAGAGCTTCATATTCCGCTTCATTATTTGTGCAATGCTTGTTTATGGAGCAGGATGTGTGCACCACTCCTCCTTCTGGGGATTTCAAGACTATGCCTACTCCGGCCCTGACTCTGGCCAGTCCAGTGGCAGAGGTGTCAATTCTGGAAGCGCCATCAAAATATAGCTGCCACAAGGAGGGCTGCACCTGAACGGCTTCCAGGGTTTCATCTTCAGGGAGCTCTGGCTCCAACGGGCAGTCCCCAGGTACCGGGTGTTCAGCGATGAAGTCTGCAATAGCATGGCCCTTGACGACCTTGCGCGGTACATAGGAGATGTCGAACTCCATAAGGATTACCACCCATTTGCCCAGGCGACCTTTGAGTGCCGGCCGGGAGATAATATATTTCAGGGGATCCTCTTTGGATACCAAGCTAATTTCATGCGACAACATGTAGTGTCGGAGCTTCTTAACTGTGAAGACCAGTGCCAGGCAGACCTTCTCAATATAAGTATATTTCTCCTCAGTCCTGACCAGTCTCCGACTGAGGTAATAGAGGGCTTGCTCTTTCCCTTCTTCATTATTCTAGGCCAGCATTGCCCCCAGAGTGTTATGTGTAGCTGCTATATACAGTATTAATGGCCTTCCTTTTACTGGTGCGCCCAGCACTGGCGGAGTCTTCAGATAGTCTTTCAGCTTGTCAAAGGCTGTCTGGCAATCTTCATCCCAATAAAAGGGAACATCTTTCATCATCAACTTGTTGAAAGGCTGGCATCGCCCTGACAAATTAGAGATGAACCGTCGGATATAAGCCAGGCGGCCTTGTAGTGATCTCAACTCGGAGATATTCCTTGGTGGAGGTAGCTCCTGAATCGCTTTGATTTTTGCGGGGTCTATCTCGATCCCCCGATATCAGATGATGAAACCCAAGAATTTTCTGCTCGACACTCCGAACGCGCATTTCATGGTGTTCATCTTCAACTTATGCTGCCTCAGCCTCTGAAAAACAATCCGGAGGTCTTGCAGATGATCTTCTTTTCTTCTGGTTTTGACCACCAGATCATCTATGTAGCACTCAACCTTGTGGTAGAGCAACTCATCAAAGATTTTGGTCATTGCACGCTGATAGGTTGCACCAACATTCTTTCATCCGAACGGCATCCTCTTATAGTGATAAATGCCTTTAGGGGTTCGGAAAGCAGTATGGACCCGGTCATGCTCCGTGATAGAAATCTGGTTGTAACCGGATGACCCGTCCATGAATGACAGGGCCTCATGGCCGGTTGTAGCATCTATCATGACTTCTGTTATCGGCACTGGGAAGTCATCTTTGGGGCAGGCTTTATTTAGATCTCGGAAGTCGACACAGATCCGGATCTGTCAATTATTTTTTTTCACGGGGATGATATTCGCCAGCCATGTGGTGTACTGGTTTTCTTCAACAAATCTCACGTCAATGATCTTGTTGACTTCAGCACAAATTTGAGTAATGAGTTCTGGCCTCATGCGCGCGGTGATTGCTTCACCGGCTCGACCTCAGGGCTGATTGCCAACTCATGTTGTGAGACAGCGGGGCTCAGACCCGACATTTCTTTGTAAGTCCAGGTGAAGCAATCCCGATACTCTAGCAGCAGCTGGACCTTCAACTCCCGTTCTTCTGGGGAGAGCTGGGCACTGAGGAAGGTGGGCCTAGGGTCCTCCTCATTTCCCAAGTTGACTTCTATCAGTTCATCGACTGTGGCCTGGCCTCCGTCTTCTATCTCCGGAGGTGCTGGCTGGAGGTCAACGAAATCTGGAATACCATCTTGAGGGTCGAGTACTTCGACTTCCTCGTCAGACACCACCAAAGCTTCTTGAGGATTCTCTGTTTCTCGTGCTAGCGGCTGCGCGGTTTGTTCTATTAGCAAATCTGCCGCCGCTGCAGCTTCCAAGGGTGAGAGAGCAGCTTCAGTAGCCCGGACATCATCCTGGTTTTGTAGCAGAAGTTGAGGAGGTCTTGCCTTCTGGGGCACTTGTATCTTCCGTAGAAGTGGCTTTTTCTTTCCTGGTAGCTTGTTCCCCCTGATCGGTGTCGACCGAGGCTTCCCTGATTGGTAGAAGGGATGTTGAAGTTATCATCAGTAGGGCTCCATTGGCGGGAGAAACTCCTGCTTCCTCAATATCTTCAGCTTCACTACTGCTAGCCGTGTCAAATTTGGCTTGAAGGGCCGCTTCTTCAGGGTGGACCTGCTCCCAGCATCGGCAGGGGACCGAGGTCTCTATTTCTTGATTTCCGTATTGAGCCAGTTCAACATGTTCAGCTTCCGTCGGGTATTCATCAAAAGCTGCCCCCAGCGGGCTATCTTCAGCAGGATAGAAGGCGGAGATGGTGTCCACCTCGTATTACCCACTGTAATAATATTCTTCCAGGGTGAAGCCCAACCCTCGATGTTGAGAGACACGTCTCATTTCCTTATCCAGATTTACGGGATACCACATTTTCTGGAAAGCTTGCTTGCGCTTTTGAGACTGATCGGGGGGGATGTGTTGCTTCTGAAACATCCTGGCCATCCGATCAGTTGTAAATGCCAGACCTTGGACGGGAACCGGCGGGTTGCTTATATCTTCGGGGAGGCTGCAGTCTGTGTCTTCTGGGAAGGCCATCCGGGATTTTAATATGATTGTGCCGCTGAGTGACCCGCACTTCATTAGCTTCAGGGTATAATGTTGGAGGTGCTGTTCTGCCTACATCCCCGGATGCTGTGATATGGGAGACCACCTTAGGCTTGACGTATCCGCACGGCGGTGGTGGGTACCAACTACTGCCGGATGTGCTTCTGGATGCCCCCGTAGGGGCCTTAGCTTCAGAGGTCTTCTGGGAAGGCTCTGTATATAGGTTGGCATCGGTCAAATGACATTCAAACACCTCAAATGGGTGGGGGTCTACAAATATCATCTCATCCTTCCCTTGGAGACTGTATTTGATGCATTGGTGGAGCGTGGAGGGCACCACCATGTTTTCATGCAGCCATGGGCGGCCAAGCAGTGCCTTGTACGAGATGCGGGAGTCAATGACATGGAACTGCATCGTCATAGTGAAATCTACTAAGGTGAGGGTGAACTCTGCCACTCCCATGGACACTTCACATTTTTGATTGAAGCCGGCGATACGCATATCCCCTACTTTTTCGAGATGCACATTAAAGTGGTGCCTCTCATATATTCTATAAGGCAGGATGTTGACCGCTGCACCGGGATCAACCAGAATCCTGTTCAGCTCCCTTCCATTCAAGTGCCCCTTCATATACAACGGCCTGTTATGGCTGATGGTAGGCAGTAGCATGTATTCTGGAGTGAAGGTCATACTGGCTTCCGGTACAGCTTCAGCTATGCAAGTCTCGAAATGAGCAGGCGTTTGTAGAGCCGTGATGATCGCCTGTCGGGTCTCTTCACTCAAAGAGAGGATCTCCCAGATTGTAAATCGAGCAGGGAGCTTCTTGAGTAGCTTCATTATTCGGCTCCCAACTCGGACATTGGAGAGCTTCATCTCTTCGGCCCATCTGGGCTTGGGGAGGTTTTGATTTGCGGGCCCTGACGGACCTACTTCATCTTCCTCAGATTCAGCGCCTTTCTGACTGGTACCGTCTTCTGGGTCTTCTTTGTCAGTTGCTGCGGAGCAAGCTCCATCTGTATTTGGCTCTTCAACAGATTGTGCGAGCTGTGGGTGAATGGTCTCGGGTGTAGGGTTAGCCTCCTGGCAAGGCTATTTCCCCTTGGACATCTTCATGAATTCAAGAAATGAAGGGACCCCCTTGCCCCCTCTCTTGTTATATAGGCCTGACGGAGGAGGGATTTGGACTCCCTTGACCTCCGGCGGAGGTGTCTTGTTGGGTTGCTCCCCTCTGAACATGATTTTATGGTTGGGTGGTGGCTGGCGCCCCCATTTTCCGCCTGACCGGGTGACATGTGCAGCAATTGCGGCCTCGGCCTTGCCTCCCCCAGCATGGGGTGTGAAGCAAATTTCCTCTTCTTCCTCCTCTCCGGGTAGGTTGAAGAGTGCTGATAGGGTATTACAGAAGACAACTTGCACTTTGTTGGCCCCAGCGGCCTTTCTTTTCTTCTTCTTTTATTTCTTCTTCTTTTTTGTTTCTGCGGGTGGGTGCCCCCAGAATAGACTACCCTCTCCGTCGGGTGCCTCTTCAGCTTCCTCTTTTTGTTCAAGTGAGAGCTGTTCTAAGTCTTGCCACGGGACGTGGTCCCGCACTAGCAGAGGTTTCAATTCGGGCTGCATATATTCATCTAGCCCCTCAATGAGGTTTTGCAACCGAAGGACCCCAGGATTGGTTTCCTTAATCACTGGCAGCGGAGTTTGTCTCCTCCGATTATGTGTATGTATCCTGACAGTTGAAGGTGGAGTGACCCATACGGGTGCTGCCACTGGCGGAGCAGGACGGGGTGTAACACCACGGACATGTGCCCCCTCTTTCGGGCGGGGTGCCCTCTTCTTCTTGTGCTTTACAGGGGCCTGCTGCCATCCCTGCTGTTCTTTCGCGGGCTCCAAGAAATGTGTTTCATAGGTGCTCCGCGTGCTTACTTCAGAGATCTCCTCGGGCACTGCCTGGTAGAGGGAGATCATGTTGACTACTGCCCTTCTCCAAGGGACTTCATGTGGCTGAGGAGGGTCTACTTTGTACTCTCCCAGCTCAATTTCATTCTTCTTCACCATCCCCTCGATGATGTCCTTAAAAACATAGCAGTCTTCGATTGGATGCCCCAACATCTGGTGGTAGGGGCAGAATCTTGGACTGTCTTTTCTTTTCAGGTCCTCTGGTCTTCTTGGCTCTGGCAGGGTGACCATGCTATATTCTGTTACCCAGTCGAACATAACCCGGGTCTTGTCCTTTGGAAAGGAATAAGCCTTCTTCATTTTGTCCCTCAGCGAAGGACCTTCTTTGCCATCTAGAGCTTCTGCAGGCTGTGGGGTGACTCCCTTCTTGCCTTCACCTTTTTGCTGTTCTAACGTCTTTATGCCAAGAGCATTCGCTTCTTTGGGCGAGGAGCGACGGTCTACCGCCTTGCCCTTCTGGGTCATGCTGGCAGCAGACGTAGGGGCAGGTCTGGCCAGGAAATCTTCCACCTCGGCCACGACATTATTCAGTCGGTCGAACGACCATATTTCTATTCCGATCATCTTTTCCAGAACCTCTCTTCTGAGATTCTGTTTGCATATTTGCACAGCGTCCTCCTGATGCGGGGGCCGCTTGCACCTCATTCCGAGGTTTCTCCACCTCTTGATATAATCGAGGGCTGTCTCATCGGCCCTCTGCCTTGTTGAATAGAGTTCGGCCACTGTGACCTCCCTCTCTGTAACATGAAACCTTTTTCTGAACTTCCTCTGCATATCCGACCAGTCATTGATCGACCCGGCCGGAAGGCTAGAGTACCATTCAAATGCGAGTCCCGTCAGCGAGGACCCAAAGAACTTCAAAAAATACGACTCGTCGGTGGCCAGATCACCCATGACGGTCATGTAATATGCAATGTGCTCCTTTGGGGACCCCTTTCCATTGAATTTATCAAACTTAGGCGGCTTGTTGACCCCCTGGGGATGTCGTTTAGCCGCATGGTGTTGCGGGTAGGGCACCCGATAGGCATCAAATGCGACATAGTCACCTTCACTTTTCTCTGCGAGCTTCAGCTCGATCATCCTCTCCACCATCATCCGGTTCATGACCGTGGGGTCAACTGGCTCCGGATAGAAGTGCGCCGGCAACAGGTACGGGGTGACCAGGGTAGTCACCTATGGAGGGCGTAGCAACGGGGGTGTCTGGTGTGCTTGAGGGAGCACCGGAGGTAGCAGCGGCTGTAGCTGTGGCGGCCGCTGTTGCATTGTCGCCATGCTTGGTTCTGATGACGAAGGCAGTGTGTAGAGTGGTGGAGGGCCGTCATGACGGACTGCTCCCCGAGATGATTCACCCTGGACTTCGGGTGGTTTGGAAGCTGAGGATTGCTATTTTTTCCATCAGCTGCTTCTTCAGCAAGTCTATTTCTTGCCGATATTTCTGCAGTAGCATCAAGACCGATGGGTCTATAGTGGCTGTAGTGGAGATAACTTTTGCTGTATCCCCGGACGTACCCTCGGGCAGGATGTCGAGGGGGACGTCGTCTTCTTCCTCTGCCGTCACTACATTAGCTGTCAAGACGGGGGCCTTGTCATCCCAGTGGTGGTAAACCTGGGGTTGCTTTCCTTTAGTCATCATCAGGAGCTCCCTTGCTGTTTTCGTTCTGCGAGTGCTCGGCCCTGGCCGTGCGGCCAACTGAGCCAATTCTCGGGGATCTGCGGGAAACCCCCCATATTGGTTGGATATACCAGCAATGTTGCAGGTGAAGACCTGCATTCTCCTCCTTTGTCGATGGACCCTCCTTTTAGCTTGCTGCGGGAAGGTTAGCCTCTCGAACACAGGAACTCTTCTTCTTTCTTCCCGCTCGAGGATGGCTTCATCGGCTTGGATCTCGAAGCCGTTATCATATCCATTATCGTCGATTGATGACACCATCATTCTTTCTCCCATATCTTCTTCATCTGCCACTGACGGGCAATAGTCTTCATCGGCGGCTGCTTGCATCAGTCGCTGTTGACCAAGCGAGGGGTTGCCTAACCCTCGAAAATAGTTTCTGACCAAACAGGTCATCTCTTCTCGACCCTACACTTGATGTAGCACGGGGGATAGTTGTCGACCCCCCGCAGGAGGGATATAAGCCAGCCGAGCTCTGTCGGTAGGTTGTTGGAATCTTCATCCCGTGGCTGGGACGTTGGCTTGACGGGCTGCAGCCCGAAAACTTCTACGGCGCGGAGGATCCGCAACCACCTCTTCTTCCTTCTTCGGGGGCAAGCCCCTTTCTCTTCTCTCTTCCGCCTCGTCATTCACAGGACGGCGGTGGATGGGTGTCAGCTGGTGGGCAGGTTGGGCCTGCTTGGGAATCCACACCTGTTTGAACTTCCTCGGCCTGGGGGCCGAGCTTCCTTAGCCATAGTGGCCGGTTTCTTCTCTTTCTGCCCTCCTTCCTGCGAGGGCCTGGTATGCGTTGTGGTCAAGGATGGTGGGGATGACTCGGTCCGGAGCCGCCCGTGCATTGCGTCCGTTGAGGAAGACGCGCATGCCGCCGACCATCATAGACTTCCCGGACTGAGATAGAGTCCCGGTGATCACAGCAGCACTCCTTTGAGCTTGGCGACGTTGATGTCCTCCAGGGTGCTTGTTGACTATATCAGGGCGGGTCCCACATATGATGTGGTGCACCAGATAGCTAGCGGCCGGGGCCGAACTCTTGGATGAGTCGCTGTAGCAGGGAGCCTTCAGAGGCTCCACCTTCCCCACAGCTTCCTCGACAGGTTCTGGGGCTTCGACTTCCAGCATATCAACAAAGGCTTACCCCAAGAAGTTGGGGAAGCCAACAGCGACAGAGAAGCTGCCGAACTCCATGGGCACCGCCAGGTACCCTTGTGCATGTCCAGCAACGATCGAAGGACCGAAGCCAACGCCAGTTAATCCATTGGTTGTCATCGTGCGCCTGCAAAGACAAACAAGCTAACGATCAGTAGCCTTTGAGAGGGCCTCGAAGCCCAAGTATCTCGGTAAAGAGATGAAAGGTGACACTTGTCCCATCGGGCGTGCCAGACTTGTTTGCGAGTCTTTCTCGTTCCTCATTGATGGGTGTATAAATCTTATTTCACGCGTCGATCAACCAATTAACTAACTGGTAGTTAACTGATTGGTTGACTGCATGGGCGTGCCAGTCACATACGCCACAAATTTATCGTGCGCTCGTTCTGACTTGGTCAGACGAAAGTGAGGTTCGGTCGGGAGCAGCAGTCCTCCATACCATAAAGGCTATGGCGTTAATTACATCCCCACGAGGAGGGAACACCTTTGATTAATTGCCGAGATGGCGGGCTGTCGAGGCCGGGATAAAGGATGCGACGCTACAAACATGACGGGATCATGCGAGATGCGTCTATCTATCATGCAGGAGAGGCATGGTTCATTTAATTAGAGACCCGTGGTACGTGGCGGAGGACGTAGGTCCGGAGACCACCCTCGTGCATAGCGGAGCCTTCCGATCGGGCATAACCTAACCTTCTGTCAACGCCATTTAATATACCCGAGGGTCGAGGCGAGCATACATGCACGACGATGATGACTGTACTAAGCATGATGGCAGAATTATAAAGGTAAGCAGAGCTCAGTCATATTTTATTAAGCCCCGCCAACGGGGAAAAGGGACACAAGCATGCTAGCAAAAGTAGAGTGATGACGGACATAGTGGTGAAGTCATGATAACGGAAAGATTTGGACTCAAAAGGCCCTCCTTTTATTCAATTTATTACTAATTAGAGTTTATTAACTTCGACCACGGGAAGCGAGGGTCGCTCCGGGGGTGAGCCAGGGATTGGAGAGCGTGACGATTATAAACGACACCTGAAAGCATAGGTGTAGTACTTAAAACGGCGCGGGAAAACTGTAGGTATAAGAGGGGAATTAAAACGGCGTGGCCTGATTGGGGCGCGCCAGGAAGAAGCGCGCCGGAAAGGGGCGTGCCGTTTTAAGGTGCGTCGTATATAAACGACGCCGGTTTAACCCGGTCTCATGAAAACTGAGGTTTTATTCATTTTTTTTGGGTTTATTAAAGTACTTTAGGAAACTTCGGAAGTTCACTTAAGTCATTTATTCAAAGGATCGACCCCGGGGCATTCGGGAGCCGAGTCACAGGCTTGCGCGAGGTTTACACTCGAGCGCGGCGATTGTTCCGAGTCAGACTCGTTCGAGCCGAAATTTCGGCAGCATCTCCCCATCCCGGAGGATTATCGGGGAGAAGCGGGGAATACTCACGTGGCGGAGCAACCCCTAAGGGTCGGGTGGCGCAACGGCGGCTGGCAAACCTGAACGGAAAGGAAAACCCCGAGGCCTAGCCTGCTAGGGGCACCGAATCCGTGGGCGACAGTGAGCGAATGAGGTGACTTATTATGGGAGCGAAGACCCCGAGGGCTAGCCTGCGAGGGGCACGTGACCCAAGTCACCACAACACTCGAATTAGGACGATCGACAGAGGGAAGGAAACCCCGAGGGCTAGCCTACAAGGGGCACACAACCCGCGGCCACCACGAAGTCCATTAAGAACCGTGGATTTGAACTGTAGGGCTTAGCCCCGTCACTGTGCACTCAATGGCTTGAAGGGATACTCGTCATCAACAGATGAGCCTCCCCTGTCGGTTGAGTGACTAATCATAGAAGATTGGGGGAATGTCCCCCTCCCCGGGTACTGGAGCAATGCTACAGAGCAGACTCCTATTGAGATGCGAACGGGTTGGAAAGAGCGGCGCAAGACATTGTCTGACGACCAATGGGCAACCGAATGGCTAGACACATGTTAGGACAGCGGAGCCCGTAGGCTAAATAAATTAACACCGGCATGCTATATGATCATCGTAGAGATTTGGGGACGGGATATGTATATATATCATGTTCGGAAAAACGAACGACAGAAGCGATCTCCCCCCCCCCCCCCCTTGGCCTATGAGGGAAAGCGCAGAGGGGCGGTGAAGGGACTGCTCCCTAGACGGAGATGAACAGAGATACGCACACAGGTGCGTCTCCTATCACAGAACCCGTGGCACACATGGTGCAGAACCTGACCATTATATTAGAATCGAGAGAGAAAGCCCCGGGGAGGGGGAGATTCGTATAGTCCAAGGGCATATCCAGTATAGGGGAGAAGGGATCCAGAAGCTATGCACACCGGGAAAACATTAAATGTACATCGAAAAAGAAATCAGAGAGAGAGAGAGAGCATGAAAGGTAGATACAGCATCGGGCACCAACGCATTCCATTCATTTGATGAACGATTCAGGTAGATATACACTGTATATATATATTCCGGCGCCGGCGTTGTTGCTCGGCCACCGTTTACATTTATGGAAGGAGGACGCTACAGGTGACGAGAAAGAGAACAGCAATAAAGGTGAGGGGGGGAGGTCAGGCTCATCTCATCGCCCGTCCCCCTCTCTCACTTACATTATACCAGGAGAAAGGAAACAACGAAGAAAGGGGAAGTGACCGGAGGGAGAAATCACGGAGGCCCACCTAGACTCTTTTCCAGAACAGGGTATTGGACCACAGTCTTCTCTTCTCCGACTTCGGAGATACTCAGATGAGCAGACGAGGAAGGCGGCGGCGAGAACCTCCGTGGAAACCCTACTTCTTCCCCAAGGCTCTTCTCTCTGACCAACAGAACTCCCTCCCCCTATTGGCTCTCCCCCACTCTCTTCTTGCCTTCTTTCTTTTTTTTGTTTTTTGATCTCCTCTCCCTTTCCTCATGTGTCATTTTTTTTGTTTCGAAGGTGGGGTATATATATACCTCGTTAATCCAGCGCCCTGGGAAGGGGGCGCGCCGGATGAAACGGCACCGGGAAAAGTCCCCGATGGTATGGGAGTGCCAGATTTGGTGGCGCCGTATTAAGCGGCGCCGGTGACCCTTCACGCGCCGTTTTAGCTTATTTGCTCGGCGTGGGTCAGCCGATGGGTCCGGGGATGGTTTCGGAAGCTCCCGTTGACTGTTCCTCTCGCCTTGGCCCTTGGAAAACCTTGACGGGGTGTTGACGAAGCTCTTTGATATGACGAATGGCCTTAATCAGAACTTTGCATGTGTCTGGCCCGAGCACACGGGTATCCTGCTGGCACGGCCTTCGGCACTGTGATTTGTGCTTCTGGTCGAGACGGACTCATTCTCGAAGCTTCCTTGTGGGATGGCATTGCATCTGGGATAATTCCACCTTGAATGGTGATCAATCGGCTGTTGTGCATCCCTTGGTTTTGATGATGACAATAGGATATGGTTGATTAATCAAGTTCTATCTTGTTTCATAACAAATACAAGTAGTTTGATTGTTCCTTCAAAGTATTGGACTCATTCAATTTAAATCCAAGTGGAATCAACAAATCAGAAGAAGTGTCAAAGGCCGCTTGTCGACCAGGGAAGTGGTTATGGTCGACCAACGAACTCAACCAGAAAAGAATCAGATCATCTGTCTTCTGGAAGCACCTTGGCTGTCGACCAAAGCCCCGCCTCTGGTCGACCACAGAAAAGACAGAAGCAACAAACAGAACTGCTGGCCATCTGGAAACTGCCCCCTGTCGACCAGCGACCAGGCTGTGGTCGACCAACGGGCGACGTGAGTTTCAGCCAGAAGAACCGGCCGTCTGGGGACTGCCCATTGTCGACCAGCGACAGGGTCATGGTCGACCACGGGTTTATATATCGTCCAAAACCGAACTCTAACCGAATTCTGTTTTGGTTCCTTAAAACCTGCAAATGGTTGTTGCAGGTTGTTGGGCTGCTCAGGAGATAAGATTCCGCACGGGAATCAAGGAAACAATCTTGCTTAGAAGTGGTCAAACTCGTTCTAACGATTGGATTTAAACAGATCCCTGTTTTCTAGCAGATTGGCGCTCGATCTGAAAATTGAGCGGGAAGAGTTTTACTCTTGATAAAAGGGCTGTATGAAAAACGAAAAGAACACAAATCACGAACAAGGGAGCAGAGAGAGAGCACGAAATAGAAGCCAAGGAAGATATACACAGAAGAGGAAGAAGGAGCTCTCCATCAATCAAAAATCTGCAGAAAGGTTGAAGGCGATCTCGTTGCTGCAGAAGGAAGACTTAGCTCAAGACTGTGCGATCTCCAGCAGCAGAACAATCGAAGGCAACTGACTGGAAGATCAACAGGGAGTCTAGGCTTCTTCATAAGCGTGATCAAGTCCCAGGCTGAACACCTATTCTTCTACATACGCCAATATTCAGTCCTGTCTTTCATCACCTATTCTTATCATCTTTTCATTTCTGATTACAATTATTGTCAAGCTGTGAGGCAGCAGAGTCAAGCTGTGTGTCAGCAGGTACAAGCTGTGTGTCAGCTGTGTTTTGATTGAGATCAGAGATTCTCATAGTGAAGCCTTGCTTGAGTTAAGCAAGGGGTGGATGTAAGTCTCAGGAAGAGACTGAACCACCTTAAAAATCCTCTCTTGTGGTGTGCTTGGGTGTGTTTGATTTCCTATACGTATGCTTGCATCTTCACTATCCGCATTAGTTCTATAATTCATTTATTACCAGTAGCTCATCTGGTCGATAGTTAGTAAATTATCAAAAAGGGGGAAAGATCTATTCACCCCCCCTCTAGATCTATTCAGTTCGTATCCAACACGTGGTATCAGAGCAGGTTCTCCAAAAATGTGGTCTAACAACCAGGAGAGACCGGGCGGACTGAACTCTAAAAGCCTCATAGCTGAGGGGCACTCTGTAACTAGACCTCCATATTTTGATGGAACTGATTATTCTTATTGGAAAAATCGTATGCAGGTGTTCTTACGTGCGCAAGACCACGAGATGTGGAGGGTAGTGAGCCGCGGACCTTTTGAGCTACCGGAAGATGAAGAAACCTGGACCAGAGAACAGGTCAGGAAATCAACTGTCAACTGGGGAGCCATGAACGTGATGCAGTGCTCACTACACCCCACAGAATTCTCAAGAGTTTCCCAATGCGCAACAGCCAAAGAAATGTGGGATCGTCTAAAGGTAATCTACGAAGGTACTTCCGAGGTAAGAGAGACAAAAGCAAATATGCTAGTCTCAGAATATGAGATGTTTAGGATGAAAAATGATGAAAGTATTTCTGAGATGTATGCCAGATTAGTACAATTGACTAATGGTTTGAAGAGCTTAGGGAAGACATACAAAGAGCAGGAATTAGTGAGGAAGATTTTAAGGTCTCTCACATCGATGTGGCATACCAAGGCCACAGTCATTGAGGACTCAAAGGATCTCACAACAATGACAGTGGATGAGTTAGTAGGATCCCTGATGGCCTATGAGGTCAATCTGAAGAGAAAGGAAGATGAGGGCAAGAAAAAGAAGCAACTTGCCCTAAAGACTAAGACAAGCACCTCTGAGGTGTCTGACAATGATGACTCATCTAGCTCAGGTGAAGAATCTGGTGAGCTAGCCATGCTTACAAGAAAATTTAAAAAATTCCTGCGGAAGGAAGGTAAAGGATTCAGAAATCCAAAGGGCATGGTAAGGAAGTCATCCCAGTTTAAATCTGATAAACATAAGGCTCCTTCTAACAAACTCATTTGCTACAATTGCAGGCAGCCTGGACATATGAAGGCTGAATGTCCAGAAGCTCCTAAGAAATCAAGCTTCAAGTGGAAAGGCAAGAAACCCAAGGCGATGATTAGCACTTGGAGTGAGGAGGAAGAGAGCAGTGAAGAGGAAACAACTTCCGAGGAAGAAGAAGGAAAGCTCTGTCTGATGGCCAAGGGAGACAACAGTGATCTTGAGGTAAGTTCCCCATTTCAAGACTTCTCTAGTTCGGATTGGGAAGCAGTATATTCAGAATTGCTTGATACTTATGAAAGAATAAGAAAGGAAAATAAACATTTGAAGAAGAAGATCAGTCAACTGAATAAAGACAGCAATTCAATGGATAACAAAACTGAACTAGAAATGGAAATCAAGTCACTGAAAAACAAACTGAATCAAATGGACTTAGATGAAGAAAACCACAAGAGAATGTCCGAAGAGAATGAAATGCTAAAAAATGACATTGATGAGTTAAAACTAAAGACTCAAGAATATGAACAGGAAACTAAGTTAAGTCAAGAAAGAAACAATTCACTCAAGGAAGAAAACAACCAACTCCTAAGAGAAATAGAAAGAATTAAGAGTGACCTGAAAAACAAACAGGAGACCTTGGAAAAAATGACTCAAGGTCAAGAAAACTTAAATGCTGTCTTGGGAATAAAAGTAAACTTTCAAAAAGAAGGGTTAGGATACAATCCTACGGCTAAAAAGGAATTCCAAATAAAAACCGTAACTGGGATTGCTGACTCAAAAGGAAAAAGGCCCCTGATTAATCTATACCAAGATAAACAAGAGGATGTAGCTGAATGCTCCTCCAAAAGGAACAATGTCACCAAGGAAGAGAGAAATTTTAAAGAGAAAACAGTCAATCAATATAAGATTCAAAATAATAAACAAGAAACCCAAATTCACAGAAATCACCAAACAAACCAAGGACTAAACCAAGTTAAAAGACATAAATCTGGAAAACAAGATGTCTGGAGACAGGCTGGTCGACAACAGACCCTTCATCTGTCGACCAGAGGATCTGCCAGAACAGGCGCTGGTTACTGGAGAAGCAGTGGTCGACCACAGGTACACCAGATGTCGACCAGAGGTGCTGCCAGAACAGACGCTGAGTTCTGGAGACGCGATGGTCGACCACAGACATACCAAAAGTCGACCATGGCCAGACAAGCAAACAGAAATCACAGGTTTTTTCGGGTAAAACAAAATGAAAACTTGAATACACAAAGGTGGACTCAGATTAAAGAAGCTTTAGAACAAAAGCAACCCAATCTGAACAAGTTCAGAAATAAAAATTTACACTGCTCTAACAGAATCTGGGTTCCCAAAGGATTACTGCAGCAATTTCATAATTTCACAAGCTATCTTGGACCCGGGTACCATTGGGGTCCAAAAGTTTCTGTGTAACTTGTGATGCAGGTGTGTCTGGCAGCTATACACAACAAGTGGTACTTAGATAGTGGCTGCTCAAGACATATGACAGGGGATAAGGCAAAATTCTCCGAGCTAAACTCAAAAGATGGAGGACATGTGACATTTGGAGGAAATAACAAAGGCAAGATCATTGGGAAAGGTAAGGTAGGTAAGACATCTACAAATTGCATTGAAGATGTACTGCTAGTGGATGGCCTGGAATATAATCTTCTAAGCATCAGTCAGCTATGCGACAAAGGCCATCAAGTAGTCTTTGATTCTAAGATCTGTAAAATTCTTGAACCAAATTCGGCTAAAGTTAAGTTTATGGGCAAGAGAGTAAATAATGTCTACATGATAGACTTGGATGATCCAGCCCACTCCAACTTGTGCCTCACCACCAAGAAGGAGGACCTGACTTGGTTGTGGCACCGAAGGCTAGGGCATGTTAGCTACAGGGTGCTGCACAAATTGGTTAAGAATAAAATGGTTTCTGGTTTACCTGAAATTTCGTTTGCTCAAAATGTCAAAGTATGTGAATCATGTACCCAAGGTAAGCAAACAAGAAAATCATTCAAAGGTAGAACTGAAAGTCAATCTTCTAGACCACTAGAACTTGTGCACATGGACCTTTTTGGCCCAACAAGAACTGCTAGTCTTAGTGGTAAGAGGTACGGTTATGTACTAGTTGATGATTTCTCTAGATTCACATGGGTAATATTTCTATCTCATAAAAGTGATGCTTTTTCTGAGTTTCAGGAATTCTACAAAAGAATGAAGCAGGATGGCAAGTCCAAAGTGTGTACAATCATATCTGACCATGGGGGCGAGTTTGAAAATTCTGACTTTGACTTATTCTGCAGAAACAAGGGCATAACCCACAGATTTTCCTCACCAAGGACTCCAGAACAAAATGGAGTGGTGGAGAGAAGGAATCGCACACTTGTTGAAATGGCCAGAACCTTGTTGGTTGAAGCCAATCTTCCAAGAAGATTTTGGGCTGAGGCGGTCAATACAGCATGTTATATTGTAAACAGGGCAATGGTAAGACCATCTAGTGCGAAAACTCCATATGAGGTGTTCAAAGGTAAGAAGCCATCTCTAGCTCATTTTAGGATCTTCGGTGTAAGGTGTTTCATTCATAACAATGACAAGAGATCATTGGACAAATTTGAACCAAAGAGTGACCCAGGAATATTCTTGGGATACTCTGACCGATCAAGAGCCTATAGAGTCTACAACACCAAAGATCAGCTAGTTGAAGAATCCCCACATATCACATTTGATGAAAATAATGACTTTGACAAAACTGGACAGGTAGGCAAAGATGAAGATGGGGAATTTCTGGAAGGCAAAGAGGAACCAATGGAGACTGAAGCAGAACCAAAGCAAGGTGATTCCAATGATCAACCCGAAGGAGAGATCATCCCAGGTAACAATTCTGAAAATCTGAGATTTCTCAGAGATCATCCTCTAGATAACATCATTGGAGGAATTAATGAACCGAGGAAAACTAGATCTCAGCTTAAAACAGTTGATGAACTAGATCAGCTAGCCCTTGTATCTCAAGTTGAGCCTAAAAATGTAGAGGAAGCTTTAAGAGATGAATCTTGGATAAATGCCATGCATGAAGAACTAAATCAATTTGAAAGAAATCAGGTTTGGAAACTTGTTCCCAGACCCTCATCTCATCCTGTTATTGGAACCAAATGGGTTTATAAAAATAAGCTTAATGAAGAAGGAGTTGTGATGAGGAACAAGGCTCGGTTGGTGGCTAAGGGGTATAACCAAGAATTTGGAGTCAATTTTGAAGAATCATATGCTCCAGTTGCAAGGTTAGAAGCCATTAGAATATTGTTAGCTTTTGCGGCGTCCCATGGAATTAAATTGCAGCAAATGGATGTAAAAAGTGCCTTTCTAAATGGCATTATAAAGGAAGAAGTCTTTGTGGAACAACCCCCTGGTTTTGAAAATGATGATCTTCCTAATCATGTCTTCAAACTGCATAAGGCTTTGTATGGTTTAAAGCAGGCTCCTAGGGCATGGTACGACAGACTGAGTTCATTCCTCACCAAAAAGGGCTACACAAGAGGTAAAATTGATCAAACATTATTCTCCAAGACCCAAGGTAAGAATATACTAATTGTGCAAATCTATGTGGATGATATTGTGTTTGGATCCACTGAAGCTTCATTATGTACTGAATTTGCAAATCTAATGACCAATGAGTTTGAAATGAGTTTAATGGGTGATTTACAGTTCTTTCTTGGATTGCAGATTCTACAATGTAGAGAAGGCTACTTCATAAATCAATCCAAGTACATAAAGGAGATGCTGAAAAAGTTTGGCATGGAGAGCTGCAAACCAATAGAGTCACCCATGGGGACAAATGCAACATTGGAGGCTGATGTAAAAGGTAACATGGTAGATGCCAAGAAATACAGAGGTATGATCGGATCCCTACTATATTTAACTGCCTCTAGGCCAGACATTCAGTTCAGTGTATGCATGTGTGCTAGATATCAATCTAGCCCTAGAGATTCACATTTAGGGGCTATCAAGCGTATCTTTCGTTACCTTGCCGGTACCCAAGAATTGGGTTTATGGTATCCTACTTATTGCAAACTAGATTTAATTTCATATTCAGATGCTGATTATGCTGGTTGCAAAATTGATAGGAAGAGTACTAGTGGTTATTGTCAAATATTAGGTGGATGTTTAATATCATGGGCTTCTAAAAAACAGCATTCTGTGGCACTCTCCACTGCTGAGGCTGAGTATGTCGCAGTAGGGAGCTGTGGTACACAGGTTTTGTGGATAAAACATCAACTCCAAGACTACAATGTAGATCTTGGATGTGCACCTATTTTCTGTGATAACACTAGTGCTATTAATTTGTCTAAAAACCCCATTCAACACTCTAGGACAAAACACATTGAGATCCGTCATCACTTTCTAAGAGATGAGGTCTCCAAAGGAAATTTCATGCTTCATTTTGTAGAAACTGAAAAACAACTGGCAGACATTTTCACAAAACCCCTTAACAATGACAGATTTTCAACTCTAAGAAGGGAGTTAGGAATTTGTAGAATCTCCTCTGAAAATTCTTGAAATAATAATATTCTAATGATCAATGTACAGTCTTTGTCTCTTCTGTTCTTAGTTGTGTCAACTAGGTCTTAAGTACTAGATAAGTCCTGAATTTGGAGGTTATAGTGTTGGGTGCTACTTCAGCAAACTCTGAGGAACTCTGGTTTATCTTCGGATTACTTCCCATGGTCAACCACAGACAAGGCGCTGGTCGACCAAGGCATCAGGACAGGAAATGGTTAACTCTGGGACTTCGCAGCTGTCGACCACAGGCGATCCAATGGTCGACAACAGGTTTGACAGAACACAGTCTGCTCAACAGGAAGGTTCTGTGACAGCACAGAGGTCGACCACAGGCCACTCCATGGTCGACAATGGACCTAAACAAGGGAAATTGGATCTATTCAAGCTGCTGGCTTTGGTGGGAAATCTTCTGAACTTTTTGGACTCTGAGCTCAGTTTTGCTTTACTCACTCATCCTTGTTCACACTTCCCATTCCTTGTGTCTCAATATCTCTTTATGGTCAACTTATTGTTTTTTAACTTCAGCAAGGACTCACAAATTGAGGGGGAGTAAAAAGTGTAAACTCATTCCTTAATAAATCATTGAACAACCTAACCATATCTTACAAGAAAATCACCAAAGTCATCAATGAGAGTAAAGGTTAAGTGTAGTAATGAGAATTTGACCTGTACTACTGCAATAAATTCAAACCATAACTATGTCTCTGACTCAAGACTATTGAGAACTTATGTTTTTAGTAATGAGACTGTTTCTCTACCTGTGTCTGTGTTGGACAGTGAAAATAAACGCTGCTATAGCATGAATGTATATGGAATACGCCATAATTCTGCCCTCTTGGTAGAGCAATGGACTGAGTTCTGAGAAACTACTGTTCTCTATCACAAAGCAAAATTGGCTGAAAAATTAAGTGGGAGACATGTATGTCATGAAGACTCATTCTACCTCTGCCACTCTCAAAATTATTAATTGGGAATACTGAGTAACTGGGGATATTGGCGTCTGATAAACGTATATCCTCACGGATAAAAGGGAGTTCCCAGTTAAAAGTGGAATGGTTAGGCATGCTAAGTAGCCGGGGTGACTGGCGTGTAAAAAGCGTGTCTTCTCGTGTAGAAAGGCATGTGATAAACCTGACCACAACTCTTCAATATTTCAAAATGTAAAATCCAAGGTTATCAAAGGCAGATAAAATGGTTGACCTAATGCACTATATGCAAATAGAGGCATAAAACACTGTTCAGCTTGTTCAGCTAGTAAAATTATCTCATGAACCATGTTATAAGTTTAAGGAGCCGTGAGTAAGAAAGTGGATATGGGGAGTCAATTTATTGGGGCAATACTTTCAAATTCTTTGAACCACAAGACCCACTCGAATTTGTCACAAGGTGGTCTTTGAGAAAGGGAGGAAAGGTTACTTAAATGTCTTATTAAAGAAAGGGGGTACACTTCAACCATTTCCCAAAATATGAGTTATGCTGATTAAATCCTGACCGCTCGTTTGTTTCATCGCGACGGTTCACTGCCCTAAAAATTAAGGGCCAGCCCTAATGCCCTACCCTATAAATTGTCTCGGCTGGGTCCCTGAAATTTTCCATCCGCAGCTCTAGCCCTCTCACAACTTCATCTTCTCCAGATTTCTTTTCTCGCTTCCCTTCACAATGTCTCCCAAGCGCGCTCTAATTTCCTCTAAGCGTAGAAGAGATCAGGCCCCTGCCGCTGCTTCGATGCCGTCCAAGCGATCCAAGTCGCGGGCCGCGCAGGGTTCGCCATCGACCCCTCACAGGTCGACCACGGCTGATGCACCTGGTCCAGGGAGGCAATCAGCAGCTTCAGAGGAACCCGCAGTGCATCCCGTTTCTGGAGCTCTCAAGCCACGGACAGTTCTGCAACCAAGGATCGTCGACTTCTTCGATGACAAGCTGATGGAGATGTTCCCAGATCTACTGCCAATTTTTGAAGCTCAAGAGTGGACTACGTTCGTTTCAGTGCACAATTCGTACTCTCCCCAGCTTGTGCAAGAATTCTACCACAACCTGCAAGTCGTGGACAGTCAGCTCTACACCGTAGTTCAAGGGAAAGTCATCAGACTCGACGTCAAGCTTCTCCACATGACGCTGAAGACTCCCAGAATTGGAGCTGTTTTCAACCATGAGGACTTCGACTTCCGAGAAGCACATGCAGTGGTCACTGGCAAGCCAGCCCCTGAGGTCCTTCCCAAGTACCTCAATGCTAATACCTTCCCTCCTCTTCATCGTTTGCTTCACCACATCATCACCACCATCATACAACCTCGAGGAGGCGCCAGAGATCAAGTGAGTCGCCTCCATCTGTTTATACTCCATGGCCTCATCACTCGCCAGCCTATTCGCCTAACCACACTCCTTTTGAACTCCCTCCGAAGCATCCTACATTATCCCCTGAATTCTCTTCCTTTTGCTGCCCATATCACTTCCATTCTGAAAGCAGCCAACATACCTTCTCCTCACAGCCCAAGCATTGTCATTCCCAAATGGCACGTCTACAATTTTCACTTCGTGACCACATTCTTGGGATTTAAGAAGGTCGGAGACCATGTTCAGCGCACTCTCCCTTCCAAGGGCAAAGCAAAGGATCCAGTGCCACCCTCTTCTCCACCTCATTCACCTATACAGGTTAGCCCTGCTGTCACACCGTCACCAATGGTGCCTCAAGCTACACCTACTACCACCACTGCTGCCCATCCACCATCGTCCCTTTCACTAGTGCTCTGGCAGCCAGGCACTGCTGCCCCTCCAGCTCAATCCCCATCTGCTCCACCTACCCAAGCTCCAACTTCCCAAGCTCCATCACATTCTGCTCAACCCACACAAGTACCACCTACCTCCATTCCCTCTACTTCTGCTCCACCACCAGCATTTCCCTTCCACCCTGAATCTCATGGAGTGCTCCTCCAGATGGCATCTCAGTTATCTTCTCTCACCACCCAACTCCAATCATTTCAAGAGAATGTCAATGCTGCCACTGGACGCTTGGAGCAGAAAGTCCAACGGCTGGAACAACAGATGGAGGCCAGGTTCATCAAGCAGAAGGAACACTCTGACCAGGCTAGTTCTCGGTTCAACAGACTAGTAAGGACCCTCGGTGAAGTTTCCGATCAGATGGGAATCCGTATCGAGATCACAACCCAACAGAATGAGAAGTATCACAAGGATACTATCTCAGAGATCCAGAAGCTCAGGCTCTCCTATGCCCACATTGTTGACAAGCTGGATCGCATGGAAGAGAACGTGAAGCCAGAGACCTCCTCATCCTCCTCAGAGGGATTGTTCAAATGATCCACTTTTTGCTGTTGACAAAGGGGGAGAGAGAAGCTTATGTGTCATTGTGCTTATGTGTCAGAGAAGCTTATGTGTCATTGTGCTTATGTGTCATTGTGTGCCTAGATGTGTGTCTAGATAGATGTGTGTCTAGATGTCAAGTTTACTTTGTCTACGTGTCCTCAGTGTCTTTATCCTTTTTTGAGTCTCTCATGTAATTAGTGCTATTGTTTTTGAAAGCCACATCAAACGAATTATCTGAATGAAATCTGTGCTATGATAGCCTTGCATGCAATATCAAATGAATTTCATAATCTGTTGTTTGTCACAATGACTCATGGTTGTCATCATCAAAAAGGGGGAGAATGTTGTGCATCCCTTGGTTTTGATGATGACAATAGGATATGGTTGATTAATCAAGTTCTATCTTGTTTCATAACAAATACAAGTAGTTTGATTGTTCCTTCAAAGTATTGGACTCATTCAATTTACTTCTGATAAGTTAAGTAATTTCAGGTCCACTGAAATCCAAGTGGAATCAACAAATCAGAAGAAGTGTCAAAGGCCGCTTGTCGACCAGGGAAGTGGTTATGGTCGACCAACGAACTCAACCAGAAAAGAATCAGATCATCTGTCTTCTGGAAGCACCTTGGCTGTCGACCAAAGCCCCGCCTCTGGTCGACCACAGAAAAGACAGAAGCAACAGACAGAACTGCTGGCCATCTGGAAACTGCCCCCTGTCGACCAGCGACCAGGCTGTGGTCGACCAACGGGCGACGTGAGTTTCAGCCAGAAGAACCGGCCGTCTGGGGACTGCCCATTGTCGACCAGCGACAGGGTCATGGTCGACCACGGGTTTATATATCGTCCAAAACCGAACTCTAACCGAATTCTGTTTTGGTTCCTTAAAACCTGCAAATGGTTGTTGCAGGTTGTTGGGCTGCTCAGGAGATAAGATTCCGCACGGGAATCAAGGAAACAATCTTGCTTAGAAGTGGTCAAACTCGTTCTAACGATTGGATTTAAACAGATCCCTGTTTTCTAGCAGATTGGCGCTCGATCTGAAAATTGAGCGGGAAGAGTTTTACTCTTGATAAAAGGGCTGTATGAAAAACGAAAAGAACACAAATCACGAACAAGGGAGCAGAGAGAGAGCACGAAATAGAAGCCAAGGAAAATATACACAGAAGAGGAAGAAGGAGCTCTCCATCAATCAAAAATCTACAGAAAGGTTAAAGGCGATCTCGTTGCTGCAGAAGGAAGACTTAGCTCAAGACTGTGCGATCTCCAGCAACAGAACAATCGAAGGCAACTGACTGGAAGATCAACAGGGAGTCTAGGCTTCTTCATAAGCGTGATCAAGTCCCAGGCTGAACACCTATTCTTCTACATACGCCAATATTCAGTCCTGTCTTTCATCACCTGTTCTTATCATCTTTTCATTTCTGATTACAATTATTGTCAAGCTGTGAGGCAGCAGAGTCAAGCTGTGTGTCAGCAGGTACAAGCTGTGTGTCAGCTGTGTTTTGATTGAGATCAGAGATTCTCATAGTGAAGCCTTGCTTGAGTTAAGCAAGGGGTGGATGTAAGTCTCAGGAAGAGACTGAACCACCTTAAAAATCCTCTCTTGTGGTGTGCTTGGGTGTGTTTGATTTCCTATACGTATGCTTGCATCTTCACTATCCGCATTAGTTCTATAATTCATTTATTACCAGTAGCTCATCTGGTCGATAGTTAGTAAATTATCAAAAAGGGGGAAAGATCTATTCACCCCCCCTCTAGATCTATTCAGTCCGTATCCAACATCGGCCACTAACGGGCCTACTATGGCGAGAAGCCGAACCCGTGTCGGGTGATCGGGGCCTTCTGCTGACAGAACCTTCGGCCCCTTGTTGTGGACGGCCGAGGACATTCTTCCTCCTTAGGAGAGTCATTGGGTAGACCGTCGTCCTTGGTCGGGCGACGGATGTAGGGTAGCGGCATGACGAGGTCGATGCCGGATCATTGGGCAGGCTTGGTCACGCTGCCGGTTGGTCGCGGTTTCATTCCGACTCTCCTGAGGTAAAGTCCTCGGTGCTCATTTCGAGGTGACTTGGGGCTCCGTCAACTTGTGGAATCTTTGATAAGTTGATCTTCATCGGCTTCTGTGCTTCAGTGGGCCGTGTCATTCGTCTTTGCGACTTGGTCACCGAAGGATTATATTTTGAGTGCCAACAACCTTGGAAAATAAAGGGGAATCATTTCCACATCTTATATCTGTTCTTTGTGCTGTGTTCCATGATTTATAATATGGGTTGAGCTTGCTTTGAACATTTGTTTAATTTCTGAAAGCATACTCTGTGTGTATGTGACCGTCTGTGTATATGGTCGTGTTTGATCGCCTACGTGCGATCGTGTGTGTCGTTATGCTGCGTTTGTTGCAGCGTGTGAGTGTGAGTGTTGTGATCTGGTCGTCGGATCGTGTTGGAGACATCGTGTAACGACCCAAGATCCGGATACCGGGAAGAACCCGATACCATTCAAATCCTGGCCCGCCGCCCACGAGCCAAGAGGGCTCAGAAGTGCTAAAAGGAGTGTGGAGGTACAAAGAAATAGGAAATAAGGCAGGATAATTTCAACAATTAATAGAAATAAATAAATAACTACTACAACAGAGTCTAGTCCAACAGAAAGTACAGTCTAAAGTAGTAAAACGTACCACATGCCAAGTGAACACTCGACCCGGCGAGCTGGCAGCTAAGAACCTCCGAACAGCACCCTCGAACCTCGAGGGAGAACTGCCGCACCTAAAAAGCAGGAGTGAGCCTCCGATCACTGGCTCAGTAGGGATCCCGCGGAACCCCAACCGAGAGCAACGGCGGTGGAGGAAAGGAAAAATAGCTACAACTACAGCAGGAACAGCGAACCGGTGGCCGATCAAAGCTAGGCACTATAGCTACTCCTACTGTACCGGTCAAGTAGAAAGAGAAAGCATGATCTCACAATCGGGAATTGGACCACTCTAACATCAGACCTACCGAGGAAACTGATAGGATCTAGCAATGGAGCGCAAAGGATTCAGAGGGGGGGTGAATGAATCCCTCTGTTAAAAACTTTGACCAAAAAAAATAGGCCAAAGCACAAAGGCATGATCAAAACAAATCATAGTCTCGAATGACTGATGTGCAGCGGTAACCTTGAAATACAAACGAATCTAATTGAGACTAGATATGCATCTAACGATACAAAAGAGGCAAGCAAACCACAAGGAACACAAGGAATTTTTCGATGGTTCAGTCTGTAGCATGCAGACCTACGTCCATCCCTCACTCCAAACCGAGTGAGGCTTCTTGCTGCTTGACAGCTTGAAACTGCTGTGCAACACAGCTTGCATCCGCCGAGCCTCACAGCTTGATTATAAATGGCTGAGCAACACAGCTTGCTATCCAGAGGATCCCTCCTCTGACCGTTGAGGATTACAGCTTAACCTCCGCTGCCACACAGCTTGAAATAAGAACAATGAAAACAGCGACTGAAAGCCAACAATGAAATCCGATGACTATCGCTCACGCAGGAGCAAACTAGACTGGATTTGATCCAAGTACCAGTGGACAGAATATCGGTGATTCTTCTCACGATCTCACTCTTTCTCTATCTTTTTTCTTCTCTTGATCTCACAAGCTCTCTATCTCTTTTTCCTTCTCTTGATCTCAGAAGCTCTCCATCTATTTTTCCTTCTCTTCTGCTCTCTAGATCGGGCTGGCTGTAAATCTTTTCTACCTTCAATCTGCAACCTCGTATTTTTTCCTAGTTCTCTTCGATTGTTATATATATATATATATATTTTGGACTTCAGAAAAGATTTTTTTATATGTGACTTCCGTCTCGGAATCCCATGCTCACGCATTGGGCATGTGGAGGGAGAACTCCCACCTAAATGCTTCCAGAAGACTCTCACCCATGTGTCACCATCTGAGTGTTGTAGTCTTCCACGTGGCAGTCTTTTGGAGTATGATCTACCTTGGATCACGTGCCCCTCCTTGGAGATTGGAATCACTCGGTCTTGGTTCTCCGGAGAGAAATCATGTAAAAAATAGACACTTAGTCAAACACTTAGCACAAGTTGCACCGACGTAACAAGAGAGTAAGCATAAACTGCACTGAGTAGGGGTCTGTAAGTCAACCATTGCACTGACTTATTACAAGGTGAACAGAGGATTGCACCGACATCAGAAATTGTAGCGGCAAAAGTTGCACCGAGTTGATGTGAGCAAAGGCGAGACATGCACTAACTTATGAAAACGCATGACACCATATGCACGGACCTTAGTGTGCAAACGTGCAACAGATATGCACCGACATAAATCCATAAGACACAAAAGGAAGACTATGCACCGAGTCAAGAATGTCTAAACACATGCACTGACTCTAAGGTGTCTAGGACAAAAGATGCACTGACTCTTAAAAATGTCTGGGACAAAAGATGCACTGACTCTTAAGATGTCTAGGACAACTGATGCACTGACTCTAAGAATGTTTGGGACAAAAGATGCACGGACTCTTAAGATGTCTAGGACAACTGATGCACTGACTCTAAGATATCTGAGACAAAAGATGCACTGACTCTTAAAATATATAGGACAAATGATGCACTGACCGTAAAGGGCAAGAGATGCAACTTGCACCGAGTACAGTCTTGCACATGGTAAGAATGCACCAAGATCCCTGAGAGAAATGTACATACAAGAAAAAAATATGTCTAAGACAACTTGCACCGAGTTGGATATCCTATCCAAGTGAAAACTTGCACCGAGATGGCGGAGAGGAAGGCACTGACACTAAATGAAGAGACTAAACAATGCGTGCTGGTCAAGAATTGCACGGGCCCAAATATTGCACCGACCCCGAGAGGTGAGATGCAAAGGCAAGATATGCACGGACCTTGATGCGCATGATGGATTGAAACACGCACCGACTTTCCATGCGTAAACAAACTATGCACAGACTTTGTATACTAAAAGATGCAACTATGCATTGAACCACATTTGTAAAGATCAAATGTAGAACATTTATTTGTTATAATCTCACATGACTTGTAGATTGTCATTATCAAAATCAGGGTTCTAACAATCTCCCCCTTTTTGATGATGACAACTGTAAGTCATGTAAAATTTATCTACCAACATTCATAACCGAGTTCATCGACAAAATCAATCATGCATTCAACACAATCATGCAATCAACACAAACATGCAACATAACATAGCATTTCTGTGTACTTTAAAAAGATACAAAGTAGTGTTTGAATGAAAAAACTCGCTTTCAGCACTGTTTTTACAGCAGAAACTCCATCACATAGAACTGACCAAAACTAACCACCAGTAAACTTAAAAAACTGTAAAACCGTATGTGAAACTGTCTATCCAAACTGACTCTGTTCAGTTGCTTTTCATTTACACATTGACATACTCTATTTCACATTCTTCCCCATTAGACTTTTCACTCATTCTCCCCCTTTGTCATTATCAAAAATGGGAAATTGGGAGAGATTAGTGACCTTGGTAACTCCCCCTATCTCTTGTAGGATATGTTGAACTAGATCCAGAGATGGGAAGTCTATTCATCAACGAGGTGTGAAGATCTCTAATGGATTCTGCCAGTTTATCGAGTTTTTGATGAACATTATTCTCCAGTCTTTCGACTAGGTAGGTGGTTGACTCTTGCTTGGTGATAGATTGTTTAACAGTCTTTGAGAGACTCTGCAAATTAGACTGGACAACTTGAAACTTTTTGATGATTTCTTGCTGACTGGCCACTATCTTGTTTAATGTGCCCTTTATCTGTTCAAGCTCAATTTTTAGATCAAAAGTATGGCTAAGAATTTTAGCCATATTACTGAAGATGGAGATTTGGGTATCTTGAATTTTGCTGACCATGTCACTCACTCGAGTGCTGATACCCATACGAGATTCTAAAATCTCTCGTACTACTTCATCAGTTTTTCGTTTAGCAGTTAAAATCTATCCCGTGAACTTTCATAATCTTTTCCAGATGTTTCAGTCGGCCCTCTACTCTGTCCAGTTGAAGAGTATGGAACAAAAACTGTCTGTTCATCAATTCATTTTGATTAAGTACAATCTCTGTCAAGTTGGACAACATCTGTGCAATATTAGGTTCAACATTTGTTCCATGTGAGCTAGAAGTGGAGGCACTAGAGTCTGGTAACTCAGTGAAATACTCATGTTGCTGTTCAGGAGATGGAGGAGGTGGTATGCCAAGGCTAATCAATTCTCCAAAATGTGGAACATATTCAGGAGCCTGAGAGAAAGACATTTTTGGATACATTCTGTGCTGAGGGGCAGGTCCCATAACATATTCTTGTGATTCTTCTTCAGCTGCCCCTGGAGCTGGAGCAATTGGTTGCTCATGAGAAGTTTCTTTAGCAGATCCTTGAGCTCCTTGTTGTTCATCTTCCTGTTCATTGACCACAGACTTAGCAATTTCTTCATAGATCACTTCAGCAGCTTCTTTCACGACCTCGTCGACCAATTCAGCCAATTCCTCTTAATCTAGGATAATTTCCTTTTCTCTGTCACCTAGTTGTTCTTCTATTGGAGCCTCTTCCTGTGCCAGCTCCGTTTGATCAGTGACTAATCTTTCCTGAGACTGCTGTCCAAAACCATCAAATATGTCATGGATATGTTGATCTAATTCCTGAATAATGTCCTCATCCTGAACATCATGTTCAAATGTTTCATTAATTTGAGGATCCTCAAGTGCTGTATCTGCAGTTGTGTCCAGTTGTAGTTCCTGATCATCAGAACCTTCAGTTGCTTGTACTTGAGCTGGAGGTTGATCCTCCCCCTTACGAATAGGTTCCAAAGGAGACTGAGCTGACTAACTTTCATTTTGAATCAACTCAAGATTGCGAGTTTCTTCGGGTGAAGCTTGAGTGGGCTGTTCAGACACTGACTCAACCTGGGTCTCTTTATCTCTTTCCAATGGAGTATCCATTGTAGAGATAGTACTCGTTCGTTTGGTTACTTTCAAACTCATGAAAGTATTAATGAATCCCATGTTGTAGATGTTTATCTTGGGGATCAATGACACAACTTCACCATCCAGGGAGATGTTTTCCTCTTTAAAGATTGTAGTCAAATGGACAACATAACGAAAATATCTTCTTGACTCCTTGCAAGTTCCCATAACCTGAATAATTACTTGCGGCAAACATACTTTAATTTTCTTCAGCAAGCAGTAAAGAATAAACCGTTGGGAATCTGTCAGTCTTCCCCTTCCTCCAACTTGTGGAGTGATCATAGAGGTGAGAATGTGATGGAGCAGTCTTTTGGGTGCAAAAAATTTGTTAGTGTTGAAATGACCGAGCTTAGTTTGTTGCTTGTTATGGATGTTTCTAGGCAAGTCAGTAATGAGGGGAAAAGCATCATGTAGATTGAATGTAAACCCTCCTTCGACCTCTCCATGTACAGGAATTCTTAGAGTCCTGTGTAGGGATTGCCTAGATAGCTCTATCACCTTTCCTTTGATCTGAGAGAAAACTATGAAATTATCAGCATCGTACCTCAAATTGCTGTAGAATTCTGCTACGAGATCAGGGAAATACACCCGATGCATGCCTAAAAATTCTTTCCATTGTTGGAACTCAAACAATTCTAGCACATCAGGGAACTTGGAAAGCATTTCTTGATCATTGAAGTCAACATACCGAGGGGGTATAATCTTCCCGGCTTCCAATACTAGCAGAGGTTTCTTTGCAGCCTTAGTAGACGTATCTCCCTTTCTTGTGGTAGAAGCTACTTTCTTCTGCCTTTTTGCCTCTTGAGGTTGCTCTGCGGCCACCGTGGACGTATTATCCTCTGGCTACGTCTGCTCCACTGCCTTCCTCTTCCCTTTGCTCACGGCTGACGAAGTAGACATGGCGGCAACAAAGATGGAGGAAAGATGAAATGTTGAGAATGAAGGGATGCACTGGGAGGATAGAAACGTTGGAGAAGCGAAGGTTTGCAGGTTGTACACGCGCGAAGGAGACACGGGAGCGGGAGGACGCTTCGGCTTCAAAAGAAAGGGTAACATGGGTAAAGTAGATAGGGTTTTGTATATAAAGGAATACAGCCTACTTTACCAATCTTCAGTAGATAATACCCAAAATACCCTTAACTTAAAATAAAGTGCCTTTCTTCGTAGAGAAGCGATTTACGGGATATGAGATTATATCTTACAGGGTAATTCTTCACAAGATATCTCTATGAATCGAAGTCAATGAAAATAAAACAACTTAATCAAGGAAATAGCTCAGTCAGAAAAAAAATCATTAATCTTACTGGTCCTTTTCATTAGCCAAAATCTGATTGAAGAACCCAGTTTTATATTTTTTTTCAGCCTGTAGAAATTAACTGAGAGAACCATTGGGTCAACCATATATAAAACACCATTTTTATTTGCAAAGAATTTATTGAGTATTCTAGTATAACTGCACCTTTTTACATAAGGAGGCATGTCGATCAAACACCAGAATCCCTAGTTACTTAGTGCAATTAACTTTCATACTTCATGAAATGAACAGAGTTAGCATTAATTGTCATGACATAACCTCTGAATTTCTTTGAAACAGATGGTCAGTTTCTCAAATATCATGCCGTTGCTCTGCCAAGATTTCTTTTATAATTTTTATTATATGATGCCATATTCCCAGTTCTTTTATCAGAAAAATCTCTTTACACAAGACGTAAAAATTATATAAACCTTAGGTTTTCAATAGGTTGACTTATTACTCAATAGGTTTTCAATAGGTTTTCAGATATTAGACCTTCTACAGAGCAATTTCCAATTAGACTGTTTCAAAATCATTGAGAAATAATTCTCAATTATTTGTGAGAACTATTCAGATAAGATTTAATGTTCATACACTGTAAATCACATCTCAATTTAGATCAGGAAGATGTTCTTAGTTCAGGGTGATATGCGCATTTAATTATTGAAGAGGGTAAATGTGATAGTATTTATATACTACTCCCCCTAACTAGAACAACCAGGAACATTCATAGAAGGCAGAGAATGATAGGAGAGAGAGAGACCAAGGACAAGGTGAGGAGGATGGATGCCATACGTGAGTAGGGAAAGAGCATGTCCAAAAGGCACAACTTAAAAAGGCCATCAATCCACCAGCACTTCTCTCTGTAAGTTAATTATCATCCAGCCTTCAGGCAACCTTCTCAATCAAACTCAAGCTTATGCCAATGTCAGAACCACACTCATGAATTTTTAGCCCATCAGGCACCACAAGGTGACTCTCACTTAGACACAGCACAGCCTCTCAAGAATTTGATGAACCACAAGATAGCAACTTAACTCACTGTATCCAAGCCATCGACACTTCTCCAGCAACAAGGTTCCAGCAGACCACACACCTCGAGCTCAGCATCTAGTGAAGCACCAACACTTATGCTCTCTTCCTTAACAAAAATCTTTAAAGATCAACTGCCTCAGCTTATCTGAACTCCCCCTTAGAGTGTGCAGAGATTTCAATCAAACATTATTGTTTTTTCTTAATTTTCACAGAAAGTCAACTCTAAATGATGACATTATATCAAACTGTATGCTCATGACAAGCTGATTTTACAAGCAAGATTCCTAATCATTCAACATGATCAATTTCAAAGTGAGACTCACTATCTAGCATTCATCACAAGATTGCACCAACGAACAACATGAATTAATGACATGACGTTGATCACAGTAGAAAGAGAGAGATCATGCAGGCAATACTAACTGAAAAGAAACAAATATAAACAAGGGAAGAAATTGAACTCAACTGACCTTTGTGTGCCTTGGTTTTAATATTCCTTTGTTTCCCTTCTTCAAGGCACACCTGCAAAATAAGGTCAATTTGCGAATTTGGGGACCCAAAGACTCTTGGGTCTTATTAGTTGAGTGACACCTCTAGCAGGTGTACTCCTAGGTTTCCAAATCTTTCTATCACCAAACTTCAAATCATGGCAGTTATTCATGATATGTCATGTTCTCCCACAATAATGACAATTAATGGCGGAGTTCAAATTCCTTTTGACAGGATGAACATGGTGTTGGGTTCGGTGCTATGTATTCAGAGGGGGGGTGAATGAATACCCTTTAAAAATATTCGCTCAAATATAAATTCTAATGCTCAGAACAGCGGAATAACAGCACTAAGACTAACTAAGAAAAACTAGTTTAGTCATCTATGAACCTGTAGGCAGAGTACTCCTAAGCAGACATCTAATGAGCCCAGCAATTAGACAATTCAAACACCACACAATACCAGTGTCAAACAGATAGCGTGCACAGCTAATCAACTCTGTTGAACTGGAAGCAAACACATGAAGTGCCCCTATGCAAGCATCTTGCGGAAGCAATAAAACAGATGAAGAAATCAAACCACTGCACAGAGGTTTTTAGGTGGTTCGGTCCAGCAGACCTACATCCACCCCACACTCAAACCAGAGTGTAGATTCCGCTGACTCACAGCTTGAATAGCTGGGCATCACAGCTTGCCATACAACCGCTGGGTAACACAGCTTGACGTCCGAGGAATCCTCCTCGCCCGCTGAGCAACACAGCTTGCTGTCCAGTGGAATCCACCACTGCAACCGCTGACTAACAGCTTGAAGAAAGGATAAAATGGAAAATGAAAACAAGATGAACAGCAATCGAAAAGCTGTAAACATAAAGCATAATATGGCTCTCAAAGAGCTGACTGGCCTAGATTTGATCCACGGTCCAGTGAAGATTGATCTTCAAACAACCTCTCTCACACTCTTCTTCTCACGATCTCACTCTCTCTTTCTCTTTTACTTCTTTCTTCTTCTGCTCACGATCACTTTCTTTCTTTTTCTTTCTCTCTGCCTCTCTTCTTCTTCTTCTCTTCTTTTTCTTCTTCTTCTTCTGTCTGGATCGAAGGCTCTCTGGTGTATAGACTTTGCTGCTCTTCTTTTGTCGATCGATCAGCCTCCATCTGAAGACGAAGGCTTCAATATATACTGCAGCAATTAGTGAGAGCGTGTGCCTTCCACATCTCCCGCCAAAGGACCTCAGTCCACGTGTCAGCATTTCAGCACAGTGCATCCACGTGTCACGATCAGGGAACCTCATCCTCCTTGGATCACGTGCCTTCCATTTGCCTCTTCGAAGGGTGCCTGTCAGACAGATAAGAACTTTATCAGGTTAAGTGTAAACATAGAAGTGAATAGACTTATGCAGACAGGACACACGCATTCTCCAGATAATATACCCGTCACAGTCATATGCATTTCCCACAGACTATATCAGTTATAAACATTCATATCAGTTATAAGCATTCATGTTGCTATCATCAAAACACAATATCAAATGCACTCAGAACATCATTTCATCATCATTCATGTTGCTATCAAATGCAGAATGCTCAGGGATCTCAAGGATAAAGGATGCACAGAAATGCACTCACTTTGTTGCTATCATCAAAACAAAATAGCATTGCTATCATCAAATCAACATAGCACATGCTTGTGCCTAAGGGGCACAACATTCTCCCCCTTTTTGATGATGGCAACACAAAGTGACAGTGAACACAGTGAGTCACACAAAATTTTCTCTCCCTTTGACATGATCAAAAAGAGAAAAACAGTATGAACATGTGTGCAACATGGCAGTATGCATGCAAATTCCCTTAGAACAATAAACTCCCCCTGAAGGTATGACTCCCCCTGAATTATTTCTCCCCCTAAATAATAGAGAGCCTTTGAGAAGGAATATGGACAGATGTACAAAGGTAGAGAAGATAGGAGGGTCACTTGACAACAGCTGAATCATTGGTTCAGAAAATAAGCCTGATTATAAACAACAGTTAAAGTATAAGAATCAGCAACATACAGTTTTGATAAAAATTCAGGTTTAACAGTGATAAATCTAGAGTAAAACACCTGACCCCTGAAAAAAAGTTTATAGACTCCATTTATAGCAATGAATCTAGGGCACATGGTATTAATAGATAAGTCAGAAATAATACCCTTTTGTGATTAAACAAGGAAATTCAAGAAAGGCAACTTGAATATTTATTGAGAAAAACAATTTTCACTCATTGAATTTTGATTTCAAAGGGTTACAGCAGTTTGATTTTCATTTTGGAATTTTCAGAAACTGAGCTAAGTGAATAGACCAGTGGCATTTATGCTTTTGACATTAGGTGTACACCTTGATTAGAGGCAGGTACCCCCAGTTACTAGGCATAAACTACTAGATCTATTTCAGATCAAGACCTACAAGGAACAATTTTTCGTTTGACATTAAGGACACACCTTGATCAGAGGCCAGTACCCCCAGTTACTTGGTGAAAACTCCCCCTATAGATATGACCCTATGAACAGAGGTAGTCTGAAGCACTTCATGACTTATGAGTTCTCCTGCTTCATTTGAGGAGATCACAGTTTCTCAGTGCAATCACCCATTGCTCTGTCACTATGTTCAGCTCTTTGCATTTATGATCTTATTTACTGTTGCCCTTATTTCTTTTAGAGTTATTTTTTAAAAATCAGTACACACTCTTATTCACCTTTTCTAGATATTTCCAGAATAACACATTCAGGTATAAAAAAAAACTTTTTCATTCTTACCATAAGACAAAGATTAAGAGCTATAAAAGTTTTCTTTTTATCTCAAATTCTGAAGGCAGACACATAACTCTTCAATTTATAAAGGTTAAACCTTTAGTTCCTTTCAATTGCAAGAGTGATTCTTATAAAAGAACAATTGTAATAACTATAACTCAATTCACTAAACCATGAGCAGTATTGTTGTTCAGTGAAGGTTAGGCAAATGATAGCAATTGATAAGCAGTGATAGCAATAGGCATGGAGTTCAATGGCATCTGATGTCAAAGAATATGATAGAGTTGAATGGGGACCATGAGAAGTGAAAGGAATTCAATGTAATAATCAGAACTCTCAGCTCCCCCTGACATCATGATGCAAAAACATGCTATGCAATGATCACTTCTTTTCAGATTTTTAACTTTAATGATATGCATCACAGTGTTCTACATGAAGACTATGCAACAATGATGCACAAGCCAAGTGTGCAATCAATTCAAGTTTATGCGCCCAAGTCGTGAACATTTTTATCCTTTTTCAGATTTTTCAAAAAAATGATGCAGTACACTGATCTACATGAAGACAAGACCCATGGTACTAGGCAGAGGACCTGGTCTCAAAGACCATCTCACACATAGTAAGAACCTCTAGGCAGATTTCCCTGCCTTTTAGTAGCTTAACATTTGATGTACCAGGGTTATGCAAGACAATGCAACATAAAGCAGTCCTACAGGCATTGAACAACTTCATTGACAGTCATGCAAATGATGTATGTAGACATAAGACAGATGCATTGACTGTGTGTACTAAATGACCCATTTAAAATCAGTGCAAATTATGCATTTAACAACAAATATGCAATGCATTGACACAAAACACATGCATTGACACAGAGTCTATATAGTGCATTAACTGTATATGCTAAAACCATTCAAATTCAGTTCATCAATTGGCAAGAGAAGAGCATCAGATATATGCAGAGTAAAACTCAGTAGCTGAGTCTAGAATGCAGACTGATCAGCTAGACAAGAGTAGATCATACATCAAACAAGCAAATCAACATGAAATTCTCATTTTTTTTCATACTCACAAATTCAAATGATGATTCATACAAATTAGGCAGAAGAGAATTACCATAAGCATGATTGTGCAATTTCACATTTCAGAGAGTTTCAGTTCAATATCAACAAATCAACATGATATGCAATCATTTCAAGTTCACAATTTCATATGATGGAATTTTTAAACTGGATGGTCAGAACAAACCTGAAGAGCAGGATCCTGGGGTCTTTTGTTGAGTGGCTTTGTAACACCCGGTAATTTTGGAATAGGAGTAAAATATATAGACATAAGTATATAATGTTTAATGATTAAAATTGATTCAAATAAATACTTGGTCAAGTGATATTCCTAAAATGGTTACTCAGATCGAACCTACCTCTGATACCTAGGACAAGGACTAATAGGAACTTATGAACAATAAACTGAGATTGCTAAGATCTCCATGTATGTTAGAACCAACCACACCACTTTAATAAGGTATAGAACCTTAAAGGAAATCCAATAAGCCGTAAGAGCCTTATATATGCATATACGAATATACATGCAAATTATTAAAAGATATAAGTCATGTGTGCAAGGGTCCAGTAAATAACAAGTGAGTCTAGTTAGATATCAAACAAAACTTTAGAAATAATCAGTTGTATAGATATACTTAATAGGCCTTGATAAAGGATTAACGTTTAAACCTTAAGATCATTAAATCAATGATAGTCTCCATTAGCCCAAACTCAACTCAAACATTTTACGCTTAATGGGCTTTAACGCATTATCTTCTCCCATATAGGCAATATATATATATATATATATATATATATATAAGT
Organism: Amorphophallus konjac; assembly: GCA_022559845.1. Classification (NCBI taxonomy): domain Eukaryota; kingdom Viridiplantae; phylum Streptophyta; class Magnoliopsida; order Alismatales; family Araceae; genus Amorphophallus; species Amorphophallus konjac. The sequence goes on from CM040125.1 coordinate 244,736,844, forward strand.
ACATAACATAAACCTGTACATATGTATATACATATACCTAGAAATAGAAGGAAAGTATATATTATATACGAATGAACAAATAATAGAGGGAGATACAAATAACGTCTCTTAGTAAGGCGTTAATTTAAAAAGAAACGCCTCTATCTACGGCGTGACTAAAGAAAGGACGCCCTCACCTGACGGCGTCAAATTCCAAACGCCAAAAGGGGCAAGGCCAAGAAACGCCCTTTACTTGGGCGTGTTTTAAAAACAAGGAACGCCCTTATACAAGGCGCTTCTTAAGAAACGACCTGAACCAGGTCGTCAATTTAAGAATCGACGCCCTGACCTAGGTCGTTAATTCCATTCCAGTTCCGTTCGACCCAGGAACTTATCCAGGGTAAGTGACAAGCATTAGAAAGAGTTCAAACGTGGTAATGACTCTATCATGGAAGTATTTCTTCCAATCAAACTCTAGCCCTATTAAGATTTCCAAAAATCCTATAAATAACCCTCCTGTCTAACCTTGAACGCTATTTGGCGTTCGGGCTATTCGCAGGTACGTGAAGAACATCAAGTTCTTCTTCTTCTGTTTCTTTTTCTTATGAACGTAGTTCATGAAGAACTAATAGGTTCTTCCTCTTCTTTCCTCTAATACAGGTTAAGGGATCCAGTGCGTACGTAAAGAACAAAGTGATGTTCTTCATCGTTTTCCTAACTTCGGTTATATCTGTGAAGATTATTAGTATCTTCATCTTCCTTCCTTTCTTTCCCTCTACAGGTTGACGGTAGAGTGAAGATTTCTGAAGAACGATTGTTCTTCTTCTTGCTGTTGCTGCTACTATTCTTGAGTTGCAGTTGAAGCTTCAGAGTTTTAGGCTTCTCCTCGATCAAACTATCAAGGTAGGATTTTCTCATGAATGTAGCCCAAAGAGTATAATAATCATGTTAAATAGTATCTGTTCATACATGCATATAGTTTTAGTGAGTTTTCAGAGTTTTCTGGAATATTTTTGAAAGAGACGCCCCTGTCAAGGGCGCTACTTTTAGAAATGACCTGCACTAGGTCGTCAATTTAAGATTTGACGCCCTGCCCTATAGGCGTTAATTTAATAAAAATCGCATGTAATTAATAATTGATCCTGTTTAAAATTCAATAAATATGAAATATCGATTCTAATATCTTGCATGACTCTATCTGTGAATTCCTGCTAATTTTCCTGTCATGACCATGTCTCCTGTCTCTTGAAATTTTATTTCCTGAAATATTGTAAATTCCTTGAATTCACGACCTGGACAATGCCGTCTCTCACGGTGATAACGCCCCTGTGTGGGGCGTGATTTTAAAAACTTACGACCCTTCTTAGGGCGCGTTCATGTTAAACTACAGAAATTGATATCTTGCAACAAATAAAAATTAAGAAATAGACTACCACTGTATATGTCGTCAAATTTATATAAAATGCCCCCGTTCAAGGCGTGTCTTTTATAAATCCCAGAATATGTATATCCTGCAAAAAAATAGGATTAAAGAATGGACGACCATTGTGCATGTCGTCACATTGAAATAAAACGCCCCTGAAAAGGGCGTGTTTTTGATAAAACACAGAATTATGGAAATTTCTGCAAAACTTGGAAATGCATGTAAACGCCCTTATTTAAGGCGTTATTTACTTAAGTAGTGACTTAATCAAAGTCGTTATTTTCTGTAAAAATGTTTTTACCTGTTACTGCTAACCGAGGGTTTTCATTATATTTATATGTATGTATATCGGCACTATATCTCCACTCCGTGAGTATAGTCCCATGTTTTCTACGATGATTTATCGCATTACACATTCAACTCTCATTGACATACAAGCTCTCCATTGGACATTCCGTTCCTTTGGACTAGCGAGTTAGTCATAGAGACCTCCGTAAGACTCCTCGTACCTTGGATTCCCACAAGGTCGACTGAGCTGGTTGTACCCTAAAAACCCATTACACAATCTTTACCATGTCACTCTAATGAAACATGGTATACCGGCCCTCATGTTATACTATATGTATGATATGAGAACTATCTTAAGGAATGGGGGAAAACATGCCATCAATGAGATGTTATTGTAGACCCCAATTCTATATCAATTTTGTTATGATGATTCTTGTGGACCTCATGTTATTAACATGTTGTTCTTGTAGATCACAATTCTATATAAAGGAGTGACCATCTACATATGGGCACTTATTTGTCATGGTACCCGGTTAGGGAACTAATTCCACCGAGTTTATCGACATGTCATGATTTATATGCTTTGCGTAGATTTTATCGCCAGTATGTCCTTACTCAAGGGTCTTGCCCTTGAATTCCATGAAAATCTTATCTTATCATCCTAATTAAAGCTTGTTCTTGGAACTCCTTATTGGCTATAAACTATCGTGGATGTCTAGATCTATCATGAATGCTGTGCATATAGGGCCCGATCTGGTCCTGGGAGGAGCGCCCGAAAGTACTAGTGCCTATGGGAGTTTTAATGATAACGGTGTCTAGCATTGCACCGGAGTACTCTTTCTCTTGATCTTTGGCATTCCACGATCTCTCTCTTTTCTTGCGTGCGTGACTTGACTTGCGTGACTTTACTAGCGTGGCCCGACACGGGCAATGTACTTGCGTGAAATAGCCAATAATCTATAAAGTCTCTCATGAATACTTCTTGATTAATACTCGCTTGGATGTTTTGCACGACGTGTTATTCTATTGATCAGTTTATTTCACTTGCTCAGTTATTTATACATGCATAGCCCCATTGTATAAACATGTGAAAACTTGTAATTACTTAAACCCATTGCTAGTTCTTGAGATATAATTTCCTACTGAGCGTTCGCTCACTCCGTTTTATTCCAACATTTTTAGGTAATCAGGTGGCTAGCAAGACCGAGACTCACACGGGCGGGACAAGTGTGCAAGCGAGCTTCGGAAACTAGTGAACCTGAGTCTTTTATCTTTCTTGAGTCTAGATAGTATTGTCTAGCTAAGTTAGCTTATCGTCTCTTATTCAGTTATCTTGTCTAAGTCTGTAGTATGTCGTTTCATTCCTTTCCATTATGTTGGAGTCTCTAAGATGGACAACAAGCTCTTGTAAGAGATTTATAATAGAAATATAAATTCTATTGTTGTTCAAAATTATTTCTTTGTCTTATGCTATTGCTTTTGATTATTCACGACTGTAACTGCCACGTTCCGAGCAAACGACACGTTCCGCTGCTATCGGCCCGGGGCGTGACAGCCTTGGATCATTAACCCCTTTATTCATCAGCTTCCAAGGCACACCTGTAACATTTTAATCAATTTGACCCTGCAGGGACCCAAGAAGTCTTGGGTCCTATATGAGCCCTAACAGGTGTTCTGAACAGTTTCTTAGAAGAATTATCATCATATTCCATCAGAAAACAATTGTACATGGAATGTCCAAAATTTCCACAATAATGACATGAAATAACAGATTGTCTGGTCCTATGATGCTTATCAAAAGAAGCATGAGACCTATGAGATTGAGCATGAGTTGTTCTGTTGTTTACATGGACATTCTGTTTCTTATTCTTCTTCACCCAACATTCAGCAGATTTGTGACCTGTTTTACCACAGTTAAAGCATGAAAAATTCACAGGTCATTTTACAGAGAATTTAAAGGCTTTGTCATTAACATGACTTACTTGAGCATGCCAACAGTTCTTGACTATATGGCCATGCTTCCCGCACTCATAGCACCTCAGGTGCTTACTTCTCTAGTTGTTGTTCCCCCAATGATATCCTGACCAGCATTCATTTGTCTTATGCCCAGGCATTTTGCAAGTGAAACAAATAATATGCTGGCCTGAAGTAGATCTAATAGTTTATGCCTAGTAATTGGGGGTACCTGCCTCTAATCAAGGTGTACACCTAATGTCAAAAGCATAAATGCCACTGGTCTATTCACTTAGCTCAGTTTCTGAAAATTCCAAAATGAAAATCAAACTGCTGTAACCCTTTGAAATTAACAGTCAATGAGTGAAAATTGTTTTTCTCAATAAATATTCAAGTTGCCTTTCTTGAATTTCCTTGTTTAATCACAAAAGGGTATTATTTCTGACTTATCTATTAATACCATGTGCCCTAGATTCATTGCTATAAATGGAGTCTATAAACTCTTTTTCAGGGGTCAGGTGTTTTACTCTAGATTTATTACTGTTAAACCTGAATTTTTGTCAAAACTGTATGTTGCTGATTCTTATACTTTAACTGTTATTTATAATCAGGCTTATTTTCTGAACTAATGATTCAGCTATTGTCAAGTGACCCTCCTACCTTCTCTACCTTTGTACATCTGTCCATATTCCTTCTCAAAGGCTCTCTAGTGTATGGACCAAGCATTCATTGTTTCTCCGACTTAGTGCCTTGCCTTGCTCATTTGGTCTAGGTGCTTCAGTTTCTCTGTGCTTTTAGATTATTTGTAATTGAACCAATCGTACTGAAGGCTGGCTTCAGCAAAGCAAACAGACTCAGCCACAGTGGATCATTAAGCGAGAAAAGCAGCTTCTCGGGGTCTGAAATTAATGTAGACACACTGCAATGCTGACCAGTGAATTCAATAAATTTATGAGAAAAGGAGAAGGAAATCTTGGTGATGGCAGAAAGCAAATAAGGTACAGATCTAACCCTGCCAAGATTGTTGACACTAACGTTTGCTACACATGCAGGAAGGCTGGCCATGTGAAGACTGACTGTCCAAAATTCTCGAAATTCAAAGGGAACATCTCGGATAGTGAAGAAGAACGGATAAAATGGAAAATGAAAACAAGATGAACAGCAATCGGAAAGCTGTAAACATAAAGCATAATATGGCTCTCAAAGAGCTGACTGGCCTGGATTTGATCCACGGTCCAGTGAAGACTGATCTTCAAACAACCTCTCTCACACTCTTCTTCTCACGATCTCACTCTCTCTTTCTCTTTTACTTCTTTCTTCTTCTGCTCACGATCACTTTCTTTCTTTTTCTTTCTCTCTGCCTCTCTTCTTTTTCTTCTTCTTCTTCTGTCTGGATCGAAGGCTCTCTGGTGTATAGACTTTGCTGCTCTTCTTTTGTCGATCGATCAGCCTCCATCTGAAGACGAAGGCTTCAATATATACTGCAGCAATTAGGGAGAGCGTGTGCCTTCCACATCTCCCGCCAAAGGACCTTAGTCCACGTGTCAACATTTCAGCATAGTGCATCGACGTGTCACGATCAGGGAACCTCGTCCTCCTTGGATCACGTGCCTTCCATTTGCCTCTTCGAAGGGTGCCTGTCAGATAGATAAGAACTTTATCAGGTTAAGTGTAAACATAGCAGTGTATAGACTTCGTTGTACACACTTGTGAAGTTGAATGCAAGACAAGGCTATACAGACTTGATGAATGATGCAAGTTAGACGAATGTATAGACTTGCATTCATTAAGTAAATGGATGTACAGACTTTGTTCATGACGCATGAAAGCAACCCAATGTACAGACTTGATCAAGGCACAGGCGTTTGAGTGTATAGACTTCAAAGTGGAACGACGGTAGAGCCAACAGTGTACAAACATCAAGAGAAACGACGGTAAAACCACCGATGTATAGACTTGAAGGGAAACGTAGGTAAAGCTTCCAATGTACAGACTTGGAAGAACACTTTTGGATGTACAGACTTGATCAAGAGTCCAAGATAGACTTGCTACCGACCAATGTATAGACTTGGTGGTCGTGAGACGGTGGCCAAGACACTGTACGGACGGATGTATAGACTTCGCCTAAACACTGTCCGATGTACAGGCTTTAGTCTGAAGCGTTGTATAGACTTGATGCAGAAGCCTTCAAGTGATGTGTTGACTTTGACCAGATGAGATGCTGCAAGAGACGGTCCACTGTATAGACTTCAGCATGCAGACAAAGCGTGAATAGCACTGTACAAACTTCAAATGAGACGCAACCTTAGACGATGCTACTACAGTGCCGATGTATATACTTGATCTCAAGGAATGGCTGTACAGACTTTGGATGTGAAGACCAATGTATGGACTTCATGAATGCATTCTACAGTGCCAATGTGTAGACTTGATGAAACGTGATGCAATGTACACACTTGACAATGCTGAATGAACGAATGAGCAATGTATAGACATTGAAAGCTAACATGCATCCTCAGTGTACAGACTTGCTGGATGCAGTCGAATGTATAGACTTGCTTCCACTGACCAATGTATGGACTTGCTCAGCCTGCTCGCTATACATACTTGGGCAATATGAAGACTTGACAGACAACTGACGATGTATAGACTTCAGGTGTGAAGACCAATGTATAGACTTCACCAGACTTCACTCGATGTACAGACTTTGATGAATATATGCAATGTATGGACTTTGCGAGACAATGCATGCACAACCCAACCGATGTATAGACTTTACATGAAAGCCCAATGTACAGACTTAAGGTTCCACTGTGGATGAATAGACTCTGAAGAAATGAGGCAATGTGTGGACTTTGAGGTTCAACAGTGGATGTATAGACTTTAAGCTCCTGAAGCAATGTACAGACCTCAATCCAAGAAATGCACTGGCGATGTATAGACTTTGGACCCTTGAAGGATGTATAAACTTCAGTTGAGCACAGTCCAATGTATAGACTTGGAAGTTTGAACCAATGTATAGACTTGGGGTTCTGAACGTAGGTAAAGGCTGGGAATGTATAGACTTGAGAGTCTTGAAGCCAATGTACAGACTTTGAATATGAAGACCAATGTATGGACTTCGAATCTGAGGACCAATGTATAGACTATGAGAGCTAAGGCCAATGTATACACTTGAAGACCCTGACCCAGTGTATAGACTTAACATGATGTACGAAGACACAGTCTAATGTACAGACTTCATGAACAATGCATGAACGAGATGCTGTACAGACTTTGAATGAAAGTCCAATGTGCAGACTTGCCTTAGACTCTAAATGAGACGGACATTGTATACACTTAGCCAATGCAATGCACTGTGAATGTATGGACTTTATGAATGCATGCTATAGTGCCAATGTACAGACTTGGTGGAAGGCATGCAATGTATAGACTTCAGAACAAATCCAGTGTATAGACTTCCACCATGATGCATGCAATGCAATGCATATACTTACTGTATATACTTGATCAAGACAAGGCAGTTGAGTGTATGAACTTTGACAAGCAAACGGCTGTACAGACTTTGCCTAAATGCAGGACACTATATGGACTTGCCACCAATGTATAGACTCAATGCAAGCATATGGATGTACAGGCTTGGCGAATGCAATGTATGGACTTGCAGACAGAACACATGCAGTATACACACATAAGAAGCAATGCACCGATCTTAATTCAAGCACAAAACACTTTATGCACTCTCATGCATTCTCCACAGAATATATCAGTTATATGCATTCAGATTGTTATGATTCAATGTCAAGCTATTAGTTTGACAAAATGGTGACTCATTCATGTTGCTATTATTAAAACACCACATTCATTAAAGCACAAGGGGCACAACACATGGAATTTTTGTGAATGGACATTTGTGAAGATATTTCTACCATAGAAATTGATATTTCTTTTCACATGCCAACACTCAAAGGCTCGATGGCCAAATTTGCCACATTCAGAACATGCATGAGTTTTTCTATTAAAGACAGTTTTGTTCTTAAGGAAATTCTCAGGTTTTGAACTCCTTTTTCCTCCCCGGGCATGCCAGCAGTGAGCTGCAACATGGCCCAGCTTTCCACACTGGAAGCAATGGATTTTCTTCTTCCTACTAAATGCATGGGGTTTTTCATGAATAATCTTAGCACTCAATTCATCTTGAACCATTATTCTATACTCATGCATATGATGACCCGATATGCCACAGTAAAGACATGAGGTGTTCTTTGTGTGTGCATGTGACTGGATGGGGAAATGCTTTGTACCAGAGTCAGAAAAAGCCTTAACAACAATAGATGAGAATTTAGTTTTCCTTTTACTTCCAGTCTTTTTATGATTTCTTTCATTTTTTAAATTTTTGTCCTTATTTTCAGTTCTCTGAGCAGTGAATTGGAAAACAGATGAAGTAGAAGCTTTATCTTGTTCTGAGCTCTTGACAAAAACATTGTTCATTTGATTCCCATCAACCTTTTTCGCAACTAGATTGTAACCCAATCCCTCTTTCTAGAAATTCACACTGACTCCAAGCAACTTATTAAGATTATTCTTTCCTTTTACAAATCTTGCCAAGGAGTTCTTTAGGTCTTCAATTTCAGAGTTAAGAGTCACAAAGTTAGCTTCGTATTTTTTTAGCTCAGATTCATTCGCAATCAGCTGCTATTGCAAAGCATCATTCAGTTTCTTCAGAGTTTCATTTTCTTGTTGAACCTTCATTTCATTGTAGTTCTCATTTTCCTTCACAACAGTTTTTCCTTTTTCAAATGATAGCCATCTTTTACAGAAAACAATATTAAGAACCATTAGCCTTTTATTTTGGTCATTAAGATACATGATTTCTTCAATCAGCTTATCTTGAAATTGATCATTCTCCTTCTTTGAGCCAGCAAAGAATCATTTTCTTCTTTCAAGGAAGTGATTAAGTTTTTCTGCATGTTATCATCAGAATCTAAGTGTTCAATAAATTCCTTTAAGAATGCACATTCATTGCACGAACCCTCATTTCCAGTTGAATTATTTTTCAGGTTCTTATTCTCAGATTTTAATATGTCCAGCTCTCTCTTCAATTTCCCTTTCTCAAATTTAATTCTATCATACTTGATCAACAAATGTTCATTCAAAGTCACCAAATCTTCAAATGAAAAGTTGACAATGTCAGAGTTTACCTGTGTTGAAGTTTCCTCAATTTGAATCAGCTCTTCATCTAACGCCATGAGGCATTTCACTTTGTCCCGGGTCCTGTTGACTGCTAACATGTCGACCACTTCGGAGGCACTGCAGCATTTGAGTATGCAAGGAAATTTATCAGTATTTATCACCCTTTTGATTAGGTCCAGGGCCCTATGATTCTCAGAGAATTTTAGTATGTCTAGAGTTTTCCATAGGGATCTATCATTTGGAACTTCATAAGGGCTGTGTGCAATGATTATCCACAGATCTAGATTAATCTGCATCACATGTTCCCTGAACTGGTTGAGCCAGTTGTAAAAACCCAGACCCTCATATATCGGGAGATCAAACATCGAAGACATCTTCAGATTAAATCACAGAACTAAATGCAGGACAAATCAAAGGCAAAGATAAAAAACATAGATCAAACCAAAACGCACCGAAATCGAACCTAGGAACGGATCTGCAAGTCATGGGACCCTTTGTGCAAACAACCGCTCTGATACCAATTGATAGGATCTAGCAATGGAGCGCAAATGATTTAGAGGGGGGGTGAATGAATCCCTCTGTTAAAAACTTTGACCAAAAAAAAAATAGGCCCACGCACAAAGGCCTGATCAAAACAAAGAGTAGTCTCGAACGACTGATGTGCAGCGGTAACCTTGAAATCCAAACGAATCTAATCGAGCCTAGATATGCATCTAACGATACAAAAGAGCCAAGCAAACCACAAGGAACACAAGGAATTTTTAGATGGTTCAGTCTGCAACCTGCAGACCTACGTCCATCCCTCACTCCAAATCGAGTGAGGCTTCCTACTGCCTGACAGCTTGAAACTGCTGCGCAACACAGCTTGCGTGCGCTGAGCCTCATAGCTGGCTTACAAATGGCTGAGCAACACAGCTTGCTATCCAGAGGATCCCTCCTATGACCGCTGAGGATTACAGCTTAACCTCCGCTGCCATACAGCTTGAACAAAAGATTAAAATGAGAAATAAGAATAATGAAAACAGCGATTATAAGCTGACAATGAAATCCGATGAATATCGCTCACGCAGGAGCAAACTGGACTGGATTTGATCCAAGTACCAGTGGACAGAATATCAGTGATTCTTCTCACGATCTCACTCTTTCTCTATCTCTTTTTTCTTCTCTTGATCTCACAAGCTCTCTATCTCTTTTTCCTTCTCTTCTGCTCTCTGGATCGGGCTAGCTATTAATCTTTTCTACCTTCAATCTGCAACCTCATATTTTTTCCTAGTTCTCTTCGATTGTTATATATATATATATTTTGTTGGACTTCAGAAAAGATTTTTTTTATATGTGACTTCTGTCTCAAAATCCTGTGCTCACGCATTGGGCGTGTGGAGGGAGAACTCCAGCCCAAATGCTTCCAGAAGACTCTCACCCTCGTGTGGAGGGAGAACTCCCGCCCAAGGTGTCTAGGACAAAAGATGCACTGATTCTTAAAAATGTATGGGACAAAAGATGCACTGACTCTTAAGATGTCTAGGACAACTGATGCACTGACTCTAAGAATGTTTGGGACAAAAGATGCACTGACTCTTAAGATGTCTAGGACAACTGATGCACTGACTCTAAGATATCTGAGACAAAAGATGCACTAACTCTTAAAATATCTAGGACAAACGATGCACTGACAGTAAAGGGCAAGAGATGCAACTTGCACCGAGTACAGTCTTGCACATGGTAAGCATGCACCGAGATCCCTGAGAGAAATGCACATACAAGAAAAAAATATGTCTAAGACAAAACTTGCACCGAGTTGGATATCCTATCCAAGTGAAAACTTGCACCGAGATGGCGGAGAGGAATGCACTGACACTAAATGAAGAGACTAAACAATGCGTGCTGGTCAAAAATTGCACGGATCCAAATATTGCACCGACCCCGATAGGTGAGATGCAAAGGCAAGATATGCACGGACCTTGGTGCGCATGATGGATTAAAACACGCACCGACTTTCCATGCGTAAACAAACTATGCACAGACTTTGACACTGAAATATGCAACTATGCATTGAACCACATTTGTAAAGATCAAATACAGAACTTTTATTTGTTATAATCTCACATGACTTATAGATTGTCATTATCAAAACCAGGGTTCCAACAGAAACCCTCACGGCAACCCTGCCGTAGAAGTCTGCCCGCACATGCACGACCAACCGGGACCGCACATTCCCACACTGGCACGACGAAACCTCGGTGAAGCCACTGGCACCCGGGCCACTATCTCGGAAACACCGGACGGTCCAAAAAATCACGTCTCGCAGACGAGAAACAGAATCTGAAAACAGGAGAGTCACGTCTCACGTGACAGGTGTACCTGCCCACCAGAAGCAAGGCTAGATGCGTCCACTGACGTCTTAAACCGCACCTCAAGTGTCCCCCTCAACCCCTAGTGGAACGGGGACACCGTACAAGTAACCACAAAGCAAGTGACTAGCAGGGGTCGCGCTCATCAGCGCGGGTCCACTGCCCCCAACCACGTGTGCACACACAGACCATGCATCCTAGGTCTGGCCCTCTGACTGGTTTTCCCTTCAGCCGGACTCTGGCGTCAAGACGTGGGGACCTATAGAAACCAGTCTAAAAACCATCTCTCGGGGTAGCCTCGCCACCACTCCCTGGTGGGACTACTCGCATGTCGGAAGGCTACGACTAGTGGGGAGTCACTGATGTGACCACTCTCCGAGGAGAAACTCTAAGAACCACACACGCACCCTACGCGAAGGTCGAGAAGAACCAAGTGGCGTCGAGCCACTAGACTCTGGACAGTCCTCTAGACTCACTAAATCCAACGGTCCTTGAGTCACAAAACTTGAGGTCAAGACCGTTGTACACAATGGCACAATGTCATTAATCTAGCCCAATCCCTAGGTCTAAATTCACGGTAGTATGAATACCGAGGCAGCTCACGAGCCGCCGAGACCATTACCTCAGGAAGGTAACTCAGAAACCCTCCAGCCCCAGATTGGGTAATTAGACTCACAGTCCCAAGGCCACATATAGCACAAGCGGAAAGCAGAGAAGTACGGTTCCCAAGGTAGCTCACGAGCCGCCACGCCGATTCCCCATCCCTGGGAAAAGAGGGAAACCTCCAGCCCCAGGCTAAATGACTGGACTCGCAGTCCAAGGCCATACACTTGGCCTAGTCGGAAACCATCTTCCGCAAAAACCCACGACATGTGGGGGAACCCCACCGCACTCACACCGATACACGGTGACTTGATCGAGCGTAACACGAAAGCCCAAAACACATGGGGTCACCCGGACCCATCACACCTACGGGCATGCTAATCGAGGTAACACGGTACCTCCAGACAGCCCATAAACACGAACACGAAACTCACGGGTTGTCCGGGACACTCACGAGGCCGAAGGTCGACCACTGGGTCACAACCGGGTCGACCGGAGACCAACACGACGGTAAACGGCACGACGAGCATGAAGAATCGCCTAGCGGTCTACACCTGGGCCGCTAAGGAAAGGCTAGCATTCTACCGCTAGACCGCTAAGCACCCTAGAACTCACGGACCCCTAGCGGTCACCTCTTGGACCGCTAGACAGGTGGCAGTCTTTTGCCTGACCGCTAGGCAATGCCTAGCGGTCTGTCGCGAGATCGCTACCCGATCGATTTTGCATGACTCCAAAATAGAAAACGGTGTTACCCTTGACCGCTAACAGGAGCTTGGCGGTCTACCCATGGACCGTGAAACACTGGCTAGCGGTCTACCTCTGGACCGCTAAAACCACTGGCTGTTTATCGCATGACCGCCAGCCATGAACCGGCACAGGGGGACCCCTAGCGGTCCCCGCATGACCGCTAGTGCCCCTAGCAGTCTCTGGAACGACCGCTAAATCGTCCCGAGCCCAAAAACAGCGGGAAACACCAAAAACACCCGACCATCGCCCGATGATGGGGAAACAAAGTGGAATCCATCCCTAAGCCTCCTATAATGCATCTGAAGCCCTGGATCGGCCAAAAATGCCGTAAAATAGAAGATCCGGCTCACACCCCAAAATCATGCTTTTTCCCCAAAAAGCTCAAATAAATCCGTTCGGCTCACCACGGCCTACCAAAATCATGGGAAAGGACGTGCACGAGCTGGGGATCCATCTCCCTACCTCCACTGAAGATTTGACGCGCCGTGGATGCCGATCCACGAAGAAATGCCCATGAAACCCCTGCCGCGGCACGAACCAGCGACCGCGCTTCAACGCGCCACCGGCCCTCGATCCTTGACCTATTCCTCGTTCCTCGCCTCCCGCCATCGCCACCTCACCCTCCTCCACCACCGTCGGCCGCCCGGGGAGAGGGGGAGAGAAAGAGATGAGAGGGAGTGAGAAAGAGAGAATGTGGAGAGAGAGAGGTTAAGGTGTTAATATAAGAAAAATCCAGAAATTCCTAAAAATACCAAAAAATAGGAAAAATACCCACGCTATACTCGCAAAACGCACAACGCAGTGGTCATGTCTCAGTGTCGGAGAATGCAACGGTTCACCCAACACGGGGTTCCGAAGGTTCGACAGACGAAAAATACACGTAAAACTCAAAACGTGACCCGCGACCCACACATGCGCTCCGAAAAATCCAGAAAAATACCGGCATGCTCCTCACAACGCCACAGACCCAAGGACATTCATGGGCACACCACCAATGGGTCTGACAATACAGTATAAATAGTCCAAAGCTCAATCGGACGCAATCCGCAGAAAGATGATCCGAAACCCACGGAAATGATCCAAAAAATCTGAGGCATTATAGCCCTCCCCCCTTAAAGGAATTTCATCCTCGAAATTCAGGAGTAGCACCAAGTCACAGGGGAAGAACACTGAACCAACTGACAACGCTGTCAGAGTCCCAGTACAGAAAACCTCAATTCTCACGAAAGCACTGATCTTGAGAGACACAACCAGGCTACCATCACGAACGGCACCTCGCTCTGCACGACGTGCACATCGGTCATCAGAGCAGGCACACACCAAAGGACACAATCCGACATCACCTCAATCACAATAAAACCAATCATGGCACCGCTGCCACCCTCTCACTCACCGAGGAAACACAGTCCACTTCATGAGAAATAGCTACCGATCCCTCCAATGGTCGGCAGACAAAACACACATCAGCTTCACAGCAAGTTGACAGGTCGCACACCCTTCTCAAGGGAACAACCAATACAGAGCCTCCACCGGCTCATGCAGTTATCTCAACAGATCGCAACCAGAACATCGGCTCAGCACCAAGGCTCACCTCACACCTGGCAAGCTAAAAGCCAAACATATCACTGTGCCAATTCTGTCAGAAGATAGATTCCGACAAAGCCTAGATCCCATCCGAAAAGGCACATCACAGAAACGGCCACCAAATAAAGGCCTCACCGATACATAGCTCTCACCGTTCACGATGCACAACCAACAACATCTTCTGTCTGTGAAAAGACCACACGCTGGTCACCAACTGCTCGTCAACAGGAAACCTCCATCAGCCCAATAGGCGCGATCCAACTCACAATAGGCCATCCGCTGACTCACACACAAATAATTACCACATCACGAGCTGAACTTCTCTCGGACACTGCATCCGATTTCGAGCATCGCGCCAACCCAACCCTCTCAGGGGAGCACGACAAAACCAACGACAAGACTCAGGAGTCTTCAGTCATCACCTCACTCGACTCAGACTTACAGGGAAATCCTGTGTAACATCCGGTAATTTTAAAAATAGGAATAAATATATTTAGGAAGAAAACCTATACATAATGATAAATACATATTCCTACAAATAACTTTATAATGCTTAATAAATAAAATTTATTTAAATAAGTAAATGGCTAAGTGATATTCCTTTTAGGGGATGGAAGTAAAAATCTTACTAGGATCGAACCTGCCTCTGATACCTAGAACCAGGACTAATAAAAGTAAATGAAATTATGAGGAATAAAATCCCTATATACATACAAATTATTAATAGGTATATGAGGGTTAGTAAATAACAAATGAGTTTAGATATATGAAACCCACACACATTGTAAGGGCCTTTAGAATACGTATATGACAAATATTAAGCTTTGGAAAAAAATGGATAACAACATATTGACACAAATAAGGGCCCTTAAGTCTCAACCCACTCATCCATATATATATATATAATATAATATAAATAAATATAATACAACATAAATAATCAAGGCCAGACTCTGCACACAACCCCTTGACATCCTAAAAACTCTCACAAAAAGAACTCATGGGCCCTACCGTTATATTATAATAAATTTAAGAATAGCGTGTTATTTTTATGTAAGCATTTAATACACAACATAATTTTATTCGAATTAAGAATCAATAAATCTCGAAGAAAACATCAATTTATATTTTATTAGTAATTTAGAAAGTTTATTATCTCACATTGTATTATATGATATTTGATTAGAAGGGAAAAGGGTATAAAGATAAGCTTTAAATACATTAAAGATATGTAAAAGATAAAAGAATGAGCATATATACAATTTCAGTTCTTTCAAGAGCATTAAGAAAAGGCCAAAAACTCAATTGACGCCTCTTCGTACAGGCGTATCCAACGTGAAAGACGACTTAATGCAAGTCGTTATTTACAAATTAGTAAAAGTCAAATAAAGTATATAGTTAAAAGTATTATAAAATAATAAGGATATTTATACAATATTGGTTCTTTGGAGGCTAAGGAGAAATGTCAAAATGCAAATGACGCCATTGCTTTAGTCGTTGATTTCAAATGTGACGACTTAATGAAAGTCGTTATTTTATTCTAAAATGAATAGTGCCTGTTTTTGAATTAAAGAATTTTAGAAAAATAATTATATGGAAAAATAGAGAAAAATGGAAAACTCGTACTCCTAAAATTTTCCATGTAGATCACATCAAGAAAAAAAAAGATAAAAATCCAGAAAGATCGTTACACCTTAAATTAACAAATAGGGAAAGGTGAATGACGCCTCCGAGGAAGTCGTCATTTAATTTTGACGACTGTGTATATAAGCGTCATTTATTGAAATAACGCCCCAACCTGAGGCGTCATTTCCAAAAGGAACAGTGGGTGTTTGGTTCAAACAGGGATGTTATCTGGGTAAGTTTGGATTAAGGAAAGGAATCCATACGTGGATATCTGTTGTTTTAGTCCTAATCGAACTCCTAGAACCCATCAGGATTCCTTTCCCTATAAATACCAACCCCGCCATCGAACCAAGACTTCCTTCTGCTGCTGTTTCCCTGGTGCTGCTACTGCGTTGCTCTTCATCCTACCGTGGTGTACGAGAAGAACATAGCAGTTCTTCATCTTCTTCTTCCTCTTCCTCTTGCTGCCAATACTGTGAAAGGAGGAAGCCCTCTTTTGCTTCTTCGACAGTTCTTCACGTATTGCCGTGGAGAAGCATAAAGCTTCTTCTTCGGAAGGATTTGGGTGTTCGTGGGAAGCCCTCTGCTTCTCTATTTCTTTGGACAAAAGGGGCTGATGCGTTGTTGTTCTTGCCATCTTCTTCCTGCCGGGAACGTAGAAGAATCCTCTTCTTCTTTCTTGTTCCTACTGCGCTGCTGAAGCTATCATCACCCTCATCGTCCTGCTACTTTCTTCTTCCGAAGGGTGTTGCTATTGCGTTGGCTAAAGAGTTGCTGCTCTTGTTTCCAGTAACTCTTGTAGAAACAGAGTATCGTTCCTCACCGTTCTTCATCAATCATAAACCAAAACATCACCAAGGTAGGTATTCTCAAGTTTCAAGCCAAACATTGTAATTACTAAGTTCACTGCATGCATCTAGGTCATTAAGAGGCTTACAGTATTCGAGATTTATTATTTTTGCATACACAGGGAAATAGCGACCGTATATAGGGCGTTATTTCAACTAACGACTGAACATACAGTCGTCAATTCCTTTGGTAATTAATAATTACCCATGTTTAAAATTTAATAACCATGTAATCTGATGTCTAAATTGATACATGATCATAGTTCTGAAATCCTGTTATTTTTCTCTACATGACCATGTGATTATTTTTGTAAAATTCCTTTTATTTAAAAAGTGATACTAAATTACATAAAGATTGAAATGATGACATGCACCATGCCATTAAATTGAAATATGACGCCCCTGACCTAGGCGCTATTTATTGAAATGGTGACATAGCCCAGGGCACCATTTATTTAATATTTGAAAGTTGAGAATTCTACAGATCTTAATATATTTTAGAACATGGAAATAACGACTGAATGAACAGTCATTATATATTGAAATAGCGACCCTGCCCAGAGCGCTAATTCCTAAATTGAAGACTTGGTCTAAGGCACCATTTACCTGAGATTCTGATTTTCGTGGTTTTCTATAACCCTTGACAATGAGTTATATGTCCAGGCACTATATTCCGTTCCGTGAGTATAGTCCCACGTTTCACGAGGTTTTATCGATTATCCCTTAAACTCTTGATGACATACGAGCCATCCATTGGACATTCCGTTCCTTCGGACTGGTAAGTTAGTCATTAAGACCTCCATAAGTCTCCTCGTAGCCTTGGATTCCCTCAAGGCCGATTGAGCAGGTTGTACCACTAAAACCCATGAAACTATATATTTACCATGTCACTCTAAAGAAACATGATATACCGGCCCTCATGGTATGCTATTTAGCCGCTATGAGATTAATTCTTAAGCTAATAGCATAGGAAACCATGCTATTGCTATTCATCTTGAATTACGTGTCTCTTCGTAGACACCAATTCTTTTACCTTATCATGTACAAAGAACGAGCGCTCATGTGTATATGAACGCTTATTCTTAACACCATGGCACCCACTAGGGAGCCAATTCCACCTAGTTTTCCGATACATTCCGCAAGATCTACCTTAAATTCCTACAAGTTTCATTCCTTTGGAATTCTACATTGGCTATAACTATCGTGGATGTCGAAAAATACATTATACAATGCCTGCGCATATAAGGGCCCGATCTGGTCCTTGGAGGAGCACCCGAAAGTACTAGTGCCCATGGGAATTGTAATGATCGCGGCGTGGCATTGCACCGAAGTACTCGTCGTTCTAGAGACATTCCACTTACTCTCTCTCTCGTGACTTTACATGATATTACTTGCGTGCGTGACTCGTCGTGGTACTTGCTAGAACTCTAAATAGCCAATCTCTCATGCTTGATACTATCTTTAACTCTTGCTTTTCTCGTTTTACTAGAAATTTCATATCTCGGTTTAATCGACATACTTGCATTCTACTTTTACGATCATTCATGTATATTAGCCTTGCATTCATGTAACATGTAATTACTTAAAGCTAGTTTGTTCTTGAGATATAATTCCTACTGAGTGTTCGCTCACCCAGTTTATTCCAACATTTTTCAGGTAATCAGGTGGCTAGCAAGATCGAGACTCACACGGGAGGGACAAGTGTGCCAGCGAGCTTCGAAAACTAGTGGACCCGTGTCTTTTATCTTTTTTGAGTCTAGATAGTATTTCCTATTAATTGTCTAACCAAGTTCGCTAGCGTGTCTTTGGTTGTTTCTTTCCATTATGATGTAGTCGAGTCTGCTAGTTTTGAAATTTGAAATTGTAAGAGACTTATATTTGAAATAAGATTTTTATTGTTGTTCCAAATTATTCGGTCTCATGCGATTGCTCTTGATCGTTCATGACTGTCTAACTGCCACGTTCCGAGCAAATGACACGTTCCGCTGCTATCGGTTCGGGGCGTGACAGAGGTGGTATCAGAGCTTCGGCTTTCATATCCTCCAGTTATTAGGTTCCAATGATAGGTCAAGTATCCCTGTCAGTCATATCAGAGCTTCGGCTTTCATATCCTCCAGTTATTAGGTTCCAATGATAGGTCAAGTATCCCTACCAGTCATATCAGAGCTTCGACTTTCAACTCCTTAGGACATTAAGTCCAAGAGATAGGTTAAGTATCATTTTTGGTCATCCTATAGGAGTTCCGTGAGAGATGGGTAGAACTTGGGGTTAAAGTTATAAAAGAAAGTAAAATATTTACATTTCATTAACATTAATTCTTGAGTCAATAAAATTATATCCCCACTTATCCTTGCAGGAACCTAGATAAAATGGAAGCATCTAAGCCAAGCTTTGTTCATGAGATGATCTTAGTGGATGTCCAAGCTTATGCAGACCTTGTCAGGAGAGTCTAGGAGCTAGAGAAGGCAGTGGAAGAAAAAGAGAGAGTTGAAGGGAAAGATCAAGCCAACAATCTCGGGAGTTTCACCATGACCAAGAAAAGGGTAATCGAGGGTGATAGTTCATGAAAATGTAAGAAGTGCAAGAAATGTAAGAAGTGTAACAAGGAGGGAACTTCGACAGATCACTCGCAAGGTAAGTGTAAATCTTGTGAAAGATATGGTCACCAATCGAAGAAGTGTTGGTGGAGTTCGGGAGCATGCCTGCGTTGCGGAAGCTTAGACCATAAGATAGCAGAATATCCTATTTTGACCCAAAAGCTTCCAAGAGAAACTCAAGCTGTGGCCGAACTTGTCAAGAGAGAAGTTGTGGAAGGTACCCCTCACCCGTAATCCTAAACAAATTCTTTTCCATACTTAAGATTTCTTCTTTACCTGTATAGAATAATAATAAGTTATAGCTAGTTCTCGTTAGGAAAGGAATGTGATGTGAATTTGGGGACCAAATTCTTTTAAGTGGGAGAGGGTGTAACGCCCGGTAATTTTAAAAATAGGAATAAATATATTTAGGAAGAAAACATATACATAATGATAAATACATATTCCTACATATAAGTTTATAATACTTAATAAATAAAATTTATTTAAATAAGTAAATGGCTAAGTGATATTTCTTTTAGGGGATGGAAGTAAAAATTTTGCTAGGATCAAACCTGCCTCTGATACCTAGAACCAGGACTAATAAAAGTAAATGAAATTATGAGGAATAAAATCCCTATATACATACAAATTATTAATAGATATATGAGGGTTAGTAAATAACAAATGAGTTTAGATATATGAAACTCACACACATTGTAAGGGCCTTTAGAATACATATATGACAAATATTAAGCTTTGAAAAAAAATGGATAACAACATATTGACACAAATAAGGGCCCTTAAGTCTCAACCCACTCATCCATATATATATATATAATACAATATAAATAAATATAATACAACAGAAATAATCAAGGCCAGACTCTGCACACAACCCCTTGACATCCTAAAAAGTCTCACAAAAGGAACTCATGGACCCTACCGTTATATTATAATAAATTTAAGAATAGCGTGTTATTTTTATGTAAGCATTTAATACACAACATAATTTTATTCGAATTAAGAATCAATAAATCTCGAAGAAAACATCAATTTATATTTTATTAGTAATTTAGAAAGTTTATTATCTCACATTGTATTATATGATATTTGATTAGAAGGGAAAATGGTATAAAGATAAGCTTTAAATACATTAAAGATATGTAAAAGATAAAAGAATGAGCATATATGTAATTTCGGTTCTTTCAAGAGCATTAAGAAAAGGCCAAAAACTCAATTGACGCCTCTTCGTACTGGCGTATCCAACGTGAAAGACGACTTAATGCAAGTCGTTATTTATAAATTAGTAAAAGTCAAATAAAGTGTATAGTTAAAAGTATTATAAAATAATAGGGATATTTATACAATATCGGTCCTTTGGAGGCTAAGGAGAAATGCCAAAATGCAAATGACGCCATTGCTTTAGGCGTTCATTTCAAATGTGACAACTTAATGAAAGTCATTATTTTATTCTAAAATGAATAGTGCCCGTTTTTGAATTAAAGAATTTTGGAAAACTAATTATATGAAAAAATAGAGAAAAATGGAAAACTCGTACCCCTAAAATTTCCTATCTAGATCACATCAAGAAAAAAAAAGATAAAAATCCCAAAAGATCGTTACACCTTAAATTAACAAATAGGGAAAGGTGAATGACGCCTCAGAGCAAGTCGTCATTTAATTTTGACGACTGTGTATACAAGCGTCATTTATTAAAATAATACTCCAACCTGAGGCGTCATTTCGAAAAGGAACAATCGGTGTTTGGTTCGAACAGGGATGTTATCTAGGTAAGTTTGGATTAAGGAAAGGGATCCATACGTGGATATCTGTTGTTTTAGTCCTAATCGAACTCCTAGAACCCATCAGGATTCCTTTCCCTATAAATACCAACCCCTCCATCGAACCAAGACGTCCTTCTGCTACTGTTTCCCTAGTGCTGCTACTACGTTGCTCTTCATCCTACCGTTGTGTATGAGAAGAACATAGTAGTTTTTCATCTTCTTCTTCCTCTTCCTCTTGCTGCCAATGCTGTGAAAGGAGGAAGCCCTCTTCTGCTTCTTCGACAGTTCTTCACGTATTGCCGTGGAGAAGCATAAAGCTTCTTCTTCTGAAGGATTTGGGTGTTCGTGGGAAGCCCTCTGCTTCTCTATTTCTTTGGACAAAAGGGGCTGCTGCGTTGTTGTTCTTGCCATCTTCTTCCTGCCGGGAACGTAGAAGAATCCTCTTCTTCTTTCTTCTTCCTACTGCGCTGCTGAAGCTATCATCACCCTCATCATCCTGCTGCTTTCTTCTTCTGAAGGGTGTTGCTATTGCGTTGGCTAAAGAGTTGCTGCTCTTGTTTCCAGTAACTCTGGTAGAAACAGAGTATCGTTCCTCACCGTTCTTCATCAATCATCAACCAAAACATCACCAAGGTAGGTGTTCTCAAGTTTCAAGCCAAACATTGTAATTACTAAGTTCACTGGATGCATCTTGGTCATCAAGAGGCTTACAGTATTCGAGATTTATTATTTTTGCATACACAGGGAAATAGTGACCCTATATAGGGCATTATTTCAACTAACGACTGAACACACAGTCATCAATTCCTTTGGTAATTAATAATTACCCATGTTTGAAAGTTAATAACCATGTAATCTGTTGTCTAAATTGATACATGATCATAGTTCTGAAATCCTGTTATTTTTCTCTACATGACCATGTGATTATTTCTGTAAAATTCCTTTTATTTAAAAAGTGCTACTAAATTACATAGAGATTGAAATGATGACATGCACCATGCCATTAAATTGAAATATGACGCCCCTGACCTAGGCGCTATTTATTGAAATGGTGACATAGCCCAGGGCGCCATTTATTTAATATTTGAAAGTTGAGAATTCTACAGATCTTAATATATTTTAGAACTTGGAAATAACGACTGAATGAACAGTCGTTATATATTGAAATAGCGACCCTGCCCAGGGCGCTAATTCCTAAATTGAAGACTTGGTCTAAGGCACCATTTACCTGAGATTTTGATTTTTGTGATTTTCTGTAACCCTTGACAATGGGTTATGTGTCCAGGCACTATATTCCGTTCTGTGAGTATAGTCCCACGTTTCACGAGATTTTATCGATTACCCCTTAAACTTTTGGTGACATACGAGCCATCCGTTGGACATTCCGTTCCTTCGGACTGGTAAGTTAGTCATTAAGACCTCCGTAAGTCTCCTCGTAGCCCTGGATTCCCTCAAGGCCGATTGAGCAGGTTGTACCACTAAAACCCATGAAACTATCCATTTATCTTGTCACTCTAAGAAACATTGTATACCAGCCCTCATGGTATGTTATTTAGCCGCTATGAGATTAATTCTTAAGCTAATAGCATAGGAAACCATGCTATTGCTATTCATCTTGAATTACGTGTCTCTTCGTAGACACCAATTCCTTTACCTTATCATGTACAAAGAACGAGCGCTCATGTGTATATGAACGCTTATTCTTAACACCATGGCACCCACTAGGGAGCCAATTCCACCTAGTTTTCCCATACATTCCGCAAGATCTACCTTAAATTCCTACAAGTTTCATTCCTTTGGAATTCTACATTGGCTATAACTATCGTGGATGTCGAAAAATACATTATACAATGCCTGCGCATATAAGTGCCCGATCTGGTCCTGGGAGGAGTACCCGAAAGTACTAGTGCCCATGGGAGTTGTAATGATCGCGGTGTGGCATTGCACCGAAGTACTCGTCGTTCTAGAGACAATCCACTTACTCTCTCTCTCGTGACTTTACATGATATTACTTGCGTGCGTGACTCGTCGTGGTACTTGCTAGAACTCTAAATAGCCAATCTCTCATGCTTGATACTATCTTTAACTCTTGCTTTTCTCGTTTTACTAGAAATTTCATATCTCGGTTTAATCGACATACTTGCATTCTACTTTTACGATCATTCATGTATATTAGCCTTGCATTCATGTAACATGTAATTACTTAAAGCTAGTTTGTTCTTGAGATATAATTCCTACTGAGCGTTCGCTCACCTAGTTTATTCCAACATTTTTCAGGTAATCAGGTGGCTAGCACGACAGAGACTCACACGGGAGGGACAAGTGTTCCAGCGAGCTTCGAAAACTAGTGGACCCGTGTCTTTTATCTTTCTTGTGTCTAGATAGTATTTCCTATTAATTATCTAGACAAGTTCGCTAGCGTGTCTTTGGTCGTTTCTTTCCATTATGATGTAGTTGAGTCTGCCAGTTTTGAAATTTGAAATTGTTAGAGACTTATATTTGAAATAAGATTTTTATTGTTGTTCCAAATTATTCGGTCTCATGCGATTGGTCTTGATCGTTCACGATTGTCTAACTGCCATATTTCGGGCAAACGACACGTTCCGCTGCTATCGGTTCGGGGCGTGACACCCATGCTGGTCACCAGACCAGGGATAACCACTCCAACGCCAACGTCCCATCAAGGACCACCATTCTGACGCCAATCTCACTAAAAGGCCTCCGTCCACAGGCGTCACTCTTCCGTCTTGTCTCATCGAAACTTTCGTCTCAATTAATCCAAGCGGACACCTGCCAATCCCGATTCTGCCCTTTCCCTAAAGCCACAGGACACCACCGGGACACTTCATGGCACACGTCTCTAGGGGAGGAAAGTGCCACCCAATTCCACATCAACCTGGTTGCCAACGCCAAGATCAATGCACACGGGTCCCAACAATACACACCTTATCATGGTCGACTACGAGACTAGCCTTACCAGTCACTAGCAGCTACAGACCGGAACCCAAAATCTCTTAGAGATCACTTACTCTAGAACATGATCTCATCCGAGAACACAACTTGCAACACAAGTCGGGCACCAAACCACCGACTTTAACCAACACGTCCTCGACCTCCGTCAGGTGACATCTTCAACAGCCCCTTCCGGGTCACACCGACGCCTGACACGGCTTCCATCACAGGAACAAGGTACTGATGCCACACACATGCCAATATTTTTCCCCAACACTCTATCCTGCCAGTGCCAAGAACCACAATACCTCGAGTAACGGCACGGCAACAACACGTCTCACATAGAGGAACCAATCCTCCAATGCTCAACGCAATCTCAAGAATTCCGCCCATAGCACCCAACGCTACGTTCCTGAACCTGTGGGTTATGGGCCCACCACGCTTCCGCTGCGCACTCTGATCCACACGCACAGCCAACACGGTAACTCAGGACTCGCCATCTCGATAATCCATAACTCGGCTGGCCAACTTCAGAAAATAGGGTGAGGAAAGCTCCATTACCTCGAACCCCAAGCACAGATTCACTCCCAAATCCGGTAATCCTTTGCAACTCTGTAGGCTCCAAACTGCCACGCATCAGAAAGTTCAAGCACCAGCCAAGAATTCTCTTAAACACCGCCCAACCAGCACTCGTCCTTCCGAAACAGCGCCAGCTCCCTCACATAGCAAGGGAATCGGGCACGACTTCTCACAAGCAACCACCTTGCCAA
Source organism: Amorphophallus konjac (assembly GCA_022559845.1). Lineage (NCBI taxonomy): Eukaryota > Viridiplantae > Streptophyta > Magnoliopsida > Alismatales > Araceae > Amorphophallus > Amorphophallus konjac. The sequence continues at coordinate 244,761,521 of CM040125.1, forward strand.
AACACAAGACAGATCTCGCACAGACATCATGGCACACAGAGGCCAACCAATCCGGACACACCATGCAAGACGACGAATCTTAGCCAAACATAATCTCTCCAACCAAAGGAGAAACCAACACTCCTCCGACCAATCGGAGAAACTCCACGCCCGACCTGATCTCAAACCTGGCACACGTTGGGAATCACACCTTCCAGCACCGAGAAAACCATTACCTCGTCAGGTCAGCGCCTTCGACACACTCGGCGAGTGTCATGTTGGACCACGATCACAGTATCTCTCGATGCACCACCACTGCAATTCCTCAAACTGTAACATGCCACGCCAAGAGCCACACACGAGCCATAATCGACAACCGTCAACGCTCATCCTCGAGTCCCAAAACCACCGCAGAACCTTCTCATCTCAAACCAAATCCAAGGTGAACACAACCATTCGCACACAAGAGCGAAGGAGCAAGACTTACTGGGACACCACAACCCAATCCTACCTCGAAATCCATAAAACAATCGGGACCGACACATCATTTCTGACGCCATAGAGCAAGACAAGAACATCAGGCTTGACGAAGTAGCAACTCACCGAGAAGATCCTCAGCTCACCCGAGCACACTTCTCGATCAGAACACCCGCTCTGCCACCATAAACCACGACCTCAACGCCTCAGGGGCTGGACAAATCTTAAGCTGGAGTGGCCAAACTCTATAACAGCTCCCTCGGAGCACGCTCACGGCCGCTTAACCACAAATAATCCTTGCCAGCCACCTGACCTCGCTGCAAAACCTCGAACGCAGCAACGCACCTACTGGCAACCTCTGCCCAACGTAGCACAACCAGGGGCACAACCGATGAGGGATAAAGCTCTCGACCTCGATCCTTAGACCCCACGCCGGCACGAAAGCCTCGAACAGCAACCACCTTAATAGCATCGCGCGGTGCACTCATGCTCTCAAGCGAGAAACCAAGCGGAGAACAAACACAAAACCCTATGCCAACTTCCGACTGTACTGGACCTTATGGACTCTGATCACTACAATATCTTGAATTCCTACGTACGTCCACAACCACCACTCTGATACCAGTTGTAATGACCCAAGATCTGGATACCGGGAAGAACCCAATACCATTCGAATCCTGGCCCGCCACCCACGAGCCGGGAGGGCTCGGAAGGGCTAAAAGGAGTGTGGAGGTACGAAGAAATAGGAAATAAGGTAGGACAATTCAATAATTGATAGAAATAAATAAACAACTACTACAACAGAGTCCAGTCCAACAGAAAGTACAGTCTAAAGTAGTAAAACGTACCACATGCCAAGTGAATACTCAGCCCGGCGAGTTGGCAGCTAAGAAACTCCGAACAGCACCCTCGAACCTCGAGGGAGAACCGCCGCACCTGAAAAGTAGGGGTGAGTCTCCTATCACAGGCTCGGTAGGGATCCCACGGAACCCCAACCGAGAACAATGGCGGTAGCTGAAAGGAAAACTAGCTACAACTACAGCAGGAACAACGAACCGGTGGCCGGTCAAAGCTCGGCACTACAACTACTCCTACTGTACCGGTCAAGCAGAAAGAGAAAGCTCGATCTCACAATCGGGAACTAGACCACTCTAACACCAGACCTACCGAGGAAACACTCACGGCAACCCTGCCGCAGAAGTCTGCCCACACAGGCACGACCAACCGGGACCGCACAATCCCACACTGGCACGATGAAACCTTGGTGAAGCCACTGGCACCCGGGCCACTATCTCGAAAACACCGCACGCTCCAGAAAATCACGTCTCGCAGATGGGAAATGGAACCCGAAAATAGGAGAGTCACGTCTCACGTGACAGGAATACCTGCCCACCAGAAGCAAGGCCAGATGCGTCCACTGACGTCTTAAACCGTGCCTCAGGTGTCCCCCTCGACCCCTGGTGGAACGGGGACACTGTACAGGTAACCACAAAGAAAGTGACTAGCTGGGGTTGCGCTCATCAGCGCGGGTCCACTGCCCCCAACCACGTGTGCCCACACAGACCATGCGTCCTAGGTCTAGCCCTCTGACTGGTTTTCCCCTCAGCCGGACTCTGGCGTCAAGACGTGGGGCCCTACGGAAACCAGTCTAAAAATCATCTCTCGGGGTAGGCTCGCCACCACTCCCTGGTGGGACCACTCGCGTGTCGGAAGGATACGACTAGTGGGGAGTCACTGATGTGACCACTCTCTAAGGAGAAACTCCGAGAACCACACACGCACCATGTGCGAAAGTCGAGAAGAACCAAGTTGCGCCGAGCCACTGGACTCTGGACAGTCCTCTAGACTCACTAAATCTAACGGTCCTTGATTCACAAAACTCGAGGTCAAGACCGTTGTATGCAATGGCACAATACCATTAATCTAGCCTAATCCCTAGGTCTAAATCCATGATAGCACTAATATCGAGGTAGCTCACGAGCCGCCGAGACCATTATCTCAGGAAGGGAACTCAGAAACCCTCCAGCCCCCTACTGGGTAATTGGACTCACAGTCCAAAGGCCACACACGGCCCATGTGAAAAGTATAAAAGTATGATTCCCAATGTAGCTCATGAGCTTCCACGCCGATTCTCCATCCCTGGGAAAAGTGGGAAACCTCCAGCCCCAGGCTGAATGAATGGACTCGCAGTCCAAGGCCATACACTTAGCCTAGTCGGGAACCATCTTCCGCAGAAACCCACGACATGCGGGGGAACCCCACCGCACTCACACCGATACACGGTGACTTGATCGAGCGTAACACGAAAGCCCGGAACACATGGGGTCACCCGGACCCACCACACCTATGGGCATGCTAATCGAGGTAACACGGTACCTCTAGACACCCCATAAACATGGACATTGAACTCACGGGGTGTCCGGGACACTCATGAGGTCGAAGGTCGACCACTGGGTCACAACCGGGTCGACCTGAGACCAACACGATGGTAAACGGCACAAAGAGCATGAAGAATCGCCTAGCGGTCTACCCCTGGGCCGCTAAGGAAAGGCTAGCGGTCTACCGCTGGACCGCTAAGCACCCTAGAACTCACGGACCCCTAGCGGTCACCTCTCGGACCGCTAGATAGGTGGTGGTCTTTTGCCTAACCGCTAGGTGATGCCTAGCGGTCTGTCGCGAGACCACTACCCGATCGATTTCGCATGACTCCAAAACAGAAAATGGTCTTGCCCTTGACCGCTAACAGGAGCTTGGCCGTCTACCCATGGACCGCGAAACACTGGCTAGCGGTCTACCTCTGGACCTCTAAACCCACTGTGCGGTTTATCGCATGACTGCCAGCCATGAACCGACATAGGGGGACCCGTAGCTATCTCGACAAGACCGCTAGTGCCCCTAGTGGTCTCTGGAATGACCGCTAAATCGTCCCGAGCCCGAAAACGGCGGGAAACACCAAAAAAAGCCGATCCACGCCTGATCATCGCCCGATGATGGGGAAACAAAGGGGAATCCATCCCCAAGCCTCCTAGCATGCACCTAAAGCCCTGGATCAGTCAAAAACGCCGTAAAACGGAAGATCTGGCTCACACCCCCAAATCCTGCTTTTTTCCCAAAAAGCTCAAATAAACCCGCTCGGCTCACCACAACCTACCAAAATTGTGGGAAAGGAAGTGCATGAGATGGGGATCCATCTCCCTACCTCCACCGAAGATTTGACGCGCCGAGGATGTCGATCCACGAAGAAATGCTCATGAAACCACCGCCGTGGCACGAACCCGCGACCGCGCTTCAACGCGCCATCAACCCTCGATCCTCGACCTGTTCCTCGTTCCTCGCCTCCCGCCATCGCCGCCTCGCCCTCCTCGGCCACCGTCGGCCACCCGGGGAGTGGGGGAGAGAAAGAGATGAGAGAGAGAGTGAGAAAGAGAGAATGGGGAGAGAGAGAGGTTAAGGGGTTAATATAGGAAAATCCAGAAATTTCAGAAAATACCAAAAAATAGGAAAAATACCCCACGCGATCCTCAAAAAACGTACAACGCAGTGGTAACATCCCGGTGTCAGAGAACACAACGGTTGACCCTACACGGGATTCCGAAGGTCTGACTGACGAAAAACACGCGTAAAACCCAAAACGCTACCCGGGACCCACACATGCGCTCGGAAAAATCCAGAAAAATACCGGCGTGCTCCTCACAACGCCACGGACCCAAGGAGATTCATGGGCACACCACCAATGCGTCCGAAAATCAGGTATAAATAGTCTAAAGCTCAATCGGACGTAATCCGCAATCCGCGGAAAGAGGATCCGAAACCCACGGAAATGATCCAAAAAATATCCGAAAAATTCGGGGCATTACACATCGTCTCCGTGTGTGTGTGTGTTGGGGCGCGTCCCCGTGTGTGTGCGTAGGTGTCATCCTGCGTGTTGTTGGAGCGTCACCTCCGTGTTGGGGATTTATCCCCGTGTGTGTGTTGGAGCCTTGCTCTGTGTCGGGGAGTCTTCCCCGTGCTGGTTTATCGAGCGAGTGGATTCTTACCGGTTTGGTAAGGGGTGAACGTAGGGAGCCTATCGTGGTCCCGAACCACCTTAAAAACCCTTGTGTCTTATGGTTTACATTGTGTGATTGTGTGTTCCTTGCTTACTCCATTTAGTCGATCGTGTGAGATCGAAGACATTGAGTGAACTTAAATTACTTTGTTAGTTTATTTCCTTCAATCTCGTCAAACTTGTTAATTCCGCCTAGAATGTATTAATTTGCCATATAGCGTGGGGGACAATTCAACCCTCCCTTCTTATCCGCTCGACTACCCCGGGACCAACAGAAACCAGTGCCTAAGGCAAGACGGTCGGATGGCAAACGCCTTAAGCGGGCTAGTGGTTTACCAATTAGGACCCTACGAAAGTTGGGGGAGCCTCCCACTACCCCACCCCTTACCTGGCCAATGAAAATATTGAGGGTGAGCGTAAGTTACACTTTAGTCATTTTGTGAAACCCTATTTGTAAGTCTACGTCACATCTAGGTCGTTAGGTAATTTAAGTAACAACTTATTTGTGTCCGCATACGAACAAACAAAAATAAAAAAAATAAAAGAAATAAAAAAAATTCTCCTCTTCTCTCTCTTCATCCCAGTTAGTGTTAGCAAAAAAAACATAATAAAAACAAAAAATAATAAAAGAAATATGGTGGCTTTCTAATCTTAAAAAAAGAAAAAAGAAAAAATCTAAATCTAAATCTAAAATAAAAAAAATAAAAAAACACACATAAAACACATAAAATAAAAAATAAAAAATAAAAAGGAGATTAATAATGGTAGAATATGATAAAAAAATAAAAAATTGAAAAAACAAATTAATTAAAAAAATTCTGGGATCTAATCTATTCTCATCAATGACCGCTTATCTTAGAGGGAAACCCATGCGCATGAAGGAACACTTTATTCTTTCTACTTATAAACCCTCAACTTGTATTGAACTACCTGACATTCTTCTGGATCATTATGAGATTGGCCCCGGTATCATCAAGATGCTCCCATCTCTTTATGGGAAACCCATTGAAAATTCTTATGAGCATCTAGATGATTTTTTAGAAATTTTCTCCCTAGTCAAAATTCAAAATTTTAGGGATGATGCCCTTTAGTTGATCGTATTTCCATTCTCATTGAAAGATAAAGCAAAATGTTGGTTAAGGAGTTTTGGGAAAATTGTTAGGACTTGAGAGGTTCTGCAGTTAGAATTTTTGAAAAAAAGTTACCCCATAGTCCGAACCAACATTATGAGAATGGCGATTATGAGCTTTACTCAGCTTCCGGGAGAGTAAATTCATGAATCTTAGGAAAGGCTGAAGGATTTATTACGTCAATGCCCACACCATGGGTTCCTGAAATGGCAAGTTGTGTATGCATTTTATGAGAGGTTATCTAATTATGATAGACATATGTTGTGGAGGGGCATTCATGAACAAGAGTGAAGATGAGACTTATGATTTGTTCGAAATTTTGAATGAAAATTCAATAAATCTTGCCACAATCTCCTCTCAAAAATAATCTTTTACGACCTTCCAGACACGATGAAAATCCAACCCAAACTCACAAGGAAGCCTGTAATTTCTATGCCAATCTCACTCAGCATGTGAGTTAGTGTCCTACTGTAGCCCGACTCCCGCTGGTCATCCAAGCTCAAGTCCAAAATACTTTAGGGTTCTCTCAGCTCAAATGTGATACCCTTTCAAATAATTATAATCTTGGCTGGAGCAATCACTCAAATTTGCCTTGGATGGATCAAACAATCCAAGTCCATTTGTCTACACCTTCACCCAAAGAAACTCATGAGCGGTCCATGTGTAATCAACTTCAGCCCAACCCATTTCACCCTAACTTCAAAAGCAACATCGATATTTGGGGTGACTCACGAGGCCACTGCTCCGAATCTGAAATCATGTACTCTCAGTCTACTTACCATGACTTTCCTTCAATATTACATCAACCCTCTCAACACATGAATGATGATAATCTTATGCTTGTCATTCTGGCTCAAAATATCAACAGTAAGAGTAAGGGGGAGCGCACCGGTAATACCATAATAAAGGAAGGGAAGGAATTAGGGGGTGAATTGAAGGAAAAAGATGATCATATTGATATCATCACCCCATTCTATGAATATTTTGAGATTGGGGATATCACTATGAAGATTAGTGGCCCAAACAACTCAATTGAGGATATACATAAAGGGGAGGATTGCTTTGTGATTGATAATCATGCTGATTTAATGAAACCAAATTCTGAATATCCTCCTCCCCTTGAAGAATATGATGATGGAAGGTTTATATTTCATCTACCCACCCCATTATTAAAAAATTTGGTTGATAATCTTCAGTTGAGAGATGAGTGTGATGAAGGGGTTTTATTAGAGAATTTCACATTTGATCTGACCCTTGAGCCCTATCCCATGAAGTTTGAATCATTAGATGAGTCAGATTCTGGGCTCACGCTTCCTTCTAATTTGATTCCCCTGAAAGTAAAGTCTCTCCAATATCACATTCTAGGACCTGAGGGGGATGTGCCAACAATATTCACCTTTGATTTGACTTCTCCTCAGGCAGACCAATTGATTAATGCTCTCTTAATGCTCATGAGGTTGTTACTAAGGGGGATGTGGTTAATGTCAATCTTATTCATAAGAGTGCATGACCAAGTTACCGTGGAGGAAGTAGTTACTAAAGAGGTAGTCAGGAGGGAATATACAAGCCAAGGGGACCAATGGGTTGATGTTGTGCAAAGGTTCCACCTCGATCTTGAAAGGTTATTGGCCATTTATCATTTCATGATCCCCAAAGATGAAAACTGGCTCACACACATGGTTAAAGATAAAATCAATAATATGCGAGACCAACATATTTCTAGCCCCAGTACGTACATGTTTACTCTTCTCTTCTAATGGCATAAGGGCTGGAATTTGAAGGAGGACAAGATCACTTGGTGGCTCATTCTGAATGCCACCCGTTGGTTAGTGAGTTACCTTGTGTCTGGCTGAAGATGTAAAACTTAACGCTTCTTGAGAGGCAACCCACAGTTTTCATGATTTTCGTGTGCTAATAAATGGCTTCTTGAGAGCCAACCCAAGTTTGTATTGTGATTTTATTTTTATTTTGCAGGTGTGAATAAAGGATAAGTTGGGGGGAGAGAGAAGATTGCTTGCACTTATGCCTCGCTTTTAACGACCAAGTATCGCCTTTGGTCACGCAAGGATGCCCGTCGAAGTTCACTTCCGTCAGGTTGTCCCGTTCCTTCACAAATTTCATGTCCACATTGTTCTCTTAATCCATATTATTCATGCCATTGAGGACAATGTCATTTAAGTTGGGGGGACGGAATTCATGTTATCTTATACAACCTCATTTCAAAAAAAAAACAACATTATGAAACCAACCCAACTGAGTTTTTATGCTTCATGCTCTCATGAAAGAAAATCTGGAATAGAAGAGGCTGTGGAGAGGGATGATGAAGATTGTTTTGTAATCTAGCCACGAGAAACTGACTTAGAATCTTCTAAAAGTCCATTAGCACTGACAAAAAGAAAATCACTTACACACTAAAGAAACAAGCAGGACAAGCCTTCTGTTATTTAAGTGTGGTGTTTGATAGTGTATAGTTTTCAGTGAAGAAATCTTTTTGGAAAAAGTTACCTGTGAAATCAAGTGTGAAAAATCACACCTTGAAAAAAAAACCATGGAAAATGCCCTAGATCTTAGTAACTGGGCCTGCTTCTCCTAAGATAAGAGATGAGGTTCGCGTCAAACGGTGAAGGGATGTGCAACACCATGTGTTTAAAAAAAAATAAAATAAGGCAGAATGAAAGCTACCATGCTCAATGTTCCGAACTAGAAACTGTAAAGTTGAATGACAGCTATCTAGAATAGCAATATGAGGGATGCAATTGTCTGATTGTGGATTTAGATTTCACGAGCACGAGTGCTATTGAACTTTGGCGGTATTCTCAGTTATGTCCATTAATATCTCATTTAAGGCTTGTATGCTTAAATGATCTGGAAATCCTGCTCCTAAGTCAACTCTACGAAAGATGATCTGGAAATGAGGACTAGACATTTTTAACTCTTGTTGGTCTAAACATTAAAACTGTTTGCATTGCTAAGGGACTGGCAATGAGTAAGTTGGGGGGTGTGATGAGTGTGCATTTTTACATGTTAGGTTATGTTATATACACTTTTATGAGTTTTAATATTCATCAATATGCACTTATCACACTTAATCTCAATTTTAGATCAAAATGTTTAATTGCTAGATTTAATTAAATTTTGATAATATTTTGCAGGCATAAAGAAAAAGACAACAAGAAGAATGGAAAGAAAAAAATTAAGAAGACAAATGGGCCGAAGCCCATTCGCACCGCCAAAGGCCCATGGGCTTGAAAAAAGAAAAAAAAGCAAAGCAGTTAGGTTTTCAATATATGTATACATATATATATAACGCAAGCGCTGGAGGTCGGCGGAGAGGCCAAGGGGTGGCATGGGCGACGAGGGTGGTCGACGTGTCAACTGCGGCCAACGTTCAAACGCGCGAAGGCGGCCAAGGCTTCAAACGTGGGCAAACGTCGGGATGCCAGTGCACTCAGGCGCGACAGGGGACGGATTCGTCGGCCAGGGCGGTCAACGCGCTGAGGCTTCGAGCGGGCGCGGTCTTCATGTAGGCGGTGCGGGCGCGCATGTGGGCGAAGGCGGCAATAGGCGGGTCAATGCCACCTTCACGCGGGTGATGGGGGCGAGAGCAGCCAAGTCAGCCAACAGCGACTTCGAATGTGGGTGGCCAAGCCCCATGCACACACTACCAGCAGGCACCTTCCAGCCTATTGTAGACCCCATGCAAACGCGCTAGGACGAGCAACGTCCTTCTCATGCGGACATCTCCACTCAACGAAGCAGCCAAGCGGCCGGCAACGAGGACGCCCATGCAGTTTCCCACGGCGTGTTCCTCATGCGATTGAGGCTCTTCAACGTCGAAAGCTCCTTTCACATAATGGCCTTCAACAAAAGCGGCCAGAGAAATGCTACGGACATAGGAGAAGAAATTGGGTTTTCAATAAAAGTGAGAGGAAAATGAAGGAGGTGTTCACATGGAAATGAACAGAGGCTACTTTAAGCCCTATAAAAGGAGGGCACATGGGAAGGCTCTCCCTCTCCCTCATACGTTGATTCAAGCCCTCATTTTGTTTCCCTTTCATTTTTAGTTGTAGATTAGGCTTTCCTTTCTATCCCCCTCTCTTATTATTATTATAATTTATTTTGCTCTTGTTATAATTGGTATGCACTTTTGAGTTGGTTTAATTTAAGTTTAATGCTGGTGTTGTTATTTTCATTTTTATGTTGCACAGTCTTTCTCCATCTCCTTAACCTCTCGTCAAAATTCTTTCTCGATCATTTTCTAAAATTCTTCCAAAGACGGTCAAGAGAAGCGGTTCGCAGCTCCAGTCGAGTGTACGTAGTCGTCTTCGATGATTCGTAAATCAAAGACTCGAGGTGACAACGCCGTTACCCTCACACCACGGTCGCAAATCTATCCCAGTTCATCCATTTTTAATTCGTATTTAATTTTTGTTGGATTAAAATTCTCCCTCTCTAGATTTTTAAATTTCTATTTCTTAACCCTTCATATATCTTTAAATAAATTTCATGTTCTTTAAATTCTAAAAACCAAAAACAAAAAAATCTAAGTTTTCAATTTCAACCTCAACCTCTCTGTGGATTCGACCCATGCTCAGTAGTGTACTACATGTTTTTATTCTGTTGCGAGTTCAGTATTTTTATTGATTGCCGCTTGTTTTTAATGACGAATATTTCGGCACGTCAACTTTCACTTTGACTGGGTCATCATGACTTGAGTCAACTAGATTGGAACTTGTCTGGAGTCACTTTGACTATCGTTGACTTTGACTGAAGTCAATCTTGACTGGATCATTTTGACTCGAGTCAATTCTCTTTGCAAACTAAGTCAACCTTTCTTCTTCTTCTTTTTGCTCTTCAGCCTTCCCATTTATATGTTAGCCATAATATCTATTTTTCACTCTTATCACGGCATTTGTCTCTTTTGTTGTTCTTTTATCTCCCTTAGAAACCATTAGTTACTTTCATTCTTCTTGTTCTGCTTTCATAGCTCCAGCGTTGACTCCAGATGCCATGGGGTCGACACAGCTTCTATGCTTTCCTTCAATTTCTACCATTTAGCCCATATCTCACCCATACGGTGCTATTTATTAGTCTTATTGTCTATTTGTCACCACTGCCTAGTTATTTTTCACCCTTATTCCACTTTAGCCGTTGCCCTTATTCACCACTGCTGGCAATATGCTTCTGACGAACTTCAACTGCATGGCGTTGACGCTAAAGGACGTTGTGTCTATGCAACGATGTGGAATTGACTATCTTCGATGCTTTGGCTAGCGATTGGCTCTTGCGTTGACGCCACTATCTGCTTGCGTTGACTCCGTCAACAAGACTTCATGCTTTTAGCCTGAACGTCCATTATTCACCTGTGTAGACCCATTTGTCAGACTTATTTTCTATTTGTCACCCTTAAGGCCTTATTTGTCAACACTATTCAATACTTGTGACCCTTGTTCTGAAGCTTCTGTTGGCGGGTGGCTTATGCTCAACAACTGTTGCTGAGTTGGCTCCAAGGCAATTTGGAGGTTACTTCTCTTCTTGAAACATCTTATTTTTGCCCTCATGAACCTCAACATGAATCAGGTCATCTAGACTTTGAAACATAGAAAATTCACAAGTCCATGAAGCATAGATCATCTAAACTCTGAAGCATAGCACCTTTATCATCAAATACACACAAACATAAGATTTGGGTAGAATCAAAATCCTCATGAAAGGTGCATCAAGAAACACACAGACATAAAGTTTAGTTATCATCAAAATCCATATGCAAAGCACACAACAACAATCTCCCCCTTTTTGATGATGATAAACTTTATGACACTTAACTTCTTCTCCCCCTTTTGACATAATCAAAAGTGGGGGCATGTGTAACAATCAGCAGGATTATAAATTTCAGTTGAATAACAAGAGTTCACAATAGAAATCTAGAGGGGCAAGAATTTGAAAGCTCATATTTCATGGCATGGGAGGCAAGCTAAAGACATTGCAAACAAGTAGATGTAGTAACAATGAATACTCAGGAAAAGGATGGAATCAAAAACAGTTTAACAATCAGATTAGTCTGAGTTCAAAATGATCAAAAACTTTTGATTATATAGATATGAAAATGTGCAAATGAAGGACTTTCTGACCATGGGTATCTCAAATGTGAACAATCAAAGCAGATAACTATGAAACCATGCATTAGAGTTTTCTGTGTTTCAGGTTTTTAGTTTTCTGTTAGGAATACATTATGCCTGACGCATACCAAAGATGACAGATTAAATGCCAAGATGAGCTATGCACAATGCAATCAAGCAGATATGTGTATACATGCAGTATAACTCCCCCTCTTTATTTAGAAGTTGGAAAGGGTGTAAGAAAGATGCAGGTGAATCAGTACAACCAAAGTGTTCATGTGTAGCACTTGGAGGATTGTGCAATCACATAGGAGAATTATGCAATAGCCAATGCAATCATTCAATTTCCTGAAAACATAACAAATCAAATTTCCAAGAGTGTAAGTGATTAACATGAAAATGGGTTTTAGCCATATGGATAACCAGATTTTCAGTTCAACACAATAGATATTACCCAGACTGCACTTCATATTAGAAAGTAGCGTATTGGAGGCTTCGCTCTGCCTCAATAAATTTTTCATCTGAATTTGTCTTTTCAAACACTTTCACAATTTGACAATCATAATTTTTCTTAGAGTGATTATGTTCATTCTACTCCTTTTTACGCAAGGAGACACATGGAGCACATGCCAGACTCCCTGGTTACTCAGAACATTAACCATCTCACCTCATTTTGAACAGAGATACTCTAGTATAGCACTTTTTTGAAATGAATCACATCACGTCTCAGGTGACGTGCATCCAATTTACTCAGTGAGACTGAGCATTGCTCTGCCGTTCATATTATCAATACTTTTCATACTGAGGCAGGCATCTGTTTCCTCAACTGCCTCTTTAACATCCATGTAGCAAGTTCAATTTCTTTAGAGTGTTGAAGAAAAACTCCTATATCCTTATGTATAACACTCATTTTCACATTTTGTGCATGAAGTGTGCGAATTTGATTTAGCATGTCTATCGAAAATTTTCTTGGATACATGGCAGTGCAGCTCCCCCTATATAGATTCACTTATTAAAAGTTTACTCCCCTGAGTGTGTGACATGATAGACACGAGTGACGACTCAAATGCAACATTATTTATCAAGGGAGTGTAAGGTCTTAGAAATTTCAATGAAGGGGTTATAGCATATATTAGCATGCAAGCACACAGTAAGGAAGATATGCAATATGCAATGCAAAGTGTGAAGTGGGTGCAAAATGCAAGAGTTCATATTTTGCTTGAATGAACTAAATGCACATAATATATGAATTCTTATCCTCAAAAATGGGTATCCAGCCTATAACCTATATGAGAGTGCAATGCAAGATGCCAGAGCTTGATCCTAGTGATCTAAAAAAGTTTATGATAGATATCTCAACAAGGCATTCAGGACAGAAAAATGCAGACTGATAGATTCAAGGGTCAAAGCAGACTTGAGGTTCAAGGGGGTCGACCCTGTGAGTCGACACTTTCAGATCATTTGCCCAAAGAGTTAAAACTAGTGTACATCTCAATTACAGTTCATTTATCCAAATACTCTCCTCGCTCAATGCATCAAAAAAACATTTAGACAGTCATTCTTCATTTCATGACCTTTATGAATCAGAATTTAGACAATATTAGAAATATGCAAAGCACCCCATATTGTTTTTCAAAAATTCACTGTCAAGAACATCCAGCAAGAAAAATATGTAAACATGCAATCCATTCCACAAACAGACTTGCTAAAAAATAAGCAGTGAGTAAGATTTCAGATGCAGCTCAGAAACAGATTTTCAAAAACCATTTCAGAAATTCATTTTCAAATTGATGCTTGTCAATTTAAAACACCCATCACAAGTGACCATTTGATTTCTCCGAGTTCTAGTATGAGGCGGAGAACTTAGGTCCAAAGACCACTTTATGCATGGTGAGAATTTTCAGCTGGACTTAATCCAACCTTCTACAAACACCATTTGATATACCAGACACTCAGTTAATCTCAAACGTGTTCAAGCAATTTGGATTGAAAAATATTTAATAGCCAATGATATCAAACGTACACCATAATTTATTCATTTCTTTTCAGTCAATCATACAATTTCTACACAGAAAAAAAAAATCCACAGAGCATTCAAAGTTTGAGAATCAGTACCTATCACAAGAACATTAACATCTAGTTCGAAACATTCCAGCAAATTTTATTTCCATACCTTTGCCTTGAGAGACCTTTGTTTTTCTCAACATTCCTTCATTGGCCTCAAGGCACTTCCTACAATAAGGTTCTCATTTAACAATTTTGGGTACCCAAGTCTTCTCGGGTCTCGGATGGTTATCATGAACATCTAATTTCTTTAAGGCATTTACTTCATCAAATTTCAACTAAGAGCAATTATCCATGAAATGGACAAATTCACCAGAATAATGACAACGAGCATGCTGACTCAATTTCTTTGTATGAACATGAGTGGTGAGTCTCTGAGTATAGACAAGAATTCTACCATTCTGGGCATGAAATTTATTTTTCCCTTTCAACAACCAACAATCTTTTAACATGTGACCAAATTTTCCACAATGATAGCACTTTGAGGTCTTCACAGACTTCTTGTAGACATGAGCATTAAACTTTTGTGACCTTGCATAATGAGTTTCATTATTAACATGAAAATGTGTCATGTTTGCCTTCCAACATTGTGACACATGGTCTCCTGACTTTCCACAGGAATGGCAATGACCAGAAGAGTTTGTTTTCATGGATGTGTTTTTCCAAATTGAAGATTTTGTTTGTTTACTGAACATAGTTTCATTTCTGCATACATGGAAGCTATTCTTTTTCATGATGTTACAATCATCCATCATGTGTCCATACTTTCCACAATTGAAACAAAAATTACTTCTTCTTTTGGAAACAAATCCATTTCCGTATGCTTTCAAATCATCCTTTTTCATTACAAGATAGTCAATCATTACATGTCCAGGTTGACCACAATAATAATAATTGAACTTTGAGATTTTTTGAATATGAGCATGCTTCATGTGATTCTATGAGAGTCAGATTTCTTATTCAGAGTTTTAGGACCATTTTGATAGTTTGGTGAAGTATCCTATTTCTTGGTCATAGGTTTGGCATGAACTTTAGACTTTGGTTCTTCAACATAAAAGGCATTTGAAACATTAGAGCATGATGCATGCACAAATGATATTTGCATTTTCAGACCAAAGGCTTTCTTTTTAGTGGGTTCATACCCAAGACCACCCCGTTGGAAAATCACCTTGGTCCCTAATAGATTATCAAGATTTTCTTTCCCTTGGACAAATTTAGACAATGAAGTACTCAAATCACCGATTTCATTTATAGGGATGAAACATGCAATTCATAATTAGCTATTTCTTCTTCATAGGAAATGGCTCTTTCATTTAATGTAGCTGAAGAGGGGCGATCTAGCGCTGCTCCTGAGCGGGGAAGAAGATGACCACGTACCCTTGAAGTATAAACTGCAAGAAGGGAAACCAGTCAGAGGTGCCCAGGGATATATCCCTGGGGAAGACCCTCCGATGCTTAAGTCAACACAGGTAGTAGAGCACTGGTGCGAAGAGAAGAGTTGGGAGGAAAATGGGAGCACGAGATCCCTCTCCACCGAAAGGTGAAGTGGTTCCTGCTCAGGGTTGCTGGCTCTTGCCTTGCTTAGGCTTACCTTCTCATAGTAGGGCATGTCCTGTTTAAATAATGGCCTATTGTGCGGATTGATCCTTGTGAGCGAAAGAGTTCCAGGGGGGTTACGTCCTTCATGCGGGCTCCTTACAGCACGCGGACTCTTGGTCTCTCTTGTACCCTTGAGCTTCCTACCGTTAAGGGATTCGCAACGGCCGAATCAATAAGCTTCCATCAGCGAGCCCGAGCGAATGGCACTTGTTCAGGAGTGGTCTCTCGAGTGATAAGTGCTAGGTCGGGACAAGGAATAGGGGGCTCCAAGGGAGCTTTCTTGATAAACTGATGCTCGGACTTCCCAACCCGTAGGCCGCCTAGGAAGTGCTTATACCGAGTGAATTTTTAGGCTTCATAATAAGTGGGCCCGGGGCTGCCACTTTGAGGAGTTGATCCTTGTTCGGTCTGGTTTAGACCTCGTTTGGCCTCTCTGTACGGGCGGTGAGATTTCCGCTCTCCACTTGTCCCCCTCCTACTCCCGAGCCAAGATTAGGCTCGGACAAGTAGCAATTGGGATGGACTATTTGTGGCACTAATTGGGTAGAGATATCTGTCTGATAGGGGCCACGTGACGCAGCTCACCTTGAAAATACGCTCGTTATGATGAATAAGAGAAGGCCCCTCCTCGAGAGATCGGACGCCGCTTCACCTCCCGTCAGGGCTTTTAGGCATTACACATTTTGCGTCCCTTTATCTCCAGGGTTTTAGGGTTTTGCCTCTCTTTGTAGTTATATTTGATGGAGGCTCCCGCACTGTGAAAGCAGTTTCGAAAGAGCAGAGAATCGTTGTATCCGTCGGAGCTAGAAGGGCTTCCTGAGGCGGTGATTCATAAGCTCCCTTTCTTCTCCGAAGTTCTCTGGCTCAGAGCTTTTCCCATCTTCTTTTCTCTGTCTCATGGCGGACCATCATCTTGAGGCCGAGGGGCGACAGAGCGAACGTGCTCCAAGGGTTTTCTTGACGCTGCCGGAGCCGCTCTGCAGTGAGCTGGGGGAGGCTGAGGTGAAGCGGCTGGAGATTCGTTACGGGCTGCCTTGGCGGTTCCAATTCCTGGCGCCTGAGCCTCATGAGTCTAGCCTGTCCACTCGTTCTGGCCTCTTTTGTTCCTTTCTTCTGGCCTAGAAATGTGGCTTTCATCTGCCCCTTCATCCCTTTGTCGCCGAGTTGCTTCGGTTCTACCGGCCGACTCCTGTCCAGCTGGTCTCCAACTCTTATACCTTCATTTTCTCCTTTATTTTCCTTTGCGGCTAGTGTGGGGTGCGTGCCTCGCTGGATCTTTTCCATTACTTCTTTGAGTTGAAGGAGCATCCTCATGCGGGGAGAGGCTTCTTCTATATTCAGGCGAAGCAGGGGAGGAGCTGCGTGTCCCTCTCTGCGAAGGGCTCTTCTCATAAAGGGTGGAAGACCCAATATTTCTGGGTGGGTCCATCAGCAGTTGGTGTAGTCTGTAATTTCCCGACGGCGCCCAATTTCCATCCGAACATTCCTCCAAGGCAGACCATGTTTTCTCTGGAGGTGGAAGGTGAGGCTGCCGTTCTGCAGCAGAATCGCCAAGAGACTGTTGATTTGGTGACTTCTTCCAACATCGAGGGCTACCTCGCTCGAGTGCTGTCGCCGACAGGTAAGGAGTTCATGAGCTTGGTCTTCCTTCTTGTGGAGTGAGAACCTTCCTTCTCTTAATCTACTTTTATGTGGTTCAGACACGTGGCGACCAGTTCAGGAGGAGGCACCGTCGGCCGAATTAGAGATCATCGATTTGGATGAGGCACCGGCTCCTGATGATCTTCAAGCTTCAGAGGGCTCATCCCGCGCCCGGGACAAGGGCAAGAGGGTGACCCGAGATGTCGTTTCTGAGCGTCGGGAGGTCAAGCGCAAGGATCTCGTGGCCCAGTTGTTGCAGTCTTCAATGCATGCTCAGTCTATTGAGAAGAAGCTGGGGAGGAAGGAGGAGGTCGTTTGTCCATCCGGAGGAGATTCCCTGCCGGCTCTCCCCTCTAATGAACAAGAGGGGGCCGATGAAGGAGGGATCACTGACTACCGATGCAGAGGCGCCGAACGTAGCGGAGGGGCCTTAGACGAGGGGGTCCGGTTTGAGCCAATCGTGGATGGAGGGTCGTAGGAGGAGGCGACTCGATCTCAGTCGATCGAAGCTGGGGTGGTACGCAGTGGGGTCGCTCATGCCGAGCCAACAGGTGGGGCGCCCATGACGGGATTGCCCGAGGGAGATGCCCCAATCCCGGCCGCTCCGGTGAGAGCTTCCCCTCCCTCTACAAGCACCTTCAGTGTCCGGGCTCTTCTATACCGGGCGTGCCATTCCGTAGCTTCTAGAGACTGACGGGAAAAAGTCCGGAAGGGTCCCCCCTCTTCGCTGTTTGAGCAGATTATGGAGGGAGGGCTGATTTTGGCCCAGCTTGGGGCTGAAGCACTGGACGCGTACGTTCGAGTGGAGTCCGAGCGGGAGACTCTCTCATGGACCCGCGGTGTGCTTGATCGAAAGGTCGAGCGTCTGACCCTCGATCTTGGGGACCTTCACCGGGAGATGGCCCCGCTCCGAGCGCTGGCACAGTCGAGCCAAGCGGAGTCTTGGTCTTTGGCGGAGCAGCTAGCCCAGGCTCGTCGACCGGAAGAGTGAGCTATTGGAGTTAGAGCACAGAAACCAGGTCAAGCGCTACGACCAATGGAGGGCCGAGCGAGAGGGGCTCAAGGACCGAGTTCGGGCGACTGAGGATTCACGGACCGAAGTCGAGTGAAGGCTGTCCGAGGCCGAGAGAAGGCTGTCCGAGTCTGAGCAGCGGATAGCCGAGCTCAAGAGGAAAGTGGAGCTGGCTGGGAAGAAAGCGCTCGAGCAATATAAGTGCTCAGAGGCTTACCAGGCTGCTTTACAGCAGGCGGCCTTTCCTTATTACGAGTCGGGCTACCGACGGGGACTCCGGAAGGGCTTCTCCCAAGGCTACGATCGAGCCATCCTAGCGGCAGAGGCCCAGTCATCTACGTTCATTTTTCCTTCCGGTCAGCGCTATGACTCGGATTGGGGCTCCACTGACTCTTCCCACTACACGTCGAGTGAAGAGGTGAGTTTGGCCCTGTCCGAGCGATCGCCAACTCCAGCATCCTCGGGAGGGCACACGGCCGAGATAGTTCCCACACAGGTGGGGTCAGTGTCTGGGCCGGCCATCGCCGAGAACACTGGGGGCAGATCGTCTGGTGCCGAAGAAGCCTTGTCTGTCGAGCTTGGAGATGGGCCCGAGGCCTGACGTAATAGCTCTTTTCTTTTTTCTTTCTCTTTCATATGTAGCCGAGTAAGACTTTTGTGGAAACTATAATAGCGACAGTATTGAATGTTGAATTGATTGTTTCTTAGTACTTTTGGTGTGATTTGACTACCGTATCCACAGTCGTTTAAAGAAGGTGCTGATTTTCAGCACATCATGCACCGCCGATCTGTCAAATAACTGACATGGCGCTGGCACCTTTCCTTTTTTCCATACCGCCCTTAATGACTTGCCACTTCGCGTGTCCCGCTGGGAGAATATCGGGAAATGACGTAACCAACCCAGGGAAAGCCTTGGTAGCGTGTTTTGTAAGGGGAGAGTCATTTAAGGTGATCAGCTCCACCTTCGGCCTATAAAAGGTCCGAGGGGCGTCTCCTTTTCCTTTCATCGCACAAGGCCGTTCTTGGCAATTTTTCCTTTCCGCGAAGCGTTGTGCTGTTAGTCTTGGCGGGGCATGGAAGGCACTTCAAAAGATGATGATGCAGATGGTGGTAGGAGGGAAGCTCCTGTTGTTTCAGTCTGAAAGAGGGTTCATCAGTCGGAGGTCACTCAATAAGAGGGATCGTCATGCCGGAGCATGTCGCACTCCTATCCCTGACCCGCCGATGCCATCCCGTGAGGAGGAGGGGAGCTAATTAAGCTCCCTCCTTTCTGGCCTCCTCGTCCACCTCTGTCGTTTTCTTTTTCTCCCTCCCGTTTAACTCTTCGGAGGGTGCCTGCACTCTCTGCCTTTCAAAGAGTTGGCAGAGAGGAGGCCTTCACTTGTATTACTTCCTCTCTTCTTCTTATTGTTTCCACTATTTTCCTTTTTCCTCCGAGCTTTCTCAAACCAACGAAGCCGGCGATCCCTTATCCGAGCCAGTTTCTACACGAGGCAGAGTCAGTGGCTGGACGTGGGAATGCCTACTAGGTCGGCCGAGCATTCTACTCGCGTTATAATACCAGGGGATGTAAATTTTTCTACATGCATACTATACCGGCTACGGCCTTCTTGATGTACATCAAAGTTTAATAAGAAGAGACGAATGGCGATTATTCTATTTCGCTCACATGTGTATGCTTGTCGAATGTTCAAAAGTAGAATTTGTGAAGATTTGTCGCGTTCCACGTCCGTGGGACGGGTGTTCCTTCCATGGTGGACAATCGGTACGCTCCTTTCCCGAGCTTCTCAACCACTCGGTAGGGACCTTCCCAGGTAGGGGCCAGCTTCCCTGCCGCCTCTAGTGGTCAAGATGCTTCGGCCTTCCTTAGGATGAAGTCTCATGGCTGGAAGTGTCTGTTTCAGACTCTGCTGTTGTAGTATCGAGCGATGTGCCTTTAGTATTCCGTTGCTCGAATCCTTGCACTCTCTCGGATCTTGTCTGCTAAGTCGAGGTTCTCTCGCAGTTTCTGCTCGTTTACCTCGGGCTTGAAGTGGACGATGCGGAGAGAGGGATTGCTTACCTCCAACGGAATCACGGCTTTCGTGCCATACACCAACTGAAAAGGTGTTTCACCAGTAGCCGTTCTTGGAGTAGTTTGGTGTGACCATAGTACGCTCGGCAATTCCTTATGCCAGTTCCCTTGGCTTTGCCGAGCCTGGTTTTGATGCCTTTTAAGATAGTCTTATTGGCATTTTTGACCAGTCCGTTAGCCTAAGGGTGGGCTACTGAAGTGAAGTGGTTGTGAATGTTTAGGTCGGCACATCTATCTCTGAAATAATGAGAATAAAATTGCCGACCGTTATCGCTCACGATCACTCGGGGGACACCATAGCAACAGATGATCGATTTCCAAATAAAACTCCATATGACCGATTCGGTGATCCTGGTGGTGGCTTCGGCCTCGATCCATTTGGTGAAATAGTCGATGGCAATGATAACGAACTTCTTCTGAGCTTGAGCCATAGGGAACGGCCCCAAAATGTTGATCCCCCACCGAGCGAAAGGGTATGGCTTGGCAAGGGTGATGAGCTCCACAGCGGGCTGATGAATTAGGTGGTCGAAGCACTGACATCGATCGCACTTCTGTACATAGGTCAAGCAGTCGTGCTAGATAGTGGGCCACCAGTAACCCTACCGTAGCAAGATCCAGGCGAGTGATCTTCCTCATTGGTGCGCTCCGCAGATGCCTTCGTGTACTTCATGAATCGCTCGGCTGGCTTCGTCGACGTTGATGCACTTGAGGAGGGGACCGGAGAATGATCTGTAGTACAAGACATCATCCAGCATGACGAAACGTAGAGCTTGGTACTTGAGCTTCCGAGCCTCTCAAGGGTCGGTGGGCTCTTGAGAATCTCGGAGCCAGGATATGTAGGGGGTCAGCCAGTCGCTTGAGGGTGCCGGGTCAATAGTCACAAGCTCGGATTCGATGCTCGGTTGTCGGAGCTCTTTGAGGAAAAATGATCGTTTACTAGCGGGATCAGGCGAGGAGGCTAGTCGAGAGAGGGCGTCCGCTCGGGAGTTTTCCTCCCGGGCTATTCAGACTACCTCAAAGCTCTCGATGAGTTGGGCCATCCTCTTGACCACGTGGAGGGACTTGACCATTTGTCCTTCCCGAGCTTTGTATTCACTGTTGACTTGGCTAGTGACCAATTGGGAGTCAGTGTGGATCCTGACTCGTTCGGCCCCCAGTCGTCGAGCCATCCTGGCTCCCGAGATAACAGCTTCATACTCGGAGGCCTTGTTGGACGCCTGGAAGTTGAACTTCAAGGCATACCGCAACTCCGCTCCTTCAGGGGACTTGAGGAGAATACCGGTGCCACTCCTTGTTGAATTGGAGGACCCGTCGATGAATAGATCCCAGGTAGGCCCGGACGCAGGTGGAAGTGCTTCTTCGATCGGGACCGTGCTTTCGATGATAAAGTCTACAAGAGCCTGTCCTTTAATAGCCGAGCAAGGGCGATACGAGATATCATAGGCCCTGATCATGATGGCCCACTTGATGAGGCATCCTGAGGCTTCAGGGTGAAAGAGAATCTTCTTCAGGGGTTCGCAAGTCAATACGACGATGGGGTGCCCTTGGAAGTAGGGTCGGAGGCGCTTGGCCGAGGTAACCAATGCTAGCACGAGTTTCTCGATTGTGGGATACCTTCTTTCGGCCTTATTAAGCACCTTGCTAGCATAGTAAACTGGTCTCTCGACTCCTACGTCATTCCTGACCAGGACCGAGCTTACAGTAGAAGGGGTCACCGAGAGATAGAGGTGTAGAGCTTCGCCTTGGACTGGTTTGGACAGCACCGGGGGCGAGGCCAAGAAATCCTTGAGTTCAGCAAACGCCTTCTGACATTCCTCATCCCAAGCAAACGTAGCTAATGCCATTTTGGGTCCCCTCAATAATTTGAAGAATGGTAAGCATCGTTCGGCCCCCCGAGACAGAAAACGGTTGAGTGCAGCAATGCGCCCCGTTAGGCGTTGGACGTCCTTGATGCAGGTAGGTGGTCTCATGTCCAGGATGGCCTGGACCTTGTCGGGGTTGTCCTTGATTCCACGTTGAGTGACTAGGAAGCCTAGGAACTTCACGGATCTGACTCGAAGGCGCACTTGGCGGGGTTGAGCTTCATGTTGCACTTCAAGAGGGTGTTGAAGGTCTCGGCTAAGTCGTCGAGGTGGTCTTTGGCCTTCGGTGTTTTGATGAGCATATCATCAATACAGGCCTCGACGTTCCGACCGAGCTATCCTTTGAAAATGTGGTTGATCAGTCTCTGATACGTTGCTCCAACATTCTTTAACACGAATGGCATCTGGGTGTGGCAGTGTACGCTGAAGTTGGTGATGAAGGCGGTCTTCTCGATGTCCTCAGGTTCCATCCTGATCTGACAGTAGCCGGAGTAGGCATCCAAGAAGCTGAGCAGCTCGTTGCCAGAGGTTGAATCGACCAGTTGATCGATGCTCGGTAGCGTGTAGCAATCCTTCGGGGTAGCCTAGTTGAGGTTGGTGAAATACACGCACATCCGCCATTTCCCAGAAGCTTTTGGTACCAGGACGACATTGGCGAGCCATGTAGGGTACAGAACTGGACGAAAGAGGCCAGTCTTCTTCCCCTGGATGACTTGCTCTTTGATGACTGCTTGCTTCTCTGGGGCGTGATTTCTCATGTGTTGTTGTATTGGCTTTGCTGTCGGGTCGAGGTTGAGCTTGCGCATCACCACATCTCCCGGAATCCCAGGAAGGTGCTCATCAGACCATGCAAAGACTCAGATGTACTGCACAAAGAAATCTTTATATTTTTCTTGTTCCTCAAGTGGGAGCTCGGCTCCAATCTTTACTCCTAAGGTCAGGTCACCGTTAAGGAAGACCGTTAGCAACTCGCCACCAGGCTCAGATGTTGTAGGTCCCTCCTCGACTCCCTTTACCCCTTTATTCTTCCCTTCCGGCCTAGTGGCGTCAATCGAGACTATATAGCACCGTCTAGCCAATGCATGGTTACCTCGAACTTCCCCCACGCCATATTTGGTTGGGAACTTCATCTTTTGGTGAAAGTTAGAGGGCACCACTCTCATTCATCTGAGAATGCCTCGATCGAAGATAGCGTTGTATGCCGTCATCCCCTTAATCACGATGAAGTCTACCATAACCGTAACGGTTTTGGGCGGGGTGCCAACAGTAACCGATAGGCACAGTGCTCCCTCGGGATAAGTAGCCTGGCCATTGAACCCATAGAGGGGGGTTCGGATCAGGTGGAGTTTAGATGGATCCTATCCCATTTTTAGGAAACACTCATAGGATAATACATCAGGGGCACTACCATTGTCGACTAAGATTCTGTCTACGTTACAATGGTTTATTGTAGCTGATACAACGAGAGCGTCATCGTGCGGGGTGGTTAGCCCTTCCAGGTCCTGGTCAGAGAATACCAAGGCCTGCGGTTCGCTAGCCTGCGGGGCCGTAGGTGCCTCAGCAGAGGCTCGGCTCGCCCGCTCGGTGTGACGCATTCTTCCTCGGCTGCTATCTCCGCCTGATGCCGTGCCACCCGCGATGACGTTGATGTGGACTCCGCAGGGGGCATTATCAATCTCTTCAGCAGCACCTCATTCTTCCTTTTGCCCGGACGCGTACCGAGATAGGTGTCCCTGGCGAATATGGTGCTCGATCTCATCTTGAAGTTGATGGCAATCGCTAGTGTGATGCCCGTGGTCGCTGTGGAACAGGCAATGCTTGCGATGATTGTGATGCTTGGTCCTCATGGGCTCGGGTTGGTTAAGGAGACCCGAGCCTTTGATGTCTTCATAGATTTCATAGACGGGGGTGGTAAGTGGGGTATACCGCTCGTATTTTCGAGGCGGCTCTTTTCGATCTCCATCCTGGTTCCGCCTCTTTCCTTGTCCCATCCCTTGCTCGGACGGTCTCTTCTTGTCCCCCTCCCGACCCGAGCCGGTTGTGCCTCAACAGGCACTGAGTACTTCTTCGCACTCGGTGTGGCATAGAGCCAAGGTGACTAGCTCGGTGAGGGAGGTAGGGGGATGAAGCACTAGCTCGCGCCGTAGGTTCTCGTCGCGGGTACCCCCGGTCAAGGCAGTGATAGCAGAGGCCACATCCAGACGGGGGATGCGTAGAGCTTTCGATTTGAATCGGTTGATATAAGCCCGTAACTTCTCCCCCTATTCTTGTTTGAGGGCCAGTAATCCCGCCACTGACCTGGGCGGACCGCTGCCGATGAAGCTTTCTTTGAATATTCGCCCGAATTGCTTGAAGTTGTGGATGCTACCAGGGGTGAGGGCTCTGAAGCAAGCATGAGCACCCTGAATCAGAGTGGTTACAAATGCTTGACACTTGATCACATCGGACGCCCCATGCAAGGCCATCAGGGCATCGAAGTTGTCGTAATGGTTGGCCGGGTCTCCCTGGCCGTCGTACGACTTGAAGGTCGGAAGTGAGATTCTGGGAGATATCTCTACCTTCGGGATGTGGTCGGAGAACGGGGATCTCTCCTCATCCTCCATAGGAGAGGTCTTCTGCAAGGTGCGGAGAGCGCGCTCTTACTCTACGAAACGCCTCTCGAAGTCTCGCACCCGGAGAGAGAGTTCCGGTTGTCGCTGTCTTGAGGGGCTGGGGGGCGCACTTGCATGCTGGCCTAGGGCTCCTCAGGGGCCTCGGCGTCCGGGAACGGTATACGTGCTCTGGTCTTCTCCCTCCTCTGGGTTGAGGAGGCTTCTTGCTCCGGGGGAGGGGCGTACGATGGTCCTCCCGACGGGTTGCGAATGAGCCGCTGCCCCCGGAGGATGAAACGGACTCCAGCAGCTTGCTGGGAGGCATCTCCATGTGGGGGGCTTTTCTTGGGGAGCTGTGACTTCTCCTCCCTAGCCGCCTGGGCCCTCATGAGATCCACAAGGACATCCAATTTTACGTTGAGGGTTTGGAGGGCGTCGGTGCTCCCGCCAGGAAGTTGTTCCCCCGCCATTGATGGAGGTAGCTCGTTGGTTTGGTTGTCGGACGGGGAATACTCCATGAGGAGGGAAGGTGTGCCTTCCTTTGTTACCAGAGCTTTTCCTGTGTCACCGGAAGTCCTCCTGCCAGAACTTCTTCGCACCATGATGGCTCTTTGTGTGTTTCCCACAGACGGCGCCAGATGAAGAGGGGTGATCTCGCGCTGCTCCTGAGTGGGGAGGAAGATGACCACATACCCTTGAAGTATAAACTGCAAGAAGGGACACTAGTCAGAGGTGCCCAGGGATAGATCCCCGAGGAAGACCCTCTGATGCTTAAGTCAGCACAGGTAGTAGAGCACTGGTGCGAAGAGAAGAGCTGGGAGGAAAATGGGAGCGAGAGATCTCTCTCCACCGAAAGGTGAAGTGGTTCCTGCTCAGGGTTGCTGGCTCTTGCCTTGCTTAGGCTTACCTTCTCGTAGTAGGGCATGTCCTATTTAAATAATGGCATGTTGTGCAGATTGATCCCTGTGAGCGGAGGAGTTCCAGAGGGGTTACGTCCTTCATGCGGGCTCCTTACGGCGCGCGGACTCTTGGTCTCCCTTGTCCCCTTGAGCTTCCTGCCATTAAGGAATTCGCAACGGCCGAATCAATAAGCTTCCAACAGCGAGCCCGAGCGAATGGCACTTGTTCAGGAGTGGTCTCCCGAGTGATAAGTGCTGGGTCAGAACAAGGAATAGGGGGCTCCAAGGGAGCTTTCATGATCGACTGATGCTCGGACTTCCCAACCCGAAGGCCGCCTAGGAAGCGCTTGTACCGAGTGAATTTTTAGGCTTCATAATAAGTGGGCCCGGGGGCTGCCACTTTGAGGAGTTGAGCCTTGTTCGGTCCGGTTTAGACCTCGTTTGGCCTCTCCGTACGGGCGGTGAGATTTCCCCTCTCTAGTAGCATTGATAGTTATGTAGCTTTCTATTTCCTGTTTCAATAGATTCACATTTTCAGATTCATTAACTTTCATAGTTTTCCCTTTTTCAAGAGCTAAGAACCTTTCAGATACGGTTGTATTCAACTGTTTCAACTTTTCATTTTCAGATTTCAATAGTGTGCTTTCCTTTTTAAGTTCATCAAGTTCAGAACACTTATCGAAAAAAAATGTTATCATGGAAGATATCTTCAGGTTTATTTTTGAGCTTTCTTTCAATTTCATCACACTGAATGATTTTAACCTTCAGATCCTGATTTTCATTACTTAGATCTGAAATGGTCTCTTTGTGGATGTTAACAATGATCACGAGAGGTTCATTTAGCTTTTCAAGCTCAGAACATCTATCACAGAAAAGTACATGAGTGGTGTTTTTGATTTTCTTTTTTAGGCTTTCATATTCTGATTTCAGTTTCTTATACTTATCTGATAATTCATCAAATGCATCCATTAGTTCTTCAAATGACATTTCCTCAAGTTCAGAATCAGAACATACCTCCTTGGATTCTTCACTAGCACGATCACTCTTGTTATCCATTAAGCATTCATCCTTGGACTTTTCTTTACGAAGCTGTATCAGACCATTCAAGATTTCATTTGCTGTCCTACATGAAGAAACAAACGGAAACATGTTAGATTCTACTGCTATTCACAATAAATTTAGGACAGTAACATTAGCATGGGTTTTCATCTTATCCTCTTTAGACCACTTGGCCTTATCTGGATACACTTTGTGAGGACCATCACAAACCAGCTTCCAAAGATTAGGATTAATAGAATTGATTAGCACACCTACTTTACTTAACCATGAATCAAAATCAGTACCAGTAAAGATAGGTAAACCATTCATCGAGACTTGTTCAACAAAAGAATTCCTGATTGTAAAAATGCACCGGGATCTCTCTGTAGATCGTTAGATCTAGGGACAACAGAGCCTAGCTCTGATAGCAAAGATGTTGGTCCTTCAGGTGTAATGAAGGACCCTCATGTACCAACTTAGAATTGGTTGTGAAAGATCCATCAATTATTGCAAGGAAAGGAAGGAAAAGAGAAAACAGAATACAAAGTACAATTGAAAAGTGTCGAAGAAAATGTAAAAGAGCAAAGAAATGTAAAGTATGTAGCAATGATGATGGGATGTGCGTTCCTAGCTGCAAATTAAAGTCCAATGTTATTGTTAATGTCAATATTTTAGGAGCAAATAATCTCGATTATACCTTACCTATGCAAGTATGGAGTACACAACAATCTTCTATGATAATTACTGCTGCAGGCACATTGTCTAGAAATGTTCTGTAGCTGTTTTGGTTGGATTATAAAGGAGAACAACATATGTAAACTTTGTTTGCCTTTGTAGACTTTATTTACCTTTCTACAACATATGTAGGCACACTGTCCAGCCTATGTAGACTTTGTTTGCCTTCAATGAACTTAGTGCGCCTATGTGAGTGTTCCTACAGCTATGTTGGATTGAAATATTGTACAAACGTGAAACATTTTATACAGAAGTGAAACATTTTATAGTGAATGGAAGTACAAAAGTGAAACATTTTGTAGTGGAATAATATATTTTACTCTGTAATGAAGCTGATTACATAAATTATTTGTAAGACAGTACTTTCAATATATTTTACATAGAGGTTAAACATATTGCATAGAAGTGAAATATTTTGTACAGAAGTGAAACATTTTATAGTGGACTAAAATATTTTGCTCTGTAATGAAGCTGATTACACGATTTATTTGTAAGACAATATTTTCAATACCTTTTGCACAGAGGTTAAACATATTGCACAGAAGTGAAACATTTTGTCCAGAAATGAAACATTTTGTAGTGGACTGAAATATTTTGCTCTGTAATGAAGCTGATTACACAATTTCTTTGTAAGATAGTATTTTCAATACCTTTTGCATAGAGGTTAAATGTATTGCATAGAAGTGAAACATTTTGAACAGAAGTGAAACATTTTGTAGTGGACTGAAATATTTTGCTCTGTAATGAAGCTGATTACACAATTTATTTGTAAGATAGTATTTTCAATACCTTTTGCACAGAAGTGAAACATTGTGTACAGAATTGAAACG
The DNA here is from genome assembly GCA_022559845.1 of Amorphophallus konjac. Lineage (NCBI taxonomy): Eukaryota > Viridiplantae > Streptophyta > Magnoliopsida > Alismatales > Araceae > Amorphophallus > Amorphophallus konjac. Next base: position 244,789,619 of record CM040125.1, read on the forward strand.
TTTTGCACAGAAGTGAACTATTTTGTATTGAGCTGAAATATTTTCCTTTATAATGAAACTGAATACACAATTCATTTACAACAATAAAAAATTACAACCATGACTTGAAAGTCCTTTACATCCTTCCACGCCAACAACATAACATTACTGATGCTTTACTGTTGATGCCCCACGACACCGGCCTTCAAGAGATTTGTTGTCATCTGTCCTCTCATGTCTTGGACATCTCCTACTGTGAAATCTCATTCCACTTGGCCATCTACTTTCTTTGACAGGCACTCTATGTACTTTAAGTAATACACCCCATAGTCTAGTGAATTGGGTGGCTGAGAAGGAGATTCCTCATCAAAAATCATTTATCATGACTTCATGGATGGGAATGACTTCCTACATAGCGCCACCTAGACAGATGCAAGAGTTAGAGATGGTGGACATGTGAAGGTGGAAATTATGCAACATTAAAATTCAAATAATACATATGAGATCTCTTATCCAATTCCTTGCATCGACATTATATTGAGCATTACCCTTTATGGGGTTGTACGAAATGAAAGCTCGCCTCTTAAAGTTAATAGCAAACAAGTGTCAACGGCTTTGGGAATGTAGAATGCAAAATAGATAATCCAACTCTTGCATGTCCTCTTTTTATAAGGAATTGAGTCACATGACGCTTCAATAAGCTTGCCTTAGAGAAGAAGTTGATGGGATGAAGCTGAGCAAAAGAAGATTGCACCACTGACAAACATCTACATTTCACTGATGTGGATGGGAAAGAAGCATGATTTCTCATTAGTAATTCCATACAGCAGTCGAGAACCTACATAATATTATCAATAAATCATTGTGAATGTTGAATCTATGAAGGGGCAATGGAACACACACATGTTATAGTACACTTACATCAAAGTCAATCATCTCCTCAAACAATAGTTCATGTAGCTACAACCTGCTTATTGAACCCCCTCTATTGATTTCTCACAACTGGAACACTGTTCAAGGATATAATGATATCAAAAAAATTGTCAAAGAGTGGAAAAAATAATAGAGATATGTGATTGGATTACTTGTTCATTTCAACCGATAATAAATTATTAATGATGCTCTCATGTGAGTTAGAGAGCTTTCCCAACCCCTAATAATCCCTTAGGACTTCAATGTATGCCTACATTATCTATGAGTGAAACATATTGCACTGACAATTTCTAAAAATTAAATAGAACTGAAATATATTGCATACAACATCAAAAAATTGTAACAGGATGTAACATATTGCAGATGACTGACAATATATCACTGAAATAGAATATAGTATTTTGTAGTGAAAAAAATTGAGTACACAGGACTAATATAAATTACAACGGGAATATAACATATTGCAGAAGACTACAAATATGTCACTGACATAGAACATATTATTTTACAATGTCAAAGAAAATAGAGTGCACAGAACTGAAATAATTTGCAGTAGAAATATAACATGTTGCACAAGACTAAAAGATATGTTCATAAAATAGAATATATTACACTAAAAATAAACAAAGTGCACAGAACTAAAACATAATACATATTATGAAAAACAAAGTTATAGATGTGGAACAAATTTTACAGGATTGAAAAATATTATACATTTTTTCTAGTTTCAGATGTAGGACCCCTTGGTGAGAGAGACACCGGATCAAGTGTTGATTTGCCTGTCGGACCACCTTCATCTTTTGAGACCTGGGGCTGATTTCTTTGCCTTCTTGTCAAGCCTAACGTACGGGGATTGAACTGAAGTGGAGGGCTGTCGTTTACCGTGATGCTTTATAGCTTTTGAAATGGAGCTTAGCTTCACAAACTCCTCACCCAAGGCCACAATGGACTCCCATCCTTTCTCCCTCATGTCCACCCCTCCCTCCGGCTCCTCCACCACCTTTTGTATCTCCCCCCCTCTTCCTCCTCCCCCACCTCCTCAGCCTCCTTCTCCCCACCTCAACTTGCACCAATTCCTCAGCCTCCTCCCCCACCTCCTCAGCCTCTTCCTCCCCCACCTCTTCAGCCTCCTTCCTCCCCACCTTAGCCTGCACCAATTCCTCTGCCTCCTCCCTCTCTAGCTCCTCAGCCTCCTTCCTCTCCCCAGCGTGAGACAATTTTGCTTTAAGGTGTTGCACTTCCTGGATGAAAGCCTACATAGCCTGTGTTTATGTATGAATTTGTGTTTTGAAGTCAGCAACATCTTTTTCCCTCTTCTCTTCTGAAAGTCGAAGGGCCTCCTTAAGGCCCTTGATCTCCTCAACCAAGGATTCCACTTTCCTTTGACTTGATGATTTTTTAGTTGGGCTAACACAAGCCCACAGAAGCTGTTCATGCTCCCCTTGTAGGAGCCATTCTTCTGACCTATGCACCTGAAGCTTCTCGATTACCTGTTACATCATATTATATATGTATGCTTAAGAATTACTACAGAGTGAAATTAAGTATGAACAACAAGTATAGAAAATAGCATCTACCTCAGGTGTAGTCAAGGATGAAAAGGAGCGCTTGCGCTTTCTTTTCAATTGTAAACCCCACCTCATCAATCAGGGGAGTGCACTCATGTCCTTGGGCTTCCTCAACTTACTATGTTTCAAATCCCAAACCTACATTTTTCTACCAAAATACAATCAATGTATGCACACTACCACTAAATGTCATTAAAAAAATAGGTTTAGAAACTTGCACAAAGAGCAACAGTACAACTCAGAAATTTATAGGAGCTTTCACTTTTGTCTGACGGCCTTTTCTTTTCCATGTTAGAAATTGTACTTAATTTGACCATTAAAACCTCATGCACGGCCATAGCCCACAAGTAAGATCTAATAGCACCTATGTCATCAAGACAATGTAGCATCTGCTTTGGACAAGCATAGCTGGTACACGGGCAAATGAAAGTTGACAACATCAAAATAATCCATAAGCGAACTGTGTCTTCGATGTCTTCCTTCTTGTCGGATTCCTTGAGAAAATTGATTAGCTGGACCACCGTATGTCTCTTGGTGGTCAACAGCTTCCTAAACCTCTATTTCAAATGAGATTTTTGGCCCCAGGAGCCAACGTGCTCGACCCTCATCCCAATATATGGGAGTCCCAGAATTAGTGCAACATCCTACACTGTAAATTACACTTTGCGTCTGCTAAATCGAAAAACATCGCCTTGCAAATGACATGACAATATGTCCTCTAACAAAAATGTGTCGAAGGAAATGGGAGGGGTATTCATAAACACACGAAAATGAGTCTTATTCAATAGAGTTTTATGGCAGTCCCTGAAGTTTATTTCCTGAACAGCCTTGGAGTACAAGGAAATGAAGCAATGATGGATGATCGGCTGTGTAATCTTCTCCGTTTTCTTTACAAATCTTCGCCGCTTGCCCAACACCTTTCTTCTTATAGTTCCTGAAATGAAAGAAATAAAATAAGACTTACAGTAGTAAGATATTTTGTATAATTTTGAAAGATTCCTCATCAAAATGAAATATTTTGTTACAAATAGGAATTAAGTTATTGCAGAAGACTTAAATTAGTTAATGAAGAAATGAAACATTTTGTTATATAGATGAAATTGTTTGTTATAGTAATGAAACTCTTTGTTACAGACATGAAACATTTAGTTTTAAACGTGAAATAGTTTGTTATAGAAATACAACAATTTATATACGCATGACACATTTTGTTATCAATAACTTAGAATTGTTATAGAGATGAAATAAGTTGTTACAGAAATAAAATATTTTGTGTTACACTTGTAATACTTTGTTATCTAAGTTAAACTATTTGTGACAGATATGAAATAGTTTGTGACATACACGAAACATTTTGTTACACAAGTAAAATATTTTGTGTTACACTTGTAATAGTTTGTTATGTAAGTTAAACTATTTGTTACAGATATGAATAGTTTGTGAGATACTTGAAACATTTTTTTACAGAAATAAAATATTTTATTACATCAATAATATAATACATTTGACTAAATAATTGAAATATTTTATTATACACATGAAGTAATTTGTAAAAAAAATAAAATATTTTATTATATAACTGTAATATTTTGTTTAGGACATGAAATGTATTACAGCTTGATGTACAGTCCGACTGAAATTGGTTGCATGTAAATGAAATATTTTATAGTGGAATGCTATATATTACATAAGAATGAAACATTGTCTTACCTCGCTTCTGTTGCCGTCCATCTCTGTCGGACTCCTACTCTGGCCCTAAATTAGTGTAGAGTCTTTCTCCACTTTTTTCTCTTATGTCACCAACGCTCTCTTGAGCCCTTCCTCTTTGCGTCTCTTCCTACGCCATTGCCAAGGATGGGGTTTCCTCTTGCCCTAACTTACTGTAGGGCCTTTCTCTACTTTATCCCCTCATTTCACCAGTACTCTCTTGAGTCGTTCCTCTCTACGTCTCTTTAGCCGCCCTCACCAAGGATGAGGTTTCCTCTTCCTGTGGCTATAACGTCATCTCTTCTCCTTTTTTCTACTTTCTTTTGCCTTTGGACACTGCCTCGTAGCATCGACATCTTCCCCTTGCCAGTCTTATGTGCCATAACGCTAGGTATTAGGGTCGTATGAAACTGTCGCCGTGATCCTCTCCTCGTGATCCTCTTTCTTCTTCTCTGATGATGATCAAAACCCTCTTCAAGCTCCTCCTTACTCTTCGACGATGATGGGCTGACGACGATGATGGGCTTACGACGACGATGGGCTTCTCCTTCTTTCACTCCACTAATGACGAAAACACTCGTCAAGCTTGATGTTGATCTCTGACGACGACATGCCGAGAGGTTAAAGGCATGGACATTATAGAATGTTCTACCGGAGAGCACTCCATTTTACTTTTAATTTCATTCCCGCAGAAGGAAAAGAAGGGGGTGACAACATAGAGATTTCGCATGTGACAGTTCATACGCAGAACAGGGAAATGGCAAAAAAAATAATATTCTTTTCGCCGCCGAAGGTGAGGATGGGCCGGGGGTGGAAGATGGGCAAGAGAGACATTTTGTTGATATGTTTATGGTAGGAAACCCACCCATTTAATGCCTCTATTGTAGAACCATCATGCGGTTAGTTTCTCGATAACTATATGCCCAGTCACGCCTGTGTGGACCAATCGGAGAGGGAGTTGTGCATTGAGGTGGCCTTTATACACCGGATGCAGTGTACAAAACATTTCTCATCATTGAATTCATCTTGTTCACCAGTTCACCGCATGATCAGAACGCCTCTTAATTTTTTCCATTTTGATGTGTTTGTTTATCTTAATTTCCATTCAGTATGTAAGGAGTTACAAGTAGACACATTGTCATATATAGATCATCAAAATGATATGTTGAATGAATGATATATATTTTCTTCAGTTGTTGGAATAGAGCTGCATGTGTGTCAACCATTACTACTTAACTGACCTAGCTACTAATTAATTAGGATGCTATAGCAGACTATTGTTGCAATAGAGGTCACAGTGAATTCACAGATTGAGAAAATTCGAAGGGCTTACAAACGTGCACCTAGCTATTAACAGCTATGCATATATTTGGTGCTAGAACACAACAGTGATGGGCGCCCAATAGAGTGCCAGGTGATGAAAGATAAGAAAAACCCCTTAGTCCACCTAAGACTCTAAGACAAAAAGAGATAAAAGTCAATCCCGACAACCAACTTGGATCTGTTAATTAGCCATCAGAAGATCAACAAAAGAATATATTTACCAATTCTTAACCCGGTCGTCAAGAAGATCGAAAACCACGACATGAGACCGTGGCCCAAAAACATTGACTGTATTTTCATTGTCATTGCGGGCCGGCGTTGCAGGTATGTACTCTTCTATCTACGTATAAAGCTAGGGTGTCCCAGCCTCCAACCGTTATTAATTAGATGCTATCTCACGGTACATTTTTTTGGGTCCCTTGATGCATCCGTAATCAAGAGGGGGGGTGAATTGATTATGCCGCATTAAGAAATTTAACCAGATAAAACTCTAGTTTAAGCTCATAGCGGATTCAACAATAATGGTTGGAAATAATAGACTGAGACTTTGATTCACAAAGCATCAAAGTGATCACGGTTAAGACCAGACAGGCTTCATGAAGCAAGTTGAAATGCCGACAGACAGAAAGATCTACTACACCACTAAGGAGAGATCTGTCGAACACTTGCCATGTGTGTTTGTATGTGATCAGATGGAATGCGGAATAATGGAACATTAATGTTCCCTAACAGGATATGCTAAACTATAATGAAATAATACTCACAGAAGATAATGACAGCTTACAGTATAAAGATGTCTTACACTGAGCCTGGATCGAACACCCAATGGGTGTGTGTTATCACAATGCTGAGATCGCTGGAGCTCAAAGAATGTCCTTACACAAGACAACAAGCAAACACTTGAGTGCGTGTGTGCAACAAACAACTCAGAGTGTGTATGAAATGTGCGAACATTTCATAATGTGTGTGAATCAGAAACATGCAAGTCCCTGTGAATAGAGATGGAAGAAATGGATCAAACTACAAGGACAAACCACTATACAGTATTTTTATGGTGGTTCGGTTACAAACCCGCAACCTACATCCACCCCTCACCAAACCTGGTGAGGATTCCACTAAGCTGCAACTGCAGCAACATACACGGGGTGATGTGACACGACCCCTCGGACCTAGAATTGCAAGCAACACAACGATTTTGGCAATGTGACACAAGCGGATTCACTCGCGTTGGCACACTCGGGTCCGTAGGAGGACCAGCGATGACGGTGAGGGTCCGAGGTTGGACCTCAATGTTCCAAGGGTATGGCCAGCTAAGGATGGACCCTAATGGGCCAGGGATGCCCCAATTCCGTAGGCGGCCAGCACGCCAAGGGAGTGGGATGTAGTGGTTCTCTCTCAACTCGCTCCGCGGTGGCACTCAAATCGATGATATTTTGAGATCGGGCGCTCACTCACCGACCGACGGCACTAAGCAGCAATACTAAACAAGCAAAGTAATTCCAGTAGAGTAGGACAACCCGAGGCTCACCTGATCGGTGTGAAGACACCGATCCCGGTCGGAGACGAGGGCGAGCGGGGAAGTGTGGAATCCTCGCACACTGCGCCGATGAAGCTTGACCTGTTTAAAGATTACAATCACTACACCTCACACAGGAGGGTGGACTTGGGGTGGGGATTTTTGTATTACAAGTCAAACACTACCTCCGCATAGGGAGGGGCGCTAAGCCGGCAAGGCGGGGAGGGGAGATAAGCTCGATCGCGCCAACAGAGCACCCGGCCGAATCTGCCCGGGTCTGGGACAGCAAGACAAGGGGTCGATGTAGTCACCTCTGTGAGCTCCCCTGGACTCAGAACTTGATGAGACTTGCGCCAAAATGTCGCTGACGTACCCAGGTATGACTGTGATTTTTATTGGGTGGTCCCGAGGTCGTCGCCGGCAGGGACGGGCTCTGGAACAGGTCCCTTGCGTGCAAAAGCAGACTGTTCCTAGGGACAGCAGTGGATGGCCGAAGTCACCACGGCAGCTCCTGAAGTCCGAATGAGGCAGGACCAAGTCAAGGACGTCCGTGGATGAGTCTTCTTCGAGCAGCAACCAAGAACAGCACCAGAGATGTCGGGGCGGTGAGGAGGAGTCCATTGAGTGAGGCACTATCGGGGCAGGACCTAAACGAACTGTCTGCGCGCCCGAGAGAGAAAAAAATGGGAAAGGCACTTCCTGATGCCGAACTGGATGCCGCTAGTTGTTGGTGGTGGAAGACTCGTGGTTGCAGCTCTTGGCCAAGTGGCGCCTCCATAAGTTGAAGGATGTGGCCGTGGTGGAGGTTCGAACAGCGTGGCAGAATCTGGCCTCAGCAACTATCTGATATGAACAGTGACTTGCAGAAGCTACACCGGCCGCTCCCAACCTCTGAATCACGAGCCGTTAGAGTTTCTGGAATCATGGTCGAGTCTAATTCGCAGCGAAACAGACGGGGAAGCCAGATGAGGTCGGAGAAGACCGGGGGACCCAAAAAGGTACTGACAGGTCGAAGCAGACTTGGGGAAGCAGCTTGGAGCAGTCGGAGGAGAAACTCTATAACTCTGTCTCACGGAACCTAAACGCAGTTCCGCTTCCTGATCCTGGAAGAGGACAAGACGTGGAAGAACTTTGATGAATAGGCCTCGGCTTGGTTCTGCTAGGGTTGGCCGTGGCACAGCTTCAAAACCGGTTCTGGTACTCTGCAGGGGGAGCCCAGCGCAGTCAGGGGAGAATGGCTCTCCCGGAAAGCCCCAAACTCGGAATGGGATGAGATTGCCTCGCTTGCGAAGAAGACTCGCAGACCTTTCCGTCAATGTAGGCCACGCCCCCAGGAGCTTCGGGAAGAGGTCGTGGGCAGCACTGCAACTGGCGGCTGTTCTGCAGGTCTTCAGCTGTATGCAAATGAGAAGGGGGAAAAGGGTGGAGGGGTGGTTCCTTTGGTGGAAGGAGAGGGGAAATGGTTGCTTTGGTGATGGGGAATGGTTGGGAGGTGGCAAGGGGAGGTGAGGGAGGAAGGAGGGGCGGAGCTAGCAGGGGAGGGGGGGTGATTGCGCAAATGGTCAAGGGGGGTGGAGGTGGGGAGATGGGGGCGCAAGTGGCTTGGGGAAATGGGGAGGGTTCCCTTCAATTTGGGTGGAGGGTTAATGGAGGTGCTAATGGGGACCTAGGGAAGGGGAAGGGTTGCTTTGGGAAGGGGAAAGGGTGTCTAGGAGAATGGATTCTCCCTTGGGAATGTGAAGGGGTTGTATGGGGAAGGGGAAAGGTTGCTTGGGAAGGGGGAGAGGTGCCTAGGAGAAAGGAGTTCCACCTAGGTGTTGGAGGGGGAGTAAATGGAAGGTATGGGGAAGGGGGAGGGTCTTAAATAGAGGTGAATAGGGAGGAGAGAGAGTGAATTTTGAATTTTGGAGTGGGGAGGAGAGAGAATGGGGTTCGCCCCCTTTAGTGAGAGAGAGAAGAAGAGAGAGAGAGAGCTAGAGAGAGAGAGATGCACAAATGCCTTGGTAAATTTTTACTCAAATATTCATTAGCTTACAACTGAGGGATTGGGGTCCTATTTATAGGAAACCCACTTTTACATATAAGACCCTGACTTTTAACATACTAACAAATAACCAAGGAAGGGGGGGTGCGCCCATGGGCCTAGCCCAAAGAAATAGGCCCAATAGCAAGCACCATAGCCTAATGAGACTCGAACTTAGGGAAATGACTTAATAACCTAGGTACAAGACTCAAATAAAAGGCAAATTACATGAGTAGAAAATGAAAATTACATCATAGGACTCGAAATAACGTGGTGAACAAGATGTAGCTCAGGCGGCGAGTATCGGGATCCTCGATCATATGAAATTGCTGGTGATGTCCTCATCATACCCTCGGGGTGCGGAAAACTCGACTCTGTCGAGTATGGGCCCACCGGGGAAGTGGTCCTCTCTAGAAACTCAGAGTGAGCCTCAACTTCCAAACTCAACCCTGCGTCCGCAACCAGGGGACGGTCCCACATCCTCTCGAGGTGGCTCAGGCGCACCCTCTTGCTGCTGATGGGACCCTGCTTGCCTAGTATTACCTTCGTGTGTACACGTCGGACTCTCAGGCCATTTTTTGGTGGCTCTCCGAGGGTGTCCCTCTCAAAGGAAGATAAAGGCTCGAGGCACTCACTAGGATCCACCGCGGTGCCCATATAGGGTGCCGGATCCGCCATGTGGATAATGGGGTGAATCCCAAAACCCATTAGTAAGTCCAACCCGATCGCCTGGTTGCCAAAATCACTTGGAACTTGGGAAGGTCCAAGTCCACGTACCCTCGAATTGGAGGTGACCCTAGGGTAGAGCCACTCCAAAGCCATCATCACCAGATTGCCTACTTGGAGTTCCAAGTGGCGCTTGCGAGCTCTTATCCGCTCTTTGTGAACCTCACCACTCATTGCGAATTGCTTGCGTGTATGCGTATGCCATGTACTATGATGCGGTGTGGGTGTGAAAAGCTTGGTGTGTAAAGGTGGACCGGGGCAACCGTAAATTGACCTATCATGTTGTGATGCCATGTGGACCTTGATGCACTTAGGTTGACCGGGGCAGCCACAAATGGCCCTATCATGCCTGAGGTGGATGAAGAGTGGGGGAGGACCAGCATGTCCAAATGTGAACCTGTCATGCACTGGACCTAGTGTGTATGTGACACAAATGAGATGACTAGCCCTACCAGGTGGGGCAAAGTATTGTGGCACATGCATTACAATCAAGATGGTCCCATCTTTAGGTGGGGGTGGATTTGGGGGTTTCCACTCATATGGGTCGAAGGGGTCCAAGAAGGTGGACATTTTGGGATAGGTCACTTCCTCATTTCCTAGGTGGATGTCACCCTCGGTCATGGCTCTCATAGTGTGAACTAAGTAGTGGAATGGGTGGGTTGGGTTCAACATGGTGGGTGAGGGTAGGAGGGAGTGGGTGGTGGGTAAGGCGGCTAGGTCCCATGGGTTCAATGTCTTCCATAGGGAGGGATCAAAGGGGTCATGGAATGTGTTATCAAGGAAGGGGTATTCTATCTCCTCAAGGTCTTCAAATGATGGTGAGTCCTCCTCCTCAAATGAAGTAATTGAACCGAAGTCCTTGGCGGGTTGGTTGGCCATGAATGGAGGGCTTGGCATCCTACCCGAAATAAGCAACTCTAATTCGCAGATAGCATCGGGCTCTTCGGGTGTTGGGAGTAATAAAAGAAGGTCGCTAGTGTAGCAACCCACAGTGTATATCGAGGAGATGGACCCGACACATAGGTGTAGGAGGTCAAGGCTCCTAGGTTGGTCGGCTACAGTGGTCAACATGCCAGTTAACTCCATTTGCCAAGATAGCCCCTTAAGAAAATCTCCTAATGTTTCCACTTGATAGGATGATTGGATTGTGGTGTGATAGGTGGGTAAGGGTACTATAGGAAGGTTTTGTTCCATAGGAGGGCAAACATGAGCCATGAGATCTCTAAATGGGTTCTCCTTTAGCCAACGTGAAAGGGGTTCTCCTAAGATGAGCTCGGCCCCTACTAGGGAGGGTGGTGTAAGGTGAAGACCACCATGTGAAGTTTCTTCTTCTTCCTGGACATGGGTGATCTCCATGGCGGGGGTTGGGTCCGGAGTATTCACCACTATGGGGTCGGGTATGGGGATCATGGTTTCCTCTACCAAGGAGGTGAGTAAGTCCATTGTTTGTGGGGTGATGATGACTGGCATATGGCTCTTTTGGGGTGGTGGGTAATGGGGGACTTGGGATAGGATGGGGAGGGGTAGAAGTGGAGGCCTAGGTTGGGCATCTTGTAACTCATGGGGGAGGGTGCACCCCATTTGGCTCAATGGATCTTCTTTGGGTAGGAATGAGTTCTCTTGACCTATTTGGGCCTCATATTCTTCTTCCCAATCTAGGGCAGCCTCATAGTCTTCGGTCACCTCCGTAAGTTCCTTTTGGAAATGGGTGGGATGAGGATTTGTGGAAGCTTGTGGGGTGTGGGTTTGATGGGGAATGTTGGGTTGGGTTGTGGCCAATTTGGTTTTAATGGTGGTGGTGATCGGGATTGGAATCATTTGGGGTGGTGAAGATTGGACCCTAAGGGAGGTCTTGGGTTGACGGGGAGGGAAAGGGGGAGTGGGAGTGCTCCTCGGGTTATGGTTCTCAAGGTAGGAGTGGGAAGGTCGGGGAGCGTAGTTCTTCCTAAGCTCAAGGTAGGAGTGGGAGGGTCGGGGAGCGTAGATCTTCCTAAGCTCAATCTTCATCTCTTCCCATGATCCTATGGGTTCTTGCCTCCAAATCCTTCTTAAGCTCACTATGCGGTCCCACTCCTTCTTGCCTTGTTCCCGAAGCCACCCTGTGGCCCTGCTGACCCTAGCATGCCCATAGACCCTAGTCCTATCAAAGTGTTTATCCATGGTAGCCTCCCACTTTAGGTAGGCATTAGGATTGGATCCGTCAAAACTAAGGTTTCCTTCTAGGATGATGTCCATGAGGAGGGGGTCAATCGGACTCTTGTGGACGGCCGTGTTGAGGGGACTTAACCAATGTGGAGTGTACATGATGATGCACTGGGTGGCCCGAAAATGACTCTAAATGTGAATGCGTCCTAGGACCAACTTGTAGAGAGACAAGTTGTGAACTTGCTCTGATACCATTTGATGTGACACGACCCCTCGGACCTAGAATTGCAAGCAACACAATGATTTTGGCAACGTGACACAAGCGGATTAACTCGCGTTGGCACACTCGGGTCCGTAGGAGGACCAACGATGACAGTGAGGGTCCGAGGTTGGACCTCAATATTCCAAGGGTATGGCCAGCTAAGGATGGACTCCAATGGGCCAGGGATGCCCCAATTCCATGGGCGGCCAGCACGCCAAGGGAGTGGGATGTAGTTGTTCTCTCTCAACTCGCTCCGCGGTGGCACTCAAATCGATGATATTTTGAGATCGGGCGCTCACTCACCGACCGACGGCACTAAGCAGCAATACTAAACAAGCAAAGCAATTCCAGTAGAGTAGGGCAACCCGAGGCTCACCTGATCGGTGTGAAGACACCGATCCCGGTCGGAGACGAGGGCAAGCGGGGAAGTGTGGAATCCTCGCACACTACGCAGATGAAGCTTGACATGTTTAAAGATTACAATCACTACACCTCACACAGGAGGGTGGACTTGGGGTGGGGATTTTTGTATTACAAGTCAAACACTACCTCCGCACAGGGAGGGGCGCTAAGCCGGCCAGGCGGGGAGGGGAGATAAGCTCGATCGCGCCGACGGAGCACCCGGCCGAATCTGCCCGGGTCTGGGACAGCAAGATAGGGGGTCGATGTAGTCACCGCTGTGAGCTCCCCTGGACTCAGAACTTGATGAAACTTGCGCCAAAATGACACTGACGTACCCAGGTACGATTGTGATTTTTATTGGGTGGTCCCGAGGTCGTCGCCGGCAGGGACGGGCTCTGGAACAGGTCCCTTGCGTGCAGAAGCAGACTGTTCCCAGGGACAGCAGCGGATGGCCGAAGTCACCACGGCAGATCCTGAAGTCCGAATGAGGTGGGACTAAGTTGAGGACGTCCGTGGATGAGACTTCTTCGAGCAGCAACCAAGAACAGCACCAGAGGATGTCGGGGCGGTGAGGAGGAGTCCGTTGAGTGAGGCACTGTCGGGGCAGGACCTAAACAAACTGTCTGCGCACCCGGGAGAGAAAAAAGGGGAAAGGCACTTCCTGATGCCGAACGGGATACCGCTTGTTGGTGGTGGTGGAAGACTTGTGGTTTCAGCTCTCGGCCAAGTGGCGCCTCCAGACGTTGAAGGATGTGGCCATGGTGGAGGTTCGAACAGCGTGGCAGAATCTGGCCGCAGCAACTACCTGATATGAACAGTGATTGCAGAAGCTACACCAGCCTCTCCTGACCTCTGAATCACGAGCCGTTGGAGTTTCTGGAATAATGGTCGAGTCTACTTCGTAGCAAAACTGACGGGGAAGCCAGATGAGCACGGAGGAGACCGGGGGACCCAAAAAGGTCTGACAGGTCGAAGCAGACTTGGGGAAGCAGCTTGGAGCAGTCAGAGGAGAAACTCTATAACTCTGTCTCACGGAACCCGAACGCAGTTCGCTTACTGATCCTGGAAGAGGACAGGACGTGGAAGAACTTTGATGAAGTGGCCTCGGCTTGGTTCATCTAGGGATGGCCGTGGCACATCTTCAAAACCGGTTCTGGTACTCTGCAGGGGGAGCCCAGCGCAGTCAGGGGAGAATGGCTCTCCCGGGCAGCCCCGAACTCGGAATGGGATGAGATCACGTCGCTTGCGAAGAAGACTCGCAGACCTTTCCGTCGATATAGGCCACGCCTCCAGGAGCTTCGGGAAGAGGTCATGGGCAGCACTGCAACTGGCGGCTGTTCTGCAGGTCTTCAGCTGTATGCAAATGAGAAGGGGGAAAAGGGTGGAGGGGTGGTTCCTTTGGTGGAAGGAGAGGGGAAATGGTTGCTTTGGTGATGGGGAATGGTTGGGAGGTGGCAAGGGGAGGTGAGGGAGGAAGGAGGGGCGGAGCTAGCAAGGGAGGGGGGGTGATTGTGCAAATGGTCAAGGGGGGTGGAGGTGGGGAGATGGGGGCGCAAGTGGCTTGGGGAAATGGGGAGGGTTCCCTTCGATTTGGGTGGAGGGTTAATGGAGGTGCTAATGGGGGCCTAGGGAAGGGGAAGAGTTGCTTTGGGAAGGGGAAAGGGTGTCTAGGAGAATGGATTCTCCCTTGGGAATGTGAAGGGGTGGTATGGGGAAGGGGAAAGGTTGCTTGGGAAGGGGGAGAGGTGCCTAGGAGAAAGGGGTTCCACCTAGGGGTTTGAGGGGGAGTAAATGGAAGGTATGGGAAAGGGGGAGGGTCTTAAATAGAGGTGAATAGGGAGGAGAGAGAGTGAATTTCGAATTTGGAGTGGGGAGGAGAGAGAATGGGGTTCGCCCCCTTTAGTGAGAGAGAGAGCTAGAGAGAGAGAGAGATGCACAAATGCCTTGGCAAATTTTTACTCAAATATTCATTAGCTTACAACTGAGGGATTGGGGTCCTATTTATAGGAAACCCACTTTTACATATAAGACCCTGACTTTTAACATACTAACAGATAACCAAGGAAGGGGGGTGCGCCCATGGGCCTAGCCCAAAGAAATAGGTCCAATAGCAAGCACCATAGCCTAATGAGACTCGAACTTAGGGAAATGACTTAATAACCTAGGTACAAGACTCAAATAAAAGGCAAATTACATGAGTAGAAAATGAAAATTACATCATAGGACTCGAAATAACGTGGTGAACAAGATGTAGCTCAGGCGGCGAGTATCGGGATCCTCGATCATATGAAATTGCTGGTGATGTCCTCATCACGGGGACAAGTCCCCAACAAAACTCTGATACACAGCTTGATGGAGATGAACCCCCCACACACACGCTGTTTTCACAACCAAACGTGGGGATGAACCCCACACACACTCACATGCTATTTTCATAGCCACACACTGGGATGAGCCCCACACGACGCATACCTATTGCTGCTAGCAGCAACCATACGGGCACGAACCCCAAAGGTAGAACACACTGCAAAGATGCAGCAACACACGGGGATAGACCCCCGCCACTATCACAAGTGCTAACAAATAACTTGCACGAGGAACATGCTCCTCAACCATACACACACGGCCACACAGTAGCCAAAACACACTTCGATCCCTAAAACATGGTACCGAAAAAAAGCTGATGTCTTAGCAGGTACACACGAAAACACAGTGGAAAGATCTTAGAGAGAAAATAGAAATCAAAACAAAGAAACTAAAATGTAGCTTCTGATATAAATTAAGAAGCTGAAAATGAAGATCTGAACTCAGATCTGAAAACTCGTCTGCATCTTTCTTCAGTAGCCACGCACTAGCTCGGGGAGGAGGGTTCTCTCAAATGCCTCTCAAATTTTTCTTTTTAGCATTGGAATCGCTCAGTCTTCTTCTCAAATGCTCTTCGAAATGCTCAGGCTCCTCTCTCTCTCTCTCTCTCTTTTCTTCTTAAGCTCAGCCGCTCACTGCTAAGTGCTCAGGGCGCCTCTAATGGTTTTCCCACGTTGCTTCTTCTTCAACATGATAGGTCCATATTTATAGAAGAGAGGCATGGAAAGTTTTCATTTTCCAGATCTATTTTTGGATTGGTTCTTTTCAGATCTATTCTCTGATTGGTCCATGATAAAAAAAAATGTGACCGAGTACCTTTCTAGAAGCCAAGGTACATGTCCTAGAGGCTTGTTGATGGGGACATCCCCAGTCACTCCATCTTCTTCAAGACTCCGGTTACTTGCCATCGGTGCATCATCATCTCCATCACTTAATTTTGAGTAGTAGCATGTAATTTTCATCTTATTTGAGTCATAGATGTGTAATCTTTTTTTATTTGAGTCAGTTAATAGGTTAATGGGTCAGTTTGATAGTCATTTGGGCCCAACTAGTGGGCTTGGCCCAGGGGCACCCTCCCTTGGACTACTTTGGTCATTAGTTGTTTAGTCAGGGTCATTTTAGTCCTAGGAAAATATGAGTGCCTATAAATAGGCCACCCCACTCCCTCATATGTAATCCTTTGGTCAATCAAAACATTGAGTGTTCTAGTGCAATTGGAGTGGATTCTCCATCTCTCTCTCCCTCTCTCTCTCTAAGGGGTGGATTCCCCTCTCTCTCACTCTCTCTCTCTCTCTAAGGGGTCCCCCCCTCTCTCTCTTCCCTACCCCCAAATTTTGAAATTTCTTCTCTCTCCTCCCATTCACTCTTCATTAATATTCCCCTCTTCCCCATACCCTCATTCAAGTCCCCCCAACCCCCAAGATAGAACCCACCAATCTCTAAGCCACCCTCCAACCCCCAACCACCCACTACCCTTTCCTAAGCACCCTTCCATCTCCCCAAGGCTGAAGGGGCTCAAACCCTAGGCCAAATTTGAATTTCCCTCCCCTTTCTAACTGCTCCCCTCCCCTCCCCATCACCCCCCACCACCTGGGTCGCACCCACAGCCAGCCATCAGCCCTCCTTCCCCATTCTCCCCTCTCTTACCTCCACTCCCTACCAGGCCCTATTCTGGTTCGCAAGCAGTAGACCACCCGCAGATTGCAGAGAGTTCCACGGCGTCATAGTGAGGCTTCAGGAGGTGTGCCATATATCTCTGGAAAAGTCATCCAGAGAGCTTTCCAAGCCAGGTGGTTTTGTCCTCATCCGAACACCGTGCTAATCGAGAGGCCCTTTCTTCCTCAACTGCGCAAAGCCTCCCTGGCAGGAGACCAGAGTCGGAGTGGAAGCTCGACTACGATGAACCTGTTGGGAATCTGATCAAGAGTTCTTCTACAAAAATCTTCTACTACAAGTCTTCTATCATCCCCGAGAAGCAGAGCCCAGTTTTGTCGACTGGACCTGAGAGTTATCATTTTTATTCCCCGGGTGCACGGTTCTGCCTCCACTAAATCAGCACCAACCCCTCCTCAGTGTTCCGAGCCTACCGGTCTGCTCCGACAACGAACGGCATCCCCGTCAAGCTTGTTACGAAGAGGACTCACATACGGTTCCGTTGACTCTATTGGCGCCTCATTATGAGTTTAGGAGTGGTCGTGGCATCCTCTGCTTCCTGCTGTTGAGTTCCTGAAGTAGTCAGAACTGTCAACCTGTTCCCCTGTTCAAGATCTTACTCTGACCAGCACCGGTGCCCGACTAAATTACCAAAATTCAGGCGTCATCCCGGCCCAGATACGAGCAATCTCGAACTGGTTTCGTCATCGGCAAAATTATGGAGTGGCCGCAGCGTCTAGAGAACGAACTACCTGTCCTAAATCGCAGAGAGTGGACAGAATCGACATCGGCCACCATTCTTTGTTTCTAGCCCGATTCTTCCTGTTTTTGCTTGGCCGACTGAAGGCCCCTCCTTGTGTGGAGGTAGTTTTTGTTGAACCCCCTCCTCATGTATATGACTTATAGTTTTTGATGATGATCAAATGTTTTGTATGAACTGAAAATGAGCATAACTACGCTCTGGAAATGAACACATCACTTGAAGACATGCTATTCAAGAGGACTCAAGAACAGCAACTCAATGTAAGTATTTTGGTTTCAATGTGCCAAATGTGGAATTAATTCAAACCTTGTTTTTGACAGGACAAAACAATATGGCAAAAGCTCCTTGACGACTGAAGGACGATTGGTGAGATCGATCCTAAATCCTCATTTAATTTGTTAGAACTTATTTCTAAATTTGGAGCATTCATGTTTTTATCCCCCATCTTGAACCCCCTGGACTTAGATCTTTTTAATCCTCATATTTGGAAGTTCAGGAAAAAGGGTCGACCCCAAGGGTCGACCCATTGCTGCCAGACAGATTCCCATTTGAATGGGTCGACCCCTGCTCATGGAATTAATTTCCTGAACCGGTTTGATCATGGGTCGACCCTTTCCGCTCAACTTGTTTTGGCACCAGTAAGGGTCGACCCCTGTAAAATCCAGAAGCCCGTTTTGTGTAGACAGCAACGGTTCTTGAGCGGGTCGACCCCAAGGGTCGACCCATGCTGCCAGGCCCATCTGGCCCCTCACGAGGGTCGACCCCAAGGGTCGACCCTTTTTGGTCTGGGCGGCGCCGTGAATGTGGAATCTTGTCCATATGAGCTTATTATCAAACCACACTTGTGTGGCTGTCCCTAAACCACTCCTTGATGTGCGGATCTTGTCTCCTAGACATCCCTTGACCGTCCTTAGCATATATATAATCCTATTGAGATGAAAACCCTAAGCAGACTTCGTATCTTCCTGAATTTGGGTTTTTACTCTAACCTTTGTGAGTGCAGGTCGCAACCAGCAGCCATAGCCCTTCTTCCGCCTTGTTGTGTGGGTGAAAGGGAAGGAAAGAAGAGGGATTCAAGGCTCCAAATAGACATCCTGCTGGTTGGCTAGGTGGAGTTCAAGATCGTGCCACATCCGAGCATAATCGTCAAGAACGATCATCGGGCTGCACCAAGTGTTCGATGAAATTCGCTGAAGTGATAGGGGGAGATCCGATCAGGATAAATCATTTTCTAAACTTCTTATTCTGAATCATTTTGCTTGATCTTGAATATTCGTGTAATCATAACTTCAGATTTTTGTGTGTGGTGTTTGTGTTCGGAAACACGAACGTGCGTGTGTGTATGTGCGCATGTGCGCGTTTGGCTACCAGATCGAAAGCCGTATGTGTGTGTGTGTGTGTTTGCTGTTCTAAACAGTGTGTGTGTGTGATTCACTCGATAGTGAAGCTTTAATCCTCAAGTGTGAGGGGTGGACGTAGGGGACACGGCTGTGTAACCGAACCACCTAAAAAATCAGTGTGTCTCATGTGCTGTGGATTTTTCGATTCTTATCGAGTGGGCTTCACGGTGAGTTGAGAGATCACCACAACAGCTATTCAAACACATTCCGCACGCATTCACGAGTGTGATCCTGTTCGTGCAAGTATTAGCGGTTGTTTGGTTAATTGGCATAGTTTTCTTAAGAGAATAAATTTTTATTAGCCAATCAATTCACCCCTCCCCTCTTGATTGCCACATTTGGGACTCAACAATTGGTATCAGAGCCTTGGTCTCTGTTTAATCACGACCACACGGTCGTCAGAGCTAGATCCCATTAAAATGGCAAACAAAGGGATGATGCCCGAAGGGCATTCCATTCAAAGACCTCCGTTCCTTGATGGATCAAACTACCCCTATTGGAAAAATAGAATGTATGTTTTCTTACGTGCCCAGGACTACGATGTCTGACGTGTCATAAGTAAGGGTCCATATGTTTTATCTGAAAATGAAAATGAGTGGGATGAAGAAGATATAGAGAAGTGTTCAATGAATTTTAAGGCTATGAATTTAATTCAATGTGCTGTTCATCCTAACGAATACTCACGAATATCTACGTGTTCCTCTGCGCAGGAGATGTGGAATAAGCTGCGGCTTATATCTGAAGGAACATCGGAAGTCAAGGAAACAAAGGCCAACCTATTAGTTCGGGACTATGAGCTGTTCGTAATGAAGCCAGAAGAATCAATTTCTGATATGTTTGCAAGGCTAACAGAAATTACCAATGGACTAAAGGGACTTGGCAAGGAATATTCCAACAAGGAACTCGTCTGAAAAGTCCTAAGATCCCTTTCTCCACAGTGGCATACAAAGGCCACTGTAATTGAAGACTCCAAGGATCTAAGAACTTTAACTCTGGACGAGTTAATTGGCTCGTTGATGACTTACGAGATAAACATCAAAAGGAGTGGGGAGGATCACAAGAAAAAGAAAGCTGTCACCACAATGGCCCTAAAGGTGAATCCACACGATTCAGAGGGCAGTGAAAATGATTCAATTGGCAACACTGAAGATGAGGAATTAGTTGCCATGATCACACAATGAGCAAGAAGGTTCGTCAGAAGAATAAGAAACTTTGGTGGTCAGTTCAGAAAGGGACCAAGAAGGCAAGGACCAAACAGAGGAGAAAGTAGCAGGAAAGAAGAAGTGATTTGCTATGAATGCAAGAAACCCGGCCATATGCGGGGTGAGTGCCCGGATCTCATCAAGAAGGTGAAGAAAGGCAAGTTCAGAAAGGCCAAGGCCATAATGGCCACATGGAGCGATGAAGATCAGGAGGAATCCGGAAATGAAGATGGACTAGATGAGCTAGTCCAGAATCTATGTCTCATTGCAAATGACGACGAAGGAGATAAGGTAGATTCTGAACCGGAAACTCTCACTTGTGAACAATGACAAATTGCATATGAATCTTTATATGAAAAATGTAAAAGATTCAAATCTGAAAACAGAAATTTGAAAAAGAAAATTGATCATTTTGTGCATGCTAAAAAATCATGTGAAGAGTGCCATGCTTTAAAATCAGAAAATGAAAACATGAAGCATGAAAATGAAATTCTTGCATCCAAAATTGAACTGTTTGAAGAAGAGATTTCATGCATGAGAGAAGGACAATCTACATTTCTGAAAATGCATGAAGAATTAAAAAATCATGTGGAACAAGAAAAGCTTGAAAGCATTGCTTGCAATGAAGCCAAAATAAAGGCTGAAGAACAAAGCCAATCTCAAATGGCTCAAATAAAAGAGCTAAAGGATGCCCTTGGCATTCTTGAAAAATCAAAAGCTCAAACAACCCATTGGGCTCCCATAAGTTCAGCATCCTTCAAACCAAAGAAACATATGCATAACTCCTTTTCAAATGTTGGTAGAAGGAGAAAAAGAGATAGAGCCATCACTTGTTTCTATTGTGAAAAAATGGGTCATGATATGTATGATTGTAGAATTCTGAAATATGATGAAGAAAATTTTGCTGGATTCAGAAATAGATCATATATGCATCATGCTTCTAACCATCATGGACACAAGCTAGCTTGGGTACCAAAATCTCCATAAGAACTTTGGTTGAATTGCAGGTCTACTCGAGAGCTCAAAGGAACAAATGGTATTTGGACAGTGGCTGCTCTCGGCATATGACGGGAAACAAGGAATGGTTTGTGGACCTGCATGAAAAGGATGGTGGGACGGTAGCATTCGGTGGTAAGGACAAAGGTAAAATCATCGGAGAAGGTAAGAATCAAAATCATACCATTGAAAATGTATTGCTTGTGAAGGGTTTGCAACATAATCTCTTAAGCATAAGCCAACTTTGTGATAAGGGATGCAATATGATTTTTGATTCTAATCACTGCACTGTTTTGAATAGGAATACTCATGAGATAAAGTTCATTGGTTTCAGGTATAACAATGTTTATATGATAGACTTGAATGATTCCTCTCATGAGAATTTATGTTTAATTGCAAGGAACAATGATGATGCTTGGCTTTGGCATCGCCGGCTTGGGCATGCTAGTTTCAATGTATTGCTGAAATTATCAAGAAATGATTTGGTAATTGGACTGCCCAAGTTGAAGGCCATCGATGATGGAGTTTGTGGAGCTTGCAGCATGGGCAAACAAACAAGGACATCATTCAAGTCCAAACAAGATGTGACCACATCAAGGCCTCTTGAACTCATCCACATTGATCTCTTCGGACCAAGTAGAACTCACAGCTTGGGTGGTAAACTATATGGATTTGTGATTGTGGATGATTATTAAAGATTCTGTTGGGTTTACTTCCTTTCTCATAAAAATGATGCCCTGACAGAATTTGAAGCATTTTACAGATTTGTTCAAAATGACAAAGGGTATTGCATCAAAGCTGTGCGGAGTGATCACGACCGAGAATTCGATAACCACCAGTTCAGCAATTTTTGCAGGGCTCAAGGCTATATGCATGACTTCTCTGCACCAAGAACTCCGGAACAAAATGGAGTTGTGGAAAGGAAGAACAGAACGCTAGTTGAGATGGCAAGAACCATGCTGAACGAGAATAAAATATCGAGGTACTTTTGGGCTGAAGCAGTGAACACGGCCTGCTACATCAGAAATCGAGCCATGGTAAGTCCACTGTTGAAGAAAACTCCGTATGAGCTATACCGAGGTAAGAAGCCAAACATTTCATACTTGAGACCGTTTGGCTCAATATGCTACATTCATAACAATGGTAAGAAAGACTTGGCTAAATTTTATCCCAAAAGTGACAAAGGCATATTGCTTGGGTACTCTCTCAATTCGAGAGCATATCGAGTGTATAACTTGAGAACACTTGTAGTTGAAGAAAGCCCACATGTTATTATTGATGAATCATCTCCATCTGGAACTGATGAAAAATCTACTTTGCAGGATGATGAGTTGAAAGATGACAATATCGAGAAGAAGGAAGAAAAATCAGAAAAACAAGAAGAGGAAGAACCAAAAGAAGAGGATGCAAATCAGGAAACTCAACTTGAACAGGAGCTACCATTGCAATGGACATTTGAAAAGGACCATCCGCCGGAGAATGTATTGGGAAATGTTCAAGAAGGGATAAGGACACGAGCCTCTTTCAGGGAAGTTGAAACTCATGATTTATTAGCCTTGCTCTCTCAATCTGAACCTCACTCCATTGAAGAGGCCTTGAAAGATGAGTCATGGATCATGGCCATGCAAGAAGAACTACACCAGTTCCAAAGGAATAAAGTGTGGTTCCTCGTACCATGTCCTAAAAATCACTCCGTGATCAGAACCAAATGGGTGTTTCGAAATAAAATAAACGATCAAGGAGTGGTAATTAGGAACAAGGCCAGGCTTGTAGCCAAGGGCTATAGCCAAGAATTAGGAGTTGACTTCGATGAGTCTTTTGCTCTAGTAGCAAGACTTGAGGTAGTGAGGGTTCTCTTAGCATTTGCATGTTGTCATAATATCAAATTATTTCAAATGGATGTTAAGAGTGTATTTTTGAATGGCTATATCCAGGAGGACGTGTATGTGGAGCAACCACCAGGGTTTGAAGACACAAAGCATATAGACCATGTGTACAAGCTGGACAAGGCACTTTACGGTCTGAAACAAGCACCCCGTGCATGGTATGAAAGGTTAAGTGAATTCCTCATTCAACATCAATTCAAACGAGGTAATGTTGATCAAACCCTCTTTACAAAATTGAATGGTAAGGAAATCTTAATTGTTCAAGTTTACGTTGATGACATTATTTTTATCTCCACTAAAGATGCTCTTAACAAAGACTTCGCCAAATTAATGCAAAGTGAGTTTGAAATGAGTCTTATGGGAGAGCTGACTTTCTTCTTGGGATTGCAGGTGAACCAGACGGTTGATGGCATGTTCATACATCAAAAGAAGTATGCAATGAAGTTGCTGAAAAAGTTCAACTTGACAACCACTAAACCACAACCAACTCCAATGTCTACTTCAATAAAAATTGACCAAGATGAAACAGGTAAAACCGTGGACCAAAAACTTTTCAGAAGCATGATAGGCTCTTTGTTGTATTTAACTGCCAGTAGGCCCGACATACAGTTTGATGTTTGCATATGTGCTAGATTTCAGTCAAACCCAAAATAATCACACATGTCGGATGTTAAACGAATTTTCAGATATGTTGCTGGCTTAGTTAATTTCGGACTATGGTTTCCGCGTAATTCGAGTCTTGATTTACTTGCTTATTCTGACGCCGATTATGCGGGTTACAAAGTGGATCGGAAAAGCACCAGTGGGTATTGTCAATTTCTTGGGGGCTGCGTGGTCTCATGGGCCTCCAAGAAACAAAATTTAGTGGCACTGTCTACTACCGAAGCCGAATATGTGGCTGTCGATAGTTGTGTAGCCCAGGTGTTATGGATCCAACAACAATTGATTGATTATGGCATCTCTTTTAAAAACACCTCAATTCTTTGTGACAACACCTCTGCCATAAACTTGTCCAAAAACCCTGTTCATCACTCTCGAACCAAGCATATTGAAATTCGTCATCATTTCATTAGAGATCATGTAAGTAAGGGTCATGTAGAAATCAGCTTCATTGAAACCGATCGTCAAATTGCCGACATTTTCACCAAACCACTAAGTGAAGATAAGTTCACCACATTTATAAGAGAACTAGGGGTTTGTAGGATAGAAGAGTATGATTCATAACCATGTGCATCATGTGTATACAGGTGACATCATTACATATAACTGCATTACTATCATGCATATTGTAATTCCCTTGTCATGCATATGCATCATGTTGTGTGAAAAATAAAAGAAAAAAATGTGTGAAAAATCTCTTTGGTGTGCTTCTACGTTTCTAATATGTATACTGTATTGACCCATGTTCCTTGTTACTTCTATGGCCAAAATCACCTTGAATACAATTACTTTGCCATCAAAGGAGCTAATTTATTCAAAATCAAAAATCCGGTTAAGTGGACCATAAACGTCTTATATATTCTAAGTATCTTTTTCACAAACATCTCCCCAATTGATTTCAACCCAAATTTTATTCATAACCTTGATTTCCATGAATTTTTGTCATTGGGGACTCAAGCCGAAGCTTCATTGATCTTCCCATCTTTTTACTCTATTTTTTCTAAAAACCAGGGAATGGGTCGACCCCAAGGGTCGACCCTTGCGCAGCCAGCAAATGGGTCGACCCCAAGGGTCGACCCTCACGCTCCCGATTCGGCCCGGGGGTAAGCGAACAAACACCCGCACCCAAGCCGATCCGACAAGGGTTCCAACCCTAAGTTGGAACCCTCCCATGGCTATAAACCATCTCTTGCCCCCCTCCTAGCCTAGCCACCACCCTTTGCAAGCCATCAAAACCCTTTCTTGGCATCAACAAAATCCAGCCCTAGCAGCGGCTATCCGGGTGGCCTCCGCGCGAAATCTCCTTGTTGTAGCTTAAAGCGTCCTCCTTTGATCTTCATTCCCTTGAGGAAAGCTTCTGATGTCTGTGGAGGATCATAGATTCACACTTCTTCCATTTCTCCTAGGTTGAACCATCAAGATCTATACCACATCGGTGGGCTCTTTCGGTTTGTGTTTTAGATGGCCCTGAAGAAGCGTACTTCTCGCAGAGGTGAGGCATCGAGCTCCGGGCAAGGGCGTCGATCTCAAATCGCCACACCTCAACCCGCCAGCAAGGTCTTGGACCGCACTGTTCTTCGTCCCCGGGCGGTAAACTTTGAAAATCTGAGTCGCCATCTACGTGGATTAGTTGATCTATTATGCAGCCAGCCGAACTTGCATATTTTCATGTCTGCACATCGCCGCATTTACCCCAATCTGGTACACCAATTTTATAGCAATTTGGGTATTTCGGGTGATGTTCCAGTTACAACGGTTAATAGACAGGAAATTATTTTATCACCACACTTGTTGGGACTTGCCCTTGACCTGCCAAATGAAGGGTATGCATTTGGTGATGTAGAAGTTTCGGATGCCACTGTCTACAGCTTTATGACTTCTGAAGAGATAGGTGACCAGTCGGTCACCGGATTAAATGCCAACCAGTTCCCTCCTATGCAACGTATATTGCACCGAATGATTACAACAATGTTATTACCACGTGGAGGAGGCCATGACAAGGTTACAGAGAAACATATGTTCTTGTTTTACTGCTTATTCGGTGGAATTCCCATTAAATTTCCACAGCTTATTCTTGATCACATATGTTCTAGCATGATGCACAAGCACCGTACTCTGCCATATGCTGCGGCCTTGACAGCCATCTTTACTTATATGGATATTAATTTGTCAAAAGAAGCATCTCAAACTATCCGTGACGCAGACATCTACACCTATCAATCTATTTGTCACCACATGGGATTTGAAGAGAAAGATGGCATGTTAGTTCGTCAAATGAAAAGGGCCGTACCAACAGACAGTTCTGAAGATAATGAGGATGACAATGATGATCTGGCTGAAAATGCTCATGTTCCTGTAGCAGGTCTGCCTTCTGAGGAGGCACAACTAATCATGGACCGTTTGGATTCAATTGATGACCGGTTAGACACGTATGGGGAGACTATGGAGGCTATGCAACAGGAGCTCTCTGATCTGAAACTCTCTCACCAGGAGCATTCTCAATTTGTCACAGACCCCTTGGCCAACAAAGCCCATATGTTTGATGAAATCTTCGCATATATAATGCGTCCTCCTAGTTCTTCCACTCCGGATGACGGTGATGACTAAACAGTGTTGCTCCTCTAGTTTGGTGTTTTGCTAATCCTATTTCACCCCCTCCTTTTCGATGATGTCAAAGGGGGAGAACTCTTGGCCTATATGTGCCCCGGCTACTATATGTTAGTGTGTGATGTGTGCTTGCATGTATGTGTGCTTTTATCATGTTTCTAATTCATTAGTCCTGTTGCATTTCCTTAGTTTTCATGCATTGCATCTTGTTATTTGCATTACAGACCTTGTTCCTTTTCACAAATTGTCGGCAAGAAAACTTTGGGAATATGCCACATGATGATCAATCTTATATTTGGATTTCTGTTTGACCATGTCCTTGAACTAATGAATTGATTCATGTATATGTGGAGAGGGGGATTTCCGCAGCCCACCACAAAGGCAGCCCAACAAGACCCACAAGGTCCAACCAGGCGAGCCCACCCAAGTGATAGCCCACAGGGCCCACTTAGGGAGTTAAGCCCAATAAATAAAGACTCGAGGAACTAACTCTCCCCGGTGGCCTTCTAGGCTCGGAGGGCCCGAGACAACAGTCGGGTCCCAAGGAAGGTCCGGCCTAAAGCCCTCTCCCCATCCGAGAGAGATAGGCTCCAGCCGACCTATCCGACCCCACCCTCGCCGGGCCATACCTATCGCTCGGACATGAGCTAGCATCCCCGAGGCTCGGTAAGACCGGTTGATTATCTACAGGTGCGGCCGTTCAGAGTCCTCCGCCAGCGGGAGAGTCATGGGAGCTGCCGAACTCCAAGGGGATAACATTCCCACGATCAGGCCATGAAAGCCCCCGTTAAAGACGTAACTCCCGCCGGGAACCCCTCAGCTTACAGGACTCCTGAAGGCGGTGCACTATTTAAGCAAGGGATACCCTCCGGAAGATGGTAAGATGAACTGAGCATTCACACACCCTAAGCTCCTGAGCACAATTCGCTTCACCCCTTGATGGAGAGGATTCTCGCGCATCAGCTCTCTCCACCCCCCATTATTGCTTCCACCATAGCTCTACTGACTTAGCCATCGGAGGGTTTTACCCCAGGGAGATCCCCTGGGCCCCCTGATACGTTTCCCTCTCTTGTAGATTCATCTTTTGGTGATCCATAGCCCGCTCAGGACCCCGCGCGAGATCTCGCCTCTTCATCTGGCGCCGTCTATGGGAAACGCACGAAAAGTCGAGATGGTGAGAAGAAGCTCAGGGAGGAGATCCGCCGGTGGGGCTGGTAAGGCTGTGGCGGCGGCGGGAGGCACCCCCTCTAGGGTCTCGCAGAGCCCCCCCCTCCAACGCCAGCATCCCCACCAACAGGCCACCACCCCCCCGGTGGAGACAGGGGCACCCCTCGATGGTGGCGCCAATGCCTTCCAGGCCCTCAACGAAAAGATGGACG
Organism: Amorphophallus konjac; assembly: GCA_022559845.1. Lineage (NCBI taxonomy): Eukaryota > Viridiplantae > Streptophyta > Magnoliopsida > Alismatales > Araceae > Amorphophallus > Amorphophallus konjac. Next base: position 244,817,113 of record CM040125.1, read on the forward strand.
TCCTCGTGGAGCTCATGAGGGCCCAGACGGCCAGGGACGCAACGTCCCGCGCCCCGTCAGGAAGTCCCCCTCGAAGGAGTGCGACTCAGCACACCGCCGGAGGCCGCTTCACCCTCCGCGGCCGACAGCTCCTCCTCAACGACGTCGGAGGACCCTCGCATGTCCCGCCTACGGAGCAAGATGCTTCCTCCACACCGAGGAGAGGGAAGCAGGGGACGAGGCCGCCGCGCCCGGGCACTAGTGCCCCGAGAGATCACCAAGACGCCCCCCCCAGCCCCACGGTGCGACTACAGCCAGAGCTGTCCCTCCGGCTGCGTGATTTTGAGAGACGGTTCGCAGAGCAAGTGCGCGCCCTGTAGAAGACCTCTCTCCCGAAGGACGAGGAGAAATCCCCTTTCTCCGAGTACATCTTGAAGGCAGAGGTCTCTCCCAGAGCCTCCATTCCAACCTTCAAGCTCTACGACGGCCAGGGCGACCCAGCCGACCACTACGATAGCTTCGACGCCCTGGTGACCCTTCATGGAACGCCGGATCCCATCAAATGCCGAGCCTTCGCGGCCACCCTGGTCCAAGGTGCTCAGGCATGGTTCCAGGCCCTCGCCCCTGGGTCCATTCAAGACTTCAAGCAATTCGGGCGAATTTTCAAGGAGAGTTTCGCCGATAGCGCCCCCCCAAGGTCAGTAGCGGGGCTCCTGGCCCTCAAACAGGCGCAAGGGGAGAGGCTCCGGACTTACGTCCACCGATTTAAATCGGAAGCCCTCAGGATCCCCCGCCTAGATGTGGCCTCAGCCACAACCGCACTGACCGGGGGCACTCGGGATGAGAATCTCCGCCGCGAGCTTGTCCTCCACCCTCCCTCGACCCTTGCCGAGCTAGTGACTCTGGCACTGCGCCACGCAGAGTGCGAAGAAGTACTCAGCGCCTGTCGAGACGCAACTGGCTCGGGTCGGGAGGGGGACAAAGAGCGGACCTCCGAGCCAAACCCTGGCTCGGGTAAGAAGCGCGATCGAGAAGGAGAGGGCAAAAGAAAGTACGAGCGGTACACCCCCTTGACCGCGCCAGTCTACGAGATCTATGAAGACATCAAAGACTCGGGACTTCTCCGCCAGCCCGAGCCAATGAGGTCGAAGAACCGCAAGCGGGACAGGCATTGCCTGTTCCACGGCGACCACGGGCACCACACCGGAGATTGCCATCAGCTCCAGGATGAGATCGAGCGCCTCATCCGTCTGGGGCACCTCGCCTGGTTCACGACCGGGCACAAAGAAGACCGAGACGCCGTAGAGGAGATCGACAACGCCCCCCGAGGGGTCCACATCAACGTCATCTCCGGAGGAGCAGCATCGGGCGGCGACACCAGCCGAGGAAGGAAACGTCATGCCGAGCGGGCCAGGCAAGCCTTAGAGCCCCCCAGAGGCCCGCCGATGGAGCCCCAGGTCATAGTCTTCTCCGACCAAGACCTGGAAGGGCTGAGCACCCCGCATGACGATGCCCTCGTTATCTCGGCCACGATAAATCACTGTAATGTAGACATGATTTTGGTTGATAATGGGAGCGCCCCCGATGTATTATCTTATGACTGTTTTCTCAAGATGGGGGAAGACCCATCCAAGCTCCGCCCGATCCGAACGCCCCTTTGCGGGTTTAATGGCCTGGCCACGTACCCCGAGGGAGCCCTAAGCCTGCCAGTCACTATCGGCACCCCACCCAAAATCGTTACGGTCATAGTGGACTTCATAGTGATTAAAGGTATGATAGCGTACAACGCCATTTTCTGCCGAAAAATTCTCAGCCGAATAAAGGCCGCACCATCTACCTATCACCAAAAAATGAAGTTTCCCACCAAAAATGGGTTGGGGGAAGTCCGAGGTAACCAGGCCACGGCTAGAAGGTGCTACAATATCTCGGTGGAAGCCTCAAGGCCGGACGGGAAGGATAAGGGCCCTAGGGGAGTCGAAGGAAGAGCTGTGACCACCGAGCCCGGTGGCGAGTTATTAACGGTATTCCTGAACGATGACCCGGCCCTAGGAGTAAGGATCGGCGCCGACCTACCACCAGAGGAACAGCAGTAATACAAGGAGTTTCTTTCTGAGTATGTTCGGGTCTTTGCTTGGTCCGATGATCAACTCCCTGGTATACCAGAGGAGACCGTGACGCACAAGCTCAACCTCGACACCACCGTGAGACCCGTACAGCAGCGCAGAAGGAAGCATGCGCCCAAGAAACAGGTGATCATCAAGGCACAGGTCACCAAGGGACAAGAAACTAGTCTTTTCAGACTGGTCCTGTACCCAACGTGGCTAGCCAACGTCGTCCTAGTGCCGAAGATTACAGGCAAGTGGCGAATGTGCGTAGACTTCACCGATCTGAACAAGGCCACCCCCAAGGACTGCTATCCGCTACCGAGCATCGACCAATTGGTTGACTCCACCTCGGGCAACGAGATACTCAGTTTCCTGGATGCCTATTCGGGTTATCATCAGATCCGAATGAGCCCTGAAGATGTCGAGAAGACCACCTTCATCACCGACTACGGCGTGTACTGCTACACCCGGATGCCCTTCGGATTGAAGAATGCTGGAGCCACATACCAGCGACTGGTCAACCACATGTTCGAGGGACAGTTAGGTCGGAACGTCGAGGCCTACATCGATGACATGCTCGTCAAGACCCCGAGGGCCCAAGACCACTTCACCGACCTCGCCGAGACTTTCGGCACCCTCCTGAAGTACTGCATGAAGCTCAACCCCGCCAAGTGCGCCTTCGGAGTAAGATCCGGGAAGTTCCTGGGTTTCCTGGTCACTCAGCGAGGGATCGAAGCCAACCCCGACAAGGTCCAGGCCATCCTGGACATGCGCCCGCCCACGTGCATCAAAGACGTCCAGCGTCTGACGGGGCGTGTCGCTGCTCTCAGTCGTTTCCTGTCCCGTGCGGCCGAACGATGCTTGCCCTTCTTCAAGCTGATGAGGGGGCCCAAGATAGCATCTGCTACGTTCGCATGGGATGGGGAATGCCAAACAGCGTTCACCGTGTTGTGCCCCTGTGGTTTTGATGATGGTTTTGATGATTGGTTGTTGATGTGAGTTAATCAAATGCTCAGTCATCTTGCTGCTCAGTTTAGATTAACATATTTGATGTTCAGTCTTGTTACATGTTAAACTGATGCATATAGCATTCATTCATTGCTGTGGTTTTGATGATTGATATTGTATTTTGATGATAGCAATGATATAGTGTTTTCATGACATTGTGCCTTGATGATTGCATCATGACTGTGACTGGTACAACTGATATATTGTTTATGTTAGACTTATGTTATGTGCATAGTCTATACAGTGCTTCGTGGGGTTTATGCCCTAAGTCTATTCACTGCACAGCAAGCTCAAAGTCGATACATTGAGCGTCTCATGGAAGTCCATACAGTGCATTGCATTGGCTAAGTGTATACACCGTCAGTCTCATTTAGAGTCAAAGTCCATACATTGGATTGTTACTCACATCGCCTTCAGGCCTCCAAGTCTATACACTGGAGTCGTCTGCTGTAAGGACAGCAAGTCTGTACACTGGCCTTCCTTCATGATAAACTACAAGTCTACACATTCAACACTGGTCTTCCAAGTCTGTACAGCGTGAAGTCTATACTTTGGCACTGTAGCTCGCTCGTGCAAGTCTATACTTTGGACTGTTCTTCATGTCTGTACATCAGATTGTACATCATCTTCATGCTGTTTCTGCACTTGAGTTTCCGTGTTGGTTCCCCTCACTAACACGAAAAGATCTCGTGTCGTATGAGCTTACAACACTTCGTGTTGATTTCCATGCGTGACAGGAAAGCTTGTATGAGGTTAGACTTCGTGTCGTTTCCCTTGTCTTCATCTTCGTGTTGTTTTAGTGTCTACGTCTCCGTGTTATTTTTATGTTTCTGTCTTAGTGTTGGTCTTTCATTTTTGACTTAGTGTCTTTCTCGCCTTGACCACACTTCGTGTCGATTCTTGGTTTTCTACACCTCGTGTCGTTTCACCTCGTGTTGTTCTTACTGTCGTCGTGTTGTTTTCACCCCGTGTCAAATACTGTTTCGACTTCGTGTCGTTATCAGTCCGTGTCTTTCTTATGTTGAAATCACACTTCGTGTTGATTTCTGTTCACGACGTCGTGTCGTTTTACTTCTTGTCATTTTGACTTCGTATCAAATTACTTTTCTGTTTTCATGACTTTGTGTCATTTTTTTTTTTACTCTCATGTACTTCGTGTCGGTTTCTGTTGTTTCTGTGTCTTCGTGTCGTTTTTGTTCCACTGCGTGCAGAACATTGCAGCACTTCGTGTTGCTTTCTGTGCCACCACCTTGTGTCGTTCTCTGTGTAGTGTGTGTTTTTGTCACCACTATACTTCGTGTCGTTGTTCTTCACTTCGTGCTATTTTCACTGTCTTCGTGCTGGTCTTTCTCATTAGACCTCGTGTCGTTCTCGCTTTGACCACACTTCGTGTTGCTTTACGTAGACCTTGAGTCTTACTTGTTTGCAACCACTTCGTGTCGATTTCTGCTGTCAGCCCGTGTTGTCCTCGTGTTGTTTTTCACCTCGCGTCGGTTATTGTTTTCATCTTCTGCGTGTAGTTCTCTTTGTAGTGTTATCTCTGTTACAAGTTGCATCTCGTGTTATCGTTTATGTCTGTATGGTTTTACTTCGTGTTACTTACTATTGTACATCGAGTCTTTACTGACTTCGTGTCGTTTTCCCTATTGTGTCCTCGTGTTGTCTCCGTGTCGTTACTATTTGTTACTTCGTGTTGTTTCGTTTTAACCTCGTTCAGGTTTCTTCTAAAGCATTGTTCTTCTGATAATCTATACAGAGTTGTTCTTTAAACTGATGACTTATTCGATACTCTGTTTTACAGGTGCTTTGATCGTGAAGCTTAAGGAGGGCACGTGATCCGAGGCTGGAATGAAGCCTGCTGAGAGACTGCCACGTGGTCCGAATAATTAGGGCTAGAAATGTGGAGGTCACACGTCGTGGCTGATGCTGCTGCTGCTATATATATGAGACCTTCGTCCACAGATGAAGGTGATCGAGTTGGCAAAAAGAAAAGCTCATACAGAGAGCCACGATCCAGAGAAGAAGAAAAAGAAAAGAAGAAGAGAAAGAGAGTGAGAAAGAGAAGAAGAAGCAGAGAGTAAGAGGAGAGAAGAAGAAAGAGAAAGAAAGATAGAGAGTGAGCGAGAGAGCTCGTGGAGAAGAAGGAAGATCTTACCTGAAGATCCGTCTACTGGACCGTGGATCAAATCCAGGCCAGTCAGCTCCGTTGAGAGCCACATTGTGCACTTCATCTTTTAGCTTTCTGTTTTGCTGAAGTCATTTTCGTTTATTATTTTTCCTTTGTTTTCTGGTTTGCTGTGTTTCCGATACTCTGTAGAGAGGTCGGGGTTCCTCCTGTTAGTTCAGGAGAAGGGAGATTGATATCTCCGGTTGCAAGCAGCATGTGGGATGCTTGTGGGTTCCCTCCAGGTTGGAGGAAGGGAGACTTATCTCCGGTTGTGCTTCCCTCTGGGGTTCAGAGGAAGAGAGACTTGGGTCTCTAGGTTCCCCTCCGGGTTGGAGGAAGGGAGACTTGTCTCCGGTTCTGGGCTTGTGGATTCAAGTCCAGGGGTTCCCTCCAGGTCTGGAGGAAGAGAGACCCTGTGTCTCTGGTTTGCTAGTGACTGGTGTCACTAGTGGTTCCCTCCGGTTGGGAGGAAGAGGGGAGGTTGTTCCCCTGGTCTAGCTGTTTGGCAGCGTTTGTTGCAGACTGAGTCTGCTGTTTCTAGCGTGAGCTAGTGGAAGCCACACTCAGTTTGAGTGTGGGGTGGATGTAGGTCTGGAGGACCGAACCACCTAAAAACCCCTTGTGCTTTATGGCTTGATTTGTTCATTTGTGCTTCCGCTAGATGAATGCATAGGGGCGCTCCATGTGTTTGCTAACTGGTAGAACTGAATAGTTGACGAGCTTTCAGATTTGGTAAATCTGTCTAGTTAGCATCATAGTTCTAGTTTGGGCGAAATTTTATATTGAGTGAAAGTCTTGTTAGTATTCTAGTTTTCAATTGGGTGAAAGGTTTTTTAAACGAGTTATATTCATTCACCCCCCCTCTGAATACTGCACTGAACCTAACAATTGGTATCAGAGCGGGTTCCTAGCTCAACAGATCCAACGATCTGAAGGGGATCCTGCCATCGTGTGAAGTTTCTTATCTGTGTGTGTGTCTGTCCTGCTGCTTGGATCTCTCATCGAACAACTACTCTTCTAAAATTGTTTGTTTAAATGTCTTCTCTCGTGATATTTGATGGTTCAAATTACAGCAGTTGGTTGGGCGGCATTGGCATTCACCTGAGTTCCATTAATCCTAAATTATGGAATCTCATATCAAAGGGCCCACACAAAGTGCCTCAGGATGAGGCCAGATGGTCTAGGAGGGACATGAGGAAGTTTAAAAAGAATACTGAAGTCTTTAATATTTTGAGAGACTCAGTAAATATTGACATGTTTCCTTGTATTGCAGGTTGCTCAACAGGAAAAGAAATCATGGCTCAAGTGAAAGCCATACATGAGGAAAAAGGTGGACTGTGCTTAGTCGGAAATGGAGGAGACTTTAGTGACAGCCATAATCCAGAAGATGATAATGGCAAGGCAAGCACAAATGATCAGGAAGAGGATAATGATGAGGAGGTAAACATCTTCGAAAACTTCTCTTTAGATGATTGGGAGAATGCATACGCTGAGTTGTTCGAGTCTCATGAACAATTAAGAAAATAATACAAGAAATTGAAAAATAAAAGTGATCGAAGTAGTTCTACTCCACAATGTGAAAATTGTTCAAATATGCAGAAATCTCATGATGCCTATTTATCTGATTTCCATATGCATAAAAACCAGAATGAAAAATTGATGAAAAAACTTGAATGTGTTAGCTCTGAATTGGATATTGTGAAATCCGAAAATGAATGCCTTAAGAAACAATGTGAAAAACTTCAGGCTCAAACAAAATGCTCTGATAATTCTGCTTGCAATGAATGTGCATTCTTGAAAGAATTGATTGAAGATTTAGACTCTAATGATAATATACAGAAGAAACTAATCACTTCCTTGAAGGAAGAAAATGATTCACTACTGAGTCAGAAGAAGGAAACCGATAAATTACAAGATAAGCTGATTGAAGAAAACCTTCATCTGAAGGAACAAAACAAAAAGCTAATGGTTCTTAATACTATTTTCTCTGAAAAATGGCTGACAGTTGAAAGAGGGAAATCTATTCTGAAAGAAAATGAAGTGAGTATTGAATTCACATTGACACAAGAAAATGAGACTCTGAAGAGTCTGAATGATGAATTACAAAATCAACTCATTTTGTGTGAGGACCACATTGTGTCTAAGAAACTCCCTGTCAAAATTTGTTAAGGGAAGAGACAATTTGAATAAGCTCCTTGGTGCGAATGTGAATTTTCAGAAGGAGGGACTGGGTTACAGTCCAGACATGAAGAAGGGTGAGAAGGCTTTTGGAGAAGAATTGAAGACTGTTTTCGTTAAAAGTTCAGAACAAGAAAAGCCCTCTACCTCATTCTCACCTCAGTACAAAAATCAGAAAGAGAATGAAAAACAGAAAACATATAGAAAGAACTCCTCTATGCATATTGATCACAGTCCTCACCCACACTCGCATACATCTAGAAAGAAAATGATCTGTCACTACTGTCACAAACACGGACATTTGATGCATGATTGTAATTTGTTGGAAAAGGATGACCTAGCAGCTGCTCAAAACAATCAGGCTAGAAAGCATGTCCCGTGGGATAAGAAAATTGATTGTTATAACTGTGGAAAAATAGGACATGTTGCTGCACAATGCTGGTCAGGGTCGTTTAGAAGAAACTCCCTTCAATGTTCTCATTGTAGAAAGCATGGCCACACAGTCAAAGACTGTTGGCATATCCAGGGTAGGAATGAGAATTTCAAATATGCTAAATTTCCTACAAAGAAAAATGACTTTGGAAGAAATAAAGTTGCATATAAAAGAAAGATTTTTACATGTTCTGAATGTGGTAAGCTAGGCCACAAAGCTGCCAACTGTTGGCTAGCTGATTATGGAAAGAAAAATTTTCATGATAATCAAAGAAATACTCATGCTCATCTACATAGGCATCATACTTCAGCTAATTCGGCGGTGTCATGTAGATATTGTGCAAGTCTTGGTCATTCCATGAATAATTGCTATCTGATGGAATTTGATGACTATCCTGCTAAGAAACCTGATAGAGGCAGTGCAGGACCCAAGACTGCTTGGGTCTCTGCAGGATCAACTTGATTGACTTGCTGCAGGTGTGCCTTGGAAGGAGAAATAAAAGGGGTCAACCAAGGCACTCAAAAAGAAAATCCCATGATTCAATTCAAGTCAGTTCTGAAATCAGTTTTAAATTCATTATCTGAACTTGTGAGTATGAAAAATGAGAATTCCATGTTGATTTACTTGTTTGTTGTATGATCTTCTCTTGACTAGTTGATCAGTCTGCGTTCCAGACTCAGCTATTGAATTCAACTCTGCATATCTGATGCTCTTCTCGTACTATATGTTGAACTGAATTTGAATGCTTCTTTAGTATATACGGTTGATGCACTATGCAGACTCTGCGTCCATGCATGTGTTTTGTGTTAATGCATTGCATGCTTGTTATTGAATGCACACTTGGACTGATTGTGTATAGACTGATTGTCATTACATGTGTCAATGATGCTGTTCAATGCATGAAGGACTGCTTTATGTTGCATTGTCATACATGATCATCATGGTATATTAAATGGAACAAGTTGAAGGGCATATGGAGTATGTCTGGATGCTACTGACATGTGTGAGGTGATCCTTGGACCAAGTCCTCCGCCTAGTACCATGGGTCTAGTCTTCATGTAAAACAGTGAACTGCATCATAGGTTGAAAAATCTGAAAAAGGATAAAAATGCTCATGAATTGGATGCATAAACCTGAATTGATTGCATACTTGTTTAATGTATCCTTGGTGCATAGTCTGCATGTAGGACAGTATGTTGCATAGCAAGTTAATTCTGTGTTTGCATAATCATTCCTCATCAGCATTGTCTGAATTGATACCTCTGAACTCTACTCATCTGAAGTGCATATATGTGATTTGCATGTATGTTTAAATGCATATTGTAAGGGGGAGTCAATGCATTGCATATAGGTTGTCAAATGCATACATTTGTCAGATTTCATAGCATATCCTTTCTTATTGATTTTGTTGACAAACCTTGATCATATTCTGAAAACTTTATGCTTCAAAAATCTCTCTTAACAATTGGTAATTCTCCTATCAATTGGTATCATTTGGCTTCAGAATTCTATCAGTCTTTCATGAAGATTTCAATGGGCTATCTCGGTCATAAATCTGAAAAAAAAATCTTGAACTAGAAATCTTCTATTATACGCTTTTATGAATGTCTGAAATAACTCATGTGGTTTAAGCTTAATGTATTCATGGAGTTTAACTTCAAAATCTCTTAACATATCTGAATCATGTTTAATAAACCTTAACCATCTGTTTCATGCTATGTCTTGTGAAAACTCCTGAAATCTGCACTTTTGAATACATAACTTTAATTGGTTAAGTACATGAGATTAATATTATTTTGAAGCAAATGAATGTTTCTGAAATGTCTAAAGGGTAATATCTGTCAGAGCAATGACATTGGTCACTGAGAAACACAAGTCCAAAGGACTGTGTCATGAGGTGCCTTAGTTAACTCTGTAAAATGAGAATTCATTGAAAATCAGGCAGAGCAATGGCATGCACACTGAGAAATACAATTCACTCATTAAAAATTGAGCTGTAGTGTGTCATGATGTGTAAATGCTAACTCTGTTTACATAAGGCATGACAGTTAGTCACACTAAGGGCTTAGGGATATTGGCCTCTGATCAAGGTATATCCTCTAGTTACAAGGTGTGTACTGAACTAGAAAGCACGTAAAATTTGTAGCAAGGAAAATTGGTGAATAAATTGAAATATCTGAATATTGATGCCAAAATCAAATTGCTACAACCCTAGACAAAATCATATGACTTCATAATTGCTTGATTTCAATACTAGTACATGTAATTCTGAAAGAAGTCAATAGATTTGATTGTGTAAGACAAAGGGAGGATAATCAAGATAAATATGAGGGCTTGGTTCATTTTTATTAAACCATGGTTTTAGATATCATTACAGAATTTTATTGATAAACTCTGCATACATCACGTTTAAACCATGATGTTCAATAAATGTCATTCATAAGCCCTTATGATAGAAGACTTTGAAAACTTATGCTTTAGATTTATGAGATTGATATCTCTTTTAACATCTGGCAGAATTTCTTATGTTTGGAGCATCCTTGAAAAATCTGTTAACTGAATTTCTTCTGCTCATGTCCTTGGCTCAATGACCTGAACTTCTCCTATCTCATAAGATTCCACTGATTGAGGGGGAGCTTCCATGTCATGCATCACTTGCATACCAATTGGCATCTCTTCAGGGGGAGCATTCCTTGTCATGCTGAATCATGTTCATTTTCCTTCTCAAAGGGGGAGCTTTTATTTAGGGGGAGAACTTGACTGAACTCTTATACATGCTATAATTTCTCAAATTATTTTTCTTTTTGATGAAGTCAAAGGGGGAGAATAATTTGAGTCTTCAGAATGCCTCAGAATGCCTCACATCATCAGAATGACTCAATGTATTGAAAGTTTTGCCATCATCAAAAAGGGGGAGATTGTTGTGCCCCTGTGGTTTTGATGATGGTTTTGATGATTGGTTGTTGATGTGAGTTAATCAAATGCTCAGTCATCTTGCTGCTCAGTTTAGATTAACATATTTGATGTTCAGTCTTGTTACATGTTAAACTGATGCATATAGCATTCATTCATTGCTGTGGTTTTGATGATTGATATTGTATTTTGATGATAGCAATGATATAGTGTTTTCATGACATTGTGCCTTGATGATTGCATCATGACTGTGACTGGTACAACTGATATATTGTTTATGTTAGACTTATGTTATGTGCATAGTCTATACAGTGCTTCGTGGGGTTTATGCCCTAAGTCTATTCACTGCACAGCAAGCTCAAAGTCGATACATTGAGCGTCTCATGGAAGTCCATACAGTGCATTGCATTGGCTAAGTCTATACACCATCAGTCTCATTTAGAGTCAAAGTCCATACATTGGATTGTTACTCACATCGCCTTCAAGCCTCCAAGTCTATACACTGGAGTCGTCTGCTGTAAGGACAGCAAGTCTATACACTGGCCTTCCTTCATGATAAACTACAAGTCTACACATTCAACACTGGTCTTCCAAGTCTGTACAGCGTGAAGTCTATACTTTGGCACTGTAGCTCGCTCGTGCAAGTCTATACTTTGGACTGTTCTTCATGTCTGTACATCAGATTGTACATCATCTTCGTGCTGTTTCTGCACTTGAGTTTTCGTGTTGTTTCCCCTCACTAACACGAAAAGATCTCGTGTCGTATGAGCTTACAACACTTCGTGTTGATTTCCATGCGTGACAGGAAAGCTTGTATGAGGTTAGACTTTGTGTCATTTCCCTTGTCTTCATCTTCGTGTTGTTTTAGTGTCTACGTCTCCGTGTTATTTTTATGTTTCTGTCTTAGTGTTGGTCTTTCGTTTTTGACTTAGTGTCTTTCTCGCCTTGACCACACTTCGTGTCGATTCTTGGTTTTCTACACCTCGTGTCGTTTCACCTCGTGTTGTTCTCACTATCGTCGTGTTGTTTTCACCCCGTGTCAAATACTGTTTCGACTTCGTGTCGTTATCAGTCCGTGTCTTTCTTATGTTGAAATCACACTTCGTGTTGATTTCTGTTCACGACGTCGTGTCGTTTTACTTCTTGTCATTTTGACTTCGTATCAAATTACTTTTCTGTTTTCATGACTTTGTGTCATTTTTTTTTTTACTCTCATGTACTTCGTGTCGGTTACTGTTGTTTCTGTGTCTTCGTGTCATTTTTGTTCCACTGCGTGCAGAACATTGCAGCACTTCGTGTTGCTTTCTGTGCCACCACCTTGTGTCGTTCTCTGTGTAGTGTGTGTTTTTGTCACCACTATACTTCGTGTCGTTGTTCTTCACTTCGTGCTGTTTTCACCGTCTTCGTGCTGGTCTTTCTCATTAGACCTCGTGTCGTTCTCGCTTTGACCACACTTCGTGTTGCTTTACGTAGACCTTGAGTCTTACTTGTTTGCAACCACTTCGTGTCGGTTTCTGCTGTCAGCCCGTGTTGTCCTCGTGTTGTTTTTCACCTCGCGTCGGTTATTGTTTTCATCTTCTGCGTGTAGTTCTCTTTGTAGTGTTATCTCTGTTACAAGTTGCATCTCGTGTTATCGTTTATGTCTGTATGGTTTTACTTCGTGTTACTTACTGTTGTACATCGAGTCTTTACTGACTTCGTGTCGTTTTCCCTATTGTGTCCTCATGTTGTCTCCGTGTCGTTACTATTTGTTACTTCGTGTTGTTTCGTTTTAACCTCGTTCAGGTTTCTTCTAAAGCGCTGTTCTTCTGATAATCTATACAGAGTTGTTCTTTAAACTGATGACTTATTCGATACTCTGTTTTACAGGTGCTTTGATCGTGAAGCTTAAGGAGGGCACGTGATCCGAGGCTGGAATGAAGCCTGCTGAGAGACTGCCACGTGGTCCGAATAATTAGTGCTAGAAATGTGGAGGTCACACGTCGTGGCTGATGCTGCTGCTGCTATATATATGAGACCTTCGTCCACAGATGAAGGTGATCGAGTTGGCAAAAAGAAAAGCTCATACAGAGAGCCACGATCCAGAGAAGAAGAAAAAGAAAAGAAGAAGAGAAAGAGAGTGAGAAAGAGAAGAAGAAGCAGAGAGTGAGAGGAGAGAAGAAGAAAGAGAAAGAAAGATAGAGAGTGAGCGAGAGAGCTCGTGGACAAGAAGGAAGATCTTACCTGAAGATCCGTCTACTGGACCGTGGATCAAATCCAGGCCAGTCAACTCCGTTGAGAGCCACATTGTGCACTTCATCTTTCAGCTTTCTGTTTTGCTGAAGTCATTTTCATTTATTATTTTTCCTTTGTTTTCTGGTTTGCTGTGTTTCCGATACTCTGTAGAGAGGTCGGGGTTCCTCCTGTTAGTTCAGGAGAAGGGAGATTGATATCTCCGGTTGCAAGCAGCAGGTGGGCTGCTTGTGGGTTCCCTCCAGGTTGGAGGAAGGGAGACTTATCTCCGGTTGTGCTTCCCTCTGGGGTTCAGAGGAAGAGAGACTTGGGTCTCTAGGTTCCCCTCCGGGTTGGAGGAAGGGAGACTTGTCTCTGGTTCTGGGCTTGTAGATTCAAGTCCAGGGGTTCCCTCCAGGTCTGGAGGAAGAGAGACCCTGTGTCTCTGGTTTGCTAGTGACTGGTGTCACTAGTGGTTCCCTCCGGTTGGGAGGAAGAGGGGAGGTTGTTCCCCTGGTCTAGCTGTTTGGCAGCGTTTGTTGCAGACTGAGTCTGCTGTTTCTAGCGTGAGCTAGTGGAAGCCACACTCAGTTTGAGTGTGGGGTGGATGTAGGTCTGGAGGACCGAACCACCTAAAAACCCCTTGTGCTTTGTGGCTTGATTTGTTCATTTGTGCATCCGCTAGATGAATGCATAGGGGCGCTCCATGTGTTTGCTAACTGGTAGAACTGAATAGTTGACGAGCTTTCAGATTTGGTAAATCTATCTAGTTAGCATCATAGTTCTAGTTTGGGCGAAATTTTATATTGGGTGAAAGTCTTGTTAGTATTCTAGTTTTCAATTGGGTGAAAGGTTTTTTAAACGAGTTATATTCATTCACCCCCCCTCTGAATACTGCACTGAACCTAACACACCGAGCTCAAAGAGTTCCTGGCTTCGCCCCCGGTGCTTTCCAAGCCCGTCCCGGGCGAGGTCTTGTTACTCTATCTCTCGGCGACGCCATCAACGGTCAGCTCGGTCCTAGTCAGGAATGACTCGGGAATCGAGAGGCCGGTCTACTACACCAGCAAGGTGCTCGATGAGGCCGAGCGGAGGTACCCCGCAACCGAGAAACTCGTGCTAGCGTTGGTTACCTCCGCGAAGCGCCTCCGACCCTACTTCCAGGGGCATCCCATCACCGTGCTAACCGGCGAGCCACTGAAGAAGATTCTGGCCCATCCCAAAGCCTCGGGGTGACTCGTCAAATGGGCCATCATGCTCGGGGCCTACGACATCTCGTATCGGCCGTGATCAGCTATCAAAGGACAAGCACTCGCCGACTTCATCGCCGAGAGCACCGTTCCGGTCGAGGATAGGCCTCCGACAGCAACCGGGCCAACCTGGGAGCTGTTCGTCGATGGATCATCCAACTCGGTCGGTAGCGGCGCAGGGATCCTCCTAAGGTCCCCAGAAGGAATAGAGTTGCAATACGCCCTAAAGTTTAACTTTCTGGCGTCCAACAATGCTTTCGAGTACGAGGCCCTTATCTCGGGAGCCCGCATGGCCCGACGGTTGGGGGCCGAGTGAGTCAGGATCCACACCGACTCCCAGCTAGTTGCAAGCCAGGTCAATGGCGAGTACGAAGCTCGAGAGGTACCTATGATCAAATACCTGCAGTTGGTCCGGAGCCTGGCCCAGCAGTTCGAGGAGTTCGAGGTAGTCCGAATAGCTCGGGAGCAAAACTCTCGGGCGGACGCCCTCTCCCGACTGGCCTCCTCCCTAGACCCGGAAGGTACACGATCGGTCCTCCTAGAAGAGCTAGAGCGCCCGAGCATAGACTCGGAGCTCCTCACCATTGACTCGGCCACTCCCGGTGACTGGCGCTCCCCCTACCTGTCCTGGCTACGGGACTCCCGGGAGCCCTCTGACCCTCGGGAAGCCCACCGAATGAAATACCAAGCTCGGCGCTTCGTCATCCTCGACAACGCTCTCTACCGAAGATCGTTCTCCGGGCCCCTTCTGAAGTGTTTCGGTCCCGACGAAGCAAGCCAAGCTGTTGAAGAGATTCATCAAGGCCTGTGCGGAGCACATTCAGGAGGTCGGACGCTGGCCAGAATCCTGCTAAGGCAAGGGTACTGGTGGCCGACCCTGCAGCGCGACTGCACGGCTTACGTACAACATTGCGACCGTTGCCAGCGGTTCAACCATTTGGTCCATCAGCCGGCCACAGAACTTGTCACCCTTACCGAGCCCTACCCTTTCGCTCGGTGGGGGATCGACATCCTTGGGCCATTCCCAACGGCTCAATCCCAGAAGAAGTTCATCATCGTCGCCATCGACTACTTCACCAAGTGGATCGAGGCTGAAGCAACAGCTAGGATCACCGAGATAGTCGTCTGGGCTTCGTATGGAAATCGATCATCTATCGCTTTGGCATCCCCCGAGTGATAGTGAGCGATAACGGGCGGCAATTTGACTCTCGGTACTTCCGAGACAGATGCGCCGACCTAAATATCCGCAACCACTTCACTTCGGTCGCCCACCCTCAGGCCAACGGGCTGGTTGAAAATGCCAACAAGACCATCTTGAAGGGCATAAAAACCAGACTCGGTAAGGCTAAGGGTAACTGGCTCGAGGAACTGCCTAGCGTACTATGGTCGCACCGAACGACCCCCAGGGCGGCAACCGGTGAGACCCCTTTTCAGCTGGTATATGGCACCGAAGCCGTCGTTCCGTTAGAGATCGCCAATCCGTCTCTCCGAGTGATCAACTTTTCGCCCGAGGCAAACGAGCAGAAGTTGCTCGAGAACCTCGACCTGGCAGACGAACTCCGAGAGATCGCGAACGTCCGAGCTACGGAATACCAGCGCCGCCTCACTCGGTACTACAACACCAAGGTCCGAGGTAGACAATTCCAACCAGGGGACTTCGTCCTCAGGAAGACCGAAGCCTCTCGACCACTGGAGGCGGCGGGCAAGCTATCCCCCAACTGGGAAGGCCCCTACCGAGTGATCAAGACGCTCGGGAAAGGTGCGTACAGGTTAGCCACAATGGAAGGGGAACCCATTCCCCGGACATGGAACGCAACCACACTACGCAGATTTTATTTCTGAAAACTGTATCGACAAATCGGGTAAAATAAACCCCCTTTCTTGCATTCATTCAAGATAACTGTTGGTACATCAGAAAGGCAACTGCCAGTACATTACATAGTGAAAAGCAAAAATACATCTAGCACCGCGGCAAACGGCCATCGCCCGACCGACCCGGTCTTGACCTTCTCGCATCCAGCCACTGACTCTGCCTCGCGTAGAAACTGGCTCGGACAAGAGATGGTCGACCCAGTTGGCTCGGGTGGACCGTGACAAAGGTGACAGAGGGACAGCAAGGAGAAGGCCACCTTTCACGCGAGGAAGGCTACCTTCCAAGTTGGCAACAACCTGGAAAAAGGAGCGCCGTGAAGGTCCCCTCTCTGCCAAACTACCAACTCTTTGGAGGCGAACAGAAAGCAAGCAGCCCCCGAAGAGTGAAAGAAATGAAGAACAAAAGAGAGAGAAAGAGGCTGCGGACAGGGGTGAGGAAGGGACTGAAGCCGCCTCCTCCCCTCCCACGGAGGGGAATGGCGGCCGACATCCCTAACTCCCCCATCAGCCAGCCATCTCGGCGTCCGCCCGGAAGCCTCGCCGGAGCCAAGAGGGGGCAAACGGCGTGCCCCCGCACGTCGAAGCCCTCTCCAGATCCGCGCGGCGACCGTCAGACCCGTCTCATGCACACGCGGCGACCATGGGACCCGACCGATATTCCAGGACAGCTGGAACCGGCCGCTCCCCGTCGTCTGCAGCGTCATCTTCTGAAGGGTCATTCATGATCCGATCGCGGCGGCGTAACGCAGAGCGAAAACGAGGGAACAAGAGCAAACCGCCAGCGAGAGTCCTAAGTGTTAAGAAGGAAGGAGCACCCTTCGGTCCTTTTTATAGGCCAAGGGAGGCCACGCGCCTTAAATGACTCCCCCCTTGAAAACACGCTATAGGACCTCCCTTGGAAGGTCACCTCCAATTCCTCGGCCCCCGCCCTTGCGGGATTCGCGAAGCGCCTCGACTTTCAAAGCATGGTGGAATGAAAGGACGCCCCGCCAGAGGTCTCTCGAATCGGAATGCGAGAACGGTGCAGAAAATATCGGCACCTTCCAACTGCCCCCGATACGCCAGCCAAATCACAGCAAAGATAACAATCAAACGAAGTAAGTCCTTTATTGCCTCCCATAAAGAAATCCTCTTACAAAAGAAAAATAGACAAAAAGGGGAAGGGGAAAATTAAAGCATAATACATCAGGCCTCGGGCCCACTTTGAAGCCCGGCAACAGCAGTAGGGGACGCGTCACCCCCGGTGCCTTCGGTGACGACCGGCCCGGACACTGACCTCGCCTGTGCGAGAACTGTCTCGGTCGTGAGCCCTCCTGGAGCCTCCGGAGTTGGTGACCCCGCTGGAGGTGACTCCTCCGATTCTTCCCCGACCGAGGATGAGGAGCTGGAAAGTGACTCATCCGAGTCATAACTCTGGCCATAAGGAAAATCACGCCCGGCAAGGTGCTCATTGGCATAGCTCATCGCCCGGCGATAGCCCTGCCTGAATCCCTTTCGGGCACCCCGGCGGAGCGCTACCTCATAGTAGGGTAGGGCAGCTTCAATCAGGTCGGTCGAGTAAGCTTCCGAGCCTTTGTAGCGCTCGATATCCTCCGCCTCGACCTGCCCGTCCCGAGCCCGCTCCGCCTCGGCCGCACGCTCTTCCGCCCTCGCCAGATGCTCCTCTAGCTCGGTCATCCTCCGCTCGGCTTCGATCGCCCGACCCTCCGCCCGGGCTCGGTCCGCCTCGGCCTCAGCGCGAAGGCGCTCTGCGTCCTCCGCCCGATCCTACAGCTCGCCGCGCTCAAGCTCCCAGAGGCCGTCCAGCTCGATGTGACGTTGACGCTCATCTTCTAGACGTTTGCTCTTCCTCTCGAGCGATTCTCGGGCCCTTGCTAGCTGCTCGGCCAGCGCCTCGGCTTCCCGTCGGCTCGACCGCGCCAACTCCCTGAATGCGAGGAACTCCCGCCGGAGCCCCTCATGCTCCCCCCCGAGCCGGGCTAGTTTCCCCTCGCATCCACCAAGGGTCCAGGCGAGCCTTGACCGCTCCGCCTCCATCCGGGCGTGCGCCTCTGCCATCACGGCTGCTGTCCGAGCTATGACCAGGCCGCCCTCCATCAGGATAGCAAGGACCCCGGCGGGAGTGCTGCGCCTTTCTCCCCCCCTCGTCCTCTCGGTGATCGACCGGCAGAGCCAGTACAAGTCGCCCGAGATACCGAGCCTGACCAGAGGTTCCAGCAAAGGGGACTGCTCCACCCTGGGCACCCCGCCTGAAGACCCTGTTTGGGCAGCGAAGCTGACCGCCCCGCTCGCCACGGTCGGTTGGGGTTGCAACGCCTCCCCGGGCGAACCCCCAGCCTCGACCGGCGCCGCGGGATCCATCGCACCAGAAGCTACCGGCACTTGGGGTTACGACGCCCTTGCGGGCGAACCCCCATCCGCGCCGACCAATCCCTCGGTCCCAGCGCCGGCCACACCGGCATCGGCCCCCTCTGCCCCCACAGAGGGGAGAGCTGACCCATCACCTCCCTCTGCGCGGCCCCTGGTCTCCTCGGCCCCCTCTCACCCGGCGGATGGGAGAGCCAGCCCAGAGGGGTCGGCCCCATCCTGCCCCCGAGGGGGGAGCACCGCCGAGCCAGAATCACCCCCGACGGCGGTAGGAAGGCCGGCTTTCTTGGCCCTTTTCCTGGCCTTCGCGGCCTCCCGCAACTTCCCCGCCAGGGGATCCTTGCGCTTCAGGCCGGTCGATCGGGAAGTCCCCTCGGGGGCCGCCCCCTTGCCCTTATCTCGGGCATAGACGCGACCCGCCGAGACATCGGGCTCATCGGCTGCCGAGTCATCTCCCAGATCGATGACCTCGACCGCCTCCGCCAGAGGCTCCCGCCTCACATCTGCAACAAGAAGAAGCCCCAGTCAGGAGAAGGAAAAGAGCTACCACCCGCGAAAAAGAGCCTCAAGAGCCATACCTATCGACGTCAACCGCGAGAGAAGACACCGTTCGATGTTCTCCGGCGTCACCAGCTCCTCGGTCGATTGGCGGTTCTCCAGCAGACGGGCAGCCTGCTGCTCCACGTGGGGAGTGAACTCCTCCTGGCGAGGGGGCAGATTCGGGTGAAAGTTGGGCGAGGTCCGGCAACTCCAGATCTCGTCCGTCGCCACCGCCTTCACCCAGAAGAATTGGGTCTTCCACCCCTTGTGCAAGGAGTCCTTCGCCGCGAGCGAGATGCAGCTCCTATTCCTCTGCGCCTGGATGAAGTAGAAGCCTTTCCCCGCCGACTGGTGCGCTTTCAACTCAAAAAAGAAGTGGAAGAGGTCCAAAGAAGGAAAAATGTTGTGCTGACGACAAAGAATCCCGAAGGCCGAGAGCAGCAGATACGAATTGGCCACCAACTGAATAGGCGCCAACCGGAAAAAATTAAGAAGCTGCAGCACATAAGGATCGAAAGGAAGCCGAAATCCACTCTTCCAAGCCAGAAGGAAGGTGCAAATGAGCTCGTCACGATCATCCAGACTCGTCTCGTACGGAGTAGCGGTGACGAAGCTGTATCTGAGAGGCAGGCGGAAACGATGCTCCAGCCTCCGCACCTCCGCTTCCCCCAACTCACTACAGTTGGGGACGGGTTCCCGCCTCACCGGCGCAAGCTCCAGACTCTGATCCGCCATCGAGTCGGGAAGAGATCCCTCGAACGAGCTTGAAGACTCCGGGGGAGAAGGAAGTTGCCGGACCGCCTCTGCGGTTATCCTCACCAACTCCTCGAACGCCGCCGCAAGGCTCCGCGTCTCCGCTATACTCTCACGGCGCATCAAGAAGCAAGGAAAGCCTAAAACCCTAGAAGCCTAGAACGATGAACAGCGCGCCCTATAAACCCCTGAGGGTGGCGGCGCGACCGTTCCGTGCTCCGAGAAAAAGGGGGGGCCCCTTCGTTTCGAATCCGTCAGGATCATCATTACGGGCCTCGGCGACTGCTATAAGCGGCTCCATAACGCCAACGGAATTCCACCCACCTGAGCCACGCCAGTCCAAAGCCTCGAAAAAATACTCATCCGAGCCTCCTTGGCGCGGGAGTAGGAGGGGGACAAGTGGAGAGGGGGATTTCCGCAGCCCACCACAAAGGCATCCCAACAAGACCCACAAGGTCCAACCAGGCGAGCCCACCCAAGTGATAGCCCACAGGGCGCACTTAGGGAGAAAAGCCCAATAAATAAGACTCGAGGAACTAACTCTCCCCGGCGGCCTTCTAGGCTCGGAGGGCCCGAGACAACGGTCAGGTCCCGAGGAAGGTCCGGCTTAAAGCCCTCTCCCCATCGGAGAGAGATAGGCTCCAGCCGACCTATCCGACCCCACCCTCGCCGGGCCATGCCTATCGCTCGGACATGAGCTAGCATCCCCGAGTCTCGGTAAGACCGGTTGATTATCTGCAGGTGCGGCCGTTCAGAGTCCTCCGCCAGCGGGAGAGTCATGGGAGCTGCCGGACTCCAAGGGGATAACGTTCCCACGATCAGGCCATGAAAGCCCCCGTTAAAGACGTAACTCCCGCCGGGAACCCCTCAGCTTACAGGACTCCTGAAGGCAACGCACTATTTAAGCAAGGGATACCCTTCGGAAGATGGTAAGATGAACTGAGCATTCACACACCCTAAGCTCCTGAGCACAATTCGCTTCACCCCTTGGTGGAGAGGATTCTCGCGCATCAGCTCTCTCCTCCCCCCATTATTACTTCCACCATAGCTCTACTGACTTAGCCATCGCAGGGTTTTGCCCCAGAGAGATCCCCTGGGCCCCCTGATACGTTTCCCTCTCTTGCAGATTCATCTTCTGGTGATCCATAGCCCGCTCACGACCCCGCGCGAGATCTCCCCTCTTCACACCCCTTGTGCGAGGAGTCCTTCGCCGCGAGCGAGATGCAGCTCCTATTCCTCCGCGCCTGGATGAAGTAGAAGCCTTTCCCCGCCGACTGGTGCGCTTTCAACTCAAAAAAGAAGTGGAAGAGGTCCAAAGAAGGAAAAATGTTGTGCTGACGATAAAGAATCTCGAAGGCCGAGAGCAGCAGATACGAATTGGCCACCAACTGAATAGGCGCCCACCGGAAAAAATTAAGAAGCTGCAGCACATAAGGATCGAAAGGAAGCCGAAATCCACCCTTCCAAGCTAGAAGGAAGGTGCAAATGAGCTCGTCACGATCATCCAGACTCGTCTCGTACGGAGTAGCGGCTACGAAGCTGTATCTGAGAGGCAGGCGGAAACGATGCTCCAGCCTCCGCACCTCCGCTTCCCCCAACTCACTACAGTTGGGGATGGGTTCCCGCCTCACCAGCGCAAGCTCCGGACTCTGATCCGCCATCGAGTCGGGAAGAGATCCCTCGTACGAGCTTGAAGACTCCGGGGGAGAAGGAAGTTGCCGGACCGCCTCTGCGGTTATCCTCGCCAACTCCTCGAACGCCGCCGCAAGGCTCCGCGTCTCCGCTGTGCTCTCACGGCGCATCAAGAAGCAAGGAAAGCCTAAAACCCTGGAAGCGTAGAACGATGAACAGCGCCCCCTATAAACCCCTGAGGGTGGCGGCGCGACCGTTCCGTGCTCCGAGAAAAAGGTGGGGCCCCTTCGTTTCGAATCCGTCAGGATCATCATTACAGGCCTCGGCGACTGCTATAAGCGGCTCCATAACGCCAACGGAATTCCACCCACCTGAGCCACGCCGGTCCAAAGCCTCGAAAAAATACTCATCCGAGCCTCCTTGGCTCGGGAGTAGGAGGGGGACAAGTGGAGAGGGGGATTTCCGCAGCCCACCACAAAGGCAACCCAACAAGACCCACAAGGTCCAACCAGGCGAGCCCACCCAAGTGATAGCCCACAAGGCCCACTTAGGGAGAAAAGCCCAATAAATAAGACTCGAGGAACTAACTCTCCCCGGCGGCCTTCTAGGCTCGGAGGGCCCGAGACAACGGTCAGGTCCCGAGGAAGGTCCGGCCTAAAGCCCTCTCCCCATCCGAGAGAGATAGGCTCCAGCCGACCTATCCGACCCCACCCTCGCCGGGCCATGCCTATCGTTCGGACATGAGCTAGCATCCCCGAGGCTCGGTAAGACCGGTTGATTATCTGCAGGTGCGGCCGTTCAGAGTCCTCCGCCAGCGGGAGAGTCATGGGAGCTGCCGGACTCCAAGGGGATAACGTTCCCACGATCAGGCCATGAAAGCCCCCGTTAAAGACGTAACTCCCGCCGGGAACCCCTCAGCTTACAGGACTCCTGAAGGCAACGCACTATTTAAGCAAAGGATACCCTTCGGAAGATGGTAAGATGAACTGAGCATTCACACACCCTAAGCTCCTGAGCACAATTCGCTTCACCCCTTGGTGGAGAGGATTCTCGCGCATCAGCTCTCTCCTCCCCCCATTATTGCTTCCACCATAGCTCTACTGACTTAGCCATCGGAGGGTTTTGCCCCAGGGAGATCCCCTGGGCCCCCTGATACGTTTCCCTCTCTTGCAGATTCATCTTCTGGTGATCCATAGCCCACTCAGGACCCCGCGCGAGATCTCGCCTCTGAACACCCCTTGTGCGAGGAGTCCTTCGCCGCGAGCGAGATGCAGCTCCTATTCCTCCGCACCTGGATGAAGTAGAAGCCTTTCCCCGCCGACTGGTGCTCTTTCAACTCAAAAAAGAAGTGGAAGAGGTCCAAAGAAGGAAAAATGTTGTGCTGACAACAAAGAATCCTGAAGGCCGAGAGCAGCAGATACGAATTGGCCACCAACTGAATAGGCGCCAACCGGAAAAAATTAAGAAGCTGCAGCACATAAGGATCGAAAGGAAGCCGAAATCCACCCTTCCAAGCCAGAAGGAAGGTGCAAATGAGCTCGTCATGATCATCCAGACTCGTCTCGTACGGAGTAGCGGCGATGAAGCTGTATCTGAGAGGCAGGCGGAAACGATGCTCCAGCCTCCGCACCTCCGCTTCCCCCAACTCACTACAGTTGGGGACGGGTTCCCACCTCACCAGCGCATGCTCCAGACTCTGATCCGCCATCGAGTCGGGAAGAGATCCCTCGTACGAGCTTGAAGACTCCGGGAGAGAAGGAAGTTGCCGGACCGCCTCTGCGGTTATCCTCGCCAACTCCTCGAACGCCGCCGCAAGGCTCCGCGTCTCCGCTGTGCTCTCACGACGCATCAAGAAGCAAGGAAAACCTAAACCCTGGAAGCCTAGAACGATGAACAACGAACCCTATAAACCCCTGAGGGTGGCGGCGCGACCGTTCCGTGCTCCGAGAAAAAGGGGGGGGCCCTTCGTTTCGAATCCGTCAGGATCATCATTACGGGCCTCGGCGACTGCTATAAGCGGCTCCATAATGCCAACGAAATTCCACCCACCTGAGCCACGCAGGTCCAAAGCCTCGAAAAAATACTCATCCGAGCCTCCTTGGCTCGGGAGTAGGAGGGGGACAAGTGGAGAGGGGGATTTCCGCAGCCCACCATAAAGGCAGCCCAACAAGACCCACAAGGTCCAACCAGGCGAGCCCACCCAAGTGATAGCCCACAAGGCCCACTTAGGGAGAAAAGCCCAATAAATAAGACTCAAGGAACTAGCTCTCCCCGGCGGCCTTCTAGGCTCGGAGGGCCCGAGACAACGGTCAGTTCCCGAGGAAGGTCCGGCCTAAAGCCCTCTCCCCATCCGAGAGAGATAAGCTCCAGCCGACCTATCCGACCCCACCCTCGCCGGGCCATGCCTATCGCTCGGACATGAGCTAGCATCCCCGAGGCTCGGTAAGACCGGTTGATTATCTGCAGGTGCGGCCGTTCAGAGTCCTCCGCCAGTGGGAGAGTCATGGGAGCTGCCGGACTCCAAGGGGATAACGTTCCCACGATCAGGCCATGAAAGCCCCCGTTAAAGACGTAACTCCCGCCGGGAATCCCTCAGCTTACAGGACTCCTGAAGGCGGCGCACTATTTAAGCAAGGGATACCCTCCGGAAGATGGTAAGATGAACTGAGCATTCACACACCCTAAGCTCCTGAGCACAATTCGCTTCACCCCTTGGTGGAGAGGATTCTCGCGCATCAGCTCTCTCCTCCCCTCATTATTGCTTCCACCATAGCTCTACTGACTTAGCCATCGGAGGGTTTTGCCCCAGGGAGATCCCCTGGGCCCCCTGATATGTTTCCCTCTCTTGCAGATTCATCTTCTTGTGATCCATAGCCCGCTCAGGACCCCGCGCGAGATCTCGCCTCTTCACACCCCTTGTGCGAGGAGTCGTTCGCCGCGAGCGAGATGCAGCTCCTATTCCTCCGCACCTGGATGAAGTAGAAGCCTTTCCCCGCCGACTGGTGCGCTTTCAACTCAAAAAAGAAGTGGAAGAGGTCCAAAGAAGGAAAAATGTTGTGCTGACGACAAAGAATCCCGAAGGCCGAGAGCAGCAGATACGAATTGGCCACCGACTGAATAGGCGCCAACCGGAAAAAATTAAGAAGCTGCAGCACATAAGGATCGAAAGGAAGCGGAAATCCACTCTTCCAAGCCAGAAGGAAGGTGCAAATGAGCTCGTCACGATCATCCAGACTTGTCTCGTACGGAGTAGCGGCGACGAAGCTATATCTGAGAGGTAGGCGGAAACGATGCTCCAGCCTCCGCACCTCCGCTTCCCCCAACTCACTACAGTTGGGGACGGGTTCCCGCCTCACCGGCGCAAGCTCCGGACTCTGATCCGCCATCGAGTCCGGAAGAGATCCCTCGTACGAGCTTGAAGACTCCTGGGGAGAAGGAAGTTGCCGGACCGCCTCTGCGGTTATCTCGCCAACTCCTCGAACGCCGCCGCAAGGCTCCGCGTCTCCGCTGTGCTCTCACGGCGCATCAAGAAGCAAGGAAAGCCTAAAACCCTGGAAGCCTAGAATGATGAACAGCGCCCCCTATAAACCCCTGAGGGTGGCGGCGCGACCGTTCCGTGCTCCGAGAAAAAGGGGGGGCCCCTTCGTTTCGAATCCGTCAGGATCATCATTACGGGCCTCAGCGACTGCTATAAGCGGCTCCATAACGCCAACGGAATTCCACCCACCTGAGCCACGCCGGTCCAAAGACTCGAAAAAATACTCATCCGAGCCTCCTTGGCTCGTGAGTAGGAGGGGGACAAGTGGAGAGGGGGATTTCCGCAGCCCACCACAAAGGCAGCCCAACAAGACCCACAAGGTCCAACCAGGCGAGCCCACCCAAGTGATAGCCCACAGGGCCCACTTAGGGAGAAAAGCCCAATAAATAAAGACTCGAGGAACTAACTCTCCCCGGCGGCCTTCTAGGCTCGGAGGGCCCGAGACAACGGTCAGGTCCCAAGGAAGGTCTGGCCTAAAGCCCTCTCCCCATCCGAGAGAGATAGGCTCCAGCCGACCTATCCGACCCCACCCTCGCCGGGCCATGCCTATCGCTCGGACATGAGCTAGCATCCCCGAGGCTCGGTAAGACCGGTTGATTATCTACAGGTGCTGCCGTTCAGATTCCTCCGCCAGCGGGAGAGTCATGGGTGCTGCCGGACTCCAAGGGGATAACGTTCCCACGATCAGGCCATGAAAGCCCCCGTTAAAGACGTAACTCCCGCCGGGAACCCCTCAGCTTACAGGACTCCTGAAGGCGGCGCACTATTTGAGCAAGGGATACCCTCCGGAAGATGGTAAGGTGAACTGAGCATTCACACACCCTAAGCTCCTGAGCACAATTCGTTTCACCCCTTGGTGGAGAGGATTCTCGCGCATCAGCTCTCTCCTCCCCCCATTATTGCTTCCACCATAGCTCTACTGACTTAGCCATCGGAGGGTTTTGCCCCAGGGAGATCCCATGGGCCCCCTGATACGTTTCCCTCTCTTGCAGATTCATCTTCTGGTGATCCATAGCCCGCTCAGGACTCCGCGCGAGATCTCGCCTCTTCAATATGGAATGGTGGATGCTTTACAATGTGGTTTCTATTATTTTGTCATCATCAAAAAGGGGGAGATTGTTGAACCCCCTCCTCATGTATATGACTTATGGTTTTTGATGATGATCAAATGTTTTGTATGAACTGAAAATGAGCAGAACTACGCTCTAGAAATGAACACATCACTTGAAGACATACTATTCAAGAAGACTCAAGAACAACAACTCAATGTAAGTATTTTGGTTTCAATGTGCCAAATGTGGAATTAATTCAAACCTTATTTTTGACAGGACAAAACAATATGGCAAAAGCTCCTTGATGACTGAAGGATGATTGGTGAGATCGATCCTAAATCCTCATTTAATTTGTTAGAACATATTTCTAAATGTGGAGCATTCAGACAGATTGCCATTTGAATGGGTCAACCCCAAGGGTCGACCCCTGCTCATGGAATTAATTTCAAGAACCTGTTTGAACATGGGTCGACCCCAAGGGTCGACCCTTTCCACTCAACTTGTTTTGGCTCCAGTAAGGGTCGACCCCAGTAAAATCCAGAAGCTCGTTTTTTGTAGACAGTAACGGTTCTTGAGAGGGTCGACCCTTGACAGTAACGGTTCTTGAGAGGGTCGACCCCAAGGGTCGACCCATGCTACCAGGCCCATCTGGCCCCACACGAGGGTCGACCCCAAGGGTCGACCCTTTCTGGTCTGGGTGGCGCCGTGAATGTGGACTCTTGTCCATACGAGCTTATTGTTAAACCACACTTGTGTGGCTATCCCTAAACCACTCCTTGATGTGCGGATCTTGTCTCCTAGACATCCCTTGACCGTCCTTAGCATATATATAATCCTATTGGGATGAAAACCCTAAGCAGAATTCGTATCTTCCTGAATTTGGGTTTTTGCTCTAACCTTTGTGAGTGCAGGTCGCAACCAGCAGCCACAACCCTTCTTCCACCTTGTTGTGTGCGTGAAAGGGAAGGAAAGAAGAGGGATTCAAGGCTCCAAATCGACATCCTGCTGGCTGGCTGCGTGGAGTTCAAGATCGTGCCACATCCGAGCACAATCGTCAAGAACGATCATCGGGCTGCACCAAGTGTTCGACGAAATTCGCTGAAGTGATAGGGGGAGCTACGATTAGGATAAATCATTTTCTAAACTTCTCATTCTGAATCATTTTGCTTGATCTTGAATATTTGTGTAATCATAACTTCAGATTCTTGTGTGTGGTGTTCGTGTTCGGAAACACGAACGTGCGTGTGTGTATGTGCGCATGTGCGCATTTGGCTACCAGATCGGAAGCCGTATGTGTGTGTGTTTTCTATTCTAAACAGTGTGTGTGTATGATTCACTCGATAGTGAAGCTTTAATCCTCAAGTGTGAGGGGTGGACGTAGGGGACACGGCTGTGTAACCGAACCACCTAAAAAATCCGTGTGTCTCATGCGCTGTGGATTTTTCGATTCTTATCGAGTGGGCTTCACGGTGAGTTGAGAGATCACCACAACAACTATTCAAACACATTCCGCACGCATTCACGAGTGTGATCCTGTTCGTGCAAGTATTAGCGGTTGTTTGGTTAATTGGCATAGTTTTCTTAAGAGAATACATTTTTATTAGCCAATCAATTCACCCCTCCCCTCTTGATTGCCACATTTGGGACTCAACAGTGTTGGATGTATTCACAGTTAACCCCCACCCCAAGATCCCCCTCCTGCAAGATGCGTAGTGTTGTAATCACTTAAACAGGGTCAAGCGGCATCGGCGCGGCGTGCGGGTGCGTATCCACGCCTCCTCGCTCGCCCTCGTCTATCGGCCGGGATCGGTGTTCTCAAATCGATCAGGTGAGTTCCGAGACACATCCCTCGCTGGTTTATTCATGCTTATTTAGTATTGTCTTTAGCTCCGTCGAATGGTAAGTGAGTGCTTGATCCAAATTTCCCTCCAATTGAGTGGCCACCGCGGAGTGAGGTAAGAGCGACCCTACAACCTATGCCTTTGGCATGCTAGCCGCCCACAAAATTGGGTATCCCAGCCCCTTTGGGGGTCATCTATAGTGAAGCCAGGCCTCGGAACATCAAGGTCCCACTTTGGACCCTCCCCACCATCGCCAACTTGCCCACGGGCAATAGTGTCCGCTAAGCGAGTGAGCTCGCCCGAGTAATTTCATCATCCAAGTTGTTTGCTTGCGAATCATAGGTCCAAGGTTCATTGGCCTTGTGATTGCCACCCAAGGTGGTGTCACATCAAGTGGTATCAGAGTAAGTTCACAACTTGTCTCTATCAAGTTGGTCCTAGGGCGTGTTTATGCATTTAGAGTCCCCGGTTGCATCTCTTTTGTCCACTAGCATGGCCACCTCTTACCGACCTTACCCATCAGCCCTCTCCATGAGTCCAAACCCCCAAGGGATGCCTACCACTAACACACATGACCTCCCTGGCCATGTCAACTACCTCATTAAGGCCTTTACCTATGCCAATGAGCGGCTTGATAACCTATCGGGTCGACTTGACCAACTAGGAGAAAATGGGCCCACCCCAAGGGCGGATGATAGTAGGGCTCCTCCCGCACCTCCCATCTTTGATGGAACTCATCTTATTGACTATTTATATTGGGAAGTCTCAATGGACCATTACTTCACTTGGTATCCCATGTCCGAGGATGAGAAAGTCCGATTTGCCAAATTGTAACTTACCAAACGGGCCCAAACTCATTGGTTGAACATTGAAGGCTTAAGGATAATTAGAAGGGAAGCTCCCCTCACAACATGGGCGGACATGAAGGAACAACTTAGGGATAGATATATTTTCCCCTCCCATTCCGAACACCAAAGCCCAAAGAGTATTTCAACTCCTTCATTTCCCCTTGGCCAACCCAAGACCCTAATCACCCAATCCCCACCACTTCCCACCTCTCCCACCACTACATCTACACCCTACCTCTAAGTCCATGCCACAACCATAGCTCCACCGGCCCAAGTGGACTCCGTGTCCACTCCTCCACCAAAGCCCATGATGGCAACCCAAAATCCCTCACCAAACCCATACCCCACAAACCCCCTTTCCCCCCACAACTACCCCTCCTTCACCCCATAAAAGGGACACACCTCCCAAAACCAATCAAACCAAGCCTCCACACCCACCCCACCTTCCTCTTCCAACCCCAATCTTACCCCAACCTAGGCCACCGCTACTTCCACTTCCAACCCCAATCCAAGTCCGACCTCATTCACCACCTTAGATGCACCATGCGCCGATCATCATCACCCCACCCACAAAGTACCTACCCACCTCCTTGGTAGAAGAACCCATAATCCTGACACCCGACCCCATAGTGGTGAACACCCCAGATCCAACCCCCACTTTGAAAGAAACACATGCCCAACATGAGGACAAAGCCTTGCATTACGATCTTCACTCTATGCCCTCTCCTCTAGTAGGGAGTGAGCTTATCATAAGTGGGTCCTTGGCTGGATGGTTAAAAGAGAGCCCAGCTCACCCGATCATGGCCTACCCTACCTTGGAGCGACACCTTCCCATAGTGCTCTTCAACTCCTATCGCACCACCATCCAATCATCTTATCAAGTGGAGACACTAGGGGACCTTCTCAAGGGCTTAGCATGGTAATTAGAGTTGACTGGCATGTTGACCCCCATGACCGAACAACCTAGGAGCCTTGACCTCCTACACCTATGTGTTGGGTCTATCACCTCAATGTGCACCATTGGTTGCTACACTAGTGACCTTTTATTATTCCTCCCCACACCCGATGAGCCCGACCTTCCCCTCAAATTGGAGCTTCTTATCTCGGGTAGAAAGCCAAGCCCTCCCCTTATGGTCGATCTACCTCCCAATAACTTCGGCCCAATTACTTCATTAGAGGAGGATGACCCACCTTGTATGGACCTTGTGGACATAGAGTTCCTTCCTCTAGGAAGCCCAATCCATGACCCCTTTGATCCCTTACAATGGGAACCTAGTTACCCATGTGACCCACCCACCTTACCCACAACCCAC
Organism: Amorphophallus konjac; assembly: GCA_022559845.1. Taxonomy (NCBI): domain Eukaryota; kingdom Viridiplantae; phylum Streptophyta; class Magnoliopsida; order Alismatales; family Araceae; genus Amorphophallus; species Amorphophallus konjac. Next base: position 244,847,113 of record CM040125.1, read on the forward strand.
CTTTCTCTACCCCAACCAACCATGTTGGACCAAGACCACCTCTTCCAAGACTCGAGCCCCACAAAGGGAACCATCGCCATAAACAACATATGCTTAGGAAACAAGGAAGAGCTCCTCTCCATAATGCCCACCTTCTTAGATCCCTTCGACCCATTCACATGGAAGTTCAAAAGTCATCCCACATCTATGCACATGGAAGTCACCTTTGGGATAAACATGCATGTGTCTAGGCTTACCACACCATTTGGCATGATTTATAAGTCGGGTACATTCATTCACATCACCCACATGTCAAGTTGGAAGCATAAGTGGACCGTATTCGGATGTATTGGCCCACCTTCATTCATCATGAGTCTTAAGCATAAGAGGAGCATACATGGATGTCCGTGTTCCCCGACATTTGTCATACCCATGCATAAATGGTTCATCTATGGATGTCCCGGCCCTCTTAGGTCTGTCACAGTCTTCATGGCATCAAAGTATGATCGATCTACATTTGGCTGCCCCGGTCCACCTTTGCACACCATACTTTCTACACCAACATCGCATCTTAGTGCATGGCATATGCATTCTCGCAAGCATCTAGCAACGAGCGGTGAGGATCACAAAAAGCGGGCAATAGCTTGTAAGTGGCACTTGGGATTCCAAGTAGACAACTTGGTAATGGTGACATTGAAGTGGCTCTACCCTAGGGCTATCTCCAAACCGAGGGCACAAGGACTTGGACCTTCCCGAATTCTGAGTAGCATTGGCAAACATGATTTTGGTCTGAACTTTCCAAAGGATTCTGGGACACACCCGACTTTTCGTGTGGCAGATCTTGCACCCTATAAGGGCCCCGCGGTGGAACCTAGTCAGCATCTTGAGCCTACACTTACCTTTGTGAGTGACACCACCAGAGAGCCTCAACATATCAGCCCGAGAGCCCGACATGAGCACATGGAGGCAATACTAGATAAGCAAGGTACCATCGCCAGGAAGAGGGTGTGCTCGCTCTATCCTGAGAAGTGGAAGAGCCATCCCTCGGCTACGGAGGCAGGGTTGAGTTGGGAAGACGCTCTGCACCCGGATCTGCTTTTGTGCACTACTACCCCGGAGGACCCACACTCGACGGGGTCGAGTTCTCCCCACCCCGGGGGTATGATGGGGACATCCCCAGTCACTCCATCTTCTTCGAGACTCCGGTTACTCGCCATCGGTGCATCATAATCTCCATCACTTAATTTTGAGTAGTAGCATGTAATTTTCATCTCATTTGAGTCATAGATGTGTAATCTTTCTTTATTTGAGTCAGTTAGTAGGTTAATGGGTCAGTTTGATAGTCATTTGGGCCCAACTAGTGGGCTTGGCCCAGGGGCACCCTCCCTTGGACTACTTTGGTCATTAGTTGTTTAGTTAGGGTCATTTTAGTCCTAGAAAAATATGAGTGCCTATAAATAGGCCACCCCACTCCCTCATATGTAATCTTTTGGTCAATCAAAACATTGAGTGTTCTAGTACAATTGGAGTGGATTCTCCATCTCTCCCTCCCTCTCTCTCACTCTCTCTCTCTCTCTAAGGGGTCCCCCCCCTCTCTCTCTCTCTCTTCCCTACCCCCAAATTTCAAAATTTCTTCTCTCTCCTGCCATTCACTCTTCATTAATATTCCCCCCTTCCCCATACCCTCATTCAAGTCCCCCCAACCCCCAAGATAGAACCCACCAATCTCTAAGCCACCCTTCAACCACCCACTACCCTTTCCTAAGCACCCTTCCATCACCCCAAGGCTGAAGGGGCTCAAACCCTAGGCCAAATTTGAATTTCCCTCCCCTTTCTAACTGCTCCCCTCCCCTCCCCGTCACCCCCCACCACCGGGGTCACACCCACAGCCAGCCATCAGCCCTCCTTCCCCATTCTCCCCTCTCTTACCTCCACTCCCTACTAGGCCCTATTCTGGTTCGCAAGCAGCAGACCACCCGCAGATTGCAGAGAGTTCCACGGCGTCATAGTGAGGCTTCAGTAGGTGTATCATATATCTCTGGAAAGGTCGTCCAGAGAGCTTTCCAAGCGAGGTGGTTTTGTCCTCATCCGAGCACCGTGCTGATCGAGAGGCCGTTTCTTCCTCGACTGCGCAAAGCCTCCCTGGCAGGAGACCAGAGCCGGAGTGGAATCTCGACTACGACGAACCTGTTGGGAATCTGATCAAGAGTTCTTCTACAAAAATCTTCTACTACGAGTCTTCTATCATCCCCAAGAAGCAGAGCCCAGTTTTACTGACTGGACCTGAGAGTTATCATTTTTATTCCCCGGGTGCGCGGTTCTGCCTCCACTCAGTCTGCACCAACCCCTCCTCAGTGTTCCCAGCCTACCAGTCTGCTCTGACAACGAACGGCATCCCTGTCAAGCTTGTTACGAAGAGGACTCACATACGGGTCCGTCAACTCTAGCGGTTTTGCTTGGCCGGCTGAAGGCCCCTCCCTCTGTGGAGGTAGTTTTGGATGTATTCACAGTTAACCCCCACCCCAAGATCCCCCTCCTGCGAGAGGCGTAGTGTTGTAATCACTTAAACAAGGTCAAGCGGCATCGGCACGGCGTGCGGGTGCGTATCCACGCCTCCCTGCTCGCCCTCGTCTATCGGCCGGGATCAGTGTTCTCACACCGATCAGGTGAGTTCCGGGACACATCCCTCGCTGGTATATTCATGTTTATTTAGTATTATCTTTAGCTCCGTCGGACGGTAAGTGAGTGCTTGATCCAAATTTCCCTCCAATTGAGTGGCCACCGCGGAGTGAGGTGAGAGCGACCCTACAACCTATGCCTTTGGCATGCTGGGCGCCCACTAAATTGGGTATCCCAGCCCCTTTGGGGATCAGCCATAGCGAAGCCAAGCCTCGAAACATCAAGGTCCCACTTTTGACCCTCCCCACCATCGCCAACTTGCCCACGGGCAATAGTGTCTGCTAAGCGAGTGAGCTCGCCCGAGTAATTTCATCGTCCAAGTTGTTTGCTTGCGAATCAAAGGTCCAAGGTTCATTGGCCTTGTGATTGCCACCCAAGGTGGTGTCACATCACTTGTTGTGACGACCCAGGAGATCCGAATATCGATAAACTGATATCATCGATTTACCGATACCAAGAGCTCGGGGAAGCCACCCAAGAGGCTGATGAGGCCCCGTAAGGGTTAGTAAGTGTTTATCGAGGGGATGCATAACGAATAGAAATTACACGCGTAATATTAATTAAAGCATGCATTTGAACTTTAAATGGAAGCAATTACATATATCAGAGTGGTAAAATTTATACAAGTAGTCCATATCCATATATCACAAGTCCCACACTGTACAATGGTCAAAATAAATAACTACATGCGGCATACCCCGGCCAAAATAAGAAAAAGAACAGACTGACCACTAACCGACCACTGACAGACCACTGCTTGTTCTAAGACTTTTCACCAAAAGCACTAGAGAATCCTGCAGTCGGTTGCTCCGCCTCACCTGAAAAAGGAAGGGGTGAGTCTCACAACAGAGACTCAGTAGGGTTCACAGGAATCCCTAACTAGCAACTAACTAAAGGAATACAGTAAAGCATGCATTGGCATAAATAAATGATAATTTAATAAAGCTGTAAAACTAACTAAATCGTTTATAAACAGCTATCTAATATGCCAATTTAATTCAAATATGAGTACTGAAAATCTACCAATAGAATAACAACTCAATCATTCCCAAGTGACAAGAGAGAGAAGGAGAGGAGATCCACCAGAAGAAGAAACTAGATGCGTCCACTGACGGCTTACACTACGTCTCAAGCATCTACACAAGTCTGGATCACGACAAGTGAGACGTCTAACAATACCAGAAGCGAGTAACTAGTCGGAGTAACACTCGTCAGTGTCAGTCCAAGCCTCTGACCACGTGTGCACACACTGGCTCGTTGCCTAGAGAGCCAGGCCTCTAGCTAGTATTCCCCTCCGTAAGACGCTACGGTTAGACCGGGGCCCATGGAACTAGCTTAAAAATCGTAAACTGGGATACCCCTCCACCTCTCCCGTGTGGGATCAACACTAAAAGTCGTCAGGCTACGACTGGTGGTTCCATCACTAGGAAAGAGAATACAATTCTATTGGGATCTAAAAACATGCCATGATTTATGATAACAATTAAACATGGCAATTATTCAACAATTAAATGCATAAATAACTGATTATGCTAAAATGGCAATTATGTAGTGCAGAACGCATAATTAATTGAACTTGATTGAATTAAAATATTGCAAGAAATATCGGTTGAATGAAAAGCACCCCAGTGTATAAAATAACCTACACATGGTGAAGATGCGATATTAAATGCATAATTAATCGAACACGTATTAATTACAGAACTAGCGGTTGGACTAGAACCGCTATAGTCTTAGGCGGTTGAACAACGAACCGCTGCGTGCTGCCAAACGGACTAGCCGTGAAAATTTCTACCGCCATTCAGATTTAAAATATTTACGCGGTCGAGATGTCAGCCGCTCGGATCAATAAATGGTTTATGGCGGACCGTTAAAAAATCTGAAATAATCTAAATATGGTCCTTACCGGAGAACCGGATCCACGGGAATCATAACCAGACCCCTTCCCGGTCGACCTAAATCGACGGGATTCATAACTTTTAACCTGTTCCCTGCCATTCCACCATCATAATATACAACAATTCATCGCCTATGAACCCATCAACGATGGGCATGCTTCGAAAACATAAAGACAATGGGCATGCTTCAAAAACATAAGGACGATGGGCATGCTGTTTAAAACATAATGACAATGGACATGGCATTAGGAAAAATCTAACAAGCTAGGGCATCGATCCCCCTACCTCAAATGTGACGAAAGCTCCGTTCCGATCGCATGCAAGCCGAGGGACGCGCCGCGGCTCGCCTTTCCCGGTCGTCTCTCCACTCCACGGTTCGACTCTGGGTTGATGCCTCGGCGTTCCTCCCGTCATGGGGAAGCTCTCGTCGCTCCTAGCAAGGCTAGAAAGCCATCCCCCCACCATATTTAGGCTGAGGATGGCGATTCCACCGTGAGAAGGGGAGGGAGAGAGCCGCCGATGCAGCCGTGGGGTCGCACCTCCACGCCGTGGTCGGAGCCGACGAGGGCGCCGCCGTGGTCCTCCTCCTTGCCAGCCCACCGGCGAGGCCGCCGGCTCCTCCGTCAAGGCCGTCGAGTCGCCGCACCGAGAAGACGCACGAGGGAGAGGAGGGTCGCCATTCGCGGTGCCGCTGGTGAAAGGGGAGGGGGAGAAAAGGGGAAAGTGAGAGAGAGAACCATCCGGTTCTCTTTCTCACGGGAAACAATTGCGACATATATTTTTTTTTCAAAAAAAAACTTTAATTGCTAGAAACCCTAAGTTAAGCAAAATTATGCAAATGCCCCTTTTTATTTCTAAAAAGCTTATATATATACACAAAGCCCAATTAACTAGGCCCAATAAGCCCCAAAAAAACTCCTAAAAATAGCCAAAATTCATGGAATTAATTCTAATTTATTACCAGTAAAGATCCGTTAAAGAACGGGTCTCAAAGTCCCTCCCTCCTAATAAAAATTTCATCCTCGAAATTTAAAAGGAAGAACAAGGAGCGAACTGAAAGAAATCATAGTCTTCAAAAAGAAATGAATGAGAAACACCTGAATCAAAAAAAACAAGAGCTGCATGGCCATAGATCCTAGAAGTACCACTTCCTTCCCTCGGGACACATGCCCTTCTATGAGGCGGCATTTTGATCTAGAATAAAACACGCAATAACAGAAAACCTATCAGTGATCACGGAAAACATCCTAAGCTAGCAGTAGACTCATATGGACTTGTTCTGGACTCATGCAATTCCAATTCCTTATACAAATCCTCAACACCGCTCTGATACCAACTGTGATGACCCAGGAGATCCGGATACCGATAAATCGATATCATCGATTTACCAATACCAAGAGCTCAGGGAAGCCACCCAAGAGACTGATGAGGCCCCGTAAGGGTTAGTAAGTGTTTGTCGAGGGGATGCATAACGAATAGAAATTACACGCGTAATATTAATTAAAGCATGCATTTGAACTTTAAACGGAAGCAATTACATATATCAGAGTGGTAAAAATATACAAGTAGTCCAGATCCATATATCACAAGTCCCACACTATACAATGGTCAAAATAAATAACTATAGGGGACATACCCCGACGAAAAGAAGAAGAAGAATAGACTGACCACTAATCGACCACTAACAGACCACTGCTGGTTCTAAGACTTTTCGCCAAAAGCAAGAGAGAATGTTGCAGCCGGTTGCTCCGCCTCACCTGAAAAAGGAAGGGGTGAGTCTCACAATAGAGACTCAATAGCGTTCACAGGGATCCCTAACTCGCAACTAACTAAAGGAAAGCAGTAAAGCATGCATTGGCATAAATAAATGACAATTTAATAAAGCTGTAAAACTAACTAAATAGTTTATAAACAGCTAACTAATATGCCAATTTAATTCAAATGCGAGTACTCGAAATCTACCAATAGAATAACAACTCAATCATTCCCAAGTGATAAGAGAGAGAAGGAGAGGAGATCCACCAGAAGAAGAAACCAGATGAGTCCACTCACGACTTACAATGCGTCTCAAGCATCTACGCAAGTCTGGATCACGACAAGTGAGACGCATAACAGTATCAGAACCGAGCAACTAGTTAGAGTAACACTCGTCAATATCAGTCCAAGCCTCTGACCACGCGTGCACACACTGGCACGTTAGCTAGAGTCAGTCCTCTAGCTAGTATTCCCCTCCGTAGGATGCTACGGTTGGACTGGGGCCCACGGAACTAGCTTAAAAATCGTAAACTAGGATACCCCGCCAACTCTCCCGGGTGGGATCAACACTAAAAGTCGTCGGGCTACGACTGGTGGTTCCATCACTAGGAAAAAGAATATAATTCTATTGGGATCTAAAAACATGCCATGATTTATGATAACAATTAAACATGGCCATTATTCAATAATTAAATGCATAAATAACTGATTATGCTAAATGGCAATTATGCAATGCAGAACGCATAATTAATTGAACTTGATTGAATTAAAATGCTGCAAGAAATAGCGGCTGAATGAAAAGCGCCCCAGTGTATAAAATAACCTACACATGGCGAAGATGTGATATTAAATGCATAATTAAACGAACATGTATTAATTACAGAAAAGCGGTTGGACTAGAGCCGCTATAGTCTTAGGCGGTTGAACAACGAACCGCTGCGTGCTGCCAAACGGACCAGCCGTGAAAATTTCTACCACCGTTCAGATTTAAAATATTTACGCAATCGAGATGTCAGCCGCTCGGATCAATAAACAGTTTATGGCGGACCGTTACAAAATCTGAAATAATCTAAATATGATCCTTACTGGAGAACTGGATCCACGGGAATCATAACCGGAGCCCTTCCCGGTCGACATAAATCGACAGGATTCATAACATTTAACACGTTCCCTGCCATTCCACCATCATAATATACAATAATTCATCGCCTATGAACCCAGCAACGATGGGCATGCTCCAAAAATATAAAGACGATGGGCATGCTTCGAAAACATAAAGACGATGGGCATGCTTCAAAAACATAAGGATGATGGGCATGTTGTTTAAAACATAACGACAATGGGCATGGCATTAGGAACAATCTAACGAGCTAGGGCATCGATCCCCCTACCTCAAATGTGACGAAAGCTCTGTTCCGATCGCATGCAAGCCGAGGGATGCCGCAGCTCGCCTTTCCCGGCCGTCTCTCCACTCCCCGGTTCGACTCGGGGTTGATGCCACGACGTTCCTCGCGTCGTGGGGAAGCTCCCGCCGCTCCGACCATGGCGCCGAGGATGCCGATTCCATTGTGAAGAGGAGAGGGAGAGAGCTGCCGATGCAACCGTGGGGTCGCACCTCCGCACCATGGTAGGAGCCGACGAGGGCACCGCCACGGTCCTCCTCCTTGCCTGCCCACCGGCGAGGCCACCGGCTCCTCTGCCAAGGCCGTCGGGTCGCCACGCTGAGAAGACGCATGAGGGAGAGGAGGGTCGCCATTCATGGTGCCGCAGGTGAAAGGGGTGGGGGAGAAACGGGGAAAGTGAGAGAGATAACCATCCGGTTCTCTTTCTCACGGGAAACCCTTGCGACATATTTTTTTAAAAAAAACTTTAATTGCTAGAAACCCCTAAGTTAAGTAAAATTGTGTAAATGCCCCTTTTTATTTCTAAAAAGCTTATATATATACACAAAGCCCAATTAACTAGGCCCAATAAGCCCCCAAAAAACTCCTAAAAATAGGTAAAATTCACGGAATTTATTCTATTTTATTACCGGTAAAGATCTGTTAAAGAACGGGTCTCACACTTGTGCCATTGACTTGGAGTTTCCAAGCTATTTTCTAAATGGTCCATGTTAAAAGGAAGGTTCTTTGCCCTTGGACCTTTTCAGACCTCAAGCCACGTGTCCTGGAGGCATGTGCCATTGACTTGGAGTAAGTAGTAACGTGATATGGTGGCCCGTTGGCAGTCTGCACGTGCTGTGACTTCCAGACAATATCAGTCGACTGAGTTGCAGATCAGTTGTAGCAAGTCTGATAAAATGATAGGAATAAAATTTCCTAAAGGTATTAAATCCTTCAAATAAAATAAAAGTCTAAAGCCTAAACCCCAACTGTAATGAATGTGTACAGTGGGCCTTAATAACCGTGTTGAGTCCCGAACGGTGGCAATCAAGAGGGGAGGGGTGAATTGATTGGCCAATAAAAATTTCTTCCAAGTGAAAACAAGGTTAATTAAACTCACAAGCACTTGGCCTCACTCGAACATGATCCCACTTGTGAATGCGCCACAAGTCATAGTCTTGGGCACGTAGAAAGACATACATTCTGTTTTTCCAATAAGGGTAATTTGACCCATCACAGAATGGGGGTCTTTGGATTGAATGCCCTTCGGGTATCATCCCCTTGTTTGCCATATAAAGGGATCTGCTCTACGACTGTGTGGTCGAGTAAAATAGATACCAATGCTCTGATACCAATTGTTGAGTCCCGAACGGTGGCAATCAGGAGGGGAGGGGTGAATTGATTGGCCAATAAAAATTTCTTCCAAGTAAAAACAAAGTTAATTAAACTCACAAGCACTTGGCCTCACTCGAACATGATCTCACTTGTGAATGCGTGTAGATAAGGGTAGGTGTTTGATTAAGGAATTGGTGTACGCTCAACTCACCGTGAAGCCCACTCGACAAAGAATCTGCAAAATCAAACCACAAGTAACACACGGAGTTTTTAGGTGGTTCGGGTACACTGAAGTCTCCCTACGTCCACCCCTCACAGTGAGGATTAAGACATCACTATGAAGTGAGCCACACACATACGTTGTGTAGAACAGCAAACACACACACACGGCACCCGATTTGGGCAACCACACACATATACACACACGTTCGTGTTTCCGACCACGAACACCACACACAAGAATCTGATTCAAGTTTTTACAACAAATGCTCAAGTTCAAACTAAATGATTCTAAAAATAAGGAGTGAAGAATGATTTATCATGGTTGAAGCTCCCCCTTTCACTTCCTTGAAAGTAATTGAATGCTTCTGCAGGAGGAAGATCGATCCTTGAGGAAGAGTGAAGCTATGCCGCACAAGCAAGGTTGCAGCTTTGATATCCCACGCAGCTTGCTGTTGGGAATGATATGGAGGCTTGATTCAAGCTTCTTCCTTTCACTTTCAGGCTCAAACCAAGGTGGAAGAAGGCCCTTGAGCTGGTGCTACCAATCTGCACTCACAAGGGTTAGAAAAATAATACAACTTTTAGATGCCTCTCTCCCTTAGGGTTTCATACCCCAATAAGATGTATATAAAGAGTTTGGAACGTTCAAAGACACCCTAGAGACCAGATCCACAATTCCTGGAATGTTTTAGGGATGTTAGGTTCGATTGGTATGACTTTTGGTGCATGTGCACGCAAGCCAAAGAAGACGGCTCAGGTCCGTATCTGAAAGGGTCGACCCTTTGGGTCGACCCTCGTGAAGGTGTAAAGGGTTCTGGGCCAATGGGTCGACCCTTGGGGTCGACCCTCGGGGCTGCTCCGTGCGGGGAAAGAAAATATAACTACCAGGGGTCGACCCTTTCAGTTGAGAGAAAGGGACCCGCTGGTTTTTAATTCAAACTACCAGGGGTCGACCCTTTGGGTCGACCCTTGCGGCTGGGGGTCGACCCAATGGGTCGACCCTTTCAGCTGGAGTTCAAAAGGCCCAAGTTGACAGAACCAGGGGACCTAGGGGTCTACCCAATGGGTCGACCCATGTTCCAGAACATCCAAAAGGTTGATTAAGAGGTCACTAAGTCTAAGAACAAGTCAAGGGTTTCAAGTTGGGTTTTTAAAACATGAGAGGCAATGTTGTTAAGACATGAATAAGAAAAAACCCAATACATTTATGCTTAGAAAAGACCCAAACCAAAATGACCCTTGAGATCAAAAATAATGAACATCAAACCACAAAATCAAGGGCCAATGAGTTGAAGTGGATCTCACTGACCGTCCGTGAGCTCCTCGAGCACTTATGCACGTTCCTTGCCCTGTAAAGACATAACTTGTGAATTAGATGTAGCCTTGCAATTTGAGTTTAAGAAGCTTACCCGTTGAGGTTATTTTTTTAACCTCCTTAGCTCCAAGATCTCAATAGAATGTTGAGCTTTTCAAGACTTTATATGCTAGAACATTTCAAGGACAATATATATACATATAGTGTTTGGTCATCATCAAAAAACATCGCATTTAAGCATTTACTCAAGGAGGGGGTTTAACAGTCTCCCCCTTTTTGTTGATGACAACATACTATATGCCTCACATAAGCATAATACTTCAAAATGATTTAGCATCCGCCTTCAACCTCCATATTAATAGTAAAACTCAAGAAGCATTGTTCAACTCTTCATGCTTCACATGAATTGCTCAAGAAGCATTATAATAGTGAAACACAAGACCAGCCAACGATGTGAGATTGATGAGCAAAAAACATGTTCCAAAGTACTTTGCCGACAACACAAGTTAAAGGTAAACAAGGTCTGAGTTCAAGGACAAATTACAAGATGCAATGCATGAGACACAACAAAAATGCAACAATACATGCAACATCTAACATAACATGCAACATTGCTAATGACAGAAATGGGATGTAAGCATACATGCATGCAAGCACACATCACACAATAACATATACGTAGCCGAATAGCCTGGGCACAAGTTTCTCCCCCTTTGGCATCATCAAAAAAAGGGGGAGACAAGGGATAGGAAGTGTGCCATTCTGTAAGAGCATAGCTGTCTAATCATCATCCGAGTCGGTGAGCTTGGCAGACGCCTAATATACTCCAAGACTTCTTCAAGCATGTGGGATTTATTAGCCAAAGTATCAGTAACATACTGAGAGTGCTCTTGATGAGATAGCTTCAGATCAGCAAGAGCATGTTGCATAGCCTCCATTGTCTCCCCATAATCATCTAAACGGTCATCAATAGTATCCAAACGATCCATGAGCAGGTGAACCGCCTCGGAAGGCATCTCCTCAACAGGAATATGTGGGTGTTGCACACTGGCCTGCGCATCATCGTCATCCTCCTCTCCATAACTGATTTCATGTGCAGCACTTTTCAAAGTCTGGACCAAGTTACCATCTCGCAGTTCATAGCCCATATTATGACAAATGGAATGAATGGTAAATATATCAGCCTCTCTAATGGTTTGAGAAGATTCTTTGGAGAGGTTTATGTCCATGTGTGCAAAGATAGCAGTAAGTGCGGCGGCATATGAAAGAGTTCTGTTCTTATGCTTAATGCTGTTACACATATGTGCTAAAAACATAGCTGGGAAATTAACTGGAATACCACCCAAGAGACAGTAAAATAAGAACATATGAATCTCTGTCACTTTGTCAAGGCCTCCTCCTCTCAGTAGCAGGATAGTAGTGATCATCCTATGTAATATATGCTGCAGGGGAGGAAAATGGTTGGCGTTTAACCCAGCAAGAGAATTTTCATATTTTTTTTCAAATGTCATCATTTGATAAATTGTTTCTTCAGGAACCACAATATCTCCAAATGTAAAGCCTTCATGAGGGAGATTAAATGCCACTCCTAAAAACTTTGTGGAGAGTATAACACATTTTCCATTTACCACAGTAATCAGATGTTTCCCATAAATGGTTAAGTTGCTATAAAATTGATGCACCAAATTCAGATAAATGTGCCGATGTTCAGACATGAATAAGTCCAAATTTGGCTGACTGCAAAGAACATCCACTAAACTCGGAAGATGACGGTTAGGGTTGGTAAATGAGACCGCTCGAGGTTGGAGTACCTTTCTGTCCAAAACCTTGCTCGAAGGCGCAGATCCTCTGCTGTAGGCGGCCTCCTTACCACGACGTGCCATGGCCACACTAAACTCCCCTCCGCTGCGAGAAGAATGCCTCTTTGGGGCCATCTAAACATAGACCGAAGGAACCGGTTGATGAGGTTGTAGATCGAGATGGTTCAACGAGAGAGGAAGGCTATCCAGATAGATTTATGATCCTCCACACATCAAGAATAGACCTCAGTGGGAGTGAAGCTCAAGGAAGATGCGTTGGAATCACTCGGAAGAAAGTTGTGCGCGGGACGCCACCGAGAGATCCGCGGCTAGGGCTTGAGAGTGTGGATGCCAAGAGGGGATTTGAGGGCATGAAAGGAGTGGTGGCTAGGGCTAGAAGGGGGCTTTGGGGGTTTTATGAGATGGGAAGGGGAAAACATAAAGTTTCCACCCCTTTTAGGACAGTTAGGATGCGGCGGACGCCGCCCGACCGTAACGGCTCGACCCAACGGCTCGACCCCTTTCACCCCGGCCCCAGACAGGATCCATTAATGCGAGGGTCGACCCTTGGGGTCATCCCTTCTTCATGGGTCGACCCTTGGGGTTGAGCCTTCCTCTGATTTTCACCAATAAGATGTTTTAAGTGTAATGGATGGTCAAAGATGATATGGCTCGAATCCCCAATGTGAATATCATGTTGGAATCAAGAAATTTGAGTTATTTTATGGGTTAATGCATTGGGGAACTTGTTTCAAGAAATCTTGGATCATAGTAGACGTTCATTATCTAACGTCTCCGAATTTCAGATTTTGAGGGGTTTTGCTCTCTTGCTGGCATTCAAGAACGCAAGGGAATATCGGCCATAGAAATTTCAATGACATGGTTGTATTCTATAAATAGAAGGCATGCAATACACACAATCATGGTTTTTCACACATATATAATTTTTTGTTTTATTTTTTTAAGCAATCATAATGCACATGCATGACAAGGGGAAATGCAACTATGCACCATACTAATGCAAATGCATGCTATGCAATGACGTATATACATAGTTATGCAAATGATCATGACTCAGACTTGTCTATCCTACAAACCCCTAATTCTCCTCTAAATGTTGTGAATTTTTCTTCACTTAGAGGTTTGGTGAAAATGTCGACAATTTGTTGGTCTGTTTCAATGAACCTGATTTCTACATCACCCTTGCTCACATGATCCCTGAGAAAATGATGTCTAATTTCAATATGCTTTGTGCGAGAGTGATGGACTGGGTTCTTTGGCAAGTTTATGGCTGAAGTGTTGTCACACAAGATGGAGTGTTTTTGAAGGAAATGCCATAATCAATCATCTATTGTTGGATCCATAGCACCTGGGCAATGCAACTCCCGACAGCCACATATTCGGCTTCAGCGGTTGATAGAGCCACTGAGTTTTATTTCTTGGAGGCCCATGAGACCACGCATCCCCCAAGAAATTGGCAATACCTGCTGGTGCTTTTCTGATCCACTTTACAACCCGCATAATCGGCATCGGAATAAGCAACTAAATCAAAGCTCGAATTACGCGAAAACCACAATCTTAAATTACTTGAACCAGTAATATATCTAAAAATTTGTTTAACAGCCGACATGTGTGATTCTGTTGGATTGGACTGAAATCATGCACACAAACACACATCAAATTGAATGACGGGCCTACTGGCAGTTAAATACAATAAGGAACCTATCATGCTTCTCAAGAGTTTTTGGTCCACGGATTTACCTGATTCATCTTGATCAATTTTTATTGAGGTGGACATGGGAGTTGGTTGTGGTTTGGTAAAGGTTAGGTTGAACTTTTTCAGCAGTTCCATTGCATACTTCTTCTGATGTATGAACATACCGTCAGCCGTCTGTGTGACCTGCAATCCCAAGAAGAATGTCAATTCTCCCATAAGACTCATTTCAAACTCACTTTGCATCAATTTGGCAAAGTCTTTGCTGAGAGCATCTTTGGTAGAGCCAAAAATAATATCATCTACGCAAACTTGAACAATTAAGATTTCTTTACCGTTCAACTTCGTGAAAAGGGTTTGATCAACATTACATCGTTTGAATCCATTTTGAATGAGGAAATCACTTAACCGTTCATACCATGCCTGGGGTGCTTGTTTCAGACCGTAGAGTGCCTTATCTAGCTTGTACACATGGTCTGGATGCTTCGTGTCCTAAAACCCCGGTGGTTGCTCCACGTACAGGTCCTCCTGTATGTAGCCATTCAAAAATATACTTTTAACATTCATTTGAAACAATCTAATGTTGTTACAGCATGCAAATACTAATAGAACTCTCACTGCCTCGAGTCTTGCTACAGGAGCAAAAGACTCATCAAAATCAATTCCAAGCTCTTGGCTATAGTATTTGGCTACTAGCCTAGCCTTGTTCCTAGTTACCACTCCTTGATCATTTGTTTTGTTTCGAAAAACCCACTTTGTTCCGATCACTGAGTGGATTCTAGGACATGGCGCGAGGAACCACACTTTGTTCCTTTGGAACTGGTGTAGTTCATCTTGCATAGCCATGATCCAAGACTCATCTTTCAAAGCCTCTTCTATAGAGTGAAGTTCAAACTGGAAAGTAAGGCAATATAGTCCTGATTTTCAACTTCCCTGAAGGAGGCTCGTGTTCTTGTTCCGTCTTCAATATTGCCGATCACATTCTCCGGCGGATGGTCCTTTTTGAAAGTCCATTGCCTTGGTAGCTACTGTTCAACCAGAGCTTCCTGATTTCCATCATTTTCTTGTGGTTCTCTTACTTCTTGTTTTTCAGTTTGTCCTTCCATCATCCCGATATCACCGTCATTCAATTCATCGTCCTGCAAATCAAATTTTTCATTAGTGTTTTTGGAAGATGATTCATCAATAATAACATGAGGACTTTCCTCAACTACAAGAGTTCTTAAGTTATACACTCGATAGGCTCTTGAGCTGAGAGAGTATCCAAGAAATATACCTTTGTCACTTTTAGGGTCAAATTTATCCCGGTCCACCTTACCATTGTTGTGAATGTAACAAACTGAACCGAACGGTCTAATATAGGAGATATTTGGCTTCCTACCTCGGTACAACTCATAGGGGGTTATCTTCAACAGTGGTCTTACCATGGCATGATTGACAATGTAGCAAGCGGTGTTCACTGCTTCAGCCTAAAAGTACCTCGGCAAGTTGTTCTCGTTTAGCATGGTTCTTGCCATCTCAATTAGCGTCATGTTCTTCCTTTCAACAACACCATTCTGTTCAGAGGTTTTTGGTGCGGAGAAGTCATGCGTATAGCCTTGAACCCTGCAAAAGTTGCTGAACTCATGGTTATCAAATTCCTTACCGTGATCGCTCCGCACGGCTTTGATGCAACACCCCTTTTCATTTTGAACTACCCTGCAAAATGCTTCAGATTCTGTCAGGGCATCATTTTTATGTGAAAGGAAGTAAACCAAATAAAATCTTGAATAATCATCGACAATGACAAAGCCATACAATTTACCACCCAAGCTATGTGTTCTGCTTGGTCCAAAAAGGTCAATGTGGATTAACTCAAGGGGCCTTGATGTAGTTACATCATTTTTGCACTTGAATGATGTCCTTATTTGCTTACCCATGCTGCACGCCCCACAAACTCCTTCATCAACTGTCTTCAACTTAGGTAATCCAACCACAAGATCATTTCTTGTCAATTTCAACAAAACATTAAAACTGGCATGCCCAAGTCGGCGATGCCAAAGCCAAGTATCATCAGAACTCCTTGCAGTCAAACATAGATTTTTATGAGAGGGTTCATCCAAATCAATCATATATACATTGTTATGCCTAAAACCAATGAACTTTATCTCATGAGTATTTTTATTCACAACAGTGCAGTGGTTAGAATCAAATATCACGTTGCATCCTTTGTCACACAATTGACTTATACTTAGAAGACTGTGGTGTAACCCTTTTACTAATAAGACATTCTCAATTGCATGATTTTGATTCTTTCCGATCTTACCTTCTCCGACAATTTTACCTTTATCCTTACCACCAAATGCCACTGTCCCACCATCTTTTTCAGGCAGGTCCGCAAACAAATCCTTGTTTCCCGTCATGTGCCGAGAGCATCCGCTATCCTAATGCCATCTATTCCTTTGAGCTCTCATGCAGACCTACAAACACAACACACGTGCTTATGTAAATTTTGGTACCCAAGCAAGCTTGGGTCCACGATGGTTAGAGACATGAGATGTGTATGATCTATTTCTCATTCTAGCAAAGCTTTCATCATCAAATTTCATAATTCTGCAATCATACATGCCATGGCCCAACTTTCCACAATAAAAATAAGTAATAGTTCTATCCATGTTTCTCCTTCTGCCTACATTCAAGAATGAATTATCCACATGTGTTTTTAACGAGGATGGGGATGAACTTCTTAGAGACAAATGAGTTGAATGTGTTTCAGATTGTAATGTTTTTCCTTTATCAAGAATGGTAATGGCATCCTTCAACTCATTGATTTCATGCTTTAATGAATGAACCTTATTTTTAGCCATTTCTTTGGCTTGAATGCATGCATTTCTTTCCAACTTTTCTTGTTCTAAATTTCTTTTTAAGTCTTCATGCATTTTGGTAAAGGTGGCTTGGTCCTCTCGCATGCATGAACTTTCATCTTCAAATAACTCAATCTTAGACACAAGAATTTCATTTTTATGTTTCAACTTTTCCGATTCGGATTTTAAAGCATGACAATTCTCACAAGACTTTGCAGCATGCACAAAATAATCAATTTTCTTTTTCATATTTCTATTTTTAGATTTGAATTTTTTGCATTTTTCATACAAAGACTCATAAGCAATCTGCCATTGTTCACATGTAAGAGATTCGGTTTCAGAATTTACCTCATTGGCGTCGTCTTCATTTGCCATGAAACATAAATTCTGAACCAACTCATCCAGTTCATCTTTCTTCCCAGACTCGACCTCGTCTTCATCACTCCATGTGGCCACCATGGCCTTTGGCTTCTTGAATTTTTCTTTCTTGAATTTTTTCATGTGATCGGGGCACTCACCCCGCATATGACCAGGTTTTTTACATTCGTAGCAAATAACTTCTTCCTTCTTGCTACTTTCACCTCTGTTGGGACCTTGCTTCCTTGATCCTTTTCTAAATTGGCCATTGAACTTTCTTGTTCCTTTGATGAATCTTCTTGCTCTTCTTGTGATCATGGCAACCAGCTCCTCATCTTCGGTGTTTCCGGTGGAATCATTGTCATTGCCCTCTGATTCTTGTGGGTTCACCTTTAGGGCCAATGGTGTGAATACCTTCTTCTTCTTGTGTCGTCCTCGCTCCTTTTGATGTTGATTTCGTAAGTCATTAAGGAGCCAATTAACTCGTCCAATTTCAAGGTGCTGAGATCCTTTGAGTCCTCAATTATAGTGGCCTTTGTATGCCATTGTGATGACATGGATCTCAATACTTTTCTGACGAGTTTTTTATCAGAATATTCCTTACTTAGACCCTTTAGTTCATTTGTTATTTTCATCAATCTTGCAAACATATCAGAAATGGAATCCTCTGGTTTCATCATAAACAACTCATAATCTCGGACTAATAGATTCACCATGGTTTCCTTTACTTCCGATGTTCCTTCATAGATCAACCGCAACTTGTTCCACATCTCCTGCGTAGAACAACACATGGAAATACGTGAGTATTCATTAGGATGAATGGCACACTGTATTATATTCATGGATTTAAAGTTTGCTGAACACTTCTTTATATCCTCATCATCCCACTCATCCTCATTTTGAGACAGTGTATACGGACCCTTACTAATGACGCGCCACACGTCATAGTCTTGGGCACGTAGAAAGACATACATTCTATTTTTCCAATAAGGGTAATTTGATCCATCAAAGAATGGGGGTCTTTGGATCGAATGCCCTTCGGGCATCATCCCCTTGTTTGCCATAGAAAGGGATCTGCTCTACGACCGTGTGGTCAAGTAAAATAGAGACCAATGCTCTGATACCAATTGTTGAGTCCCGAACGGTGGCAATCAAGAGGGGAGGGGTGAATTGATTGGCCAATAAAAATGTCTCCCAAGTGAAAACAAGTTAATTAAACTCACAAGCACGTGGCCTCACTCGAACATGATCTCACTTGTGAATGCGTGTAGATAAGGGTAGGTGTTTGATTAAGGAATTGGTGTACACTCAACTCACCGTGAAGCCCACTCGACAAAGAATCTGGAAAATCAAACCACAAGTAACACACGGAGTTTTTAGGTGGTTCGGGTACACTGAAGTGTCCCCTACGTCCACCCCTCACAGTGAGGATTAAGACATCAATATGAAGTGAGCCACACACACACGCTGTGTAGAACAGCAAACACACACACGTGGCACCCGATTTGGGCAACCACACACATATACACACACGTTCGTGTTTCCGAACACGAACACCACACACAAGAATCTGATTCAAGTTTTTACAACAAATGCTCAAGTTCAAACTAAATAATTTTAAAAATAAGGAGTGAAGAATGATTTATCGTGGTTGAAGCTCCCCCTTTCACTTTCTTGAAGGTAATTGAATGCTTCTGCAGGAGGAAGATAGATCCTTGAGAAAGAATGAAGCTATGTCGCACAAGCAAGGTTGCAACTTTGATATCCCACGCAGCTTGCTGTTGGGGATGATATGGAGGCTTGATTCAAGCTTCTTCCCTTCACTTTCTGGCTCAGACCAAGGTGGAAGAAGGCCCTTGAGCTGCTGCTGCGAATCTGCACTCACAAGGGTTAGAAAAATAACACAACTTTTAGATGCCTCTCTCCCTTAGGGTTTCATACCCCAATAAGATGTATATAAACAATTTGGAACGTTCAAAGACACCCTAGAGACCAGATCCACAATTCCTGGAACGATTTAGGGATGTTAGGTTCGATTGGTATGACTTTTGGTGCATGTGCACGCAAGTCAAAGATAACGGCTCAGGTCCGTATCTGAAATGGTCGACCCTTAGGGTCGACCCTCGTGAAGGTTTAAAGGGTTCTGGGCCAATGGGTCGACCCTTGGGGTCGGCACTCATGGCTGCTCCATGCGGGGAAAGAAAATATAACTTCCAGGGGTCGACCCTTGGGGTCGACCCTTGCGTGGTGGGTCGACCCTTGGGGTTGACCCTTTCAGTTGAGAGAAAGGGACCCGCTGGTTTTTAGGGGTCGACCCAATGGGTCGACCCTTTCGACTGGAGTTCAAAAATCCCAAGTTGATAGAACCAGGGGACCTAGGGGTCGACCCTTATTCCAGAACATCCAAAAGGTTGATTAAGAGGTCACTAAGTCTAAGAACAAGTAAGGGGGTTTCAGGTTGGGTTTTACAAACATGAGAGGGAATGTTGTTAAGACATGAATAAGAAAAAACCCAATACATTTAAGCTTAGAAAAGACCCAAACCAAAATGACCCTTGAGATCAAAAATAATGAACATCAAACAATAAAATCAAGGGCCAATGAGTTGTAGTGGATCTCACCGACTGTCTGTGAGCTCCTCAAGCACTTATGCACGTTCCTTGCCCTGTAAAGACATAACTTGTGAATTAGATGTAGCCTTGCAATTTGAGTTTAAGAAGCTTACCTGTTGAGGTTGTTCTTTAACCTCCTTAGCTCCAAGATCTCAATAGAATGTTGAGCTTTTCAAGACTTTATATGCTAGAACACTTCAAGGAAAATATATATACATATAGTGTTTGGTCATCATCAAAAACATCGCATTTAAGCATTTACTCAAGGAGGGGGTTCAACAAACCATAACCCACACACCTATGGGCCTCATATATATATATATATATATTTGATAAAGTAAGTTATCCCAAATGGGCCTTAAAAGCCCATAACCTTTTCTACGTCCAAAGGAAATGTTGGATATACATATATATATATATATATATATATATATATATATATATATATATATGTGTGTGTGTGTGTGTGTGTGTGTGTGTGTGTGTGTGTGTAGATACATACATATATATATATATGTAGATACATATTATTCCCTACGTTCGAAGCTTGCATGCGAATAGGATTTAGGGTTTTAAAACCCAACTAGGAAGGTGGCTACGATTTGGGCAGGAGAAGATCAACATGAGAAGGTTTAAGCCTCTTTGGATTCACGTAGGGAAACTTAGATCCCGTTAGAAGTCAGAGATATCAATCTCTATAAATAAACATCTCCATCAATGAGCTTAGGCTACTACTGCTGCTTGGTTCCTTTGCGTCGACGTCGTTCTCGTCGTTTTCCTCCTGATAGCTCTCCTCGTATTGTTAGTTCCTGAAGAAGCAGTCGCTTCTTCCTCTTCCGTCATTGCTGCGGGTGCTACCGTTCGTGAACGTGAGGAGAAACGTTCTCCTTTCTTCTTTAGTCGTATCCTGCAAAAGTTGCCGTGAAGAAGTTCCTCTTCCTCGACTGTTGCTTCTTCCTTTTTGTTGCTATGGACGCCGTGGGATTTCCTTTGCTACCACGGTTGCTGCTGCACGAAGGATCATGTCTCATCTTCTTGTCGTTGCTGCTATTAGTACAGTAGATAATATTCTCTTCGTTCGTCATCTCAATCAACCACAAGAGGTAGGTGTTCTCAAGATACAAAGCCCAACCTAATATTCAAAGTCAATTCATGCGTATAGGTCGTAGAGTGTGGATACCATGATTTTTGTTTGAGTTTTATGAAGCTTTATTGAGTTTAAGTAAAGAGTAGCCAGGTCATGGGCACCTATTGAATGAACGCCCGCATGAGCTGTCGCCAATTTGTATGAAATAGTGATACTACTCAGGGCATCATTAAATGAGCAACATTTGGACTACTAATTCTCTAGTGTATTTAATAAATACCACATGCTTCAAACTTAAATATTTATGTAACCTGATGTTAAATTTATTGCATGAACATGTTTCTAGATTCCTGATATTTTCCCCTATCTATCCATGTTTTTACTTTCCTGATTATGTGAACTCCAACTTTATGAATAGTGTTATGTGTCTAAGATTGTACCTGCCCGATGTGTAGCATCAAACAAAGAAAGGGTGACAGTCACCTATTCGCTATTTAAATAATGAACGCCCCCATATGGTGGCGCTATTTTGTAAAATAACTAGTAAATAAAATTTATATTGAAATTCATGAATGCGCGACCTAGATCATGACATCAACTAAAGAATGAACGCCATCATACGTGGTCGCTATTTACAATTATAAATATTAAAATCCTAGAAAATTCTAAAATTAATGCCCGTATACAGTGCCGTTATTTCTTATTATTTTCTTGGAAAATTCTGTTATAATTAAACGACCTTTCAGAAAGCTGCTATTTCTTTAAATAGCGACTTATGTTGAGGCGCAGATTCCTGTCTCTCAGTTTTATCACGTTTTCTATCCCATATCATGGGTCTATTGACACTCTCATCTCATATCTGTAGATGGGGTTTCTATTTTTGATTCTATCGACTACACACTAACTCTCGGTGATGTTTGAACCCTCCGCGGGATATTCCTTCCTTCGGACTGATGACTTCTTCATGGAGACCTTCGTAAGTCTACGCTAGCCTTGGATTCTCTCAAGGCAGCCGAGCAGGTTATATCCTAAAAACCCTGGAACCCTTACTTGTCACATCACTCTGAAGAAAGGCGATGTATTATCCCTCATAAGAGCGATGTTTCTGGTCTCTAGTGAGAAGTCCATTCTGTCAGTAATTAGCGACCATGACTTGGGCGCCAGAAGGAATTGGTGACCTAGACGTTGGCACTATTTCTCTGATTTAGCGACCTGAGCCTAGGCGCTATTTCATCAAGCCTATACTATTTACAAGAATTAGCGACCAGATAGTGGGCGCTATTTTTGTAATTGATGGCGACTGAGTGGGTGCCAATTATCCAGTTTCATGACATGTCACAGTTTTCATGCGGTTTATTGATATCTCCTACTTCTTCAAGTTCTACATTTGAATTCCTTCACTCGCGAAATCCACCTTATAATCTTATAATGGTTTATTCCTTTTGAACTTGTTGTCCCTAAGGTTCTCGTATGGACAAGAGGGGGGGGTTGAATTGTCCCCGCCAAGCACGATGGTAGTCTTCAAAATCAACGCAATAAATTAAATAACTACCAACGCAAATGATGATTGGAAGAAATACAAGCTATGAAGAAATTAATTCTCTCAAGCTTGCCGTTCTCACACGATCAGCAAAAACAATATACACACACAAACCACAATGAACCAGAATGCGAGACAGATTTTTAAGTGGTTCGGGACCACGACGGGCTCCCTACATCCACCCCTCACCAAAACGGAGAGGATCCACTCGCTTCAAATGAAGTGCATGGAGCTTCCGCTCCAAAAGACACGGAGACGATGTCTCCTACACGATCCACAATGGATCTAACCACAAACACAAGTTGCAACACCGCAGCACAATGAACCACCACCGTTCGTAAACCGTTCAACACACACACAAAGTCAGAGTTCATAAAAATGAAGGATAAGTTCAATACATGCTAGTGAACCAAAAGAAAATGACTCAAACAAATCCAAACAAGAGGTAGAAGTGAATCCCCAAGAGTAGGAAAGGGTTGTAGAAGGTCTTCTCTAAGCTTCAAGTCAGAGGGTGGTCGGATGTCGACGATGAGAACGTCCCCGCGTTCCCCTTCTCGTTCCGCTCCTTTCTTTCTTCAGCCACGGGCTCCAGAAATGAGTGGAAGTAGATCAAAACCACGGATCATTGCTCAACTCCACTCCTTTTTCCCTTTCTTCTCATACAAGATGAAAAACAAAGCACATTAGGGTTTACCATACCCAAATTCGGAGTTCACATTCATATATATAGAGGAGTGGACAAAAGATACATAAAACCTCCCAATACATGTTAGAAACCACCTAATATGTTTAGGAACCATTGGGGGATAGTTTGGTAATGTTTAAAAGAGTTTTCATTGGGTTTAGAACGCTCCCGGAAATCCCGTTTCGGAAGGGGTCGACCCCATGGGTTGAGCCTTAGCAATGGGTCGACCCCAGGGGTCGTCCCATGCTATTTGATGGGCTGTCTTCTATGCAAACAGCACACAGCCCAGGGGGGGGGGGTCGACCCCAGGGGTCGACCCCTTCCTTGAAGGGTCTAAAAATGGGTTTTTAAGCCCCGTTTAAGCATCAAAAAAGTATCCAAAAATCATGATATGATTACCATGCATTCAACAAAGTATTAAGACCATTTAAATCACATTTTCACAAGTTCTATGTGAATCAAATAAGCACATGTGAAATTCTCAAAAAGCTCATTTTAAGGATACATGAAACACATTTAAAGCAATAACATGTCATGGGAGATGTTCATGAAAACAACCCAGATTTTTCGTCAAAGTTTAAATCACTTGAGCATGCAAGATATCAACAAATGTAGGCATCAAGCACCTCATTTTCACCATGTGAGGAAATATTACATAGATGATCATTCATGAAGCTCAAGTCATGGTATCTTCATAAAAGTTAGATGCATGCAAATCATTCACACATGAAACCATATGAAGTCAAGTTAAAACCCAAGTTTCTCAAAACTAAGCACACTCACTTTAGGACTATGATGCTTCAATAGAGTGTGGAGAGGGGGATTTCTGTAGCTCATTCAAAGAGCAGCCCGACTAGGCCCGACAGGACCCAGCGAGGCCAAGCTCGCCTAAGTGACAGCCCATAGGGCCCACTCAGGGAAGAAAGCCCAATAAAAAATCGCTCGAGGACACAACCTTCCTAGGCGGCCTCTAGGCTCGGAGGGTCCGAGTGTCGGTCAGGTTACAGGAAAGGTCCGGCCCAAGCCATATCTCCACCCGGGAGAAGAAGGCGTACGCCGACCCATCCGACCCATCCTCTTCCGAGCTAAGCCTATCGCCCGATAGGGCTGGCCTCTCTGAGCTCGGAAAGGCCGATGATTTCTTATCCTTTGCAGCCGTTAAGAGTCCACAGCAAGCAAGAATTCAGGAAGGCAAGGGACTTCTTCTTCCCCAAGGCGATAATGCTCCCACGATAAGGTAATAAAAGCCCACGATGAGGACGTAACCCCCACCTTAAACCCCTCGGCTTATAGGACTCCAGGAGATGGTGCACTATTTAAACCAGGGGGACCCTCCGACGAAGGGAAGGGCAATCATACACTAAAAGCTCCTGAGCAAGAACCACTTCACCCCTTTTGGTGGAGAGGGATCTCGCGCACAAGCTCTCCCCTCCCTTTATTGCTCCCGCCATAGCTCCACTGACTTAAGTATAAGAGGGTTTTCCCCAGGGACTCTCCCTGGGCCCCCTGATCCGTTTCTCTATCTTGCAGTTCACTACCCGGTGATCCTCCATCCACTAAGGACCAGCGCGAGATCATGCCTCTTCATCTGGCACCGTCCGTGGGAAACGTACAAAGAGCCAGTATGGTGCGAAGGTGCTCAAGGAGGAGGTCCGCCGGCGTGGGGGGAAAGGCCATGGTAGCGGTAGGGGATGGCCCCTCTCGGGCCTCATAGAAACCTCCCTCCAACGCCAGCGCCCCCGCCAACGATCCACCACCCCCTCTGTGACGGTGGGGCTACCACCCAACGGTGGTGCCGAAGCCTTCCAGGCCCTCAACGTAAAACTTGATGTCCTCGTGGAGCTCATGAGGGCCCAGGCGGCTTGGGATGGAAGGTCCCACGCTCCGTTAGGGAGCCCTCCCCGTGGGAATATGTCCCAGCACAGCGCCAGAGGCCGCTTCACCCTCCGCAGCCCGCAAATCATCCGCAACCGGATGGGAGGTCCCTCGCATGCTCCGCCTCCGGAGCAAGAGGCTTCCTCCATGCCGAGGAGATGAAAACTGGGGGCGCGCCATCCGAACCCGGAGACTGACGTTCCCGGAGATCGCCAAGACGCTCCCCCCAGAGCCACAACGCGGCAGCAGCTAGAGTTATCCCTCCGACTACGAGAGTTCGAGAGGCGATTCGTAGAACAGGAGCACGCCCTCCGCGCCCTGCAGAAGACCTCTTTTCTGGAGGATGAGGAGAAATCCTCGTTCTCCGAGTACATCTTGAAGGTAGAGGTATCTCCCAGAACCTCCATCCCTACATTCAAGCCCTACGACGGCCAGGGTGACCCGGCCGATCATTACGATAGCTTCGACGCTCTGATGACCCTGCACGGAGCATCCGACGCCATCAAGTATCGAGCCTTTGTGACCACCCTGGTCCAAGGCACTCAAGCATGGTTCCGGGCCCTCGCCCCCGGATCCATCCGAGACTTCAAGCAATTTAGGCGATTCTTCAAAGAGAGTTTCGCCGGAAGTGCCCCCCCAAGGTCGGTAGCGGGGCTACTGGCCCTCAAACAGGCGCAAGGGGAAAGACTCCAGGCCTATATTCACCGATTTAAATCAGAAGCTCTGAGAATCCCCCGCCTGGACGTGGCCTCGGCCATAACCGCACTGACTGAGGGCGCTCGGGATGAGAATCTCCACCGTGAACTTGTCCTCCACCCTCCCTCGACCCTTGCCGAGCTAGTGACTCTGGCATTGCGCCACGCCGAGTGCGAAGAGGTACTCAACGCTTGCCGAGATGCAACCGGCCCGGGTCGGGAGGGGGACAAGAAGCGGGCTTCCGAGCCAAACTCAGGCCCAAGGAAGAAGAGAGACCGTGATGGGGAGCGCAAGTGAAAGTACGAGCGGTACACCCCACTAGCCGCCCCGGTCTATGAGAAATATGATGACATCAAAGACTCGGGACTCCTCCGCTAGCCTGAGCCGATGAGGTCGAAGAACCGTAATCGCGACAAGAATTGCTTATTCCACGGTGATCACGGGCACCACACTAGTGACTGCCACCAGCTCCAGGACGAGATCGAGCGCCTCATCCGTCTGGGTCACCTAGCTCGGTTCGCTACCGAGCGTAAAGAAGATCGAGGCGCCGCAAAGGAGATTGACAATGCCCCCTGAGGGGTCCACATCAATGTCATCTCCAAAGGGACAGCATCAGGAGGCGACAGCAGCCGAGGAAGGAAGCGTCATGCCGAGCGGGCGAGCCGAGCCATAGAGCCTCCCAAGGCCCCGCCAAGTGAGCCCCAGGTCATAGTCTTCTCCGACCGAGACCTGGAAGGGCTGAGCACCCCGCATGATGACGCCCTCATGATCTCTGCTACGATAAACCATTGTAACATAGATAGAATCCTAGTTGACAATGGGAGTGCCCCTGATGTATTATCTTTTGACTGTTTCCTTAAGATGGGGGAGGATCCATCCAAACTCCGCCCGGTCCGAACCCCCCTCTGCGGGTTTAATGGCGTGGCCACCTATCCCAAGGGAGCCCTAAGCCTACCAGTTATCCTCGGCACCCCACCCAAAACCGTTACGGTCATGGTGGACTTCATAGTGATTAAGGGTATGATAGCGTACAACGCCATCTTCGGTCGGGGAATACTCAGCCGAATAAAGGCAGTACCGTCTACATATCACCAGAAAGTGAAGTTCCCCACCAAAAATGGGTTGGGGGAAGTCCGAGGTAACCAAGCTACGGCCAGAAGGTGCTACAATATCTCGGTAGAGGCCACAGGGCCGGACGGGAAGGACAA
This sequence comes from Amorphophallus konjac, assembly GCA_022559845.1. Lineage (NCBI taxonomy): Eukaryota > Viridiplantae > Streptophyta > Magnoliopsida > Alismatales > Araceae > Amorphophallus > Amorphophallus konjac. The sequence continues at coordinate 244,874,094 of CM040125.1, forward strand.
GGGCCCCCGGGGAGTCGAGGATAAAACCGCAACCACCGAACCTGGTGGCGAATTACTGACGGTTTTCCTAAATGATGACCCGACCCTAGGAGTAAGGATCAGAGCCGACCTACTGCCCAAGGTTCAGCAGCAATATAAGAAATTCCTTTCTGAGTACATCCGAGTTTTTGCTTGGTCCGATGATCAACTCCCTGGGATACCAGAGGAGACTGTAATGCACAAGCTCAACCTCGACTCCGCCGTGAAGCCCGTTCAGCAATGCAGAAGGAAGCATGCACCCGAAAAGCAGGCGATCATTAAGGTGCAGGTCACCAAGGGACAAGAGATTGGCCTCTTTAGACCGGTCCTGTACCCGACGTGGCTAGCCAACGTCATCCTGGTGCCTAAAGCTTCGGGCAAATGGCGGATGTGTGTGGATTTCACCGATCTAAATAAGGCCACTCCTAAGGACTGTTATCTGTTACCGAGCATCGACCAATTGGTTGACTCAACCTCGGGCAATGAGATACTCAGCTTCCTAGACGCCTATTCAGGTTACCATCAGATCAGAATGAATCCAGAAGACATCGAGAAGACCGCCTTCATTATCGACTATGGCTTATACTGCTACACCCGGATGCCTTTCAGGTTGAAGAACGCTGGAGCTACGTATCAAAGGTTGGTCAATCACATGTTCAAGGAGCAACTAGGTCGGAACGCCGAAGCCTACATTGATAACATGCTCGTCAAGACCCCCAAGGCCCAAGACCACTTCACCGACCTCGCTGAAACTATCGGCACCCTCCTGAAGTACAACATGAAGCTCAATCCTGCCAAGTGCGCCTTCGGAGTGAGATCTGGGAAGTTCCTGGGTTTCTTGGTCACTCAGCATGGGATCGAAGATAACCCCGACAAGGTCCAGGCCATCCTGGACATGCGTCCGCCCACCAGCATCAAGGACGTCCAGCGCCTAATTGGGCTTGTCGCCGCTCTCAGCCGCTTCCTGTCCCATGCGGCCAAATGATGCCTGCCCTTCTTCAAGCTATTGAGGGGGCCCAAGTTGGCATATGCTACGTTCGCATGGGATGAGGAATGCCAGAGAGCGTTCGTTGATTTCAAGGAGTTCCTGGCCTCGCCCCTGGTGCTCTCCAAGCCCGTTCCGGGGTAAGCCTTGCTGCTCTATCTCTCGGCAACACCATCCACAGTCAGCTCGGTCCTAGTCAGAAATGACTCGGGAATCGAGAGGCCGGTCTACTACACCAGTAAGGTGCTCAATGAGGCTGAAAGGAGGTACCCCGCAACCGAGAAGCTCGTGCTAGCGTTGGTTACCTCCGCCAAGCGCCTCCGACCCTATTTCCAGGGGCACCCCATCACCGTGCTGACCGGCGAACCATTGAAGAAGATTCTGGCCCATCCCGAAGCTTCGGGGTGACTCGTCAAGTGGACCATCATGCTCAGGGCCTACGACATCTCCTATCGGCCGCGCTCAGCTGTGAAAGGTCAAGCGCTCGTCGACTTCATCGTTGAGAGTACCATCCCGACTGAAGAAAGATCCCCGTCCGCGCCCGGGCCAACCTGGGAACTGTTCGTTGACGGATCTTCCAACTCGGTCGGTAGTGGTGCCGAAATCCTCCAGAGGTCCCCCGAAGGAATAGAACTACAGTATGCCTTGAAATTCATCTTTCAGGCATCCAACAATGCTTCCGAGTACGAGGCCCTTATCTCGGTAGCACGCATGGCCCGACGGTTGGGGGCTGAGCGAGTCAATATCCACACCGATTCCCAGCTGGTCGCTAGCCAAGTCAACGGTGAATACGAAGCTCGAGAGGCACCAATGATCAAATACCTCCAGCTGGTCAGAGACCTGGCCCAACAATTCGAGGGATTCGAGGTAGTCCGAATAGCTCGAGAGGAAAACTCCCGAGCGGATGCCCTCTCTCGGTTGGCCTCATCCCTCGACCCGGAAGGTACGCTATCGGTCCTCCTTGAAGAGCTAGAGCGCCCGAGCATTGACTCAGAGCTCCTCGCTGTTGACTCGGCCATTCTCAGCGACTGGCGTACCCCCTACCTGTCGTGGCTCCGGGACTCCCAAGAGCCTTCCGACCCTCGAGAAGCCTGCAGATTGAAGTACCAAGCTCGGCGCTTCATCCTCCTGGATGACACTCTCTACCAGAGGTCCTTCTCCGGCCCCCTCCTGAAGTGCCTTGCCCCCGATGAAGCCATCCAAGCTGTCAGAGATATCCATGAAGGCCTATGCGGAGCGCATGCAGGAGGAAGGTCTCTCACCAGGATCCTGCTACGGCAAGGTTACTGGTGGCCCACTCTGCAACGCGACTGCACGGCCCATGTGCAACAGTGCGATCGATGCCAGCGATGCGACCACTTTGTCCATCAGCCGGCTACGGAGCTCGTCACCCTGACCGAGCCATATCCCTTCGCTCGGTGGGGGATCGACATCCTTGGGCCGTTCCCCATGGCTCAGTCTCAAAAGAAGTTCATCATCGTCGCCATCGACTACTTCACCAAGTGGATCGAGGCCGAAGCCACGGCAAGGATCACCGAGACAGTCGTCTGGAGTTTCGTCTGGAAGTCGATCATCTGTCGTTACGGCATCCCCCGGGTGATAGTGAGCGACAACGGTCTGTAATTTGATTCTCTCTATTTTCGAGACCGATGCGCCGACCTAGGTATTCGTAACCACTTCACTTTGGTCGCCCACCCTCAGGCCAACGGGCTGGTCGAAAATGCCAATAAGACTATCTTAAAAGGCATAAAGACCAGACTCGGCAAGGCCAAGGGTAGCTGGCTCGAGGAACTGCCTAGCGTACTTTGGTCACACAGAACGACTCCTAGAACGGCAACCGATGCGAGTCCTTTCCAGTTGGTGTATGGCACTGAGGCCGTTATTCCGTTAGAGGTCACCAACCCTTCTCTCCGAGTCATCCGGTTCTCGCCCGAGGTAAACGAGCAAAAGCTACTCGAGAATCTCGACCTAGCAGATGAACTCTGAGAGATCGCCAGCATCCGAGCAACGGAATACAAGCGCCGCCTCACTCGATACTACAACGCCAAAGTCTGAGACATGCACTTCCAACCAGGAGACTTTGTCCTCAGGAAAGTTGAAGCCTCTCGACCACTAGAGGCGGCGGGCAAGTTGTACCCTAACTGGGAAGGCCCCTACCAAGTGGTCGAGACCCTCTAGAATGGTGCGTACATGCTAGCTACAATGGAAGGGGAGCCCATCCCTCAGACGTGGAACGCAGCCACACTATGCAAATTCTACTTTTGAAGTTGTGCAAACAAGTTGGATGAAATAAAACTCTCTTCTTTTCATTCAAACAATTGTTGGTACATTAGAAAGGCAAAAGCCAGTACATCGCATAGCAAAAAGCAAAAAATCCATCTAGCACCACCGCAAGAGGCCATCGCTCGGCCGACTCGGTCTTGATCTCCTTGCGTCTAGCCACTGACTCTGCCTCGCGCAGAAACTGGCTCGGTCAAAGGGCGGTCGACCCAATTGGCTCGGGTGGCCCGTGACAAAGGTGACAGAGGGATTAAAAAGAAGGAAGGCTACCTTCCAAGTTGAACTTGGAAGAGGAAGAGGGAAGGAACACCTATGAAGGCCTCCTCGTTCCCAACCTACCAATTCTTTGGAACGTACAGAGAGCAAGCAGCCTCCGCAGAGTGAAAGAAATGACAGGGGAGGGCCCAGAAAGGAGGGAGCTTAATTTGCTTCCTCCCCACCCCTGGAGCGAGCAGAGAGAGAGTGGCGGCGGGTGTCCCGGATGCCCCCATCTGTCCTCCATCTCGGCGCCCCCCGGGAAGCCTCACGGGAAATGGTAAAGGGTAAACGGCGTGCCTCCGCACGTCGGACCCTCTCCAGATCCGCGCGACGACCATCGGACCCGTCTCAACCCCACGCGACGACCGTCGGACCTGCTCAACAGCCCAAAGCTGCAAGAACTCTCTGCTCCTCCATCACCGGCAGCGTCGTCTTCCGAAGGATCCTCCATGCTCCGAATGCAACGGCACAGCACAACATGAAGAAGGGGCGAGGAAAGACTGGTAGTGAAAATCCTAAGCACTGGAGAGGAAGGGACGCCCTTCGGTCTTTTTATAGCCTAAGGGAGGCTACTTGCCTTAAATGACTCTCCCCTCGAAAACACGCCAAAGGAATTTTCCCCTCTGAACGGTCACCTAAAACCCCTCATTTCCCGCCTCAGCGGGATACACGAAGCGGCCAGACATTCAACGCGTGAGGAAACGGAAACACACCCTATCAGGAATCCATCCAACCAGCATGCGAAAACCACGCAGGACGTATCAGTAATTTCCAACTACTGCAGATATGCTAATCAAATCACGGCAAGGAAGGCAAAAAGCAAGTAAGTCATTTATTGCCTTACAAAAAGGAAAATCTTTCTTTTTTCAGAAAAGGAAAAGAGACAAACAAAGAAAGAAGGCAAAATAGAGCGATACATCAGGCCTCGGGCCCACTTTGAAGCTCGGGAACGGAAGGCACGGGTGTTTCACCCCAGGCACCCTTGGTGACGGCCGGCCTTGGCACTGACCCCGCCTGCGCGGGAACTGCCTCTGCCGTGAGCCCTCCCGAGGCAGCTGGAGTTGGTGACCCCACCGGAGAAGAGCTCTCTGGATCTTCCCCGCCCGATGTAGAGGAGCTAGAAGACGATTCGTCCGAGTCATAGCACTGGCCAGAGGGGAAGTCGATCCTGGAATCTTGTGCCTCGGCATAGGCAACGACCCGGTGGTAACCCTGCTCGAACCCTTTGCGGATGCCTCGGTGAAGTGCTGCCTCGTAGTGTGGAAGGGCAGCTTCCTGCAGGTCGGCTAGGTAGGCCTCCGAGCCCCTGTATTGCTCGATCGCCTCCTCCCCGACCAGCCCCATTCTCTCGGCAAGCTCGGCCGACTTCTGCTCCGCCTCGACCGCACGCTCCTCGGCCTCCGCCGATCACCTCTCTGCCTCAGCCGACTTCAGCTCAGCCTCGGCCGCCCACTCATCGGCCTCCACCGATCGCCTCTCTGCCTCAGCCGACTTCAGCTCAGCCTCGGCCGCCCGCTCCTTGGCCTCCGCCGATCACTCCTCCGCCTCAGTTCGGTCGGCCTCGGCCTCAAAACGAAGGCGCTCTGATGCCTCCGCTCGGTCCACCAGCTCAGCGCGCTCAGCCTCCCAACGGCCGTCCAGCTTGAGCTGGTGAAGGCGCTCCTCCTCAAGGAGTTTTTTTTTCTCTCGAGCAACTCCCGGGCCTTGGCTAACTGCTCGGTCAGCACCCCGACCTCCAGCCGGCTCGACCACGAGAACTCCCTGATCGCGGAGAACTCCCGACGGAGCCCCTCATGCGCCTCGTTGAGTCGAGCCAGCTTCCTCTCACACCCTCCGAGGGTCCAAGCCAAGTCCGACCGCTCTGACTCCGTTCGGGCGTAAGTCTCCGCCATCGTGGCCCCCATCTGGGCCATGACTAGGCCGCCCTCCATGATGACGTCGAGGACCCCGGCCGGGGAGTGACGCTTGTCTCCGCCTTTTATCCTCGCGGACACCTCGCGGCAGAGCTTGTGTAGACTGCTCGAGATATCGAGCCTTTCCAGCGCCACCGACATGGGAACCCCTTCCACGCCCGGCGCCTCGCTAGAAGGTCCGGATCGAGATGCGGGTTCAGCCGCTCCGCGCATGTGGACACCAAAAATATGACGATGATGATCATAGCGACATTCGCGTCTACACATTTGAGCGCGAGTCGAAGACAGAAATGCTGAATGAACCTCATGCCTCGCCCGATCAGGACGAGAACTCGCTTGGTGGTCCGCTACCCGCTAAGGAAGCCCCCTAAGTAGAAGATACATCTACAACGCTCCGACCGGCCATGCCGAGAGCTGAATCAGAGAAAAGTTGAGAACTCCGGCACAGTCTCGGCATGCACCGAAAGTCACGCAAAGTCTGGGACCGAGTCTTAGAGGCTGCGAACAGAATGTTACGGAGGCCATACATCGCAACAGGAACATGCCGGGAATGCCAACATTCATATAAACGGCCTCAACTTTGAAAGGAATCCGTTCGGTGCTTAAACCCGCGCGATATGCACTTAAAATGGTGCCACTAAGACCGGCACGCCCTTTTCCCCTTCATCATGGGTTAAACCGGCGCGCACCCTTTCCCTTGCATTTCACCTTAATCCGGTGCGCAAACATGCCATCCCATCAAAACCCCGATGCTCTATTTCATTTAAATGCGGTGCGTAGAGAGCATTTAATGTTTTGAAGCCATGCCTTCACCCCGTTCGACAGTAAAGCGGCAGTGATGGCAGCAGCGGCAGATCCTCCTGGTAGATCTATGAATATCCCATCCTCGGATGAGCAGTAGCGTACGGCACAAATCGGCAGCGTCCAGCGTAGCACGTCGATTTCAGACCTCGACGCGGACGAGGTGAAAGTGGCGGGAACACTCCTGAATGCCCATTCTATAAAATGTCAAGTCTGAAGAAGGAACATGTTCGGTTGGTTCATTCGGCTGATGGCTGGCCATCGAAGAGAAGAAGAAGGAAAGAGAAAAGAAGAGGCTTTGTCCCCGTGCCCGTGAGATGAAGAAGAAGAGAGTGCGCATGAGAGAAGAGAGGTGAGCTCGGAGGGGGAGGAGCTTGTGCTCCGTTCCCCCCTCCCCCGCCAATGTATTTCTTTCCTCTTTCTTTGATGTGTTTTCGTTCCTTCGGGGCAGATCCGCTCCTGTATCTTTTTTTCCCTTTCCCTTGCAGATGAATAAAAGGAATGACTTTTTTTGATTGGCATGAGTAGCGTTCTACTGCCTTGATCTCCTCCCCTTTCTCCCGGTTCTCTTGTCATCCAGGGACCTTGGAGACCTGCCTCTCTATGGCATGGCCTTCAGGGGAACCCGTCAGGGGATGAACATTCATGGCCTCTCACGGCATACACCCGTCCCGCCTACGAGATCATCACCCTGAGTTGCTGGAACTCTTGAAGGCTAGTCCTCGAGTCTCCACATGCACTTATGGGTTAACAGAGGCCTCACTCCGAGTTTTGAGGTTCACCCTGGAGCTTTGCTCCGTTTGGTGTTCCCCTATTTGTCTCTGGCAAGCCTCAGTCCGGGGGAGGTGCTGCCCATTTTTCGCCAAGAACAAACGAATCAAGCTATTCTCTGAGGGCCAGAACATCACATGTTGGCAGCCTCTGAACCAAACCAAACAACCCTGCACAATGAACACTTCTAATAAAACATTCATATTTTCATGCTAATCCACCTTAATAAACAACTAAAACACTTTATCTTCCTCCCTATCAACTTAATCCACCAATTAAACGAATAAACCAATCAACAGGTCAATCTGTGGGTTGAAGAAACAAGAAATAGAGCCAACAGAATGAAAGAAAACCTCATAGAAGCTTAACCCGGCGTGCCCTAATCCGGCGCGGTACCCCCCAGCGCCGGTTTAGCTTCACACTCGAAAACTCCCTCCATTTCCTGACGCTCTCCCAGGCGTGCCCCTCTTCCTTCATGGCCATTAACCGGCGCGCCCCTTGGCATCCCTCTACCCGATGCGCCTCCTTGAGCCCCCTTAATCCGGTGGGCCCCCCTTTGGTGTCCCTTTTTCGGAGCACCCCTTGAGCTACCTTAATCCGGCGCGCCCCTCCTTTGTAACACCATAACCGGCGCACACCCCTCCTTTGTAATACCTTCACCGGTGCGCCCCTCTTCTCTCGCGCTTACCTCCCTTCGCCGACGTGCTTAAAAGAAAGAATAATTAAACAAAACAAAGAGTTTTGAGCTAATGAATAAAACTAATAAAAAGTTTCCCCCTTCCATAATCGAATTTTTGTTCCGGGGGCGCTGCCCCCAGAAACCCCCGCAAGGGGCGCTGCCCCCTTGACCCCCGCGACTTGACCGCGCAGGTCGATCCGCGTGCGAGGGCGCACGTTGGCGAGTTCGGGCTTCACACTTAACAATCCGCTTCCCTCGGACTGCGTATGAAGAGAAAAAACTGATGATGCCCCACTAGATCGGACTTGGATCTCGGGAGCCTTCCCCTGAATGTGACCTTGATCCGATCTTATTCTGGGCCGATAGTTCGTTAGCTTGACCCGTCTTTTTCGGGATCCGATCCCGCACCCACATTAAACTTACCGTACCTACGGCAGACATCCGTACGATTTTATCGTCATCCTCGACGCTACTAATACGGACTTCCGTCCGAATAATGAATGGTCCATTAGTGATCGAGATATATGCTGGGATCCAATCCCGCACCCACATGAAGCTTGTCATACCTACGGCAGATATTCACATGGCTTTATCGTCGTCTTCGATGCTTCAAATGCGGGCTTTCATCCGAATACTGAATGGTCCGTTAGTGACCAACACGCATTTACTGGGATCTGATCCCGCATTTGCATTAAACTTGCTGTACTCATGGTAGGTATTTGTATGATTTGCCACCGTCTCTTACACTACGAACACGGACCTTTGTCCGAACATAAAATGGTCCGTGTATGACCGACAAAATCTGAATTGAACGAGGTGGCCTCTCGTCCTCCCCGAACCCTACGCACGGGAACATCGATAAGACCGTCGTGAGTCATGCTTAGACCCTGGGTCCGCCCAGATGATGGTCATTGCCTAACCCATATCCTCGGCCTATAGCCCGCTCCCTCTGAACACATACTGGTTCTGGGATCTGATCCTGGGACATCATTCCATGGTCATTACCTCATATATCCACGGATTTTTCTGCTTCGCCCACTTTATTCCCACCGAGGGGAGAGCCAACCCATCGTCACCACCTGCCGAGGTGCCCCTAGTCTCCTTGGCCCTCTCTCGCTCGGCAGATGGCGGCACCGGCCCAGTTGGGTCGGCCCTATCTTGCCCCGGAGAGGGGAGCGCCGCCGAGCTAGAGTCGGCCCCGGCAGTGAGGAGGAGACCAGCCTTCTTGGCCCACTTTTTGGCCTTCACGGCCTCCTGCAACCTTCCCTCCATGGGATCCTTGCGCTTCGCACCGCCCGGCCGTGAAGTCCCCTCGGGAGCCACCCCCTTGCCCTTGTCCCGGGCTTGGGAACGACCCACAGGGACGCCCGTCTCATCCGCCGCCAAGTCGTTGCCAAGGTCAATGACCTCAGCGGCCTCCTCCAGAGGCTCCCGCCTGGTGTCTGCAACAAAGAAGAAGGCGCAATCAAGAAGAGAGGATGACCTCCACATCCTAAGGAGAATCTCAGTTGTGATACCTGACGATTTCAGCCGTGTGAGAAGACACCGCTCGATGTTCTCCAGCGTCACCAGCTCCTCGGTAGACTGACGATTCTTCAGCAAGCGAGCAACATACTCCTCCACATCTGAAGGGAACTCCTCCTGCCAAGGAGGGATATTCAGGTGGAAATTGGGCATCACTTGGCATCTCCAGGTTTCCTCCACCGAATGTATCTTCACCCAGAAAAATTGGGTCTTCCACCCTTTATGCGAGGAATCCTTCGCCGCCAGCGAAATGCAGCTCCTGTTCCTCCTCGCCTGGATGAAGTAAAAACCTTTCCCCGCCGACGGATGTGCCTTCAACTCAAAGAAATAATGGAAAAGGTCCAGAGAAGGAGGAACCCCGCACTGATGGCAGAGAATTCGAAAGGCAGAAAGGAGGAGGTACGAGTTGGCAACCAACTGAATGGGCACCAACTGGAAAAAATTGAGGAGTGTGAGGACGAAGGGCTCGAAGGGGAGGCGAAACCCGCTCTTCCACGCCAGAAGAAAGGTGTAGATATGGCCCGTGCGGTCGTCCATACTTGTCTCATATGGGGCAACAGCAACAAAGTTGTACCTAAGAGGCAGACGAAACCTGTGCTCCAGCCTCTTCACCTCAGCTTCCCCCAGTTCGCTGTGATTCGGGATGGGCGCTCTCGCCACCGGTTTGTCGCCCCATCCTTCAGCACACAAACGCTGGTCCGCCACGGATTTCGAGGAAGAGCTAGAAGAAGAATTCTCAAGGGATCTTGAAGATTCCGGGGGAGGAGGAAGCTGCCGGACCACCTCCGCAGTTATCCTCGCCAACTCCTCAAATGCCGCCGCAAGTCTCTGCTCCTCCGTTGTGTCTTCACGGCGCATCAAGGAGCCCCAAAAGCAAAGAAGCAAAGGAAAGCCAAAACCTTAGAGAGTCTGGAATGACAACCAGTGCCCAACGCCTATAAACCCTTGCGGGAGGTGGCGCGTCGTTTCGACCTCTGAGAAAAAGGGGGCCCCTTCATTTCAAATCTGTCAGGATCACAATTATTACCGGCCTTGGTGACCACGGCACGTGGCTTCATAACACCGCCAGATCTCCACCCACCTGAGCCACGCCGGTCCTAACCCTCAAATACTACTCGTCCGAGCCTCCTTTGGCTCGGGAGTAGGAGGGGGACAAGTGGAGAGGGGGATTTTTGTAGCCCATTCAAAGAGCAGCCCGACTAGGCCTGACAGGACCCAATGAGGCCAAGCTCGCCTAAGTGATAGCCCACAGGGCCCACTCAGGGAAGAAAGCCCAATAAAAAATCACTCGAGGACACAACCTTCCTAGGCGGCCTCTAGGCTCGGAGGGCCTCAGTGTCGGTCATGTCACAGGAAAGGTCCGGCCCAAGCCATATCTCCGCTCGGGAGAAGAAGGCGTACGCCGACCCATCCGACCCATCCTCTTCCGAGCTAAGCCTATCGCCCGATAGGGCTGGCCTCTCTGAGCTCAGAACGGCCGACGATTGCTTATCCTTTGCAGCCGTTAAGAGTCCACAGCAGGCAGGAATTCAGGAGCAAGGGACTTCTTCTTCCCCAAGGCGATAACGCTCCCACGATAAGGCAATAAAAGCCCACGATGAGGATGTAACCCCCACCTGAAACCCCTCGGCTTATAGGACTCCAGGAGACGGTGCACTATTTAAACCAGGGGGACCCTCCGACGAAGGGAAGGGCAATCATACGCTAAAAGCTCCTGAGCAAGAACCACTTCACCTCTTTTGGTGGAGAGGGATCTCGCGCACAAGCTCTCCCCTCCCTTTATTGCTCCCGCCATAGCTCCACTGACTTAAGCATCGGAGGGTTTTCCCCAGGGACTCTCCCTGGGCCCCCTAATCCGTTTCCCTATCTTGTAGTTCACTACCCGGTGATCCTCCATCCGCTCAGGACCAGCGCAAGATCACGCCTCTTTAGAGTGATATACTTTTACATATGAATGAGCAATTTCATTGAGCGTTAGATGCCTTTCCAAAAACATGATTGGTTCATTAAATCTCATTTGAATTTAATACTCACACAATCAAATAAGCATCATTCCATCACAAGAACATCAAAAGTCATTTCAAAACACATGCTCTTCTAAACACACAATGTTTTGAATTCATTAAACCACACACAATGTTTTGCTCCCACAAACTCAGAATATTTGTTATCATCAAAACTAGGGTCAAAAACAATGTGAGAACACATTCCCAAGAATCTCCCCCTTTTTGATGATGACAAAACATTGTGATAATCTAAACATTTTTCTCTCCCTTTGGCTTGATCAAAAATGGAGAACACAAGAGCTGGAGCATTTTGCATGAAAACCAACCATATCAATGGAACGGGATACTCATGCACACAAGCAAGCAAGCATGAGAGACAAGCATGCATATACATATGTATATCTCCCCCTCAATGAGATAGAATGATACGAAAAGAGCATTTGATTCAAGTCATAGTGTAGAGCATGAGGCATAGTCAAAAAAGGTAGTGCATGCATATGTTAGAAGCACTGCATAAGCCATGATAATAACAAATTCAAGGTATAAAAACATCACAATAATACCCGAGTGAAATATGTGAAAATGAGCAATGAACTTCAAACATACATGGATATTGGTAGAATTTCTAGAAAACACTAGAGGGTTATTTCCTTTCTATAATTCTATTTAGATCATCGACTTTTGGTAGTTTCGCACAACCCCCTTATTTTTTATTATTATTAGATTTCACCATTCGGCGTGAGTTACCTCATGTGTCTCAATGGGGTTTACCGGCTACTACGATTCATCACAATTTTGAGTCTTGTGGATTTTAGCTTCACTTTTCGACGCGAGTTTCCTCATTTATTTCAGTGAGGATTCTCGGCTACTCAGTTCTACATTTCACTTATTTTTTGGGGTTGACAGCTTTTTTCTCACGATTCTCTTCATTTTCGTGTAGAAATTTTATTTCCCATAAAGTGTTGAAAAGAAGTTCTGAAATCCTTATTAATTAAAGTCATATGCATCAACTTGTGTAAGGTGTGTAGGCAATTGCTATGTATGTAGAACATGAATTTATCATAATATAGCTATGACTCCCCCTAAATGTATGCACAAATGGAAACAAATCCTCCTCCTTCGTATATGTCACGTTCACAAATGATAACAATCAATGCATTTTATATAACAAGGAGGTAAGATCTTAGAAGATTTTCAAGAAATGGTTTTCTAGAAGTATATATACATGCAATAAAGTAAGGATATGAAAGTAAAGTCATGCAAGATGATTTCCAGTATGTGGCGGAGAACATAGGTCCGAAGACCAACATCACGCATGGGAAAAATTTCCAGGTGGACATAACCCAACTTTCTACAATCACCATTTGAGATACCGGAGAATCATGTCATTCAAGCACAGTTACTCATTCAAACAACAAATTCCAAGTTCTCTCCTTATTTGAGTGAATTTTTCAAGAGTTAAGGGTCTTGTGAAAATGTCTACAACTTGATTTTCTGTAGTTACATGCATAAGTTCAAAATGACCCTTACTCACATGATCTCGCAAGAAGTGATGTCTAATCTCTATGTGCTTTGTACGAGAGTGCAAAATAGGATTTTTGGAAAGATTTATCACAGAAGTGTTATGACAAAGAATGGGCATGTCATTCAAAGAAATGCCAAAGTCAACTAATTGTTGTTGGATCCAAAGCACTTGGGCTGCACAACTACCTGCCGCCATGTACTCAGCCTTGGTAGTTGACAATGCCACAGTATTTTGTTTCCTAGGGGCCCATGAGACCATGCAACCTCTAAGAAATTGACAGTACTTGCTTGTGCTCTTACGATCCACTAAACACCCAGCATAATCGGAATCCGTGTAAGCTACCAAATCAAAAGTGATGCTACGTGGAAACCAAAGACCAAGATCCGTGGTGCCTAGCAAATATCTGAAAATCCTTTTGACTACTAACATGTGTGAGTTTCTAGGATCAGATTGGAATCTTGCATAAATGCAAACACTAAACATGATATCTGGCCTACTAGCGTTCAAGTACAATAAGGAACCAATCATTCCTCTAAAGAGTTTCTGATCGACAGACTTATCTTCTTCATCTTTATTCAATTTCACTGTTGTTGACATAGGCGTCTTGTGTAGCTTTGCATTATCGAATTTGAACTTTTTGATGAGCTCCTTTGTGTATTTTCTTTGATTGATGAAGATGCCATCTTTCAACTGCTTCACCTGCAAACCCAAAAAATATGTTAACTCCCCCATTAAACTCATCTCAAACTCTCCTTGCATTAATTTTACAAAATCATCATTTAATAAATAAGAAGTGGCTCCAAAGATAATGTCATCAACATATACCTGAGCAATAAGTATGTGTTTATTGTTGCTCTTAATGAAAAGGGTTTGATCGATATTACCTCTCTTAAAGCCATTTTCTGAAAGAAAAGTACTTAGCCTTTCATACCACGCACGAGGGGCTTGCTTTAGACCATACAATACTTTGTCAAGTTTGTATACATGGTCCGGGTTCTTCTCATCTTCAAATCTCGGTGGCTGCTCAACATAGACGTCTTCCTTCACTACACCATTCAAAAAGGCACTTTTAACGTCCATTTGAAAAGGTTTTATGCTCCTAGAGCATGCAAAGGCAAGTAGTATTCTAACAGTCTCAAGCCTAGCCACGGGTGCAAATGATTCATCAAAATCAATTCCTAATTCTTGAATATACCCTTGGGCTACAAGTCGGGCTTTATTCCTAATTATCACCCCTTGATCACTAAGTTTGTTTCGAAAAACCCACTTAGTTCCTATCACCGGGTGGTTCTTAGGTCTAGACACAAGAAACCACACCTCATTCCTTTAGAATTGGTGTAACTCCTCTTGCATAGCCAAGAACCAGAAATTATCATTTAATGCTTCATTTACAGATTTGGGCTCAATATCGGAAAGAAATGCAAGATTTTATATTTCTTCAACTTCCTTGATTGAAGCCCTTGTTCTTACGCCTTGTTCCACGTCTCCTATGACATTATCTTGTGGATGGTTCTTGTGGAACGTCCATTGCTTGGGGAGCTCTTCATTTTGGGTTGGAGCTTCATCATTCTTGTTACTCGACTCTGCTTGATCAACATCTTGATTTTCCTTGTCTTTCTTTTTTTCTCCATCTTCATGCCCTATATCAAGAAAATGATTATCTTTGTCAGACATTATTAAGGTGTATTCATCAATGATCACATGAGGGCTTTCCTCTACCACAAGAGTACGTAGGTTATATACTCGATATGCTCTAGATGATGAAGAATAACCGAGAAATATACCTCTATCACTCTTTGCGACAAATTTCTCCAAATAGTCTTTAGAATTATTCAGGATGAAACATGGAGAACCAAAAGGTTTAAGATATGCAATATTTGGCTTCTTACCTTTATACATCTCATATGGAGTTTTCTTGAGTATAGGTCTTACCATGGCTCGATTGATGATGTAGCCGGCCGTGCTCACCGCCTCGGCCCAGAAATACCATGGTAAGCCATTTTCTGCAAGTATTGTCCTCGCCATCGCCGCGAGCGTCCTATTCTTTCTTTCCACGACTCCGTTTTGTTGTGGGGTTCGAGGTGCTAAAAAATTATGTGTAAACCCCTATTTCCTACAAAAATCATCAAAGTTATGGTTATCAAACTCTCTTTCATGATCACTTCTAATTACTTTAATTTGATACCCCTTATCAGTTTGTAAGTTCCTGCAAAGATCTTCGAACTCCTGCAAAGCATCATTCTTATGGGTTAAAAATAGTACCCAAGTGAACCTTGAGTAATCATCTACAATGACAAACCCATAAAGTTTCCCTCCAAGACTGTGTGTCCTAGTGGGACCAAATAAATCTAGATGAAAGAGTTCAAAGGATCTAGTGGTGGTGACAATGTTTTTGGTTTTAAAAGACACTCTGGTCTATTTCCTCATAGCACATGCATCACAAATTTTATTTGCATCAAAATTAAGTTTTGGTAAGCCTCTTACCAAATCTTTTCTAAACAATTTAGAGAGAACACTAAAGCTAGCATGACCAAGTCATTTATGCCACAACCATGCATCATCCGACTTATTAGCAACCAAACAAACTTTTTTATTTTGGGAATTTTCAAGATCAACAGAGTAGATGTTTCCATCTCTAACACCAATGAACTTTATTTCATGTGAAACTTTATCTACAATGGAGCATTGTGTATTTTTAAAAATGACTTTGTGACCTTTGTCATAGAGTTGACTGATGTTAAGCAAATTGTGATTCAAACCATTCACAAGCAAGACATCCTCAATGGATTGGTTTGAATCCATACCTATTCGTCCAATTCCCATAATTTTACCTTTGTCATTTCCGCCAAAGGTGACCAATCCGCCATCCTTCTCCTTCAGGTCTGAAAAGAGTTCCTTATTTCCCGTCATATGTCTGGAGCATCTACTGTCCAGGTACCATTTGTTCCAATTGGCTCTTAGATAGACCTGCACAATCAAAACAACTCTCAAGTTGATTTAGGTACCCAAGCAAGCTTAGGTCCCGAAGTGTTAATCCTACCATGAGAGAAATGCATTCTATTTTTCATTTCAAAATATTCGTCTTCGGCCCTCATCAAATCACAAACATAAATTGAGTTGCCGAACATTCCACAATAGTAGCATGTGACATTTGGCTTTCTAAACCGACTCCTATGATCGTAAGATCTATCAACAAAAGAGTTCATGCATGAGTCAACATGATTGAAGCCATATGAATCAAATGGTTTTTGAACTTTATTTTTCTCAAATGAATTTCTCATTGTGGGTGAGCGTCCCACATAAATTTTCTCATTCCTAGCATTTTCATTGCTAGTCTTACCATGTTCAACCATTTTCTCTTTTCCTGTCAATTGTTTTTGAACAACATCTTTCAAACCTTTTAATTCAACATGCATGGTTTCGAAATTGGTTTGTAACTCTTCTTTTGATTTCTCACATTCACTCAGTCTCAATTTGAATTCATCCAACTCCTTAACCAATTGAGCATTCTCATTTTTTTAATTTTTCAGCATTTTTATAAGCATGGTGTTTTTCTGCCTCCAAGCACTCTAGTTCATCCATATACAAGGTTATCTTAGATTGAAATTCTTCTTTTTCATCCTTGAATTTTTAAATTTACATTTCATAAATGCTACATCTATCACATAGATTAGTAGAGCCAATCAAGTCACAAAATCTCTTTTTCAAGTTTTTGACATCATTTTTTAATTTCTTATACTTCTGAAACAAATCCGCATAAGCTAGATGTCATTATTCAGGAGTAAAATTTTCAGAATCAGAGTTTACCTCAGAGTTGTCCTCATCTGCCATAAGGCAAAGATTTTGGACTAGCTCGCCCAGTCCTATCTTGTCACCTTTGATTTTGAGCTATCCGAGTCCTCATCACTCCATGTTGCCTTCATAGCTTTCCCTTTCTTTGGCTTGTTCTTGTTCAGCTTCTTTTGGAGCTCGGGGCATTGACCTCTCATATGCCCAGCCTTCTTACACTCATAACAAATGATTTCTTCCTTCTTGCTCGACTTGCCTTTATTGTTGAAGTTTCTCCTCATGAATCTTCTAGGAAGATTTCCATCTCTTCTAGCTCTTCTGAAGTATTTTCGGACATCTTATGTTACAAGAGTCATCATTTCTTCCTCATCACTGTCCATAGATGAGCCTTCATCACTATCTTCCGACGATTCTGGGTATGCCTTCAAAGCTATCGTCTTCTTCTTTTTGCTTTCCCCCTCAGTTGGCTTCATGATGTTGATTTCATAAGTCATCAGCGATCTGATAAGTTGATCCACCGTGAGTGTGGTGAGATCCTTCGAATCTTCTATGATGGTCAACTTTGTGTGCCACAGAGGTGTGAGGGACCGCAGCACCTTTCTCACCAAGTCTTGATTTGAATACTCCTTTCCCAAGGCCTTTAGGTTGTTTGTGATTTTGCTTAGCCTTGCATACATTTGTGTAATGTTCTCCTCAGGCTTCATTGCAAAAAGCTCATATTCCCGAACCAGTAGATTTGCTTTTGTCTCCTGTACTTTTGAAGTACCTTCATAAATGGTTTTCAATTTGTTCCACATTTTCTACGCAGATAAACACATAGAAATACGTGAGTACTCATTAGGATGTATTGTGTACTGAATAATATTCATCGCTCTAAAATTAGCACATGATTTCTTAATATGCTTGTCTTCCCATCCATCCTCATTGGGAGGTAACACATAAGGACCTTTGTTAATGACCTTCCAAGTATCATAGTCCTGTGCTCGCATGAACATAGTCATTCGGTTTTTCCAATAGGGCAATTTAGTCTCATAAAAGAAGGGTGGTCGGTGTATCGAATGTCCCTCGGGGATCATTCCCTTGTTGGCCATAGCAAATGATCTTTGCTCTACAACCGTGAGGTTGTCCTAAATTCAGAGACCCGCTCTGATACCAGATTGTTGTCCCTAAGGTTCTCGTATGGACAAGAAGGGGGGGTTGAATTATCCCCACCAAGCACGATGGTAGTTTTTAAAATTAACGCAGCAAATTAAATAACTACCAACGCAAATGATGATTGGAAGAAATACAAGCTATGAAGAAATTAATTCTCTCAAGCTTGTCGTTCTCACACGATCAACAAAAACAATACACACACACAAACCACAATGAACCACAATGCGAGACAAATTTTTAGGTGATTCGGGACCACGACGGGCTCCCTACATCCACCCCTCACCAAAACGGTGAGGATCCACTCGCTTCAAATGAAGCGCACGGAGCTTCCGCTACGAAAGACATGGAGACGATGTCTCCTACACGATCCACACAATGGATCTAACCACAAACACAAGCTGCAACACCGCAGCACAACGAACCACCACCGTTCACAAACGGTTCAACACACACACAAAGTCAGAGTTCAGAAAAATGAAGGATATGTTCAATACATGCTAGTGAAGCAAATGAAAATGACTCAAACAAATCAAAATAAGATGTAGAAGTGAATCCCCAAGAGTAGGAAAGGGTTGTAGAAGGTCTTCTCTAAGCTTCAAGTCGGAGGGTGGCCGGATGTCGACGAGGAGAACGTCCCCGCGTTCCCCTTCTCGTTCCGCTCCTTTCTTTCTTCAGCCATGGGCTCCAGAAATGAGTGGAAGTAGATCAAAACCACGGATCTTTTCTCAGCTCCACTCCTTTTTCACTTTCTTCTCCTACAAGATGAAAAACAAAGCACATTAGGGTTCACCATACCCAAATTCGGAGTTCACATTCATATATATAGAGGAGTGGACAAAAGACACATAAAACCCTCCCAATACATGTTACAAACCCCCTAATATGTTTAGGAACCATTGGGGGGTAGTTTGGTAATGTTTAGAAGAGTTTTCATTGGGTTTAGAACGCTCTCGGAAATCCCGTTCCGGAAGGGGTCGACCCCATGGGTCGACCCTCGGGCAACCAGAGGGCGGCGAGGACTGAAAATTAATTCCAACTCTCTGGGGCCGACCTTCCCTGAAGGGTCTAAAAATGGGTTTTTAAGCCCCGTTTAAGCATCAAAAAAATATCCAAAAATCATGATATGATTACCATGCATTCAACGAAGTATTAAGACCATTTAAACCACATTTCAACAATTTTTATGTGAATCAAATAAGCACATGTGAAATTCTCAAAAAGCTCATTTTAAGGATACATGAAACACATTCAAAGCAATAACATGTCATGGGAGATGTTCATGAAAACAACCCAGATTTTTAGTCAAAGCTTAAATCACTTGAGCATGCAAGATATCAATAAATGTAGGCATCAAACACCTCATTTTCACCATGTGAGCAAATATTGCATAGATGATCATTCATGAAGCTCAAGTCATGGTATCTTCATAAAAACTAGATGCATGCAAATCATTCACACATGAAACCATATGAAGTCAAGTTAAAACCCAAGTTTCTCAAAACTAAGCACACTCACTTTAGGAATATGATGCTTCAAGAGAGTGATATACTTTTACCTATGAATGAGCAATTTCATTGAGCGTTAGATGCCATTCCAAAAACATGATTGTTTCATTAAATCTCATTTGAATTTACCACTCACACAATCAAATAAGCATCATTCCATCACAAGAACATCAAAAGTCATTTCAAATCACATGCTCTTCCAAACACACAATATTTTGAATTTGTTGTGCCCCTTAGGCACAAGCATGTGCTATGTTGATTTGATGATAGTAATGCTGACTTGTTTTGATGATTGCAACACAGTGAGTGTATTATGATATTATGTGTTCTTTATGATGATGGCATGTTGATTTGAATGCTTGAGTGTGTTATATCTGATTTAGTCTGTGGAGATTGCATGAGTGTGCCATGTTTGATATCCTTGAAGGGTCGACTCCCTCAGACTGTACATCTTATTTAGTGTCTCATGCAGCGTCAACGCTGTGAGTGTGTACACAACATTCTCAAGTCTGCAGCGTCAACTCTATAAGTCTATACATTGCATTGATGTGTTTCTGTGCACATTGCATTTTCCTGTTTGCATTAGTGCATTCATCACTTCTATCAGCATAGTCTGGACTGAAGTGGGTCGACACCCCTTCTTGATGGGTCGACCCCCCGAGAGAGCATGTCTATACACTGTGTGATGTGACACAATCTTGGACTTAAGCAAGCAAGCACATTCGCATTCTAAATGGGCCAATTTGGGCCGCCGCTCTCTCGTCGCTCACCCAAGCCCGGGGTAACTTGGCAATGCCAAGGTGAAGATGTGGGGTTGGGCCCTTGCTGGTAGAGGGCCAGCAAGGCCAAGGCTTGATTCCCAAAAGGATGTGGAACCCAATTCAATGGGGCCGACAAAGTGCCAAGGGCACCGGTTTCACTCTTCCCATGGTGATCACTCAAGGCAACGGGGCTTGAGGATCGGGCTCTCTCTCGCACAACCAGCGGAGCTAAGAAACAAACATTGAAAGACAAGCACAATGAGCAGGGGTTTAGAGCACTTACTCGACCGGTTTGAAGAAACCGGTCCCGCTCGGAGACGAGGGCGAGCGGGGAGGCGGTGGATCCCCACACGCCGCGGCGGTGTAGCTTGACCTGAAATTACAAACGGTACAGCACTACTCCTCACGCAGGAGGGGTGATCTTGGGGTGGGGGTTATGCTTAATACATTCAAAACTACCACCACCCAGGGTGGGGCCTTCAGCCGGCCAAGCAGGGAGGGGTTGGTGGACCGAAACAAAGAGAAATGAGAACTAGGGAAGTTGCAGCTTCAATCTAGAATTCTGGATAGGGGGTCGCTGTGATGGCTATACCGGGCTTGTCCGGACTCCAAATTGATCGAAACCAGCTCCTGAAGCTTCCTGACTGGAAGAGGTGGACTCCAGAATTTTTGGTGAAGCTCAGACGGTCGGAGGTGGCTGCACCAGCAACAGGAAGTAGCCTCCTCTGTCTGGCCGCAGGTACTGTCTGGACTATAACAGTAAGTTGCAGAAGTGACTGAGCGCCCTCCCGAGCTCCGATCAGCACGAAACCAGCGGCATCATCTTCGTGGTCGAGGTAGCTTTCAGCAGGAGGTGACGGAGATGCATTCAGAGGTCGAGGATGGCCGGGGCACCCATAAGAGTGGGTACTGGTCGGAGTAGACAGCAGAAAACAGAACTAGATAGATCGGGGGAGAAAATTCGTAACTTCTTCCTCCGGTGGCTGAACGGGGTTCTGTTTCTTGATCTTGAAAGATGACCGGTAGAGGAAGAACTTTGATGAAGGGGCTTCAGCCTGAATCCACTGGGTTTGTCGTGGCAGAAGGATCTTCCACGCTCTGGTCCAGGATGAAGACCTCTCTGCGCACTGTTGGGAGAATGGCTCTATCTGGCAGCTCCGAGCTCCGATCTTGTTGATTCCACCTCGCCTGCGAAGTAGACTGGAAGGCCTTTCCAGAAAGGTAGGCCACGCCTTCTGAAGAACTAGGATGAATCCGTGGTTGATGCTGCAACAAGGGCTGTTCTGCAGATCTGCACAGCTCCAACCTACTAGAAGAAATGAGAGGGAGATATGGCTTCTTTGGTGGAGGGAAATGGTAGGAATGACCTAAGGGAGAGTGGGGGCTCTTGTGGGGTGGAGAAGGGAGCTAATGGTGATGGGGAATGAGGTGGAGAATGGCTGGAAGCAAGTGCTAGCAGGTGGAGGAGGAAGAGCTACGAATTTGGGGAAGGTGGGTGAGAGGAGAAGGTGAGGGGGGCACAAGTGAGTGGAGGGAAGGGTGGATTTCAAATTCAAAAGGTCTTGGAAGGTGGGTGATTAAGTTGGGAAGTGGAGTGCTTGCATTGGAATGGGGTAGATTTGGTTGGAAGGTGGAGGAAGGTGTTGGAATGGGGAGACTTCTACCTAGGAACTAGGGAGTGGAGTAATGGAGGCCATGGGGAAGTGGAGGGCATTAAAGGAGGTGGTTGGAGGTTGGAAGTGGATGGGAGGAGGGAGGAGAGAGAAGGAAATTCGGATTTGGGGTTGGAGGAGAGAGAAATAGGGGTGAAATAGAGAGATTAAGAGGGGAATGGGTGGGGAATCTCTCCCCTAGGGTCTCTCACCCAAAAACTAGAGGAATCACTCCAATTTGAACTCAAATGGCAAGTTTAACTCAAAAGGATGTAATCATTCATTAACTTCAAATGAAGGGAGTGGGGTCCTATATATAGGCAACCCACTCTTTACAATAAGTCCCTGACAAAATAAACAACTACAAATAACCAAGGGGGTTGGGAGTGCTAATGGGCCTAGTCCAACGAATGGGGCCCAATAGCTTACATTAGACATCATGATGAAACCAAACATAGGAAAATAAGTGCTAGACTTAGGGAAATGACTCAAATAAAATGGAAATACATCAAAATGACTCAAAGGAAAACTACAAAATGGATAAGGGGCCTTAATAGAGTGAGGCCCAAACTCAACTAGCTCCCGAATGTGAAGAAGTGGACCCGAGCCAAAGGGAGTCGTGGGTGATGCCTCCATCAAATCCCCTGGGCCACAAAGAGCTCAACTCCGTCGAGTAAGGGTCCATCCGGCTAAGGTACCGCTCGAGGAGATCTGGATCCAATCGCTGTAGGTCCTCCCGACTTACCCATGAGTCTTCCAACGGAGGCCGATCCTTCCACCTGACGAGATAGCGCTCATAGGCCTTGCTCCGGGTGGTAGTGACCTGCTCATCCAATATTTGTTCAATGCGATCACGCTGAGCTCTTTTGGCTAGTGGACTCTCCTCTCGGGTGGGTGCTCTCTCAAAGGAGGGAGTGGGCTCGATCTCCTCACTAGGTCTCACCGTGGGGCCCTTGTAAGACACTAAGTCGGCGACATTGAATGTAGGACTTACCCCATAATCCTCGGGGAGATCTAATTCATAAGCATTCGCACCAATACGCCTCAAGACCTGGAAGGGCCCAGTCCCACGTGGTCTCAACTTGGAGTTGGCTCCTGGGGAGAGCCTCTCCGTCCTTACCATCACAAAGTCACCCTCTTGGAACTCTAAGTGACGCCGGTGAGAGTCAGCCAACCTTTTATAAGCCTCATTTTTTATGCTAATGTGCTTGCGGATTTCCTCATGCAATTTTGTGAGTGCTGACCTTCTAGTGGTTATGGGTGGACCTGGACAACCATATATAGACCATTTATGCCATGATGCCATATGGACCTTGATGAGCCTTGGTGGGCCGGGGCAACCATATGTGGACTTATCATGCAATGTTGTCATGTAGACTTTGGTGGGCTTAGGTGGACCGGGGCAACCATATGTGAATCTATCATGCAAAGTGGTGATGCATGTCGGGGGACCCGGACATCCGTAGATGCCTTTGATATGCTTAAGACCCATGATGAATGAAGGTGGACCACTACATCCAAATTTGGACCACTCATGCTTTCTACTTGACATGTGGGTGATATGAATGAATGGACCCAACATAGTGTTCATGCCAAGGGGTGTGGAAAGCCTAGACACATGCATACTTTTCCCAAAAGTGACTTCCATGTGTATAGGGGTGGGACAACCTTTGAATTCCCATTGGAACGGATCGAAAGGATCTAAGAAGGTGGTCATCATGGGGTGGGGCACAACTTTATTACCTAGGGATATGTGGCCCAAGGTCTTGGCTCCCAAGGTGTAACCCGGGTCATGGATGAGATTGGTTTGGCCCAATATGATGGGTGAGGGTAGGAAAGGGTGGGTGGTGGGTAAGATGGTTGGGTTACATGGGGAACTAGACTCCCATAGGAAGGGATCAAAGGGGTCGTAGAAAGGTCTTCCTAGAGGGAGGCACTCTATGTCTTCAAGGTTCCCAAATTGTGAGTCATCCTCCTCCAAGGTAAGTGGGCCAAGTTTTCTAGTCGGTTGGCCGAACAAAGTGTTTGGGATCTTAATGGGTGGGTATAGGAAGGGATCGAAGGGGTCATGGTAAGGGTCACCTAAGGAGAGGAACCCTAGGTCCTTTTGGTCCTCACAACCCCTTGATGGTGGATTCTCCTCCTCTAGTAAAGTGATCGGGCCAAAGTTTTTGGTGGGATGGTCGGCCATGAATGGAGGACTAGGCTTTCTACCCGAGATAAGAAGCTCTAAATCGAGGAGAAGGTTGGGCTCATCGGGTGTAGGGAGGAATAGAAGGAGGTCGCTAGTGTAGCAACCAATGGTGTAAACTGAGGTGATAGACCCTATGCATAGGTGTAGGAGGCTAAGGCTCCTAGGTTGTTCTACCATAGGGGTCAACATACTAGTCATCTCTAATTGCCATGCTATGCCCTTGAGAAGGTCTTCTAAGGTCTCCACTTGATAGGATGCTTGGATTGTGGTGTGATAGGAGAAGAAGGGCACTAAGGGAAGGTCTTGTTCTATGGGAGGGAAAATATGGGCCCGGGTCTCTCCAATTGGGCTCTCCTTTAGCCAACTAACAATGGGTTCTCCTAAGATGAGCTTGGTCCCAACTAGAGAGGGTGATGTAAGGTGAAGACCCTCATGTGTTGTTTCTTCTTCAATTTGGGCTTGGGTTTCCTCCAAGGTGGAGAGTGGGTTTGGAGTGTTCACCACTATGGGGTGGGGTATGGGTTCTTCTTCCAAGGAGGTGAGAGGGGCTTTTGAGGGTGTGGTGATGATTGGGGCATGGTGTATCCGGGGTGGTAGGTAGTGGGAAACTTGGGTTAGGATAGGTGAGGGTAGTAGTGGAGGCTTTGGTGGGAGTTGGATTGGGGTAGGGAGAGGAAGATGGGTGGGTTGAAGGGGTTTGGGTTGATTTGTTTTGGGAGGAGTGTCTCTTTTTGGGGGTGATGGAGAGGTAGTGGTGGGGGTTACCATGGGCCTAGGTGGAGAGTTGGCCATGGGGCCCAATTGGGTATGGGGGCCTATGGTTGTGGTGTGGACTTGGAGGTGGGGTGTAAATGTAGTGGTTGGGGTGGGAGAGATAGGAAGTGGTAGGGAATGGGTGATTGGGGTCTTGGATTGACCGGGTGGGGATGAAGGAGTTGAAGTACTCCTTGGGCTTTTGTGATTTGAGTAGGAGGGAGAGGGTTGGAGAGTGTAGGTTTTCCTAAGCTCGACCTTCATCTCATCCCAAGTGCTAATGGGGGCCTCCCTGCGGATCCTTCTTAAACCTTCCACAACTAACCAATGAGTTTTAGCTTGTTTGGAGAGGTGTGCCTTGGCTAGCCTCATTCTCCTTTCATCGTTCAAGGGGCAACTTTTAAAGAATTGGTCTAGGGAAATCTCCCAATCTATGTAAAGGCTTGGGCTGTTGGATCCATCAAAGGCGGGGGTTTTGATTTTCAAGTGTTCTAAAAATATGGTTTCTAGATTTCCCCAAAGGTCACTCTCATTCACTCTTGATGCACGGCTATTTCCTTCAAGTCGGTCGAGTCGAGACATGATATCTTCAAGCCGATTAAGGACATTAGGTAGGGCTTCTATGATAGAGGTGTTGCTACCCACTTTGTTGGTAATGGAACTTCCATGAGAATTTGGGCTTCTTGGGAAAGTTGATGGGGATGGATATGACGGGTATGAAGCGGCCATTCTAGTGGACATGGGAGATGCAACTGAGGACTCTAAATGCATAAAAATGGCCTAGGACCAACTTGATAGAGACAAGTTGTGACCTTGCTCTGATACCACTTGATGTGACACAATCTTGGACTTAAGCAAGTAAGCACATTCGCATTCTAAATGGGCCAATTTGGGCCGCCGCTCTCTCGTCGCTCACCCAAGCCCGGGGTAACTTGGCAATGCCAAGGTGAAGATGTGGGGTTGGGCCCTTGCTGGTAGAGGGCCAGCAAGGCCAAGGCTTGATTCTCAAAAGGATGTGGAACCCAATTCAATGGGGCCGACAAAGTGCCAAGGGCACCGGTTTCACTCTTCCCACGGTGATCACTCAAGGCAACGGGGCTTGAGGATCGGGCTCTCTCTCGCACAACCAGCGGAGCTAAGAAACAAACATTGAAAGACAAGCACAATGAGCAAGGGTTTAGAGCACTTACTCGACCGGTTTGAAGAAACCGGTCCCGCTCGGAGACGAGGGCGAGCGGGGAGGCGGTGGATCCCCACACGCCGCGGCGGTGTAGCTTGACCTGAAATTACAAACGGTACAGCACTACTCCTCACGCAGGAGGGGTGATCTTGGGGTGGGGGTTATGCTTAATACATTCAAAACTACCACCACGCAGGGTGGGGCCTTCAGCCGGCCAAGCGGGGAGGGGTTGGTGGACCGAAACGAAGAGAAATGAGAACTAGGGAAGTTGCAGCTTCAATCTGGAATTCTGGATAGGGGGTCGCTGTGATGGCTATGCCGGGCTTGTCCGGACTCCAAATTGATCGAAACCAGCTCCTGAAGCTTCCTGACTGGAAGAGGTGGACTCCAGAATTTTTGGTGAAGCTCAGACGGTCGGAGGTGGCTGCACCAGCAACAGGAAGTAGCCTCCTCTATCTGGCCGCAGGTACTGTCTGGACTGTAATAGCAAGTTGCAGAAGTGACTGAGCGCCCTCCCGAGCTCCGATCAGCACGAAACCAGCGGCATCATCTTCGTGGTCGAGGTAGCTTTCAGCAGGAGGTGATGGAGATGCATTCAGAGGTCGAGGATGGCCGGGGCACACAGAAGAGTGGGTACTGGTCGGAGTAGACAGCAGAAAATAGAACTAGATAGATCGGGGGAGAAAATTCGTAACTTCTTCCTCTGGTGGCCGAACGGGGTTCTGTTTCTTGATCTTGAAAGATGACCGGTAGAGGAAGAACTTTGATGAAGGGGCTTCAGCCTGAATCCGCTGGGGTTTGTCGTGGCAGAAGGATCTTCCACGCTCTGGTCCAGGATGAAGACCTCTCTGCGCACTGTTGGGAGAATGGCTCTATCTGGGAGCTCCGAGCTCCGATCGTGTTGATTCCACCTCGCCTGCGAAGTAGACTGGAAGTCCTTTCCAGAAAGGTAGGCCACGCCTTCTGAAGAACTAGGATGAATCTGTGGTTGACGCTGCAACAAGGGCTGTTCTGCAGATCTGCACAGCTCCAACCTACTAGAAGAAATGAGAGGGAGATATGGCTTCTTTGGTGGAGGGAAATGGTAGGAATGACCTAAGGGAGAGTGGGGGCTCTTGTGGGGTGGAGAAGGGAGCTAATGGTGATGGGGAATGAGGTGGAGAATGGCTGGAAGCAAGTGCTCGCAGGTGGAGGAGGAAGAGCTACGAATTTGGGGAAGGTGGGTGAGAGGAGAAGGTGAGGGGGGCACAAGTGAGTGGAGGGAAGGGTGGATTTCAAATTCAAAAGGTCTTGGAAGGTGGGTGATTAAGTTGGGAAGTGGAGTGCTTGCATTGGAATGGGGTAGATTTGGTTGGAAGATGGAGGAAGGTGTTGGAATGGGGAGACTTCTACCTAGGAACTAGGGAGTGGAGTAATGGAGGCCATGGGGAAGTGGAGGGCATTAAAGGAGGTGGTTGGAGGTTGGAAGTGGATGGGAGGAGGGAGGAGAGAGAAGGAAATTCGGATTTGGGGTTGGAGGAGAGAGAAATAGGGGTGAAATAGAGAGATTAAGAGGGGAATGGGTGGGGAATCTCTCCCCTAGGGTCTCTCACCCAAAAACTAGAGGAATCACTCCAATTTGAACTCAAATGGCAAGTTTAACTCAAAAGGATGTAATCATTCATTAACTTCAAATGAGGGGAGTGGGGTCCTATATATAGGCAACCCACTCTTTACAATAAGTCCCTGACAAAATAAACAACTACAAATAACCAAGGGGGTTGGGAGTGCTAATGGGCCTAGTCCAACGAATGGGGCCCAATAGCTTACATTAGACATCATGATGAAACCAAACATAGGAAAATAAGTGCTAGACTTAGGGAAATGACTCAAATAAAATGGAAATACATCAAAATGACTCAAAGGAAAACTACAAAATGGATAAGGGGCCTTAATAGAGTGAGGCCCAAACTCAACTAGCTCCCGAATGTGAAGAAGTGGACCCGAGCCAAAGGGAGTCGTGGGTGATGCCTCCATCACTGTGCCCAGAACATCTTCAACTCTGTACATTGCATTCATTCATGCTTTGGAGTCTGCACATTCATGTGCATAGTTCATGGACCAAGTCTAGACATTGTTGCATTGCTTTCACTGCATTGCATTGGCTAAAGTGTGTACAGAGCTGCTTGCATCGTTCATAAAGTCCATACATTCACTGAAGCTTGCTTAGCTGAAGTGTGTACATTGCACTGCATGACTTGAAGTCTGTACATCACTGTAGCTGCATCATCTTGGTCATCGTCTCACTCGAGTAAGTCTGTACAACATTCAGTGTCTAGAGTTTCATGAAGTCTGTACATCAGACTATTACAGCATAAGTCTGGACATTGGATCGTCTATACTTGCGTCTTATGCCAAGTCCGTACAGTGTCCATCAGCATTTAGAAGTCTATACAGTCCACCGTCTTCATCAGCGTCTCATGCAGCGTCTCTGTTGAAGTCAAAGTATGTACAGCCTTTCATGTGAAAGTCCATACATCACCCTTGGAGTCCAAAGTCTATACATCGTGTTTGGACTAAGTATGTACAGCCATTTACATAGTGAAGTCTACACATTCGTTTGCATTGCATGAAGTCCATACAGTGGGTAAAGCCTGTACACTGTCCATGTTTCATACATCGTCAACTCAGTGTTTCATGTAGCGTCAACTCTGCAAGTGTGTACATTGCTTGGCTAAGTCTGTACACTGTAGCTCACATCTCTGTGAAGTCTATACATTGCTGATCGAGCGTAAGTCCATACATTCCAACCATTTCCTACGTTCGCTGCTTTAGCTTCACTCCAAGTCTATACATTGGACTGCCAGTCTTTACCTACGTTCAGAGCCTCAAGTCTATACAGTGGTAAAGTCTGCACATTGTGCTTTGAAGCTCAAAGTCTGTACATTGGCTTCACATCTTCAAATCTATACACTGGCTTATTCTACAAGTATATACAGCATGTCTACACGATCTAAGTCTATATATCGTTCCTCAAAGGCTAAGTGTATACATTGTCTATATTGCATTACATGCTTTATATCAAAGTCTGTACAGCATGCCTTGTTGTTCATAGCCTTCAAAGTCACATTGTATTGCGTCAACGCAGTGCATTGGCATGTAGTGAAGCGTCAACGCATTGCATTGTGCATGCCCTGGCAAAGTCTATACATCGCTTGCATCGATAAGTCTATACATTGACGCCTGTATTATGAAGTCTACACATTGGGGCAAAGTGTATACATACACATTGAGGAAAAGTGTATGCATTGCTGATTGCATTGTAAAGTCCATACATTGAAGTCTATGCTTTGGCCTTGAACTAAAGTCTATACAGAGTTCTATAAGTAAACTGATAATGATACTCTGTCTGACAGGGAATCTTCGTGGAGGCTAATGAAGGGCACATGATCCGAGGATAAGGAGAGTGCCCAGATGAGGACACGTGTACTGACAGCATGCTGGATGCTGCCACGTGGTCCGAATTCTTAGGGCCTGAACTGTGGAAGCCACACGCGCCCTGGCTGCTACTGCTGCTACCGCTATATGTACAAGCCTTCATCCACAGATGAAGGCTGATCGGAGGAGACAGATCGAAGCCTGTGAGTTGAACCAGAAGAGCAGAAGCAGAGAGCCCTTCGATCCAGTAGAAGAGAAGAAGAAATGAGTGAAGAAAAGAAAGAGAGACAGAGAGCAGAGAAGAAAGAAGTAAAAGAGAAAGAGAGAGTGAGATCGTAAGAAGAAGAGTGTGAGAGAGGTTGTCTGAAGATCAGTCTTCACTGGACCGTGGATCAAATCCAGGCCAGTCAGCTCTTTGAGAGCCATATTGTGCTTTATGTTTACAGCTTTCCGATTGCTGTTCATCCTGTCTTTTATTTCCTTTTTATACTTTCCTTCAAGCTGTTACTCAGCGGGTTTTGCAGAGGTGCTGCCTCTGGACGGCTAAGTTGTATTGCCCAGCGGTTTGCAATGGTGGGTTCCACGGGACAGCAAGCTGTGTTGCTCAGCGGGCGAGGAGGATTCCTCGGATGGCAAGCTGTGCTGCCCAGCGGTTGTAGGCAAGCTGTGATGCCCAGCGGTTCAAGCTATGAGTCAGCAGTAAGCCACACTCGGGTTGAGTGTGGGGTGGATGTAGGTCTGCTGGACCGAACCACCTAAAAACCCTCTTGCATTTTGGTTTGTTTTGTTCTATTTGTGCTTCCGCTAGATGAATGCATAGGGGCGCTCAACTGTTTGCTTATAGGTTCAGTAGATGAGT
Organism: Amorphophallus konjac; assembly: GCA_022559845.1. Classification (NCBI taxonomy): domain Eukaryota; kingdom Viridiplantae; phylum Streptophyta; class Magnoliopsida; order Alismatales; family Araceae; genus Amorphophallus; species Amorphophallus konjac. Next base: position 244,904,119 of record CM040125.1, read on the forward strand.
GTTCTAATTTGTCTTGTTAGCATTCCAGTTTTTAAGTGAGCGAAATCTTATTTTGGGTGAAGATTTTTATTTGGGTGAATTTCAAAAAAGGCCACATTCATTCACCCCCCTTCTGAATACTGCACCGAACCCAACACTTGGTATCAGAGCGAGTCTCTGACTGAACAGATCTAACAATCTGCAGAGGATCCTGCTATTTGTTGGTGCATTTCAGAGTGGGTCTCTTTAAATCGTGTTTTGCTTCATTGACTTGTGCTTTATTTTGATCATCTAGTTTAGTGCATTTCTGTTTGGTGCATTTCATAGTGTGCTTTTTGTGTTCGTTATTTTGGTTCTCCGACTTAGTGCCTTGCCTTGCTCATTTGGTCTAGGTGCTTCAGCTTTTCTGTGTCTTCAGATTATTTGTAATGGAACCAATCGTGCCGAAGGATAGCTCCATCAAAGCAAACAGATCCAGCCACAGTGGATCATTAAGCGAGAAAATCAGCCTGTCGCGGTCTGAAATTGATGGAGATATTGAAAGGGTGACTAGTGAATTCAGGAAATTTCTGAGAAACAGAGAAGGAAAGCCTAGTGATGGCCAAAAGCAAATAAGGTATAATTCTAATCCTGCCAAGATTGTTGACACTAATGTCTACTACAAATGCAGAAAGGCTGGCCATACGAAGGCTGACTGTCCAGAACTATCGAAACTCAAAGGGAACACCTCGAACATTGATGAAGAAAGAGAAAAGTCCATATGCTTAATGGCCAACCGGGGAAGTGATGATGAGGAAACCTCATCTCAGGTAAGCTCCGGATCAGAGGGAGTCTCTTTTGATGAATTGATAGTGATGTATGAAAATATGTTTAAAGTGTCCAAAAATTTAAAATCTGAAAATAAAAAATTGAGAAAAGAAGTGAACAAGTTGAAATCTGAGAATGAAGATCTTAGAAACAAACTCATCAGTGAAGACAATTCTTGTAAAGCTTGTGCTATCTTGGAAGAAATGATAAATGAGTTTGATTCTGATCATAATTTGCAAAAAGAACAAATCAAATCTCTAAAAGAAGAAAATGTCTACTTGAAAGATCAAAATAAAAAGTTAATGGGTCTGAATACTATTTTCTATGAAAGATGGTTGACCATTGAAAAAGGAAAGGTTGTTGAAAATGACACTGAACAAAGATTGAAACAGGAAATTAACACCCTCAAAAGTCTAAATGATGCTTTGCATCAACAAGTTATTTCCTGTGAAACTAAGATTGCAGGTTTTGAAGCTAACACTACTGATTTGAATTCCAAAATTGAAGATCTAAAAAACTCCCTGTCAAAATTTGTTAAAGGAAAAGAACAACTTACATTTGTGAAAAATTCAGACTATGCTAGTACTTCAAAATGTATTTCATCTAAGAAATCTCAGAACAATAAGCACAGGGCTGAACAAAAGAAAAAGGAAAATTGCTATAAAAAATCTTCTCACAAAATTCAGTTTAAAAAGAAAAAGAATGTGCAGTGTTTTTATTGCAATAAGATAGGTCATATGATGGATGAGTGTAAGCTGTTTGAATTAGATGACCTAGCTGCTACTACTGCACAGAAAATTCCTGCTAGAAATCATGTTTTCAAAGAAAAGAATTCTGTATGTTTTGAATGTGGGAGGCATGGCCATACAGTCAAGGACTGTTGGCATGCCCAAGTAAGTCATGTTAATAACAAAGTCTTTAAATTCTCTGCAAAATGACCTGTGAACTTTTCATGCTTTAATTGTGGTAAATCAGGTCACAAATCTGCTGAATGCTGGATAAAGAAGAACAAGAAACAAAATGTTCATGTAAACAACAGAACAATTCATGCTCATTTTCATAAGTCTCATGCTGCTGTTGATATGCATCATAGGACCAGACAATCTGTTGGTTCATGTTATTACTGTGGAAATTTTAGACATTCTATGTCTGATTGTTGTCTAATGGAATTTGATGATAATGCTGCAAAAAGGGTGTTTAGAACACCTGTCCGGGTAAATGCAGGACCAAGGCTACTTGGGTCCCTGCAGGATCAAATTGATTGACATGCTGCAGGTGTGCCTTGGAAGCTGATGAATAAAGGGGTTTATGATCCAAAGCACTCAACAGAAAACCCCAGGATTCTACATTTCAGGTTAGTTCTGAACGTTGTTTAAAATTCTATTATCTGACATTGTTGTTTTGCTTGTTTGATTTCTGATGGCTTCTTCATGTCTAGCTGATCAGTCTGCATTCCAGACTCAGCTACTGAGTTTTAATTCTGCATATATGATGCTCTTCTCTCTTTCCATTTATTGCATATGTTCATAAGATGCTGAATGCACTGCACAATCATGTTTGCGGTCGATGCACACCTTGTACTGAGCTTGAATGATTCATCTAGTGCATAGAGTCGATGCATGTGTCTTGTGTCAATGCATGTGTTATGTGTTAATGCAGTGCATGCTTGCTGTTAAATGCATAACTTGCTGATTGTGAATGGCTCATTTAGTGTACACAGTCAATGCATGTGTCTTATGTCTGCATACATCATTTGTATGACTGTCAATGATGCTGTTCAAAGCATGTAGGACTGCTCTATGTTGCATTGTCCTTGTTAACCCTGGTATATCAAATGGTATGTTACTAAAAGGCAGGGAAATCTGCCCGGAGGTTCCTACCATGTGTGAGATGGACCTGGAGACCAGGTCCTCCACCTAGTACCATGGGTCCTGTCTTCATGTAGATCAGTGTACTGCCATCATATTTTGAAAAATCTGAAAAAGGATAAAAATGTTCATGACTTGGATGCATAAACCTGAATTGATTGCATACTTACCTCATGTATCCTTGGTGCATAGTCTGCATGTAGAACAGTGTGTTGCATAGCATAATCCTTGCACCATGGTGTCAGGGGGAGCTGTGAGTTTAGTTATATTCTTGAATCCTATTTACTCCTCATTGTCCCCATTCAATTGATTCATACCTTTTGACGTCAGATGCTATTGGACCATAATGCTTATTGCTATCTTTTCCCTATCATTTTCACTGAACAACAGTTCTGTATCTGGTTTAGTACATTGAGTTGTGATTATTTCAATTGTTCTTTTATAAGAATCACTCTTACAAATTGAAAAGAACTAAAGGTTTAACCTTTATAAATTGGACAGTTAAGTGTCTACACTTCAGAATTTGAGATAAAAGAAAACTTTTATAGCTCTTAATCTTTGTCTCATGGCTAAAATAGAAAAAGTTTTTTGTAATGCCTAAATGTGTTGAACTGGAAATGTCTAGAACAGGTGAATAAGAGTATGTAATGATTTTTTTAAACAATCACTCTAAAAGAAATAAGGGCAGCAGTAAATAAGATCACAAATGTAAAGAACTGAACATTGTGACAGAGCAATGGTTGATTGCAATGAGAAACTGTGAACTCCTCCAAAGAAGCAGGAAAATTCACATGTCATGAAGTGCTTTAGACTATCTCTGTTCATAGGGTCAAATATATAGGGGGAGTCCTCACCAAGTAACTTAGGGTACTGGCCTCTAATTAAGGTGTACCCTTAATGTCAAAAGTGAAGACTATTCCTTGTAGGTCTTGATCTGAAATAGATCTAGTAGTTTATGCCTAGTAACTGGGGGTACCTGCCTCTGATCAAGGTGTACACCTAATGTCAACAGCATAAATGTCACTGGTCTATTCACTTAGTTCAAGTTCAGAAATTGAAAAATGAAAATCAAACTGCTGTAACTCTTTGAAATCAAAAGTCAATGAGTGAAAATTATTTTTCTCAATAGATATTCAAGTTGCCTTTCTTGAAATTCCATGTTTAATCACAAAAGGGTATTATTTCTGACTTATCTATTAATACCATGTGCCTTAGATTCATTGCTATAAATGGAGTCTAAAACTCTTTTTCAGGGGTTAGGTGTTTTACTCTAGATTTATCACTGTTAAACCTGATTTTTTGTCAAAATTGTAAGTTACTGATTCTTATACTTTGACAGTTGTTTATAATCATGCTCTTTTCTGAACCTATGCTTATGCTGTTGTCAAGTGACCCTCCTACCTTACCTACCTTTGAATTATCTATCCATATTCCTTCTTAAAGGGGGAGCAATTATTTAGGGGGAGAACCAGTTCAGGGGGAGTCATATCTTCAGGGGGAGTTTACTATTGTAGAGGAATTTGTATGCATAATGCACTTTGCACTCTTGTTTATACTATTTTTTTCTCTTTTTGATTATGTCAAAGGGGGAGAAAATTTTGTGTGTGACTCACTATCACAGTGTGTTGCCATCATCAAAAAGGGGGATAATGTTGTGCCCCTTAGGCACAAGCATGTGCTATGTTGATTTGATGATAGCAATGCTGTCTTGTTTTGATGATTGCAACACAGTGAGTGCATTATGATATTATGTGTTCTTTATGATGATGGCATGTTGATTTGAATGCTTGAGTGTGTTATATCTGATTTAGTCTGTGGAGATTGCATGAGTGTGCCATGTTTGATATCATTGATGGGTCGACTCCCTCAGACTGTCCATCTTATTTAGTGTCTCATGCAGTGTCAACGCTGTGAGTGCGTCTCAAGTCTGCAGCGTCAACGCTGTGAGTGTGTACACAACATTCTCAAGTCTGCAGCGTCAACTCTATAAGTCTATACATTGCATTGATGTGTTTCTGTGCACATTGCATTTTCCTGTTTGCATTAGTGCATTCATCACTTCTATCAGCATAGTCTGGACTGAAGTGGGTCGACACCCCTTCTTGATGGGTCGACCCCCCGAGAGAGCATGTCTATACACTGTGCCCCGAACATCTTCAACTCTGTACATTGCATTCATTCATGCTTTGGAGTCTGCACATTCATGTGCACAGTTCATGGACCAAGTCTAGACATTGTTGCATTGCTTTCACTGCATTGCATTGGCTAAAGTGTGTACAGAGCTGCTTGCATCGTTCATAAAGTCCATACATTCACTGAAGCTTGCTTAGCTGAAGTGTGTACATTGCACTGCATGACTTGAAGTCTGTACATCACTGTAGCTGCATCGTCTTGGTCATCGTCTCACTCGAGTAAGTCTGTACATCATTCAGTGTCTAGAGTTTCATGAAGTCTGTACATCAAACTGTTACAGCATAAGTCTGGACATTGGACCGTCTCTACTTACGTCTTATGCTAAGTCCGTACAGTGTCCATCAGAATTTAGAAGTCTATACAGTCCACCGTCTTCATCAGCGTCTCATGCAGCGTCTCTGTTGAAGTCAAAGTATGTACAACCTTTCATGTGAAAGTCCATACATCGCCCTTGGAGTCCAAAGTCTATACATCGTGTTTGGACTAAGTCTGTACAACCATTTACATAGTGAAGTCTATACATTCGTTTGCATTGCATGAAGTCCATATAGTGGGTAAAGTCTGTACACTGTCCATGTTTCATACAGCGTCAACTCAGTGTTTCATGTAGCGTCAACTCTGCAAGTGTGTACATTGCTTGGCTAAGTCTGTACACTGCAGCTCACATCTCTGTGAAGTCTATACATTGCTGATCAAGCGTAAGTCCATACATTCCAACCTTTTCCTACGTTCGCTGCTTTAGCTTCACTCCAAGTCTATACATTGGACTGCCAGTCTTTACCTACGTTCAGAGCCTCAAGTCTATACAGTGGTAAAGTCTGCACATTGTGCTTTGAAGCTCAAAGTCTGTACATTGACTTCACATCTTCAAATCTATACACTGGCTTATTCTTCAAGTATATACAGCATGTCTTCACGATCTAAGTCTATACATCGTTCCTCAAAGGCTAAGTGTATACATTGTCTATATTGCATTACATGCTTTATATCAAAGTCTGTACAGCATGCCTTGTTGTTCACAGCCTTCAAAGTCACATTGTATTGCGTCAACGCAGTGCATTGGCATGTAGTGAAGCGTCAACGCATTGCATTGTGCATGCCCTGGCAAAGTCTATACATCGCTTGCATCGATAAGTCTATACATTGACGCTTGTATTATGAAGTCTACACATTGGGGCAAAGTATATACATACACATTGGGGCAAAGTGTATACATTGTTGATTGCATTGTAAAGTCCATACATTGAAGTCTATTCGTTGGCCTTGAACTAAAGTCTATACAGAGTTCTATAAGTAAACTGATAACGATACTCTGTCTGACAGGGAATCTTCTTGGAGGTTAATGAAGGGCACGTGATCCGAGGATAAGGAGAGTGCCCAGATGAGGACACGTGTACTGACAGCCTGCTGGATGCTGCCACGTGGTCCGAATTCTTAGGGCGGGAACTGTGGAAGCCACACGCGCCCTGGCTGCTACTGCTGCTGCCGCTATATATACAAGCCTTCGTCCACAGATGAAGGCTGATCGGAGGAGACAGATCGAAGCCTGTGAGTTGAACCAGAAGAGCAGAAGTAGAGAGCCCTTCGATCCAGCAAAAGAGAAGAAGAAAAGTGTGAAGAAAAGAAAGAGAGACAGAGAGCAGAGAAGAAAGAAGTAAAAGAGAAAGAGAGAGTGAGATCGTAAGAAGAAGAGTATGAGAGAGGTTGTCTGAAGATCAGTCTTCACTGGACCATGGATCAAATCCTGGTCGGTCAGCTCTTTGAGAGCCATATTGTGCTTTATGTTTACAACTTTCCAATTGCTGTTCATTCTATCTTTTATTTCCTTTTTATACTTTCCTTCAAGCTATTAGTCAGCGAGTTTTGCATAGGTGCTGCCTCTGGATGGCTAAGCTGTATTGCCCAGTGGTTTACAGTGGTGGATTCCACTGGACAGCAAGCTGTGTTGCTCAGCGGGCGAGGAGGATTCCTCGGACGGCAAGCTGTGCTGCACAGCGGTTGTAGGCAAGCTGTGATGCCCAGCGGTTCAAGCTGTGAGTCAGTAGTAAGTCACACTCGGGTTGAGTGTGGGGTGGATGTAGGTCTGTTGGACCGAACCACCTAAAAACCCTCTTGCATTGTGGTTTGTTTTGTTCTATTTGTGCTTCCGCTAGATGAATGCATAGGGGCGCTCAACTGTTTGCTTATAGGTTCAGTAGATGAGTGTTCTAATTTGTCTTGTTAGCATTCCAGTTTTTAAGTGAGCGAAATCTTATTTTGGGTGAAGATTTTTAATTGGGCGAATTTCAAAAAGGGCTATATTCATTCACCCCCCCTTCTGAATACTGCACCGAACCCAACAGAATTCATTAAACCACACATAATGTTTTGCACCCACAAACTCAGAATATTTGTTATCATCAAAACTAGGGTCAAAAACAATGTGAGAACACATACCCAACAGAACTCTATATTGGCTATAACTATGGTGGATATCTAAATATACATGACTTAATGCTTGCGCATATAGGGTCCGATCTGGTCCTAGGAGGAGCACCCGAAAGTACTTGTGTTCATGGGAGCTATATTGATCACGGTGTGACATTGCACCGAAGTGCTTGACTTGCTTGATTGTTGACATTGTACGACTCGTGCTTGACTCATACTTGACTTGACATGACATGACTTGTGTGGCCCGAAATGAGTATTTACTTGCTTGATATTATAATAGCCAATTCACGTGACATGACTTGATATATTTACATGCTTGACCATCTTGATACATTTTACATGAATATCCTAAAATCTTGCTAGTTCGTTAACTCTTGATACTCTACTCTCTCTCGTGAATTTCATACGTACATGCATAGCTATACTTGCATTCATGTAACATGTAACTTACTTAAAGCAAAGCTTGTACTTGAGATATAATTTCTACTGAGCGTTCGCTCACCTAATGTTTTTCCCATATTTTTCAGGTAACTCTGGTGCCTAGAATCAATCGGATGGGAACGGGAACGAGTAAAGAGCGTAGAGCCAGCTAGTCATGGAAGCACTTATCTAGTCATGTCTTTTTCCGATTTCTTAAGTCGATCATTATAAATTTTTTTATTGAGTCTAGAATGTCCTTTAGTACTCTTTAATTGAGATTATGTAATAGATTTACCTTAATGGTTATTATGAATGAATTAGATTTGGTTATCTTGCAATTTGTGCATCTCTATCTATAAGGTCAAATTCCTTATGCTATGATTAACATGAATGATATAAACTCGTCACGCGTACCGGGTTCCTTCCGCGCTCGGGACATTATCATTTTTGTGGTATCAAAGCCAAGGATATTCAATTCCTAGGAGACCAAGTCCAAGGATAGGTTTATACTTTTCCCCGGTGAGATTGGGTAAAGCCATGTGTTAAGTTAATTTAGGTACTTAGACCGTTGGATCAATCGTAAATTAATATGGTTACTTAAATCTTGTAGGATCATGGCCGATGAACGTGCTCAATGGCGCGACATGCAATGTACTGTACAAGGTCTTACCCAGGTGCTGCAATAAGTGGCGTATGGCGGAGCCAATCGTGGAGCGGGAGATCTCCACCGGAGTTTTCACAACATGAACCCACCAAAGTTCATTGGTTCGACCAACCCCAATGATGTCGAGCACTGGATTAGGGAAATTGAGCGTATATTCCGTATCTTACAATGCACGAATGAAGAAAAGATCCTACTAGCGACTTTTCAACTAGAGCAAGATGCCCGATTCTGGTGGGAGTCAGTAGAAGCTTCATTACCCCTTGAAAATATCACGTGGGGTGAGTTCGTTGAACACTTCAATAGCAAGTATTTCTCACACCGGATACAAGAGAAGAAGGCTGTAGTGGCTGAGTATGAGGCCCAATTCTCCCGTCTTTCAAGATATGCACCGCACCTAGTGGGTACTTAGAAGATGAAGGCTAGGAGATTTCTCAATGGGCTTCGGGCACAATATATAACTCAATTAGCTTGGGTGGCTATCAGGGCACCGTCCTTCTCTCTGATAAGGTCTTGACCCCTACGACTCTGCTGCAATAGGCGGTCTGTATCAGACCGTTCAAGTTTTGTGCGGTCACCCTTTGGCCGTCTATCCTCTTGGCATAGGTGCATCTCTGTCTTGTTCCTGTCTATTCTGGCTGCCGTTATACGGTCTTTGCATATTCGTTCTATATGTTGTGTGGGTTAGTGTAGACCGTACATCCAGGTTTCATTCCAGCAGTTTCTCATCATCTATTTCACTTTGATACTGCGACATGGCTTGAACGGTCCATCCAAGACCGTCTATCTTGCTGTGCGGTCTCCCACAGACCATCCTTCTGTTGCCATAGTGCACCCGAGGTTGCTTTGCTTGCCATACTTATATTGTTTTTATTCTCCTTGGTGCTGCCTATTGATCCCCCCCTCGTTATATGTTGTTGTGCATACTTGTTCTCATCTTTGCATGTTTATTTTGATCATTGGTTGCTAGTTTATTAGGCTAGACCTTGCATGCACTCTGGTGCACATAGGATCATACACTCCATAGTAGTTGCATTCCTACCAAGGTAGGGTTTCCTCTCGTCTCCATATTCCTTGGAGCCGACTAGGGGACCTTGTCGAGGACCTCTGTAAGCCTCCGTGAGCCGTGGATTCCCACACGGACGCCGGGCAGGTTGTACCGTATCACCCCCAGTCTAGGGTCTGCATTCATGAGAGAGAGAGTCCTTTATAGTCAGCCAGTTTTCCATTCTTACCCTGTTTAGGTACCTTGTGGTCGAGCGAATTCACATTTTAATTAATCCACTAAGGTCCTAGAAGAGAACTTATAAAAAAATCTTCACGCATCATTTGGAATTTGTTTTGGTAATTGGTTGATTCTTTTCTCATCGCTCTCCTCCATTGTATGTTGCACAGTGTCATCATTTGCATCTTTTTGACAGATTAGGCTCATTAGGTCTAGTTCATCTTCGTGTGTCTCCATGTAGCTGCATTTGTCCTGCGTTCATTTCCCTCCTTGTATTCATATGAAATTCACTGTATAAAGTCTCCATTCTCCACCATGGAGCACTTTTCCCTTGTACCATATTCCTATACTTCTCCATCTTCTTACCCCCGTGTGGATTCCTCTTCCCATGCGGGCCCATCTCCTTATTCTTCTATTGGACCCGATTCTGTTAACAGGCCTTCTTATCCCGCCCGTGCTACTGTTGGCCCAATCAATCCTCATTCCCACGTACATAATTCTTCCAGGCCCATGCATTCCTCTATCCCTGGAATGGGCTTTCCTTCTTCTCAGGCCGGATCCCCTTATCCGGCCCGTCAACATTATCCTAGTCTAAGTTCGTCACCCCTTGCTCAAGCTGGTCCATATCCTTCTAGGACTCTTTCTACCGAGGAGATGATCGCTCAACCCCAACGCTAGCTTGATGAATTGCAATGACAAATCAGTCCTCAAACTTCTTTGGACATCCCATTTGCATTCTGAGGTCTTCAGCTTCCACCACGTCAACAGATTCTGGCTTATCGTCGCTATGGTGAAGTCGGTGACCCCTATGTGCATTTGAAGGAGTTCTTATATGAGTCGGCCCAGTTCCAGCATAATCAACGCTTGATGGCCTATTTGTTTGGCCTATCTTTAGAGGGTTTGGCCAAAAATTGGTTTTTTACGTTACCACAAGAGCAGATGATGAATTTTCAAGCCGTTCAAGCAAGATTTTGCCAGCAATATCAAGATAAGGTTGGGCCCATATATTCTATGGTTGATCTGGCCCAAGAGAAGATGAAGCCCGGCGAGGAATTCTCCACATTTTCCGACCACTGGCGTCGCCTAGCCGCGCAAGTCCCCGGGCATATTCCAGAGGGCGAGCAGATCAAGATGGTTATTTCTAACACAACGCCCAAGCTCAGATGCATCTTAGCCCTGAACGATATCACTTCATGGCAACAACTTTACATTCGAGCCCGCTTCATTACCCAACAACTCCTAGTTTCCTTTGACCATGAGTGTCCTCCACCTTCTCCTTCCACATACCCCTTTTCTTCCCCATCCACCACGAGTCCACCCTCCACTACATATCCTTCCACGAGTCGACCGTCCACTTCCACACACCCCTATACCTCCATATGCTCCACCGCATACCAACCCTCCATGAGTCAGCCCTCCGCTATTTTGTCTCCCCACACCCCTACACTTCCGGTCAAGGGAACACTACACCCGGAGCGGGTAGATGCCGTCCATTACATTCCCACTCCCCCTACGCCTCTACATCATTCTAACCTTCCGCCTTCACCTACGCAACCTCCGATACCATCCCCACTACCTTCCCATACCCCTTTGCATCTACCTTGCCCGAAGCGGGCTTCTCACTCTCCATTGCCGGAATCTCTTACAGATGTTTTCAGGGCTTTGACGGCCACCCATGCGTTGCAGCTCCCTCCGGTTGTGCCTTGCCGACCCGCAGTCGGGAACTTGCTCCATTTCTATGAATTCCATCGTCAACAGGGGCATGTGGTTGAGAATTGTCCCGAGTTCTGGGAACTTGTTTACAGTTTGAAAGACAAGAAGATGATTGATTGGGCTATCATGCGCCAAGTTATTTCAGATCTCAGCAGCAAACAGCAGCAGCAGCAATCCATGCCGCCTAAGCAACCGTCTCCACTTCAAGACCAGGGGCACCCTGGTGTTTCTTTAGTTGATAAGATATCTGCTCCGTTACCCACTTCTTCCTCTATCCCATCTCCCCCACCACCTTTACCTACTCCAGCCTCCGCTCGGGCAACTTCTCCTTCACCCTCTGTTTCCGTCACCACTTATGTCCCCAACACCTCTCGACGTGTTGTAAAGATACGCCGGAGAGCGCCACCACCCGCCACTTCCTCCACTATGCCACTACCTTCCTCTCCACCTTCTCCACCCCCACCTTCACCATCTTCATCAACCACATCACCCCCTTTGCCACCACCTTCTCCACCTCCATCTTCGCCGCCTCCATTGGCCACATCTCCATCATCACCCTCTCCATTATCCCCATTACCCTCACTACTATCTTCGTCGCCTCCTCTCGCAACAATCCTTGTTCCATCACCTTCACAACCATCCCTGCTACTGACGCCGCTTCTTTCGCCATCATCCTCTGAGCCCGAGCAGGCCGGCCCTAAACCCATACCTCAACTTTTTCCTTTACCTCCCCCCATGCCCATCATCGTCATTATTCCCCCACCACTTACACCATCGCCACCCGTGCCCTTCAAACCTCTTCCTTCTAACCTCCCTCTACCACTTCCCACTTCGCGGAGCAGGTACCCACTACCTTTGGTGCCCCTCAGGTCTAGTCCCCAGGAAGGAAAAGTGCCGAGCCAGGTTTTGACTATGCATTACAAGCTTCAAGATCGCATTTGCCGCATGCCAGTCCGAGTCCTGGTTTCTGGCTGTTATAGGGACAGTGAGCCTACATTTGCTATGAAGACGGTTGCTGAGAAGAGTTCCTTAGCACTGGTGCCAGTTCCTTCTAAAGCGATGTTGTGCCCCTGGCCCCTGTGGCTTGTGGTTTTGATGACTCGCTTTAGGGGTTCGTGATGATTGGTTTTAATGTGAGTTAATCACTGTGAGTCACCATGTTTTTATTCAGTCATTCTTATATTCAGTCTGTCTTTCAAATGTTCATTCAGTATTTCATATGTTCAGTCAGTTTATCTGCTTACACTGTGAGTCATTGCATTTGAAGTTCAGTCTGTACACTCATCTGTCTGCATGTGTCACCAAGTCCACACATTGCATCATGTGTTTCTTAATGAAGTCTATACATTGGCATGCTGCATCTCTTGAAGTATGTACATCCCCTTCAAGCATCTCAAAGTCTATACATCCTGCACCGTCTCATGCAGCATCTCAAGCCAAGTCCATACATAGTTCATCAGCACTTAGAAGTCTGTACATCGGTCCGTCTTGTTCAGCGTCTTAGTGCATTTAAAGTCTGTACAGCGTTCGTCTCAGCCAGCGTCTCATGCTGCATCTTAGGCAAGTCTATACATCGCCTTCAGACTTTCAAGTCTATACATTCCATGATCTTCCAAGTATGTACATCCACAGTGTGACTTCAAAGTCTGAACATTGTCTCACTCCATCAAAGTCCATACATTTGTCTTGTCTTCAAAGTCAGTACATTGGCGTTGGGAATCAAAGTATATACATCGCCTTCTGCAAGCTTTATTGCAAGTCTTTACATCGGTTTGATATCAACAAGTCTATACATTGGGTTCAACTCTCCAAGTCTGTATAGCCACATTCAATAGGTAAAGTCTATACATTCTTCAGCTGGAACTGTGCAAGTCTGTACATCGTTACTTGCCAAAGTTTGTACATTGGCATCTGTTCCTACGTTGCACTTCCAAGTCTGCACATTGGGTTCGTTACCTACATTCATCTTTGAAGTCTGAACATTGGAAGTTTTACCTACGTTGCACTTCAAAGTCTATACACTCGTTGTATTCCATTGTTTCAAGTCTGTACAGCCTTTCCATTGGAAAGTCTATACATTGGTCGCTGAATGATCTTCAAGTCTATACAGACCTTGACTCGCTCAAGTCTGTACATCGGCCTGCTATCTTTGACAAAGTCTTCACATCGTGAAGTCTATACACTCAACTCCTTCACACTTCAACAAAGTCTGTACAACAGCTGTCTTCACATAGGAAGTATGTACAGCCGTTCACCTCGTGAAGTCTAGACATTTGATGTGCATGGTCTTGAAGCATTTAGGAAGTCTGTACTTTGGTCTGCTTTGCATTGCATGAAGTATGTACATTGCACTGTAGCTACATTGTTTCAACTGAAGTCTGTACATCAGCCTGCATGATTTCAAAGTATGTACATTGCACAGCATGCATCAACTCCAAGCAGGTACATTGTCTGTTCATGAAGTATATGCATTGCTACAGTAACGCAAGTTTATACATCCTCTGTCTCATGCATTATCTTAGGCTAAGTCTATACAGTGAATTGTCTCATTCAGCGTCTCATATGCACATTTGAGTCAAAGTCTGTACAGCCCAAGTCTGTACACTGAGGACGGTTGTTAACCTTCAAGGTCTATACATTGTTTACAGTGCATCCAGCAAGTCTATTCATTGGAGTGTCTTGTTCAGCATCTCATGGCAAAGTCTGCACATTCTATTGTTCAACGTCTGCATGCATTACATGAAGTTTGTACACTGCATCGTCTCAACTTGCATCTCACTGAGCATCCATTCACAGTAAAGTCTATACATACTTCATTGTCTTAGGGTACGTCTCATGCCTTTGCCAAAGTCTATACAGTCTGTTGCTGTGTTACACTATTTGCCTCACTCTAAGTCTACACACTCGTGAGTGTCTCATCAAGTCCATACACTGGCCTTGAGCTGAAGTCTACACAGTGCCTCAGGCTGAGCAAGTCCATACATTGGCTGTTATCCCTCAGAGTTTGTACATCGTAGTGAGTTGAAGGTTGCCTAAGTCTGTACAGCCGTTGGCTTATTATGTGAAGTCCATACATTGAGTAAAGTCTGTACAGAGTTTGCATTGCATCTCATGAAGTCTACACATTGGTAAAACTAGTGCATGCATTGTTCATCACCTGCCTTGTTCACTGCGTCGACGCTGACACTGGATGCGTTGACGCATTGGCCAGTTGCCAAGGGCGTGAGCATCTCGTTTGAGGAGCTGAGGCGACGCTGCACGTTGAAAGCGTTGACGCCTTGGGCTGATGTCCAAAAGTCTTTTGATCAACATCAAGTCTGTACAACATGTAGTCTGTACATTGGTCTTTGTCTTGAACAGAAGGCCTAAGTCTACACACTCTCCTGTTCTGTTAATGCATTCGTCCTCACAAGTATATACATTGCTTTTGCTTTATCTGCTAAAGTCTTCAAGTCTATACACTCTCTCATTGTACACACTTACTCACTTGCTGTTCTTCAAAGTATGCACATCGCATAGCTTCACATATTTGAAGTCCATACATTAGAGAGTTTGTACATTGCTGTCTGCCTGCAACGTAGAGTCTGTACATTGAATGCTCGCTGCATCATCAAGTCTATACACTTGCTAGATTGATTTCAAAGTCTATATAATGCTTTGCATTCACAGAGTCTGTACAAGGTGTTTGGACTTAAACTGATGACTTATCCGATGCTATCTCTGACAGGGATTCTTACCGAGATTGATGACCTGGCTCGTGATCCCAGGAGGACGAGGTATGCATATGCTGACACGTGGATGAAGCTGCCTCGGTTCTGGCGAATTCCTTGGGTGGGAAAACGTGGAAGCCACGCGCCCAGGAGCTACTGCTGCTGCTACTATATATATGAGCCTTCTTCCATTAAAGAAGGTTGATCAAAGATCAAAAGAAAAGGAGCAAAGTCTATACATCCAGTCTGAGAGCAGCAGAGAGGATTCGATCCAGAGAAGAGAAGAGATAGAGAGAGAGCCTACGAAAGAAGAAGAAAAGAAAGAGAAGAAGAGCAGAAGGAGAAGAAGAGTAAGAGAGAGTTAGAGAGCTCGTGAGGGTTAAGAGAATAAGAAAGTGAGAGAGAAGAGAAGAGGAAGAAGAAGCTTCATCTGAAGACTAGTTCCTACTGGACCGTGGATCAGATCCAGGCCAGTCAGCTCCGTTGAGAGCCACATCTGTGTTTTCATCTTTACAGCCTTCTGATTGCTGTGTTATTTTTGTTTATTATTTTCCTTTGTTTTCTGATTACCTTTGTACTTCCGATCCTCTGGACTGAGGTCGGGTCCCTCCTGGTCTGGAGGAAGAGAGGTCTGCGACCTCTAGTTTCCAAGTGGCTGGGAGTCACTTGGGTGTCCCTCCGGTTGGGAGGAAGAGGGGAGGCTGTTCCCCTGGTCAAGCTGTGTGGCAGCAACTGTTTGCAGACTGAGTCTGCTTGGTTCTAGCGTTTGCTAGTGAAGCCTCACTCCTGTTGGGAGTGAGGGGTGGATGTAGGTCTGGAGGACCGAACCACCTAAAAATCTCTTGTGCAGTGATCTGATTGTCTGCTTTGCTTCCGCTAGATGCTTGAATAGGCGCGCTCCAAGTGTTTGTATTTGAGTTGAATCGAATTGGTTCTATGTTGTGTCTATCTCTAGCATCCAAGTTTTTATTTGGCCATTATTCATAGAGGGATACATTCACCCCCCCTCTGTATCCGGGCCTAGCACCCTAACAGTTGGTATCAGAGCGGGTGTCTGCATACAAGGTCCAGCGACCTGCAGATCGATCTTGCAGTCTTAGGAGCTAATTTGTTTTAGTGCATCAATATTCTTGTTACATTGAATCTATCTGCTATCTGTTTCAATGACTTGTCCACCCGTCTTTAGTGGTTCTGACTTCAACCAGTGGCACAGTGCTTTACGTAGTTATGTTAAATCTGTTGATCCAGACCTGTGGAAAGTGATTTCACATGGTCCTCATGAATTACCAATGAAAAGGTCCAAATGGACTGACAGTCACGAATCAATGTATGAGGAGAATCAGACAGCTATAAATCTGATGAAAGCAGCCACTGACAAAGCCTTTCACTCATGTTTCCTTGATTGCAGATCTGCAAGGGATATGTTAGAGATGATGAAGAGAGCCGGGAAAGGAAATCAAACAAGCTGCATGATGGCCAATAGATGAAATCAAAGTGACAGCGATCAAGGCAGCAATCAAACTGAAGAAGATGATGATGATGAGGTAAATCTCTTCGAGAATTTTTTTCTAGAAGATTGGGAGAATGCATATGCTGAATTATTTGAATCTCATGAACTATTAAGAAAATAGTATAAAAAATTGAAGAAGGGTACTAGTTTAGATAGTTCAAGCTCTCCTTGTAGAAATTATGTTGAATTGAAAAATATTCATGATGCATGTATGTCTTATTTTCAAATATTGAAGAAACAAGTCTGATTATTGAAAATTGAAAATCAAGATCATATAAATATGATATCTGAACTCAAAGAAAAATTCGACTCAGATAATGATAATCAGACTCTTGTTGACTATCATGATCAGTATGAAAAATTGCTGAAAAACTTTGAAAGTGTGAACTCAGATTTAAACAAGCTGAAATCTGAAAATGATTCTCTGAGAATATCTGCTAATAAAAATGATAAAAAATTTAAGAAACTTGAGAAGGAGAAAAACTTGCTTGCTGAAAAACTTGAAGCCATCAAATCTGTGAATGTGGAATTACAGAAAAACATTGAAAAGAAGAAAAAGATTTGAAGGAATTTAAGGCTGGAAGAAAACTTGAAACTAATTCAGAAGATCAGCTTCTAATAAATGAATTAGTTCAGAATGACAAACTTAAGCAAGAAAATGAGAAATTGAAAATGCTGAACTCCACTATGTCTGAGAGACTTCTAGCTTTAGAAAGAGGTAAAAGTGTTTGCTTTGAAGATTCTGATAAACTGAGTAATCTGGAAAATGAAATTGAGAAATATAAAACTGCTAACAATGTTTTGAATGAAGCTATGAATTACAGTGAGTAAGAGATTGCCAGTTATGAGTTACAAATCACCTCTTTAGAAAATGAAATCTAAGACTTAAAGAACTCTCTGTCAAAGTTTGTAAGTGGACAAGAAAATCTGGACAGGTTGTTAGGAGTTAAGGTCAATACTCAAAGAGAAGGGTTAGGCTACAACAATGTCAATAAAAAGGATTTTGAAAACAAGCTGACGACATCTTTTATCAAAGCATCAGATGTAGCCACCACCTCAAAAAATAAACAACCAAATGTTCAGAAGAATCAGAAACAAACTAAAAAATTGAAAAAGGTTGATGGATCCAACTTGAAAACTATTTTTGTTAAATCTTCTGAACAGGAAAAGCCTTCTACTACATCTTCAATTCAGTACAAGGCTAAGAAAACAGGAAAAGTGGATAAAAATCAGAAAAGGACTGTAAATCAGAAAATAAATGAAAAGGGTTCATCAGTGTTTGCTGATCACAGTCCTCACACACACTCACATGCATCTAAAAAGAAGATTATCTGTCATTACTGTCATAAAGCTGGACATCTGATGCATGAGTGTAAGTTGATGGAGAAGGATGATAAGAATGCTAGGAGATATCATGATAAAAATCCTTCATCTCAAAAAAGGAGAATTGAGTGCTTTCATTGTGGTAAACTATGACACAAAATTTCACAATGCTGGTTTGTTAGTGATAAGAATAAATTTCATGCAAACGATCATGCTCTTAACAAGAACAAGTCTGTTCCAATAAACCAGCATAAGACATGCTTTAATTGTGGAAAATTGGGTCATAAGAGATTTGAATGCTGGCTGAATGCTGGTAAGAAAAGTTCTAATTCATGCTTTCACTGTGGCAAGATGGGCCCCATTTCAGCCCACTGTTGGCATGCTCAGGGTAGACAATTTAATTCTAAAACTGTTAAACTCCCTGCAAATGGAAATGTTTTTGGAAGTAATATTTTTAGAGGCAAGCACAATGAGTGCTTCAAATGTGGGAAGTATGGCCATACAGTCAAGGACTGTTGGCATATTCAGGGTAGAAATATGAATCTCAAACATGCTAAATTCCCTGTAAGATAATTTGCAAAACTTTCATGTTATAACTGTGGGAAGCCATGTCACAGGGCTGCAACCTGTTGGCTGGCAGGATATCAAAACCAAACTGGTTTTGGCAAACAGAATTTTTATTCTGTTAACAAGAAATCTCATGCTTATGCACATAGAATTCATGCTAACAAGAATGTGCATAAATCAGATCTGAAAACTATTCCTAGAAATGTGCTGAGAAAACCTACTAGGAGTAATACTGCTCTGTCAGGACCCAAGACTTCTTGGGTACCTGTTTGTGCAAAATAACATTGCTATGCAGGTGTGCCTTGGGACTGGAATAAAAAGAAGTAATGATCCAAGGCACTCAAGAAGAAAACCCCATACTGAACTTTTCAGGTAAACTTCCTGTTCTTCTTGTTTTTTAGTTTTAGTGCATAGCAAGTTAAATCCGTTTTTGCATTTTCATTCATCATCTGCCATGTGCATTATTTTCTGATCATGCATTTGCTGAGAGTTTTGTGCAAATATCAGATTAAAAAGGGTTGTCAGTATCAAATGCATACATAGGCGAATTGCAATTGCTTGATAATTCTGTTATGCATAAACTCTGAAAACAAATTGCATTTCAAATTTTCTGAAAAAATCTGAACTGCTTATGAGTGTTGGTATCAGACTTGAAACTTGTGTGTTGCAATAGCTCACTGAAATTCTGAATTGCATATAGGACTGCATGTTGAATAATTATGCATGACCTCAATGGTATATAAATGGTAAGCTACCAAAAGGTAGGGAGGTCTGTCTGGAGGTTCTTACTATGTGTGAGGTGGTCTTTTAGACCAAGTGCTCCGCCTAGTACCATGGGTCACCTTGCTGATTAGGACAGTCTGAATGTGCATGAATCATTTGGTATCATATGTTCAGTTTCCAGTGCAAACATTACATGTTTTCAGGGGGAGTTACTTGCATATCCTTGCATAGCATTCAATGTTGAGTCTTTGCATGTCCCTGCATACATATAGTGCATTGCATTTCCTTATATTGAAAATGCCAAAAAGAGAGTTTGAATGCATATAGTGAGGGGGAGTCAATGCATTGCATATAGGTTGTCAAATGCATACATGTGTCAGAACTCATTGCATATCCTTTCTTACTGATTTTGTTGACAAACCTTAATCATATTCTGAAATCTTTGAGCTTCACAATCTCTCTTAACAATTGGTATTCCTCCTATCAATTGGTATCATTTGGGTTCAGAATTCCATCAGTCCTCCGTGAAGATTTCAATGGGCTATCTCGATCATAAATCTGAAAATTTTGAACTAGAAATCTTCTATTATACAGTTTTATGAATGTCTGAAATAACTCATGTGGTTTAAGTTTAATGTTCATGGAGTTTAACTTTAAAATCTCTTAAAAATATCTGAAGCATGTTTAATAAACCTTAACCATTTGTTTCATGCTGTGTCTTGTGAAATTTTTTTGAAATCTGCACTTTTGAATACATGACTTTAATTGGTTAAGTACATGAAACTATTATTGATTTGAAGCAAATGAATGTCTCTGAAATGTTTAAAGGGTTATATCTGTCAGAGCAATGATATTGGTCACTGAGAAACACAAGTCCAAAGGACTGTGTCATGAGGTGCCTTAGTTAACTCTGCATAAAATTCATTGAAAATCAGGCAGAGCAATGGCATGCACACTAAGAAATACAACTCACTCATTAAAAAAAAAATGATTTGTAGTGTGTCATGATGTGTAAATGCTAACTATGTTCACATAAAGCATGACAGTTAGTCACACTAAGGGCTTAGGGATATTGGCCTCTAATCAAGGTATATCCTCTAGTTACAATGTGTGCACTGAACTAGAGTGCTTGTAAAATTTGTAGCAAGAAAGTTGTTGAACAAATCTGAATATTGATGCTAAAATCAAATTGCTACAACTCTAGATAAAATCATATGACTTCATAATTGCGTGATTTCAATACTGATGCATGTAATTCTGAAAGAAGTCAATAAATTTGATTGTGTAAGAGAAAGAGAGTTTTATCAAGATAAATATGAGGGCTTGGTTCATTTTTATTAAACCCTGGTTTTAGATATCAATATAGAATTTTACTGATAAACTCTACATATATCATGTTTAAACCATGTTGTTCAATAAAGCTCATTCATAAGCCCTTATAATGGAAGACTTTGAAAACTTATGTTTTGGATTTATGAGATTGATATCTCTCTGAAAATCTGACTGCATTTCTTGTAATTGGAGCTTCTTTGAAAAATCTGCTACTTGAAACTTTTCTGCTCAATATCATTGATTCATTGACCTGAACCTCTCCTTGTTATCGATCTCATAAGATTCCACTTATTGAGGGGGAGCTTCCATGTCATATGCATCATGCTGCATAGAAACTCTTAAAGGGGGAGCATTGTGTTCTTGCATTCATATTTCTATGGGGAGCTCTTGCATTTTGGTATCTCTTTCTGCATCTGCATTCATATTGATTATATCAAAGGGGGAGATTTTTGCCAAAGGGGGAGAATTTTATTCAATCATTGCATGCTGGTTGGCTTTCACTTCTCAAACTATTTTCTTTTTGATGAAGTCAAAGGGGGAGAATAGTTTGAGTCATCAGAATGACTTTCATAAGAATGTATTACATCATTAGAATGACTCACTGTGCATTGTTGCCATCATCAAAAAGGGGGAGATTGTTGTGCCCCTGGCCCCTCTGATGACTTTCATAAGAATGTATTACATCATCAGAATCACTCACTGTGTATTGTTGCCATCATCAAAAAGGGGGAGATTGTTGTGCCCCTGACCCCTGTGGCTTGTGGTTTTGATGATTGGCTTTAGGGGATTGTGATGATTGGTTTTAATGTGAGTTAATCACTGTGAGTCACCATGTTTTTATTCAGTCATTCTAGATTCAGTCATTCTTATATTCAGTCTGTCTTTCAAATGTTCATTCAGTATTTCATATGTTCAGTCAGTTTATCTGCTTACACTGTGAGTCATTGCATTTGAAGTTCAGTCTGTACACTCATCTGTCTGCATGTGTCACTAAGTCCACACATTGCATCATATGTTTCTTCATGAAGTCTATACATTGGCATGCTGCATCTCTTGAAGTATGTACATCCTCTTCAAGCATCTCAAAGTCTATACATCCTGCACCGTCTCATGCAGCATCTCAAGCCAAGTCCATACATAGTTCATCAGCACTTAGAAGTCTGTACATCGGTCCGTCTTGTTCAGCGTCTTAGTGCATTTAAAGTCTGTACAGCGTCTGTCTCAGCCAGCGTCTCATGCTGCATCTTAGGCAAGTCTATACATCGCCTTCAGACTTTCAAGTCTATACATTCCATGATCTTCCAAGTATGTACATCCACAGTGTGACTTCAAAGTCGGAACATTGTCTCACTCCGTCAAAGTCCATACATTTGTCTTGTCTTCAAAGTCAGTACATTGGCGTTAGGAATCAAAGTATATGCATCGCCTTCTGCAAGCTTTATTGCAAGTATGTACATCGGTTTGATATCAACAAGTCTGTACATTGGGTTCAACTCTCCAAGTCTGTACAGCCACATTCAATAGGTAAAGTCTATACATTCTTCAGCTGGAACTGTGCAAGTCTGTACATCGTTACTTGCCAAAGTTTGTACATTGGCATCTGTTCCTACGTTGCACTTCCAAGTCTGCACATTGGGTTCTTTACCTACGTTCATCTTTGAAGTCTGAACATTGGAAGTTTTACCTACGTTGCACTTCAAAGTCTATACACTCGTTGTCTTCCATTGTTTCAAGTCTGTACAGCCTTTCCATTGGAAAGTCTATACATTGGTCGCTGAATGATCTTCAAGTCTATACAGACCTTGACTCGCTCAAGTCTGTACATCGGCCTGCTATCTTTGACAAAGTCTTCACATCGCGAAGTCTATACACTCAACTCCTTCACACTTCAACAAAGTCTGTACAGCGGCTGTCTTCACATAGGAAGTATGTACAGCCGTTCACCTCGTGAAGTCTAGACATTTGATGTGCATGGTCTTGAAGCATTTAGGAAGTCTGTACTTTGGTCTGCTTTGCATTGCATGAAGTATGTACATTGCACTGTAGCTACATTGTTTCAACTGAAGTCTGTACATCAGCCTGCATGATTTCAAAGTATGTACATTGCACAGCATGCATCAACTCCAAGTAGGTACATCATCTGTTCATGAAGTATATACATTGCTACAGTAACGCAAGTTTATACATCGTCCGTCTCATGCATTATCTTAGGCTAAGTCTATAAAGTGAATTGTCTCATTCAGCGTCTCATATGCACATTTGAGTCAAAGTCTGTACAGCCCCAGTCTGTACACTGAGGATGCTTGTTAGCCTTCAAGGTCTATATATTGTCCACAGTGCATCCAGCAAGTCTATTCATTGGAGTGTTGATGTGACACGACCTAAGGGTGCAATGGTATCAACCAAATGAACCTCGGACCTAGACTTGCAAGCCCACTTACAAATTAGCGGACTCGATGTTGGCGGACCAATATCGCAGCACAACCCTTTCCCCGTGGTGACTAAGTGATGGTAGGGTGGATTCGAGAGCCTAAACCACGCTGCTTAGGGTGATGACTTGGCCAATGAGTTCCCCTCCCTTGGATTGGAGCACCCACATTAGTGGGGCGGACGCCGTGCCTTGGGGGCACGGGGATCTCTCCTCACCCAAACCGCGGTCGCCACTCATGATCGAGAATCACGGGACCAGGCACTCTCTTCCTCGTCGGCTGAACTTAGAAATGATACTAAGAAAACACAAATATCCAAGGAGGGTTCAGCATATACCTGACCGGTGTGAGGACACCGGCCCCGAGTCGGAGACGTGGGCGAGCGGGGAAGCGTGTGTTCCCCACACGCCGCGCCGGGGAAGCTTGACCTGCCCAAGAGAAGTTACAACACTACACCTCTCGCAGGAGGGGGATCTTGGGGTGGGGGTTAATGGATATTACAACCAAAATTACCACCACGCAGGGAGGGGCCTTCAGCCGGCCAAGCGGGGAGGGGAAAATGAGCAAGGAACACCGAAGATGGAGATTGCCGATTTTGCCCGCGTTCTGTGGGTGCTGATAGCCGAGTGGAGAACAGACTGCTGCGACTACTACCGATTTTTGTTGGGGACGAAACCACCTGGAAAAGCTTCATAGGAGGCCAGGGAAGTCGTCCAATTTTTGCTGAATTCTTCTGGTGTCGAGGCTGATCTTGATGGAGGCCCGAATAGGGAGGCAGACCCTCGGACTGGCAGCTTTTGATTTCTAGTAGTAGGTTGCAGAGGGTGCCCTGACAGCTCCCGGACTTGGAATCAAGCACCGTCAGAGTCGCTGGAACCGTGGATGAGTCTTATGTGCAGAAAAATTGACAGGGAAGTCAACCGATGTCGGAGAAAATCAGGAGATGCAGAACAATGGCGACTGGTCGATGCAGACTGTGGGTAGCAGGACCATGTAACTGAGGGAGAAAAAGGATAACTCCTTCCACGGGATGCTGAACGGAGTTCTGCTTCTTGATTCTGAAAGTAGACAGGAAGAAGAAGAACTTTGTAGAAGAGCTTGTGGGCTGATTCTTCCGAGGTTTGTCGTGGCAGAGCTTCTAATCCGATTCTGGTACTCAGCAGGGGCAGCTCTGCGCAGTTGAGGGAGAACGGATCTCTCGGTCAGCTCGGAGCTCGGAGGGGGACGAGACCACCGCCGTTGTAGAGAGGACAGGCAGCCGCTTCTATGGACTACTCTTGGGCTTCCAAGAACATCCGGGGGAGGTCGGGGTCGCTGCTGCAAGCATCAGGTCTTCTGCAGGTCCTCTTACTCTAGATGGTAGAAGGTGGGGTGATGGAGGTGAACAAGGAAAGATGGAGAGGATGAGAGGGGGGCGACCCTAACCAAAGGGGAGGGGTCTTGGGCGCCCTAGGGCTATGGAGGGAAAGGGATTTTTGAATTCAAATGGTCTGGAGAAGTGGAGGGTTGCATGGGAGAGAGGGAAGGGTGCTTGGGAAAGGGATGAGGTGGTTGGAGGGTGGCTTAGTGATTGGGGATGCTCCCTTGGGACTAGGGGGTGGAGTAATGGGATGTGTGGGGAAGGGGAGTGGCCTTTAATGGGGGTAGGTGGGAGAGTGGTGGTTGGGAAGGGAGGAGAGAGAAAATTTTTGAAATTGGGTGTGGAGGAGAGAGAAAGGGGAGTGAAAGAGAGAGATTAAGAGAGGGATGGGTGGGATTCTCTCCCTAAGGTTTCTCACCTCACTAATGGATTCACTCCACCATAAAAATGAAGATAGAATACAAAAAATGGCACATTTTTCATTCATTGATTCATTCCCTTCAAATGAAGGAAATGGGGCCCTATATATAGGAAACCCACATTTTACAATAAGACCCTGACAAAAGGCTTAATAACAAATAACCGAAGGGGTAGGGGGGGCTTAATGTTCCAAGCCCAATGAATTGGGCCCAATAGCACACTAAACAATCTAATGACACTCAAACTTAGGAAAATAAATGCAAGACCTAGGGACATGACTCAAATAAAATGAAAATTACATAATTATGACTCAAAGAAAATACGAAAATTACATGAACTGAATCAGAAAAATGTGACGGACATAATGGAACCATGCTGGTGAACAACCGGTAAATATGAAGGGTGAGAGATGCCCCCATCATACTCCCGGGGTGCGAAGAGCTCGACTCCGTCGAGTAAGAGTCTTTCCTAGCTCGCCCATGTGTCCACCATCGTGGCCGGCCCTTCCACATCACAAGATACTGCTGGATTGCCCTGCTCCTGATGGTGTCATTATGTTTAACTAGTATCAAATCTTTGTGCTCATGCCGGGCTCTCAAGGTTAGAAGGGGATTCTTATTGGTGGGGTCACTCTTAAAAGGGGGTATGGGCTCAATATCCTCGCTAGGTGCCACCGCGGGGCCCTTGCAGGGCACAAGGTCCGCCACACTACAATGAGGGTTGACCCCATATTCCTTCAGAAGGACCAACTCATTGGCATTTATGCTCAATCGCCCCAAGACCTTAAAGGGGGCAGTCTCTCGATCCCTGAGCATAGAGGCGACTCTAGGGAAGAGCCTCTTCATCCTGACCATCAGATAGTCACCCTCTTGGAAGTCTTGGTTTCTTTTGCGGGTATCAATTCGCCTTTGACAAATCCTTTTGCCTTTGATGATGGGCCTGCAAGTATGCAATCCTGAGACATAGTTGGTGAATGCTAGCACTCTATTGGATGTTGGGGGTCCCGGGCACCCAAATGTGGACCTGGCATGTCTAGACTCCCTATGAAGATTAGTGAGGATAGGAGGGCCTGGACCTCCAAATGTAGCTCTATCATGCAAAGGGGTGGCAAATGCCGGGGGACCCGGACACCCAAGAATGCACCTATCATGCTTAAGACTCATGATGAATGGAGGTGGACCATTACATCCGAAAATGGTCCATTCATGCTTCCTACTTGACATGTGGGTGATGTGAATGAATGGACCCGTCTTATGAATCATGCCAAGTGATGTGTTGTGCCAAGACTTATGCATTCCTATCCCAAAGATGACTTGCATGTGTATGGGTGTGGGATGGCCTTTGAACTTCCATGTGAAAGGGTCAAAAGGATCTAGGAAGGTGGGCATTATGGAGAGGGGCTCTTCCTTGCTTCCTAGGCATATGTTGTCTATGGCGATGGTTCCCTTTGTGTGGCCCAAGTCTTGGAAGAGGTGATCTTGGTCCAACATGGTTGGTTGGGGTAGGGAAAGGTGAGTTGTGGGTAAGGTGGGTGTATCACATGGGTAACTAGGCTCCCATTGGAAGGGATCAAAGGGGTAATGGACTGGGCTTCCTAGAGGAAGGAACTCTATGTCCACATGGTCTACGCATGGTGGGTCGTCCTTCCCCAAGGTAACTGGACCAAGGTCTTTAGTGGGCCAGTCGATCAAGGTACTTGGGATCTTAATGGTAGTGGAGTGGACCATGATGGGTTCTTCATCCATGGGGAGAATGAGAAGGAGGTCACTAGTGTAGCAACCAATGGTGAAGAATGAGGTGATAGAACCATCACATGGGTGGATGAGACTAAGTCTTCTTGGGTGGGCCGCTCCTATGGTCAATAAGCAAGTCAACTTTAGTTGCCATTCTAAACCGTTGAGGAGATCATCCCAACCATTTACCTCATAGTAGGATTGGAATGTGGTGTGATAGGAGTTAATGGGTGCTAATTGGAAAGGGTGCTCCATGGTTGGGGTTTGAAAGTACAAGGCATGAGGGATGGGATTGTGCTTGAGCCATTTGTTGATGAGTTCTCCTACGGTCACCACCTTTTGCATGAGATTGAGTGGTTTGGGGAGGTATGTGTTTATTTGGACGGAGATGAGTTGATGTCCTTCTTCCTTATTGATAGGAGTATGAATTTCCTTGAATGTGGGGAAGGGATTTGGGTTGGTGTCCAATCCCGGGGATTTTGTCTTGTGGGCCGGGTTCTCCTCATGTTCAGTCATGACCTCATTCATTCTTTGAAGTGGGTTGAGAGGGCATGGTGGCCGGGTATGGGGCTCCGGTGGGTGAGGGAACAAAAGGTTGTTGAAACCATGGGCTCCCGGGAGATGTGGGGGATGAACTAGGCAAGACCAACGCAATGGGTGGAAGGTGGTATTCCGTTCATCAAGCCATTGTGTCCCTAGGATTATGCAAGGGCCTTCCAAAGTACCAATTTGACACCATGCTCCATCAAAGTATTTGATCTCTCCAAACCATTTATAGAATTCAACGAAGACTAGGTCTCCGTTGTGCACAATTTATCCGGTCGTAGAGAGGGTGGCTACAATTTCGGGGGATACCCAATTATCTTCTACCATGTAGATGAAGTCAATTTCTGTGGGGCTCCCATTAGGTAGGTATGCTTGGGATATGATGGGAATTTGGGCCTTTTGGTCTGTAGACTCAATGACAATGGGAGGTGGATAATGCATGGAACGATCCGATGAGAACTCTAATGCAAGCGTGCCCATGGACTTGACTTGTGAGAACAAGTCAAAGACTTGCTCTGATACCACTTGATGTGACACGACCTAAGGGTGCAATGGTATCAACCAAATGAACCTCAGACCTAGACTTGCAAGCCCACTTACAAATTAGCGGACTCGATGTTGGCGGACCGATATCGCAGCACAACCCTTTCCCCGTGGTGACTAAGTGATGGTAGGGTGGATTCGAGAGCCTAAACCACGCTGCTTAGGGTGATGACTTGGCCAATGAGTTCCCCACCCTTGGATTGGAGCACCCACATCAGTGGAGCGGACGCCATGCCTTGAGGGCACGGGGATCTCTCATCACTCAAACCGCGGTGGCCACTCGTGATCGGGAATCACGGGACCGGGCACTCTCTTCCTCGCCGGCTGAACTTAGAAATGATACTAAGAAAACACAAATATCCAGGGAGAGTTCAGCATATACCTGACCGGTGTGAGGACACCGGCCCCGAGTCGGAGGCGTGGGCGAGCGGGGAAGCGTGTGTTCCTCACACGCCGCGCCGGGGAAGCTTGACCTGCCCAAGAGAAGTTACAACACTACACCTATCGCAGGAGGGGGATCTTGGGGTGGGGGTTAATGGATATTACAACCAAAATTACCTCCACGTAGGGAGGGGCCTTCAGCCGGCCAAGCGGGGAGGGGAAAATGAGCAAGGAACACCGAAGATGGAGATTGCCGATTCTGCCCGCGATTTGTGGGTGCTGACAGCCGAGTGGAGAATCAACTGCTGCGACTGCTACCAATTTTTGTTGGTGACGAAACCACCTGGAAAAGCTTCTTAGGAGGCCAGGGAAGTCGTCCAATTTTTTCTGAATTCTTTTGGTGTCGAGGCTGATCTGTATGGAGGCCCGAACAGGGAGGCAGATCCTCGGACTGGCAGCTTCTGATTTCTAGCAGTAGGTTACAGAGGGTGCCCCGACAGCTCCCGGACTCGGAATCAAGCACCGTCAGAGTCGCTGGAACCGTGGATGAGTCTTCTGTGCAGAAAAACTGACGGCGAAGCTAATCGATGTCGGAGAAGATCAGGGACGCAGAACAATGGCGACTGGTCGATGCAGATTGTGGGCAGTAGGACCGTGTAACTGAAGGAGAAAAAAGATAACTCCTTCCACGGGATGCCGAACGGAGTTCCGCTTCTTGATTCTGAAAGTAGACAGGAAGAAGAAGAACTTTGTATAAGAGCTTGTGGGCTGATTCCTCCGAGGTTCGTCGTGGCAGAGCTTCTAATCCGGTTATGGTACTCAGCAGGGGCAGCTCTGCGCAGTTGTGGGAGAACGGATCTCCCGGTCAGCTCGGAGCTCGGAAGGGGACGAGACCACCGCCGTTGCGAAGAGGACAGGCAGCCTCTTCTATGGACTACTCTTGGGCTTCCAGCAACGTCCGGGGGAGGTCAGGGTCGCTGCTGCAAGCTTCAGGTCTTCTACAGGTCCTCTTACTCTAGATGGTAGAAGGTGGGGTGATGGAGGTGAACAAGGGAAGATGGAGAGGATGAGAGGGGGGCGACCCTAACCAAAGGGGAGGGGTCTTGGGCGCCCTAGGGCTATGGAGGGAAGGGGATTTTTGAATTCAAATGGTCTAGGGAAGTGGAGGGTTGCATGGGAGAGAGGGAAGGGTGCTTGGGAAAGGGATGAGGTGGTTGGAGGGTGGCTTAGTGATTGGGGATGCTCCCTTGGGACTAGGGGGTGGAGTAATGGGATGTGTGGGGAAGGGGAGTGGCCTTTAATGGGAGTAGGTGGGAGAGTGGTGGTTGGGAAGGGAGGAGAGAGAAAATTTTTGAAATTGGGTGTGGAGGAGAGAGAAAGGGGAGTGAAAGAGAGAGATTAAGAGAGGGATGGGTGGGATTCTCTCCCTAAGGTTTCTCACCTCACTAATGGATTCACTCCACCATAAAAATGAAGATATAACTCACAAAATGGCACATTTTTCATTCATTGATTCATTCCCTTCAAATGAAGGAAATGGGGCCCTATATATAGGAAACCCACATTTTACAATAAGACCCTGACAAATGACTTAATAACAAATAACCGAAGGGGTAGGGGGGCTCATGGGCCAAGCCCAATGAATTGGGCCCAATAGCACACTAAACAATCTAATGACACTCAAACTTAGGAAAATAAATGCAAGACCTAGGGACATGACTCAAATAAAATGAAAATTACATAATTATGACTCAAAGAAAATATGAATATTACATGAACTGAATCAGAAAAATGTGACGGACATAATGGAACCATGCTGGTGAACAACCGGTAAATATGAAGGGTGAGAGATGCCCCCATCAAGTGTCTTGTTCAACGTCTCATGGCAAAGTCTGCACATTCTATTGTTCAACATCTGCATGCATTACATGAAGTTTGTACACTGCATCGTCTCAACTTGCGTCTCACTGAGCATCCATTCACAGTAAAGTCTATACAGACTTCATCGTCTTAGGGTACGTCTCATGCCTTTGCCAAAGTCTATACAGTCTGTTGCTGTGTTACACTATTTGTCTCACTCTAAGTCTACACACTCATGAGTGTCTCATCAAGTCCATACACTGGCCTTGAGCTGAAGTCTACATAGTGCCTCAGGCTGAGCAAGTCCATACATTGGCTGTTATCCCTCAGAGTCTGTACATCGCAGTGAGTTGAAGGTTGCCTAAGTCTGTACAGCCGTTGGCTTCTTATGTGAAGTCCATACATTGAGTAAAGTCTGTACAAAGTTTGCATTGCATCTCATGAAGTCTACACATTGGTAAAGCTAGTGCATGCATTGTTCATCACCTGCCTTGTTCACTGCGTCGACGCTGACACTGGATGCGTTGACGCATTGGCCAGTTGCCAAGGGCGTGAGCATCTCGTTTGAGGAGCTGAGGCGACGCTGCACGTTGGAAGCGTTGACGCCTTGGGCTGATGTCCAAAAGTCTTTTGATCAACATCAAGTCTGTACAGCATGTAGTCTGTACATTGGTCTTTGTCTTGAACAGAAGGCCTAAGTCTACACACTCTCCTGTTATGTTAATGCATTTGTCCTCACAAGTATATACATTGCTTTTGCTTTATCTGCTAAAGTCTTCAAGTCTATACACTCTCTCATTGTACACACTTACTCACTTGCTGTTCTTCAAAGTATGCACATCGCATAGCTTCACATATTTGAAGTCCATACATTGGAGAGTTTGTACATTGCTGTCTGCCTGCAACGTAGAGTCTGTACATTGGATGCTCACTGCATCATCAAGTCTATACACTTGCTAGATTGATTTCAAAGTCTATACAATGCTTTGCATTCACAGAGTCTGTACAGGGTGTTTGGACTTAAACGGATGACTTATCCGATGCTATCTCTGACAGGGATTCTTACCGAGATTGATGACCTAGCTCGTGATCCCAGGAGGACGAGGTATGCAGATGCTGACACGTGGATGAAGCTGCCTCGGTTCTGGTGAATTCCTTGGGCGGGAAAACGTGGAAGCCACGCGCCCAGGAGCTGCTGCTGCTGCTGCTATATATATGAGCCTTCTTCCACTACAGAAGGTTGATCGAAGATCGAAAGAAAAGGAGCAAAGTCTATACATCCAGTCTGAGAGCAGCAGAGAGGATTCAATCCAGAGAAGAGAAGAGATAGAGGGAGAGCCTGCGAAAGAAGAAGAAAAGAAAGAGAAGAAGAGCAGAAGGAGAAGAAGAGTAAGAGAGAGTTAGAGAGCTCGTGAGGGTTAAGAGAATAAGAAAGTGAGAGAGAAGAGAAGAGGAAGAAGAAGCTTCATCTGAAGACTAGTTCCTACTGGACCGTGGATCAGATCCAGGCCAGTCAGCTCCGTTGAGAGCCACATCTGTGTTTTCATCTTTACAGCCTTCTGATTGCTGTGTTATTTTTGTTTTGTTATTTTCCTTTGTTTTCTGATTACCTTTGTACTTCCGATCCTATGGACTGAGGTCGGGTCCCTCCTGGTCTGGAGGAAGAGAGGTCTGCGACCTCTAGTTTCCAAGTGGCTGGGAGTCACTTGGGTGTCCCTCCGGTTGGGAGGAAGAGGGGAGGCTGTTCCCCTGGTCAAGCTGTGTGGCAGCAACTGTTTGCAGACTGAGTCTGCTTGGTTCTAGCGTTTGCTAGTGAAGCCTCACTCCTGTTGGGAGTGAGGGGTGGATGTAGGTCTGGAGGACCGAACCACCTAAAAATCTCTTGTGCAGTGATCTGATTGTCTGCTTTGCTTCCGCTAGATGCTTGAATAGGCGTGCTCCAAGTGTTTGTATTTGAGTTGAATCGAATTGGTTCTATGCTGTGTCTATCTCTAGCATCCAAGTTTTTATTTGGCCATTATTCATAGAGGGATACATTCACCCCCCCTCTGTATCCGGGCCTAGCACCCTAACAAGAGAGGCCAGTGGCAATCTCTTGGCTCGCTGGAGAATTCATGATTGATGTTATTATCACCCCTCGCATGATTACTATTCAGTTCACTGGTCTAGAAGAGTTTTTCGCCAGGATGGTGCTAACCCACACGGCCGCCAAAGGTTTAATGAGTTCAGCACTCAAGGGGCAATTGGCCGTGTCTTCCACACCTTCCAAGGACGTTCTGCACATCTTAAGTCATCTTCCTCGATTTATTGACGAGGCGGCCACGTCAACTCCGCACATCACCCTCCCTCAGTTCTGTACTGCACTTCTAGCAAGGGAGTTATGCTTCATACCCAACTGCCAAGAGGAGTTGCCGAATCTTATGCTTCTAGTGCCGAATGATAAAACTCCACTATTTCTTGATGCTCATCCTAAGGACTTGACTACTCTGGAATGTCCTTCTATGGTTAGCACCGCACAGTTAAGGGCAACCGCCTCGATAAAGCTGCATGTTCATGATCAGGCCAGGTCGTCCGCTAGGTGGACCCGTTATCTGAGAAAGTATTGCAGATTAAGAAGCCCGAAGGTCAGAGTCTGCGCCAGGCAGAGTTGTTTCAAGAAGATTGCTGCTAATAAAAGGTGACGGCATAAGTTCAAGGGCCGTTAGTTGCACACTTGGGGGTCCTTTTCGTCCTCTCCTTCTTCCGTCTATTCATCTTTTCTGCTACTCAGTTCCTATCCTTGGGTAGTGTACCTTCTGCCACCTGACCATATTTCTACCATCTTTCCCTATTCTCACCATCCTAGGCATCGGCCTATGTCCTCCTCTTCCCCTGACCTAGGGGCATCTTCTAGTTTTTCTCCCCTAATACGCCCGAATGTCACTTCTCATCTCTTTCCCCTGACCCTATTGGTGATTCCTTATGCTCCTTCCCCGACTTTGTCGGGTGGTTTCCATTTCTTTTCCCCGACCTTGTCGGGTGTTCATGCAAATCCTTCCCCTCCTCTGGCGGGTAATCATTATTCCTTTTCTCCGACCACGTCGGATGATCACCCCTCTTCTCCCTTATCTTCGCAACTATCCTTGCGTCGTCTTTCTGTTTTCTCCCCCTCACCCTTTCGGGGTTCTTACCCTTTTTCTTACTATTTTCGAGGCTTTAGCCCGCCTTGATCTTAGTTAATCACTGGTTATTGTGTACCTAGTTCCTTGTTATCAGGGCCTCAGTGCCTTAACGAGGGAGTTCTAGCCCTCGTCTCTCTTCTTTTTTTATCCCTCCTCCGTCCAGTATGCTGTCTGCCACTCCTCTATGTCGAAGAATCCAATTCTTTGCTCTCCTTTCATCCTTTATCCTGACAAGCAAGGAAAACAAAGTTCGCGCTCCTCAAAGCTCGATGATCGAGATTGCTTCAGGAGGCCGGTTTCCACGCCTTGGATCTGCAAAGGTATCTTTTATTTTGTGCCAGAACATGTAATCATTGCTATTACTCTGTTATTTTTGCATGCGCTTATAATGTTGGTTCCTTAAAACATGGTTGAGTAGCCTTAGGCTTTAGTTAGTTTGCTTAGTTACATGAGTTAGCTTCTACAGCATCCCTTAGGCTGGTGATAGCTTAGCGCTGGGAGTCTAGTTTCTTTCCTCGATTGTTGAGGGTGACCTATGAGTATGGATCTTTCACACATTACACGGCAAGCCATAGCCGATCTCTCTAAGGCACACCGTTGCTGCTTTGGCCATACTTTGGGTATGCACAAAGGTCTTTTCTTTTCTCTGCTCGGCCAAGTGCAGGGGCAAGAGATGGATGGATGAGATGACTAACCTAGGCGCTCCCTAATACGAGAGAGGTCTCAAATAGGGGCAGTCTTGACTCTCAAAAGTGAGCTTTCATGCTATATATGGCCAATAAGGGCTACCAAAGTGAGAAAATAATTCAATGTAAAATTATGAATCAAAGGCATGGCAAGAGTGGCAGTACAGTTCCCCACGGGACGCCATGAGCCCGGTCGCATGCGTACCTGATAAATATGGGTCTAAAAATCAAAGACACAAAGCCCTAGCGCAACAGGCTATCTCTTTGAGGGGTAGTGCCCTGGAAGGAATTCGAGCCATGATATCTCCCATCCTGTACGAAACTTGTCTCCAACTTTTCTTCTGTTTCTCCCTCTTAGGCTGGGTTGTATCCCGGGTATGGCCTTAGTAGGGGCACCATTCTTCGGAAGTAGTTGGTTGTGGTAAGCCACCCTCACATGCACGTCTTGCTTAAGGGAAGCCTTTAACGAAAGGGGTAGGAACGACGATCCCTGGCCAGTAGTTCGAGCCTATCTTTGGGTGCTGCAGATTGCTATTGTCAAAAATCTAAAAAATGAGATATTGTCAAAAATCTAAAAAAAAATATGAGATATTGTCAAAAATCCAAAGAAATGAGATATTGTCAAAAATCCAAAAAAATGAATGATGAAATATTTTCAAAATCCAAAAAAAATCAAGAAAATTGAAAAATCTAAAAATATTTATCCTTTTGTTCCTTTCTATCTATTTGTTTTGAGAACAGATACGTAATCTGTTTGCTAAGTGTGTAGGTTGCAAGTACTCCAGCATTCCTTGCTATATCTTTTTGCTCTACCTCCTATCCACATCTTTGATCTGTTCTCTCCTTCAATCATATCTCTCGATCTGTTTTGAAGCTCATGGCCTTCTCAGCTTTTTTTTGCAATGGTCATATCTTTATGAGAGGGTTTTGCCTCACGATTATGAACCTGGCGGTTCTGCTTCATTCCGATCTTGGGTTTCGATTGAAGATCATGTTTTGTCATGTATGTTGTCCCGCCGTTGTCCTTGTCTCGTGACTATGTCCCACCGTGTTATCCCACGCTTGTTGCTTTGTTCCTCACCACATGTAGCTGGTTGTCTTGCACATGTTGATGGTCATCCTTCCATGTTCCATGTGTTGTCCCAACCATGTGGTCCATCATGTTCTTGTCCTAACCGTGTGTTGTCCCGCCGCATTGTTGTCTTGTCCCCCCACGTTCATGCATACGTATTGTCTGTTCATGACCTGTGCCTCTGTGCTTGTTCATCTTGTTGCGTTTTTTTCCATTCGTCATGTTATGTCATGTTGTTTATCGTTCAGTTAATCATTATGTTATCTTTGCTACGTTTATCTTATGAAAATCCAAAAAAAATATCCAAAAATGAAAATCCAAAAGATGTCATTTCACCTGCATAGGTAAGTCAGGTATGGCTTTCTATCCCTATCACCCTTATTGCATTATTATATGGTATTATGTTATCTTATCTTGAGAACCAGTTGGTTATCTACGTGTTCCAGGATCTGATGTTCCCCTTTAACAAAAATGATGATGATCCAGGTTCACATGTTTAATCTTCGGATAGGCCGTTCGGTTGGGAAAGCATGGGGAGGATGGTTCTATCCTACACGCCGTGGTTGCAGATAGTATCTTGACTCTGATTTTCCCAGCTTAACAATATTATTCTCAAGTATTTTATATTTTAATCTTTCTTCGCATTTATTTTAACGATTTCTTTTATTTTAGCCCAGCATGCATCATACGCATCTTTTGAGCTTTCATGACCCATGCTTTGCCTGCAGAATGTCCCATCAGTGATGGTTAGCTGTGCGTTTAGTGTTTGAGTAAGAGGAACTAATTCCACTCTGAGTTGGAAGGTTCTCTCTGGTCAATTCGCCTGGTTTGGTTAATTAAGAGGTCCCCGTCTGGAGCTTTAGCCTATTTCCTTTACTTTTTACTGCCTGCTTTTGGCCTCCTCATTGGACCGTGGGATTGTGTCCCCCATGAGGTTGGTCTTGTCGATTTATTCCATTTAGTTTAGTTCCTCCAGACTAATGTCGCTTTTGATTTTATCATTTCTTGCGTTTGGTTCAGAGTTTTCCGGAAGATTCATGTCGCTTATTGGTAGAAACGGGTGCCGTTTTACCTTAACGCCCGCTTTTCGGTCCACTCCGCTGCATTTCCACTTCATCTCCATGTTCCATTTCGCTGCCGCTTCACCTCCACTCGCTCCCCTGCAAAGATGACGTTAAGGATGGGCATCTGTTGACACCCGTTTTTGCCGATAAGTTGAGTCGTTCCTCTTATTCCCATTTTTGATGCCTCGAGTTGTCCATCATTTACCGGGCTATTTTTTGGCACATTTTGGGTTGATTTTATGGGTAACCTCCCTCCTTGGTTGGGTCCGTATCGATTCAGGGCTTAATGGGCCTTGATGTGGGTTTATTGAGTATTTTTTGTGAAAATTAAGTGTCCAGGCACATGTATAGTTCATCCCTGGCCGTTCATACATTTATGGGTGATTTCTGATGATTTTATGAATTTCCACCGACAAGAGCTTATGCGGTTCATTACTGGCCGTTCAACCTGATGAACGGGCTAGTGTGAGCCGTTCTTCTCTCAAGAGTCCTAAGGCATGAATATTTCTCAGATAATTACCCACTTATCCATTTATCACCGACAAGGGTTAAACGGCTGGGTCTTAGCCGCTCATTTAATTGGACGGTCCCATCATTGCCGTTCATCTATGAGAGTCTAACGGCGAACGTTTCGGTCAGTTCGATGGATAATCTGGATTATTTATGATTTATTTTAAATTTCCACCGACAGGGTTGGACGGCCAGGACATGGCCGCACATCCCGTTGAATGGTCTATCGTAAGACCATTCATCCGTTCGATTCCTAAATTTCAACATATTTTATCTTTATCCGTGGTTTTATCCCCAGCTTCTCCCGTCATTTTCTCCGTGGATAATCAACCATTTTGAGTGCCGTTTCGACTAGATGAGAGATAATTCTATTATCTACGATTTATCTTCAATAATCTCATCCCGAAAATGGCTCTAAACCCTAGTTTCGGCTAGCTTTCTAGGCTCTATAAATAGACCCTAAAGGCCGGACTTGAAAAAGGGGGGAGATTTTGGTCGACGGCGAAGCCCTGCCACATTCTTGAGTGACCTAGCACCAAGGAGGGAGGCTTTCTACGTCCATATAAGCGTTCGGTCTAGGGAGTAGTCGATGTTTAGAGTCGTTTGTGTTTTACAGCTTTCGTCACCGTTCATTGCATGCATTGCTTTCTCCCTCCGTCCTCTTCCGTTTTTCATCACCATGCACACATCCACCTGTGTTTTTGACACCCTAGGGGTTTAAAACCCCCCAGGTATCCCCCTTTCCATTTATTTATGTCCATTTCTTACCATATTGACATTTACCACACCATTTAGTTCTAATCTAGGCATTCTTCTTGTGTCATTACGTTGTTTTGCAGGTCAGCACTTCATCAGCATGAGGCCCATCCCCTCTGGCCGGCTGGAGAGGGTGGAGGTGAGCCCTTTAGCAACTTCTGGCGTGGTGGACTAGAGCGGTTCCTGACTGCCCGTTCAAGGAGACGTGTGGCTCTTCCTACACCGCCTTTCTTCTTCTTGCGGTCTACTTCAAGCCGTCCATCCTCCAGGAGCGCTTCCTCCCGCACGTTCTGCAGCACCCTTAGGCGTTCTATCGTAAGACCGCGCGTCATATAGGCGGTTCTACATCAACCGCGCATCTTCCCAGTGCTGCAGCTAGGCGAGTGTGTCCCCTTCCTTTCCAAAGCACGGCGTGTTCATCCCGTCCGACGCTTTGGTGGCGATCACGGTCACTTTCATTTTTCATTCTCCTCTTGCTATTCTTCATTTACTCATCGCATTGATGATCTATTCATAGTATATCTACCTTTAAGTAAGAGGATAAAATATATCTACACCCGTGAGGAGCGCCCGTACTATTTGTGAAGAAAAAAGATGGATTGATGAGACTTTGCATCGATTACTGGCAGTTGAACCACCTTACCATAAAGAATAAATATCCACTGCCAAGGATTGATGAATTATTTGATCAAATATCTAGATCCAAATATTTCTCAAAGATTGATCTCAGGTTAGGATACCACCAACTGAGGATCAAGGATGATGACATTCATAAGACTGCATTCTAGAGCAGGTATGGGCACTACGAATTTGTTGTTATGCCTTTTGGACTAACGAATGCCCCTATAGCCTTTATGCAGTTAATGAATAGCATATTCAGGCCTCATCTGGATCAATTTGTAGTGGTCTTCATTGATGACATATTGATTTATTCAAAGACCAAAGAAGATCATGAAGAACACTTAAGGATTACATTACAGATATTAAGGAATAATCAACTTTATGCTAAGCTTAGCAAATGTGACTTCTGGCTCGAGGAAGTGTCCTTCCTTGGGCATGTGATCTCGAAGGATGGGATTTCTATTAACTCGTCAAAAGTCGAGGCCGTGAAGAATTGGGAAAGACCAAACAATGCAACCGAGATCCAAACTTTCTTAGGTCTAGCTAGCTATTACCGGCGATTCATCAAGGACTTCTCCAAGATCACTATTCCTCTTACTAGGCTGACCCGCAAGGAGATTCCTTATAGGTGGGATGAAGAATATGAGAAGAGCTTTTAAGCCTTGAAGGGTCATCTAACAACCGCCCCAGTCTTGGCATTACCAACTGAATGGGAGAGATTCGAGGTATATACCGATGCGTCTGGGATTGGCCTCGGATGTGTGTTAATGCAACAAGGGAGAGTCATTGCTTACTCATCCTGACAATTAAAAAAGCATGAGGAGAACTACCCGGTGCACGACCTAGAGTTGGCCGCATTAGTATTTGCTTTAAAGATCTGGAGACACTATCTCTACGGAGAATAGTTTACCGTGTACTCTGATCATAAGAGCCTCAAATATTTGTTCTCATAGAAGGAATTGAATATGAGACAAAGGCGTTGGTTTGAATACCTCAAAGACTTTGAATTCACTATACAATACCATCCTGGAAAGGGTAACCCCGTAGCCGATGCCCTTAGTCGAAATTTGAGAGCGTTATTGGCCATCTGTATGATCAAAGAATGGAAGATGCTGGAATAATTTTCCAAGCTTGACAAAAATATGGATGAGGGGAAAAGGTGTATTACTCTACACACATGAGAATACAATCGGATTTACTCTCCGAAATCAAAGGACTTTAAAACAATGACCTGGTGCTGGTGGAAGTTAAGGGCAAGATAGAAGAGCAACCTGATTTCAAGATAGCATAAGATGGAAGATTATTGTTCAGAGAAAGGACTTGTGTACCAGACTGTCTGGAATTGAAGAAGAAAATTTTAGAAGAAGTTCACCGATCAAGGTACACAATTCATCCCAGATCTACCAAGATGTACCAAGACTTGAAACGGACCTTTTGGTGGCCCAACATGAAAAGGGAAGTAGCGAACTTTGTGTCTCGCTATCTCACGTGCCAACAAGTCAAGGAAGAACACCAAAAGCCTGCCGGTAAGCTACATCCTCTAGATATTCCTAAGTGGAAGTGGGAGGATATCGGCATGGACTTTATTATGGGTCTGTATAAATCTAAAGGAGGACATGATGGAATATGGGTCATTATAGATTGATTGACCAAGTCAGCTCACTTCCTGCCGATAAAGAGCTGATGGTCAGTTGATGTTCTAGTTGCCTTGTACATCAAAGAAGCTGTCAGACTACATGGAGTTCCTGTTTTAATCGTGTCTGACAAAGACCCGCGCTTCACTTCTCATTTCTGGAAGGGTCTAAAACATTCGTTGGGGACAAGACTTAATTTTATTACAACATTTCATCCTCAAACGGATAGTCAGACCGAGAGAACGAATCAAGTTGTAGAAGACATGATACGAGCTTGTATCATTGATTTCGGTGGAAGCTAGCATGATCATCTACTCCTAGTCGAGTTTGCATATAACAATAGTTACCAGGCAAGTATCAAAATGGCACCTTTCGAGGTATTATACGGAAGGAGTTGCCGATCACCCTTATGCTGGGACGAAGTTGGCAAAAGGTAACTACTAGACCCGGAGATGGTAAGGGATACCACCGAGAAGATTCAACTCATTAGAGAGAGACTCAATATGGCTCAGTTTAGATAAAAGACTTATGCCGATATTAGAAGGAGAGACCTCGAGTTTTAATTTGACCTATGGCTCTTCTTCTTCTTCGATGGTTGACCCAGGGGGGACCCCCGTGGCCCCCTTGGCACCCGCGCGTCCCCTGGCAGCTCCTCTGCTGGGCCCTCCTTCCAACAACTGTGGTGATCCCTCATTGAGTTTTCCTCCTGTTTATGGCGGACGAACTTTTGCGAAAATATTATCTTCCTCCATGGCCCCGCTGGTCGTCCCGGGCTCCGTTCATCCTCCGTCGCTCACTGATGATGGAGAACCCGCTATCTTCTTCTCCCAGGAGGAGATCGCGGCGTCCCTGGGCCCCTTCTCCTTCTCCTTGGTCGCTCGTACTCTTCATGGAAGATCGTCTTTCTCTGATATTCGAACTCATCTGAACAGCAGGTGTAGATTCTCGGATGATTACATGATTAGTGCTTTGGACAACAGACACCTTCTATTGAGATTCCGCACCTATGAAGATTATCTCTCTCTGTTGTTAAAGGAGACTCTCTATGTTCATGGTCGGCTCTTCCGGTTCTTCAAATGGACCATGGATTTCTCTCCTTCGGCTGATTCGCCAATTTTACCGGTATGGATATCTTTCCCTGGTCTGCCGGTTAATTTCTATATAGAGCACCTGATTCGCTCTATTGCTGGTAATGTTGGCCGTGTGCTTAAAGTGGATCAATCCACTTTGAACCTGTCTCAAACGAATGCAGCCAGTGTATGCATTGAGCTTGACATATCCAAGCCCCGCCCTAATAGAGTTTGGATTGGATTCCCTGGAGGGGGTGCCTGGCAGGAAGTTATTTACCCGGAGCTTCCATGCTTTTGTTCAGCTTGTTCTCGCATTGGTCATAGTGTGGCTAATTGTAAAGGCTCCAGGAATCCTGTTACTTCTGTGAAGCCAAGACCAACTAATGCTGACAGTAAAGGTAAGGCCATTTGGCAGCCAGTCTTAAACCAGACGGAAAAATTAGTTGATGTTCTGCCTGCAACTCGAGCTACAGATAATCCCAATTATGTAAGGCCCTCAACTCTGGGTGAAGGCCCCAATCAACCATCGAAGCTACCCCAATCTGGCCGACTTAATTCTTCGTATGCTCCTGTCCGAGATTCAGAGGACCTTGATCCTTCTTCTTCTATCAGTCTGCAAGGAGTTATATCTGTGAATCCTCCACCCATCTCAAATGTGGTTCAGTCTGACAGTCCGGATTCAGTAATTCCTCCTTCTGTTCCTCCTGATTTAGATTTCTCAGCCACGGACATTGCCCACCAGGAAATAGCTCAAGTTGATTAGTCGGTAGCCTTAGTCAGCTCTCAACTGGAGCTCCCTTCAAACCAAATTGCTCACACTGCTATTTTTTCAGCCTCACAGGAGATTGCAGATTCAGATATGGCAGAGGCCACTAAAAGAAGACTGGAAATTGCAAACCTTGCTGAAGCTCAAAATGTTTTGGCCATACAAAATGAGCGCTCAGGGGTTATAACTAGATCTATGGTAAGGACAGGGTCCGCGGGCAATCTTAATGATACTAAACAGTTACTATGAGTTTCATTATTTGGAATATTAGAGGCATCGGGAATGATATTTCGATTGGCAGAGTAAAACTACTTATTAGAAATCATCACTTAGACTGCATTGTGCTGTTGGAGCCAAAAATAAATTCTAACAGAATGGAAAATACTTGCAGAAGACTAGGAATGGACAAGGCTGCTGCAAATTCTGATGGGTTAGCTCATATCTGGGTTCTTTGGAAAGACCATCTGCAGTTTTCTGTTGTCCACAGGGATGAGCAACAGATTACACTTCGCCATTCTAATGCAACTTTACCTGATCATTATTTAACTTTTGTTTATGCCAAATGCAATGCTGTGGAGAGGCAAAATCTATGGGCTTCATTAGTGCATACTCATTCTTTGGTTAATGGCCCTTGGTTGGTAGCAGGTGACTTTAATTGCATCACAAATGAGGATGAAAAGCTTGGTGGAAATCCTCCAAATCTTTCTGCTATGACAGACTTCAACAATTGTATATCAGATTGTGCTTTAATTGATGGTGGATTCACTGGTTCTAAGTATACCTGGCATAACAATCAATATGGAGGTAGAGGAATTTGGGCCCGGCTGGATAGGGTGCTTCTGAATGCAGCCTGGATTAATATTCTACCCATTTATATTAAACATCTATCTAGGGAAGCATCTGATCATGCTCCTCTTCTTGTTAAATTCATCTCTCAAGATAGAAGATACAGTAGATTTTGCTTTCAGAAAATATGGATCTTGCACGGCAAATTTTTGGAAGATGTCCGGACTTGCTGGCATTCCAGTCCACTGGCTTCATCGCCAATGCATTGCTTATATCTCAAGCTTAAGTCTTTAAAGAAGATGCTTCGGATTTGGAACAAGGAAACTTTTGGGAATGTTCATATTAATCTGTCTGCTGCTGAGGATGCAGTTCTACAAGCTGAACACCGCTATGACACTCTACCTAATGATGATACCCTGGCTGCTTTAGAAGAGGCAAAGAATTACCAGTCCGAAAGGCTTTTGCAAGAAGAGTATTTTTGGAGACAAAAGTCTGGGATCAGGTGGCTTCTTGAGGGGGATAGAAATACCAAATTCTTTCATATGTCTACTCTTGCTAATAGGCGAAAACACAAGATTTCCCAATTGAAAACTCCTGCTGGCACTCTTACCTCAGAGCATGAGGCCATGAAAAGAATTGCAGTCCTTCATTTTCAGAATGCTTTCACTTCTCAGGATCATCAGATTGATAATAGCTTCTTGGGCTGTATTCCTCATTTAGTTACTCAGGTTGAAAATGAGAGGCTTTGTGCTATTCCCACAGATATTGAAATCCATGATGCTGTTTTCAACTTGTCACCTGACAGTGCTCCTAGGCCTGATGGCTTCTCTGGAGTTTTTTTTCAAAAAACTTGGAATCTCATAGCACCCATTGTCTGCAGTGCAGTGCAAGAGGCTTTTTCCTCCAGGGCTTCCCTGCCTAGATGTGTTACTTCCACCCTCATTGCTCTCATACCAAAAAAGCCCAATGCAGTTGATATTACTGATTATAGGCCGATAAGCTTATGCAATTTTTTCTACAAGATTATCTCTGCTATCATTAATAGAAGGCTGGCCAACATTCTTCCAAAACTCATATCACCTGAGCAGTCAGCCTTTGTCAAGGGGAGACAGATTATTGAAAGCATTGCCCTTGCTCAAGAGCTCTCAAATGATTTGGGTAGGAAAACCAGAGGCTCTAATGTCATGTTTAAGCTTGATATGGCTAAAGCTTACGACAGACTTGAATGGGACTTCCTATTCTCAGTATTGCTCAGATTTGGATTCAGTGAAAATTTCATCAATCTTATTGAGAGATTGCTCAACAACTGCTGGTTTTCTGTTCTATTAAATGGAGACACTGCTGGCTATTTCAAGTCCTCAAGAGGTATCCGTCAAGGAGACCCCCTAGCACCCTCTTTATTTGTTTTAGCAGAAGAAGCATTAAGTAGATCGATTAGAGCAGCATTCAGCAATGGTCAGATAGAATGGTACTCTGGTTTTCAGAGATGTCCCTCCATCTCTCATCTGTTGTTTGCAGATGATACCTTGATTTTCAGTAAAGCCACAGCTGCTTCTATAAGAACTTTACAAAAACTCCTCCACACATATGAGCACTCTTCAGGGCAATTGATTAATGTTAGGAAGAGTGGATTTCTTATTCATCCAAAGATGCCACCCTCTGTTGCTCAGCGGGTTCAGAATCTTACAGGGTTCACCAGACTTTCTTTCCCTCATAAATATCTTGGAATTCCTCTGGTGATTGGCAGAACAAAGAAGATTTACTTTGTAGGTATCATTAACTCTATCCAGAAGAGGATTGCCGGGTGGAAGGCAAATTTGCTGTCTCAAGGTGCTAGACTGATACTGGTTAGACATGTTCTTACCTCCTTGCCAATCTATTCACTGTCTTCGTCTCCCTTGCACATTGGTGTTCACAATCAACTTGAGCGGGCTTTTGCTAACTTCTTTTGGGGGTCTTCTCCCCTTGGAAAAAGAAGACATTGGAAATCCTGGAAGTTTTTATGTAGGCCACAAGCAAAAGGGGGTCTTGGTATCTTGTCTCTTAGAACCATGGAGATTGCTCTTCGGATTAAAATGTTGTGGAATGCTATCCATTCTGATTCTCTTTGGGCTGTTTACTTTAGAGCCAAATACTTGTATCAAGGCCATCTTTGTAATGCAAATTTTAGAACTATGAAGGGCTTTGTTAGAAGCAGC
Organism: Amorphophallus konjac; assembly: GCA_022559845.1. Lineage (NCBI taxonomy): Eukaryota > Viridiplantae > Streptophyta > Magnoliopsida > Alismatales > Araceae > Amorphophallus > Amorphophallus konjac. Next base: position 244,948,176 of record CM040125.1, read on the forward strand.
TGGTTGAAGGCCAAAGACTATATCCTTCAGTTCAAGAAAGTTATTATTGGGAATGGATCACACACTAACTTCTGGTATGATAACTGGCTGGGCCAGCATTGCCTAAAGTCATTTGTCCCTGAAGATTCTATTCCTAATCCAGAAGCTACTGTTAGAGATATTATTTTGCACCCCACTGCTGAGGACTCTGCTCTGCTAAATGCTTCAATCCCCTCTGAAATTCAGCAAGCTATCAGGTCAGTTACATTGAACCAGGATTTGGATTTGGGTATATGGAGTCTTTCTCCTTCTGGACAGTGCACAGTCTCTTCATCCTACAATTCTATAGCCAACAGTCACTTACAGTCTAGCTTACCTTGGAGTCGGCTGTGGTCTAAATGGCTTCCTACAAAAATATCAGTGCACCTATGGAAGATATTACACAACTGTATTCCGACAGATGATAATATACAAAGAGTGGGAATTGTGCTTTGCTCCAAATGTTTCTGCTGCAGGAATCCGACAGTGGAAGACCTTAATCATTTTTTTTTGCATAGTGATTTAGCTGTTTCAATCTGGACTGATTTAGCTGCTGCAGGCTTACAACTTGAAGGAAGAACAGCTAGGGAATTCATCTTGAATTCCATCAATCATGGTCAGCCAGGTTCAGCACATGCACTTCTTAACCTAGCCTCCATTGGATATGGAATGTGGGAAATATGGAAAGCAAGGAACACCATTAAATATGATCAGAAACATGTCAACAAAACCAGCTTCATTTATTACATCATGTCTCAAATCAGGGTGACTTGTTCGGCTGCTGCCCTAAAGGAAACTAAAATTTGCAACCAGAAATGCTTGGATCATTTGGGAATCATTTACAAAGCAACCAGTAAACATCAAATTAGAATTGTCAGATGGGTTTGCCCTCCGTGGCCTTCTTTTAAATTGAATACTGATGGGGCCAATAAGCAGTCTGGAGATACTGGGGGAGGTGGAATAATCAGGGATTCTAAAGGCAAGACTATCCTTGCCTTTTCTCATTACTATGGTCATTCGGATAGTTTAATTGCAGAAGCCAGAGCTCTTCTTGATGGTATCAAGTATTTAAAGACAGTGTCTTCTACTCCAGCCTTCATTGAATGTGATTCTCTTACTCTTGTCAGGATAATCAAAAAGGAAGTAAACTATCCTTGGTCCATTCTTAGCTATGTCAGAGAACTATGGAGTGTCCTTTCTCAGCATGACTCTATATCGCATATTTTCAGAGAAGCCAACACTGCTGCAGATCTTCTTGCTTCTTTAGCTTGCACTACCAAATGTAATTCTTTTTATTCTTATAGTGAGCTCCCTTGCATTATAAAAGGTGCTGCTCGACTGGACTCACTAGGCTTGCCTAGTATTCGATTGATGTAACTCTTTAATTACCAATATTGGAATAAAATCGCCTCCTAGTGGTTGGATGGTGGAGTGGCTTTCTCCTTACCTCTGGTAAGGGGTGCACTCTCCCATCAACCCCTAGGTTAGGTTTTCTATTAAAAAAAGACCTCGAGTTCCAAGTTGGAGACCACATCTTTCTTAAGGTTTCCCCAGGCCGAGGCATTAGATGATTTGGGATTAAGGGCAAGCTTACACCAAGATATATCGGTCCCTTCGAACTGCTAGAAAGCGTTGGCGAGGTTGCCTATCGGATCGCCTTGCCTTCGCAACTATCTGAAGTAATTAATCTATTCCATATTTCTATGCTCAAGAAGTATGTTCATGATCCGTCTCATGTCATAGATCATGACAACCTGGTGATACAAAAGGATCTCACTTATGAACAAAAGCCTTTAAAGATCCTTGATCGTGAGGTTCGTGCACTAAAGAACAAGATGATTTCTATGGTAAAGGTTCAATGGAACAAGTGCTCAGAGCATGAAGCTACTTGGGAGACCGAAGAATCTATGAAGAAAGGATTTCCTGACTAATTTCAAAATTGTAAGTACTATGCACCTGTCTATATGAAATTGAATTTGGGGACCAAATTCTTTTAAGTGGGGGAGGTTGTAGCAACTCAGATAAAATGATAAGAATAAAATTTCCTAAAGATATTAAATCCTCCAAATAAAACAAAAGTCTAAAGCCAAAACCCCAATTGTAATGAACGTGTATAGTGGGCCTTAATAACCTTAACCCATACACCTATGGGCCTCCTATATATTTATATATATATTGGATAAAGTAAGTAGTCCGAAATGGGCCTTAAAATCCCATAACCTTTCCTACGTCCAAAGGAAATGTAGGATATATATATATATATATATATATATATATATATATATATATATATATTATTCCCTACGTTCGAAGCTTGCACGCGAATAGGATTTAGGGTTTTAAAACCCAACTAGGAAGGTGGCTGTGATTTGGGAAGTAGAAGATCAACATGAGAAGGTTTAAGCCTCTTAGGATTCACGTAGGGATACTTAAATCTCGTTAGAAGTCAGAGATATCAATCTCTATAAATAAACCTCTCCATCGACAAGCTCAAGCTACTGCTGCTGCTTGGTTCCTTTACGTTGATGTGGTTCTCGTCATCTTCCTCCTACTGTCGTACGAGAATGAGGATAGCTCTCCTCGTATTGTTAGTGCCTGAAGATCAACATATTATTCCCTACGTTTGAAGCTTGCACGCGAATAGGATTTAGGGTTTTAAAACCCAACTAGGAAGGTGGCTGTGATTTGGGAAGTAGAAGATCAACATGAGAAGGTTTAAGCCTCTTAGGATTCACGTAGGGATACTTAAATCTCGTTAGAAGTCAGAGATATCAATCTCTATAAATAAACCTCTCCATCGACAAGCTCAGGCTACTGCTGCTGCTTGGTTCCTTTACGTCGATGTGGTTCTCGTCATCTTCCTCCTACTGTCGTACGAGAATGAGGATAGCTCTCCTCGTATTGTTAGTGCCTGAAGAAGCAGTCACTTCTTCTTCTTCCGTCCGTGCTGCGGGTGCTACCGTTCGTGAACGTGAGGAGAAACGTTGTCCATTCTTCTTCCGTCGTATCCTACAACAGCTGCCGTGAAGAAGTTCCTCTTCCTCGACTGCTGCTTTTCCCTGCTGCTTCTTCCTTTTTGTTGCTGTGGATGCTGTGGGATTTCCTTTGCTACCACGATTGCTATTGCATGAAGGAGCAAGTCTCATCTTCCTGCCATTGCTGCTATTACTATAGTAGATAATATTCTCTTTGTTCGTTGTCTCAATCAACCACAAGAGGTAGGTGTTCTCAAGATACGAAGCCCAACCTAATATTCAAAGTGAATTCATGCATATAGGTCGTAGAGTGTGGATACCATGATTTCTGTTTGAGTTTTATGAAGCTTTATTGAGTTTCAGTAAATAGAAACAAGGTCATGGGCACCTATTGAAAGAACGCCCGCGCAAGCTATCGCCAATTCATATGAAATAGCGACAGTAGTCAGGGCGTCGTTTAATGAGTGATCTTTTCCAAATCCACGAATTCTCTAGTGTATTTAATAAATACCACATGCTTAAAAATTAAATATCTATGTAACCTGATGTTAAAATTATTGCATGAACATGTTTTTAGATTCTTGATATTTTTCTCTATTTATCCATGTTTTTACTTTCCTGATTATGTGAACTCCAAGTTTATGAATAGTGTTATGTGTCTAAGATTGTACCTGCCCTATGCGTAGCATCAAACAAAGAATGGGCGACAGTCACCTATTCGCTATTTAAATAATGAACGCCCCCACACGATGGTGTTGTTTTGTAAAATAACTAGTAAAAGGAATTTATATTGAAATTCATGAATGAGCGACCTAGATCATGACGTCAACTAAAGAATGAACGCCATCATACGCGGTCGCTATTTATAATTAAAAATATTAAAATCCGATAAAATTCTATAATTAACGCCCGTATACAGTGTCGTCAATTCTAATTATTTTCTTGGAAAATTCTGCTATAATAAAACGACCTTTCCAAAAGTCACTATTTCTTTAAATAGCGACTTCTGTTGAGCCGCATATTCTTGTCTCTCAGTTTTATGGCATTTTCTGGCCCATATCGCAAGTCTATTGACACTCTCATCTCATATCCGTAGATGGGGTTTCTGTTTTTGATTCTATCGATTACACACTAACTCTCGTGATGTTTGAACCCTCTGCGGGATATTCCTTCCTTCGGACTAGTGATTTCTTCATGGAGACCTCCATAAGTCTACGCTAGCCTTGGATTCCCTCAAGCAACCGAGCATGTTGTACCATAAAAACCCTGGAACTCTTACTTGTCACGTCACTCTGAAGAAAGGTGATTTATTAGCCCTCACAAGAGCACTATTTATGGCCTCTAGTGAGAAGTCTATTCTGTTAATAATTAGCAACCATGACTTGGGTACCAGAAGGAATTGGTGACCTGGATGTTGGCGCTATTTCTCTGATTTAGCAACCTGAGCCTGGGCGCTATTTCATCGAGCATGTACTGTTCACAGGAATTAGCGACCAGACAGTGGGCGCTATTTCTGTAATTAATGGTGACTTAGTGGGCGCCAATTACCAAGTTTCATGACATGTCACGGTTTTCATATGGTTTGTCGATATGTCCTACTTGTTGAAGTTCTACATTTGAATTCCTATACTCGTGAAATCCACCTTATCATCCTACAATGGTTTATTCCTTTGGAACTCTATATTGGCTATAACTATGCTGGATGTCTAAATATACATGACTCAATGCTTGCGAATATATGGCCCGATCTGGTCCTGGGAGGAGCACCCGAAAGTACTTGTGCCCATGGGAGCTATATTGATCACGGTGTGGCATTGCACCGAAGTGCTTGACTTGCTATATTGTTGACATTCCACGACTCGTGCTTGACTCATACTTGACTTGACATGACATGGCTTGCATGGCCCGGAATGGATATTTACTTGCTTGATATTATAATAGCCAATTCACGTGACATGACTTGATATATTTACATGCTTGACCATCTTGATACATTTTACATGAATATCCTAAAATCTTGCTAGTTCGTTAACTCTTGATACTCTACTCTCTCTCATGATTTTCATGCGTACATGCATAGCTATACTTGCATTCATGTAACATGTAACTTACTTAAAGCAAAGCTTGTACTTGAGATATAATTCCTATTGAGTGTTCGCTCACTTAGTGTTTTTCCCATATTTTTTAGGTAACTCCGATGACGAGAATCAATCGGATGGGAGCGGAAATGAGTAAAGAGCGTAGAGCCACCTAGTCATGGAAGCATCTATCTAGTCATGTGTTTTTCTTATTTCTTAAGTCGATCATTGTAATTTTCTTTTATTGAGTCTAGAATGTCCTCTAGTACTCTTTTATTGAGATAATGTAATAGACTTACCTTAATGGTTATTATGAATAAATTGGATTTGGTTATCTTACAGTTTGCCCATCTCTGTCTATAAGGTCAAATTCCGTATGCTCTGATTGACATGAATGATATAAACTCATCACGCATACCGGGTTCCTTCTGCACTCGGGGCGTGACATCAGTCGACTGAACTTCCATGTCTATCGAGTTGAGCTTGTAATTGTTTGTCAACCTAGTGCATTGAGCTCTAGACGATGTGAGTCGACCTGGTTGGCTTGGTAGGTCGACACAGTGCATCCTCACACGAGCATAAGCACAATCGGGCTGAGCAACCTCAGTCGACTGAGTCGACTAACTTTTCTTAAGTCGGTTGATTTTTCCTTATTGAGCCGACTTACACTCTGCCTGGCTTTGTGAATATCTGTCAACTTCTTTGCATATTAGTCGACTGACTACCATATCTATCGACTGAGTTGGAACTCAGTCGACTGAAATTACCTTTGTCAATTGACTAACTGGCCAGCCCTTGCCTCTTCATTTCAACAAATCCAAAGCCCCTTGCACCTTGAGCTTCATTCAGTCTTTGTTGTCACATAATTGGAGCTTGAGCTTCTTGTTCTATCTGACTTATCTGCTTTCACATGGTTGCCCTTACCATATGTAGTTGCTTGGGTCCAGCTGCTTCCAAATCCATGCCCAGCTTCAAGATACCCTAATCTGATAGTATCACCTCCCCAGTTGACTTGAATCTGTTACTCCAACCATCTGAACCAATTGGTCGATCGAACTCAAGTATCAGTCGACCGAACCCTGTAACAATCTCAGTCTTTTCTGATGGGGACATCTTCCCTAATTCCCTCTCACTCGGGACTCGGATGATCATCGGCAACATGGATTCGAGTTCATCATCTTTCTCTGGTCACATTATGTATTTTCTTCACTTTTTCATAGCCATATCAATATAATTTCACTTTTATTGAGTCAAGTACCTAGGTTAGAGAGTTATTTATCTATGTTCTATGTCATTTGGGCCTTAGTCCATTAGTTAGGCACATAGCCTACTCTATAGGACAACTTGAGTCATTTTGTGTTTAAGTAAGGGTAGTCTTGTCTTGTAAAAGATGAGGGCCTGTAAATAGGACCCCATCTCACCCTTTGAGAACTAATGAATGAAAAAAATCAGAATTTGAGTCTCTTGTGTTCCTTTTTATTGGTGGATGCCAATAAACTTAGGGTGGATTCTCCCTTGGGAGTGGATTCTCCCACCTATCTCTCTCTCTAGCTCGCCCCCACTCTCTCTCTAACCCATCCTCCACCTTCCTAGCACCCCCACCTGCCCTCCACATCAGCCCTAACCCGCCACCTCACCCGCCATGTCACCCGTTTTACCGCCACCTCATCCTGCCCCACCATCTTCCAAAGGTAGCATTCACTCCCCTCCTTCTTCCCCATACACGCATTAATCTCCCTAATATCTCCCACAGCCCCCAAGGGATCCTCCCCTTTTCCCCACACATATCTTCCACTTCCCAAGCCAATCCTCCACAGTCCCAAGGCACCCCTCCACTTCCCCAAGTCACCCCTTGGCATACCCAAGACCCCCACATTCAATTCCCATCAATACCACCACCAACTAGGCTGCCACCACTTGTCACGCCCCGAGCTCGGAAGGAACCCGAAATGCGTGACGAGTTTATATCGATCATGTCAATCAGAGCATAAGGAATTTGACACATAGACAGAGTGCACAAAGTAGAGATAATAAATCAAATCCTTTATTTCATTAATATCATCAAATAACTCCAACTAGTTTCCATACATAATCCTTCAAAGTAAATGACAAACTAGACTCATTAAAGAGGAAAATACAATGATAGACTCAAGAAAGATGAAAAGACACGACGTAGGTAACCTTGGACAACTTCTAATCTCTTCACTCATGGCCAACCCCATTCGAATGATCCTCGTCATCGAAATTACCTGAAAAGTAGGGGAAACACTAGGTTGAGCGAACGCTCAGTAGGAATTATACCTCAAGATCAAGCTTGCTTTAAGTAAATTACATATTACATGAATTCAAGTGATGCATGTATCCAAGATAATGTCAAGAGAGAATATCAAGAAATAATATAGATGAACTAGCAAGATTTCAAGATAATCATGTGAGATAAATCAAGATTGACAAACATGTAATATCAAGTCATGTAATGTTAATTGGCTATAATAATTTCAAGCAAGTAAATACCCATTCCGGGCTACACAAGTCATGTCAAGTCAAGTCAAGCATGAGATTTATGGAATGCCAAAATCAAGCAAGTCATGCACTTCGATGCAATGCCACACCGTGATCAATATAGCTCCCATGGGCACAAGTACTTTCGGGTGCTCCTCCCAGGACCAGATTGGGCCCTATATGCAGTAGCATTGAGTCATGTATATATTTTTAGACCCTCAATATAGTTTTATAGCCAATATAGAGTTCCAAAGGAATAAGTCATTGTAGGATGATAAGGTAGATTTCACGGAATGAAGGAGTTCAAGGATAGAACTTGAATATAAATGACATACCAATAAATGACGTATAGAAATCAAGACATGTGTGAATCTGGAAAATTGGCGTCCACTCAGGTCGCCACCAAATTACAGAAACAACGTCCACTGTAGTGGTCGCACATTCTTGTGAACAGTACAGGCACTAAGAATTAGTGTCCATATCACGCTCGGTAAATTAGTAATCTACGCCCACTGGCTGGTCACCAATTCCTTTTGGCGTCCAAGTCATGGTCATAGTTTCCAGACAGAAATAGACTCTCAAAAGAGGCCAGAAATAGCACTCTATGAGGGCTAAGCATCATGTTTCTTCATAGTGACGTGACAATTAAGGGTTCCAGAGTTTTTAGGATGCAACCAGCTCGGTTGCCTTGAGGGAATCCAAGGCTAGCGCAGACTTACAGAGGTCTCAATCAAGAAAGTACCAGTCTAAAGAAAGGAATATCCCGCAGAGGGTCCAATCATCACCAAGAGTTGAGTGTGTAATCGATAGAAACAAAATAGGGATTCCATCTACGGATTTGAGATGGGAGTACCAAGAAAACCCATGGTATGGGCCAGAAAACCCGTGAAAAACTGAGAGAGAAGAATTATCGTCCATTCAAACGGGCGCTCAATCATAGTTGTGCGTCTGTGTGAAGTGTCGCTTAATTATTATTTTATAAAATTTTAGGAAAAATACCAAGAATTAGCGACTCTGTGCATGGGCGCTAATTCTAGAGATTTCCAGAAATTAATAGAATTTAAGTACAATTGGCGACCGTATGCAACGACACTCAATCTTTAAATAGCGACTATGATTCTGTCGTCTATTCATGAGTTTCCATTTTATTTTATTTTTTTGTAGTTTTTAATAAATAACACCTCCTTACAGGGGTCCTCATTTATTAATTGGCGACTGCATGACAGTCGCCCATTTTTTTACTGCTACGTATCGGGCAGGACCATGTATAGACACATATTTACATGGACTTTTATAAAACTAGAGACATGGATAGCTAGAGAAAAATATGAAGGATCCAGAATCATGCTCATGAAAGAATTTTAACTTCAGGTTTCGTGGATATTAAATTTTTAAACGTGGGTAATTATTAACTCTATTTACAGGAAATAGCGACAGGGATGTGGTCGCACATTAATTTGCGCCCTGAGGACTATCGCTAATTCTAAATTTGCGACGTTCTTCGAGGTTGTTTATTAATTGACGGCCATGTCTTGGTCGCCATTTCCATATACAACAGGAACTCAAGAAAACTACATAAAACTGAAGAACATATGGCCAAGGGAACGTGATATAATCATGAGCTTCATGAATCACATGCATGCAACCTATTATTAATCATCTTGGGCTTTAGTTCTTGAGAAAACTTACCTTTCTGGCTGATTGAACGATGAACGGAAGAAGATAGAAGTGAATAATAATAGCAGCAGCAGTAGCAACTACAACTGCAACAGCAACAGTAGGAAGACGACAGAACAAGAAGCAACAACATGCTTTACTTCTTCACGTATGATAGTAGGAGGATGAAGATGAAGCAACGGCAGCAGCAATAGTAGGACAGTAGAGGGAGGACGATGTGGCCACGTTGACGTATGGAACTCAGAATGCAATAGGGCTCGCAGCAACAACCTTTGCTCGTTCGAGAGGGGGTTTATTTATAGGATCCGGGTTCTTAGTATCCTAATGGGATTTAAGTTCCCATGTATGGATCCTAATAGGTCTAAACCTTCCCACGTAAGAGTCCTACATGGTTTAAGTTTCCCATGCATAACCCTTTCTATCCATAATAGCAGCCGCCACCTAGTTGTGTTAAAACCCTAAGGCATGCAATTTTTGAACATGAGTAAGGGTTAGCCTTTGTGGTTGCCAAGAACCCTTTAGTGTTGATGTATTTATATATGTATACCTAAAGCCCATGATGAGGCCCATTCATTCTAGGCTCATGCAGTTCCCTACGAACAAGACTTTTGGCTCTTGCAAAGGCCCATTTGCTTTTAGGGTAAACTCACATACGTGAGGCCTATATGTTAAGTGAGAGGGTTTTGTGCTTAAGTCTCATATAAAGGTTAAGGCCTTTTGGTTTAATCATTTGGGTTTTATAATTTGTTTGATCTGGGCCCTTGACTATTTATTTAGAAGATTTATTATGTTTAATTTATTTAGGAAATTTTATTTCTATAATTTTATCCAGGGTGCTACACCCTCCCCCACTTAAAAGAATTTGGTCCCCAAATTCAATCTCATATAGACATGGAGGGTGCAGAGTACTTACGGTTTTGAAATAAATCGGGGAATCTTCTCTTTATAGATTCTTCGGTCTCCCATGTAGCTTCATGTTCCAAACTTTTGTTCCATTGAATCTTCACCATGGGAATAACCTTGTTCCACAGTACACGAACCTCTCGATCAACAATCTTTACTGACTTTTGTTCATATGTGAGGTCCTTTTGTATCACCAGGTTGTCATGGTCGATGACATGGAATGGATCGTGCACATATTTCTTCAACATAGAGATGTGGAACACATTGTGTACTTCAGATAGTTGTGGTGGCAAGGTGATCCGATAATCCACCTCACCAACTCTTTCTAGCACCTCGAAGGGACCGATATATCTAACTGTAAGCTTACCCTTGACAGCAAATCTTCTAATGCCTCATCCTGGGGAAAACTTAAGAAAGATGTGGTCTCTGACTTGGAACTCTAAGTCTCTTATTCTAGTGTCGGCATAAGTCTTTTGTCTTGACTGAGCCATCTTGAGTCTTTCTCTAATGAGTTGCACTTTCTCGGTCGTATCCCTTACCATATCTAGGCCTAGTAGTTGCCTTTCCCCAACTTCGTCCCAGCATATTGGTGAGCGGCAACTCCTTCCATATAGTGCCTCGAAGGGTGCCGTTCGAATACTTTCCTAGTGACTATTATTATAAGCAAACTCGACCAGAGGCAAGTGAGCACGCCAGCTTTCACCGAAATCAATAATGTAGGCTCTTAGCATGTCTTCCACGACCTGATTAGTTCTCTCGATCTGACCATCGGTTTGGGGATGAAAAGTAATGATAAAGTTGAGTCTCGTCCCCAACGACTGTTGTAGACCCTTCCAAAAATGAGAAGTGAAGCGCGGGTCTTGGTTAGACACGATTGCAACAAGAACTCCATGCAATCTAACGACTTCTTTGATGTACAAGGTGGCTAGAACATCAACCGACCATCGGCTCTTTATAGGCAAGAACTGTGCTGACTTGGTGAATCTATCTATGATGACCCATATTCCATCATGTCTGCCTTTAGATTTAGACAAACCCATGATAAAATCCATACTGATATCTTCCCACTTCCACATGGGAATGTTTAGAGGATGTAACTAGCCCGCATGCTTTTGGTGTTCTGCCTTGACATGTTGGCATGTGAGACAGCGAGAAACAAAGTTTGCTACCTCCTTTTCATGTTGGGCCACCAAAAGGTCCGTTTCAAGTCCTGGTACATCTTGGTAGATTCGGGATGAATTGTGTACCTTGATCGGTGAGCTTCGTCTAAGATTTTTTTCTATAATTCTGGACAGTCTGGTACATAAGTCCTTTCTCGGAACAATAATCTTCCATTTGATGCTAGCTTGAAATCGGGTTGATCTTCCAGCTTGCCCTTTATTTCTACTAACACCAGGCATTATCTTGAAGTTCCTTGATCTTGGAGAGTAAATCCGGTTGTATCCTCACATGTGACAGAGTAATACACATTTTCTCCTTGTCCGTGCTTATATCGAGCTTAGAGAATTGCTCCAGCATCTTCTACTCTTGGATCATACAGTTGGCCAATAATGCTCTCGACTTTCGACTAAGGGCATCAGCTACGGAATTGCCCTTTTTAGGATGATATTATATAGTAAAGTCGAAGTCCTTGAGATACTCTAGCCAACGTCTTTTTCTCATGTTTAATTCCTTTTGGGAGAATAAGTACTTGAGACTCTTGTGATCGGAGTACACGGTGAATTGTTCTCCATAGAGATAGTGTCTCCAGATCTTTATAGCAAATACTACCGAAGCCAGCTCTAGGTCGTGCACCAGGTAGTTCTCCTCCTGCTTCTTTAATTGCAGGGAAGAGTAAGCAATGACTATCCCTTGTTGCATTAGCACACATCCGAGGCCAATACAAGATGCATCGGTATATACCTAGAACTTCTCACCTTCAGTTGGTAACGCCAAGACTGGGGCAGTCGTCAGATGATCCTTCAAAGCTTGAAAACTTTCCTCACAATCTTCATTCCACTTATAAGGATTCTCCTTACGGGTTAGCCTAGTAAGAGGAACAACAATCTTGGAGAAGTCCTTTATAAATCGCCGGTAATAGCCATCCAGTCCCAAGAAGCTACGGATCTCGGTAGCGTTAGTAGGTCTTTCCCAATTCTTTACAGCCTTGACTTTTGACGGATCAATAGAAATCTCATCCCTTGAGATCACATGTCCGAAGAAAGATACCTCCTCGAGCCAGAAATCACATTTACTAAGCTTGGCATAAAGTTCATTGTTCGTTAATATTTGCAATGTGATCCTTAAATGCTCTTCATGATCTTCCTCGATCTTTGAATATATTAATATATCATCAATGAAAACCACTACGAATTGATCTAGGTGAGGCCTGCCTATGTTGTTCATCAACTGCATAAAGGCTGTAGGGGCATTTGTTTGTCCAAAAGGCATGACAATAAATTCGTAATGCCCATACCTGCTCCAAAATGCCATCTTGTGAATATCCTCATCCTTGATCCTTAATTGATGATATCCCGACCTGAGATAAATATTCGAGAAATATTTGGCTCCAGATATTTGATCCAATAATTCACCGATCCTTGGCAGTGGATACTTATTTTTGATGGTATGGTGGTTCAACTGCCAATAATCAATGCAAAGTCTCATCAATCCATCCTTCTTCTTTACAACTAGTACAGGCACTCCCCACGGGGAAGTACTCGGCCTGATGAATCCTTTCTTCAGAAGCTCCATCAATTGTTCTTTTAATTCCTTTAGCTCGATGGGGGACATTCTATAAGGTGCCTTAGAAACCGGCCCAACACTAGGGACAAGGTCGATGGTGACGGCCACTTCTCTTTGTGGGGATAATCTGGGCAAATCTTCCAGAAACACATCGAGAAACTCTCGAACCACTCGGATGTCTTCTATCTTGGACTGCTTAACTTCCGTGGCAGACACAAATGCTCTGAAAGCCGAGCATACTAGCTCGGAGGGACGAAATAAGGGGTGACTTTTTTTGACTCCGAGGACTAGTGTAGACAAGTTTCGGGAATTCCTTAAAAGCTACTTTGCCATTTCGGCAATCTATGACTGCCTTGTGCGTGGATAGCCAATCGACTCCTATATGACATCATACCTGTCCATATCTAGGCATATCAAGACGGCAGGTAGATTTTTCCTTTTAACCATAACTTCATAATTTGTGTAATGGTGTGAAATCTCAGATTCGTTTCTGAGAGGAGTGGAAATAACTAAATCTATCCATTCCGGTTCCATAGGTAATGGATCAACAAATCCTTTGGAAACAAAAGAATGAGCCACACCGGTATCATACAAGACATGAGTAGACTTAGAACAAATCTTTAATGTACCTTCCACAAGTCCACCTTCACTATTGTCCACCTCTTGGAGAGCTTGGAGGCGGCCTTGCTTCCTTGCCGGGCGCTTCTCACCATTGGCTTGCTCATTTAATAACAGACAGTCAGGAATCTGATGATCGCGGCTCTCGCATCGGAGACAAGCTCCCAATCTCCTCCATCATTCCTCGGCCTTATGGCCGGCCTTGTCACAATGTTTGCACACCTCTTTTGAAGGTGTGGTAGTAATAGAAAAGGGCTTGTTATTCTTCTTAAGTTTCTTCTCTTGGGAGGAATCTCCTCCATTGCTTGACCCCTTCTTATTGAATGTGGGTTTCAATGTGCCGGAGCTTGTAATGTGCTCCTTCTTGTCCTTCCGACGGATCCGGTCGGACAACTCCATGGCATCTTTTTGCAACTGGGCTTGTCGTACCATTTCCGAGTAGACTTGAATGTCCATCGGTGCCAGTTGGGTAATATATTACGGACGAAGCCCATTGAGAAATCTCCTAGCCTTCATCTTCTCGGTACACACTTGATGTGGTGCATACCTTGATAGACGGGAGAATTGGGCCTCATACTCGGCCACTGATAGAGCCCTTTACTTAAGTGCGGTGAATTTCGTGGCTTTCGTCTCTTGTATCCGATCCAAGATATACTTGCTATTGAAGTATTCCACGAACTCGCCCCATGTGATATGATCATGAGGCAATTTAGCTTCTACTGATTCCCACCAGAATCGGGCATCCCGTTCTAACTAGAAAGTCTCTAGCACAACCTTCTCCTCATCCGTGCACTACATTACACAGAATATCCCCTCGATCTCCTTAATCCATTTCTCGGTATTGTCGGGGTCGGATGAGCCGGTGAACTTTGGCGGGTTCATATTGCAGAAACTACTGTGGAGATCTCCCGCTCCACGATTCGCTCTGCCTTGCGCCACTTGTTGTTGCCTTGAGTAAGGCCTTGTACGGTACGTTGCATATCGCGCCATTGATCACGTTTGACATCCATGATCCTACAAGATTTAAGTAACTATATTAATATATGATTAACCAAAGGTCTAAATCCCTAAGTTAACTTAACCCATGGCTCTACCCATCTCACCGGGTAAAAGGTATAAACCTATCCTTGGACTTGGTTTCCTAGGAATTAAATATCCTAGGCTCTGATACCACAAAAATTGTCACACCCTGAGCGTGGAAGGAACCCAGAATGCATGATGAGTTTATATCGATCATGTCAATCAGAGCATAAGGAATTCGACACATAGACAGAGTGCGCAAAGTAGAGATAATTAACCAAATCCTTTATTTCATTAATATCATCAAATAACTCCAACTAGTTTCCATACATAATCCTTCAAACTAAATGACAAACTAGACTCAATAAAGAGAAAAATACAATGATATACTCAAAAAAGATGAAAAGACACGATGTAGGTAATGTTGGATGGCTTCTAATCTCTTCACTCGTTCCCAACTCCATCCGAAGGATCCTCCTCGTCGGAATTACCTGAAAAGTAAGGGAAAACTAGGGTGAGCGAACGCTTAGTAGGAATTATATCTCAAGATCAAGCTTCCTTTAACTAAATTACATATTACATGAATGCAAGTGATGCATGTATGCAAGATAATGACGAGAGAGAATATCAAGAAATAATATAGATGAACTAGCAAGATTTCAAGATAATCATGTGAGGTAAATCAAGATTGTCAAGCATGTCATATTAAGTCATGCAATGTGAATTGGCTATTATAATTTCAAGCAAGTAAATATCCATTCTAGGCCACGCAAGTCATGTCAAGTCAAGTCAAGTCAAGCACGAGATTTATGGAATGCCAAGATTAAGCAAGTCATGCACATCGGTGTAATGCCACACCGTGATCAATATAGCTCCATGGGCACAAGTACTTTTGGGTGCTCCTCACAAGACCAGATCAGGCCCTATATGCACTAGCATTGAGTCATGTATATATTTTTAGACATCCACTATAGTTTTATAGCCAATATAGAGTTCCAAAGGAATAAGCCATTATAGGATGATAAGGTAGATTTCACATAATGAAGGAGTTCAAGGACATAACTTGAACAAGGATGACATAGCGAAAAATCACGTATAGAAATCAAGACATGTGTCAATCTGCGAAATTAGCATCCACTCAGGTCGCCACCAAATTATAGAAATAGCGTCCACTATAGTGGTCGCTCATTCTTGTGAACAGTACACGCACAAAGAATTTGTTGTGTCCCTGTGATTTTGATGATAGCAAACACTATAAGTCATCATCTGTTTGAATCTGCTGAATCTGCATATAAATCTATTTGAATCTGCATAGTCTGCATACTGTTTGAGTCTGCATATAAATCTGTTTGAGTCTGCATATAAATCTATTTGTGTTGCATATAAATGTTTCAATGAACATGTGTTGCATATGAATGTTTCAATGTTTCATCACCACATAGTTTTGAATATATCTGATCTATTATGTGGAAGAATGCATGAGTGTGCCAGCTCTGTGGGTCGACCCATCTAAGTGTTTATCCAGCGGCTGTAGATGCTCCCCCACCATCAGTCAGGTTAATGCATTGCCAAGACAAGTGTCGACACTTCTTCATGCATTACCAAGACAAGATTCGACACTTCTTCATGCAGGTCAGCCTGCTCCAAGTGACATCAAAAATGCCTTGAGCCCGTAATGAATGCTCGCCTAATGCTGAGAATGCTCCCCTGGAGCAGCGATTGCTTTCCTGTGCATGAGTGTGTGCATCAGTGTTCTATCAGATTCACATGTATGTACATTGCATCTGTCTGTGCTACACTCTTCGGTTGGCTTCAACTGAAGTCTGTACATCGCATGCATGCAGGCATTCCAAGTCCATACATTAGACTAAAGTACGCATCTCTGATGTCTATACATTCTCACTCACATCCTCCAAGTCTATACATAGTTGTCTTTGCATTGCACGTGTTCTAAGTCTATACACTCTTTTGTGCAATGTCTACACATTCAATTGCTGTGTCTTGCTCAAGTCTGTACAGCCCTTTGGTTGTCAAGTCTATACATTGCTTTCGAATGAAGTCTGTACACTGGTCTTCACTTGAAGTCTGTATAGCGCCTTGTTCATATTCTTCAAAGTCCATACATTGCACTGTAGATGCTCGAGGTGAAGTCTATACATCCATCAGTGAACTTTCAAGTCTGTACATCCGTTTGCCTTATTTCATATTCAAAGTCTATACATCCTTCTGTTGAAATTCCATGTCTATACATCGGACTGTTTGAGCAAGTATGTACAGAGTTTGCCCAGTCTGCTTTGTCAAGTCTATACATTCTTATCTTTCCCTACGCTCTAGCCAAGTCTACACATCGTTTGCCTGGCTTTTGCCTCAAAGTCTATACATTCGTTTCTAAGGCAAAGTCTATACATTCCCCAGTCTTTACCTACGTTTAGAACTCCAAGTCTATACACTCGTAAAGTCTACACATTGTGCCTTGAATCTGTTCAAGTCTATACATTGTCTCGAGCATTCAAAGTCTATACAACGCTGTTGAGTGGAAGTCTGTACAGCCGTTGGGTTGCCAAAGTCCATACATTGTGAATCTCAAAGTCTGTACAGACTTTGCCTTTTTCAAGTCTGTACATCGCCCCTTTGGCAAGACGATGCATTGAAAGTCTATACAATCGATTGCCTTGCCTTGATCAAGTCTGTACAGAGCTTCATTGTTCAAGACTGTACATCGCTCAGTTGACAAGTCTATACATTGGAAGTATATACATTCCTTTACCTTGCATCGCTCATCAAGTCTGTACAGCCTTTCTCTTTGCATGTCTGTACATCGTCCATGAAGTCTGAACAACGAGCAAGTATGTACATCGCTCATTTGTCTTGGCAAGTCTGCACATCGTTAAGTCTACACTTTGTCCATTGCATTGCATTCATCAGTCGTGAAGTCTATACATTGAGTTGAAGCCTGCCTAAGTCCATACACTGGCTGCTGTTCTTCAGAGTCTGTACATTGCATACTCTGAAGTCTATACATTGGCATTGAGCTGAAGTCTATACATTGCTTCAGGCTGAGCAAGTCTATACATTGCATGCTCGTTCATTCAAGTCCATACTTTGACCTGAAGCATGTACAAGTCTGTACATTGTCTGCCTGTCGATTGAAATGTCTATACATTGCTGTTTACATTGTAAAGTCCATACATTGAACAATGTCTACACATTGCATTACACTTCAGCAACTCTATACACTGCTTCAGCTCTGATTCATGAAGTCTATACATCGCTACAACTTTGTCTTCACATAGTCTGTACAACGCAATTGTCCTGCTTCATGAAGTCCATGCATTGCTTCGTCTTCACAAGTCTATACAACTAAGTCTATACACTGCAATGCATATAAACTGATAATGTGATTCTCTGTCTGACAGGCACCCTTTGTGAAGCCTAATGAAGGCACGTGATCCGAGGATAAGGGGAGTGCCCAGATGATGACACGTGTACTGATAGCCTGCTGGATGCTGCCACGTGGTCCGAATTCTTAGGGCTGGAAATGTGGAGAGCACACGTCCCAGTTGCTGCTGCCATAAATAGAAGCCTTCCTTCATCTGAAGTAAAGAGAGAAGAACAGCAGAGGGCTGATCAAGACTGTGAGTGAAGAAGAAGTGAGGCAGAGAGCAGCAGAAGAGGAAAAAGAAGAAGAAAAGAAAAGAAGAGATAGAGAGAGCCTGCACGATCGAGTGTCAGAAAAAGAAAGAGAAAAAGAGAAGGAGAAGAGAGAGAGTGAGAGTTCGTGGAGAAGAAGAAAGAAGTCTCGACTGAAGATCTGTCTACTGGACCGTGAATCAAATCCAGGCCAGCCAGCTCCATGGGAGCCATACCTATGTTATCTTTCTTTACAGCTTTCTGATCGCTGTGTATTTTTCCTTTCTTATTTTTCCTTTCTTTTGTTATCTGTTCATCATTGTTCTTCCGACTCTCTGGATTAAGGTCGGGTTCCTCCTGTGGACTCAGGAGAAGGGAGACATTGTGTCTCCGGTTGCAAGTGGCTGGGAGTCACTTGTTGGGTTCCCTCCGGGTTGGAGGAAGGGAGACTTGTCTCCAGTTCTGGTCTTGTGGGTTGCAAGTCCAGGTGTTCCCTCCTGGTCTGGAGGAAGAGAGACATAGTCTCTGGTTCAAAGTGGCTGGGAGTCACTTGGAGTGTCCCTCCGGTTTGGAGGAAGAGGGGAGGTTGTTCCCCTGGTCAAGCTGTTTGGCAACAAGTGTTCGCAGATTGAGTCTGCTGGTTCTAGCATTAGCTAGTGAAGCCTCACTCCGGTTGGGAGTGAGGGGTGGATGTAGGTCTAGAGGACCGAACCACCTAAAAAATTATATGTGCAGTGGTTTGCCTTGTGCGTTAGCTCCATATCTTCTACAACCCTTCACAGGTTGTCTGAGCTTTCATATTGCTATCTGTGCAGTAGGTTGTTTACCTTCTTCTGCTTCTGCTAGTTGATTGTCTAGGCGCGAGATAGATGTTTGTTCTTCGGTTCAAAAGAAATTCTGATTAGTTATCTAGTTTGTGTATCTTGTTCTAGTTAGTGTTCTTGTTTTCATTGAGCGAAAAGTTTTTAAGGGTGGGATTCATTCACCCCCCCCCCTCTGAATCCAGCGCACCGATCATATCAGAATTAGCGTCCATATCACGGTCGCTAAAATAGTAATCTGCACCCACTAGCTGGTCACCAATTCCTTTTGGCGTCCAAGTCATGGTCGCAGTTTCCAAACAGAAATAGACACTCAAAAGAGGTCAGAAACCGCACTCTATGAGGGCTAAGCATCACATTTCTTCAGAGTGACGTAACAATTAAGGGTTCTAGGGTTTCTAGGGTACAACCTACTCAACTGTCTTGAGAGAATCCAAGGCTAGCGTAGACTTACAGAGGTCTCAATGAAGAAAATAACAGTCCGAAGGAAGGAATATCCCGCGGAGGGTCCAATCATCACGAAGAGTTGAGTGTGTAATCGATAGAAATAAAATATGGACTCCATCTACAGATGTGAGATGAGAGTACCAAGAAAACCCACGGTATGGGCTAGAAAACCCAATAAAAATTGAGAGAGAAGAAATAACGTCCGTTCAGACAAGCGCTCAATCATAGTTGTGCGTTTGTGTGAAGTGTCGCTTAATGATTGTTTTATAAAATTTTAGGAAAAATACCAAGAAATAGCGACTCTGTGCACGGGCGCTAATTCTAGAGATTTCCAAAAATTAGTAGAATTTAAGTACAATTGGAGATCGTATGAAACGGCACCTAATCTTTAAATAGCGACTATGATTATGTCGTCTATTCTTGAGTCTCCATTTTATTTTATTTTTTTGAACTTTTTTAATAATTACCTCCTTACAGGGGTGCTCATTTATTAATTGGCGACTGCGTGACAGTCGCCCATTTTTTTACTGCTACGTATCGGGCAGGAACATGTATAGACATATAATACTGTTTATTTCTTTTAACTTAGCATGAATAATGGTGAGGACACTAGAGCCGGAGTACGGCTCGACTCAGCAAGCCGCCGGTACCGGACACACAGCACGACTCGGTCGACACGGACCTCTTTGTGGCTGGGGGACAGTCTAGAGTCGCCACCAGAGCCTTGATACTTTAGTATGTAATTTTATACGTATTTATATTTTATACATATTTGGTCTTATTTGGTGTGTATTTAGCATGTATTTGGGTTGTATTTTGGTTTGTATTATTTTGGATTTTAATATTGGGTCAATGGGAGAATAATTGACCATGTATTTGTATTTTTGATTTATTTTGGTCCAAGGGAGAATTAATTTGGTCCAAGGGGATTAAATAAACCAAAGCCCCTTATGTTGACTTGGAGAGAGGGGCGCCCCCTCATTTGTCTCCACATGGGGAATTATTTATGCATTGTTTATCCCATTTCTCCATTATACTCCCTTGGCCAAGGGTATCCTAGGTCATTTGGCTAGGTCTAGGGTTTTAGTATTTAATGTCTCTTGTTGTATTTTGATCAAATAATGAAAAATTTTCATGAGAATTATGCCATGGGCCCACCCCTCTCTCTCTCTTCTTGCTAGTTCCTCTTCGTCCTCCTCCAAATTTCTTCAGATCTAGGGCAGAAACCCTAAGATCCATGGTAGATCTTCCCCTCTTTTTCTTCCTCTTGCTGCTGCCAACGATCACCACCGCCGCCGTTCGTGCCACCATCAAGCCACCACAACCCGGCATCCACCTGCTGCCCTGAAATTTGGAGTTCCTGGATAGCAGCTCAGTAAAAGGGCTGGTTCGGGAGATCCAACCGTCGGATCATGATGAGATTTTGAAGGTAGCTTCCTCCCATCTTCCACAATTCCCAGTTTAATTTTCACGCAGATTAGAGCCTGTTTAGGCCTCTTCTCAGTCATTTGTTTTTTCTCCTCACAGTCTACCTGTGTGAAGATCTACGGGATAGTCTGTGGTAGTCGATTTTTCCCACCCCCAAAACGTTGTCAGAAAAATATAAAACAATTATGTGCGTCACCACCACCCTCCCCCCTATCCACCATAAAAATCCCAGGTCCTAAATCCTTCATTTGGTTTTCGGTAAAACCCCTTGAACAGGCAGATCCTGTTCTACCCTGTCTATTCTGTGTTCCAGGATAGAGAACTCAGTCAGTTTGTAGTCATTTTCATTTCCAATCCAGCCATTGTATGGATCTTAAATTATAATATTTTCAATATCTTTGAGTCCTCTTTCCAACGGCGCTAACCACGCTCCGATCCGACTTCAGATCTGGTCATGCCGGCCATTTTCGTGGAGGCGTGCATTTCTGCTCTGGGATTGGCTAGCAACAAGGGGTCCTCGGATAATTCCAGAACAAATACTTCGGTATAGCTTCAACAACTACCACTCCCGAGGGTCGACAAGGGACCCTCCACCACCGTTCTAGTGCACCGTTACCTTCAGAAGATCTCAGGAGAACGATGTCCCTTTGGACGCCAGTGCTGGCTGTCCTGCCAGCCAAAAATTACAGATTCGGAGTCGCTACCCGCCGCCACCCGAAACCTGCCGCCTTGCTGCCCGTCAACCCTGGAACGGTGCTCCCGGACCGCTATTGTGGCCTTTTACCTCCCTGCATGGAGTGGGCCATAATTTTCATACTGTAATTAATTTACTTATTGTATCAGGAGTGACGGTTCTCGGCCGGGAAGTCTTCCCCACGCCCCGAGCGTGGAGGTACACTTGCCACCCACTTGTCTTACTTGCTTAGCTAGTATGAATATCTACTGCCGCTGCATGTGACTTAATTATTTCCTAGCTAGTCAAAGTTAATCACCGCTGTGGGTTGTGAGAGCGAGACCCATCCCGTGACTCAGTTTGAGCACGATAGTGATCTGACCACCCGAGACTCAAAGTCGGCTTCCCAACCGTTCAGATCATCACGTTTCCCTCGTCGGGGACAACCGTGAGTTGGCGCTTCTTGTTTGGGGCATACTCGCCTCTTCTGGAGCTCTTTAGGTGTCGCATCGTAGTGTTGTTGCTAGTCGCGTCGTCCTATAGAGTCCAAGGTCGCAACAAGTCCGAGTCGAGTCATGTTGTCATCCCGCATCAAATTGGTATCAGTGCCGGTTTGAGTCTAGGGTAGTCGGTCTCAGGGTGCTCCATTTCATCTGGTATATCCAAAGGTGTTCCCGGAATGATAGGATATGCCTATTGGGAAAGGGGCACACTTGCGTGAGCGCGATCTTCAGATCAAACCTCCGCCTTGTACCGGATATTGGAGTCTAGGTTGTCTTTCGTTTTGCATTGGTCCTTCCATATAGTCATCGTGAGTCACCCCTTAGTTCCCTTTAGGTCCCATTGAAGGCCCACCCATGGACGTGACCAGTACCATCGCGCTGACACTATGGGTGAACCCAGAGGTGCCAACCCGGGAGGCCGATCACTGGAGGACTTGGTGGCTCTACTCATGGAGCGCATGGAGTGGTCCGACCAAACTCTTATGCAGCATATGGAGAGGTCCGACCAAACTCTTAGGCAGCATACCGAGCGTATAGAGAGCCGTTTCAAGGCCATGGAGGACCGCGCTTAGGCTTCTGACCGATCTATCCAAGGTCTGGTTGGAAGGATAGAGAGTGTGGAGGGAGTCCCCCGCCAGGAGCTCCCCGGAGCTGTCCCGGCCCCTCAGGCACCTGCTGCCCAGCCCGCCCCACTTAGGGCTGAAGAGCGACAGCCACGTGCCCCTGATGTTGAGGACTACAAGTCCGACAATGATTATGGGGGAAATAGCCGACGCCGTCGTGGTTACTGACCATAGAGGGATGATGAGGACGAGCGAGTCCCCAGGACAGTGCGAGCATACCCTCCCACTTTTGACGGGTCCTTGGACCCAAAGGTATATCTCGATTGGGAGGCCGACATGGACCGGTATTTCGAGTGGTTTGAGATGACGGACCATCGAAAAGTCAAGTTCGCCAAAATGAAACTGCTAGGGCAGGCGCAGACTTATTAGAGGAACATGGAGAACCTGCTGTTTCACCGTCAGGAGCCCCAGGTCAAGACGTGGGATGAGATGAGGGACAAACTCACGAAGAAGTACCTTCCTACCATATACTGCCAACGTCTCATAGACAAATGGTAGAGTCTCACCCAAGGAGATCGGTCAGTCTCCGATTACATCGTCGAGTTTTTTTTTTTTTAATAGAAAAGCCTAGCCTAGGGGTTAATGGGAGAGTGCACCCCTTACCAGAGGTAAGGAGAAAGCCACTCCACCATCATGCCACTAGGAGGCAAATAATTTTCCATTGATAAAAAGAATAATTACATCATTCTGACACTAGGCAAACCTAGTGAGTCCAGCCGAGCAGCACCTTTTATAATGGAAGGGAGCTCGTTTAAAGAATAGAAAGAATTACATTTATTGGTGCATGCTAGAGAAGCAAGTAAATCTGCCACAGTGTTTCCTTCTCTGAAAATATGGGAGATAGAATCTAGCTGAGATAAAAGGCTCCAAATATCCCTGACATAGCTGAGAATGGACCAGGGACACTGATATTCTTTCCTGATAATCCGGACAAGGGTGAGCGAATCACATTCAATAAGAGCAGGCTTGATGTCAACAGTCTTCAAATATTTGATACCATCAAGTAGTGCACGAGCTTCAGCAATAAGGCTGTTTGATTGCCCATAGAAATGAGAGAAGGCCAGGAGGACCTTACCTCTACTATCCCTGATAATACCTCCTCCTCCAGAATCTCTAGTTTGTTTGCAAGCCCCATCAGAGTTTAATTTAATAGAAGGCCAAGGAGGAGACATCCATTTCACAAATTTCAGATTTTGTCTGCAGGCATCTACAAATCTGATTCCCAAATGTTTCAAGACTTCCCGATTTTTAAATTTCGGTTCCTTGAGAGCAGCAGCCGAGCAGATCTTCTTCACAAGGGCAATAATATGATGAGTTAGATTGGAATAAGATAAGGCTTTGTCATCATACTTGCTAGAGTTTCTGTTCTTCCAAATTTCCCACAATCCATAGCCAATAGAAGCAAGATAGAAAAGACCATAGGCTGAACCTGGCTAAAGGGAGTATATGGAGTTCAGAATACATTCCCTAACAGTCCGTCCTTCAAAATGCAGACCCACTGCTGTTAAAGCAGTCCAAACATTCCTCGCGGTATCACTGTATAGAAATAAATGATTAGGGTCCTCAACCTTCGGATGCCTGCAGCAATAGCATTTAGAACACAGGACAACACCCACTCTTTGTATATTGTCATCAGTCGGGAGGCATTTATTCAAGATCTTCCATATATGGACTGATATTTTGGTAGGAACCCAATTGGACCACAAACGGTTCCACATGATATCAGACTGAGCATGACTGGTAACCAAAGCTTTATATGTTGAAGCTACTGTGCACTGACCAAAAGGAGTTAAGCTCCATATAGCCAAATCACTTTCCTGATTCAAATCCACAAGACTGATAGCTTGCTGTATGCTATTAGGAATAATTGATTTCAACAGATGAGATTCATCAGGGGATGGGTTAAGAATGACATCTCGGACAATAGCTGTTGGGTTAGGAATGAGAGCAACAGGAACAAAGGTGTCAAGTTATTGTTGGCTCATCCAATTATCATGCCAAAAACTAGTATTATAACCATCACCAATAATGACCTTCTTATACTGAAGGATAATCTCCTTTGCCTTCAACCAGCTTCTTCTAGCAAAGCCATTCATGTTTCTAAAACTGGCATCTCTGATGTGGCATTGGTGCAAATACTTGGCTCTGAAGAAAGAAGCCCAAAGAGAATTAGAATGAATTGCATTCCATAACATTTTTACCCGCAGTGCAAATTCCATGAGCCTAAGGGAACTGATACCCAGGCCACCCATTGATTGAGGCTTACAAATTGACTGCCATGCTTTCCAGTGTCTCTTTTTGCCAAGAGGGGAAGACCCCCAGAAGAAATTGGCAAATGCTTGCTCAATCATATTGTGAACTCCACAAGGAAAGGAAGTTGAAGATAGGGAATAAACAGGCAAGGAAGAAAGAACATGCCTTATGAGAACCATTCTAGCACCCTGGGACAGCAAGCTTGCTTTCCAACCAGCAATTCTTTTGTGGATAGAGGTGATAATCCCTGCAAAGAAAACCTTTTTTGTTCTGCCAATAACCAAAGGAATACCAAGATATTTGTGAGGGAAATGCAATCTCAAAAAACCAGTCAACTTCTGAATTATCTGAGAAACAGAAGAAGGCTGCTTTGGGTGAAGTAAGAAACCACTTTTGGTCACATTAATCAATTGACCAGAGGCTTCCTCATAAGAGTGGAGAACTACAAGAAGATTTTTGATAGAGGCAGTGGTGGCCTTGCTGAAGATAAGGGTATCATCTGCAAATAATAAGTGTGAAATATTATGACATCTCTGATAGCCTTGGAACCATTCAACCCGGCCACTGATGTAAGCTTCTCTTAAAGACCTGCTCAAAGCTTCTTCAGCAATAACAAATAAGGAAGGTGCTAATGGATCTCCCTGATGCACACCTCTAGTAGATTTAAAGAAGCCAGCTGTGTCTCCATTGAGCATAATGGAAAACCAGCAATTACTAATCAGCTTATCTACAAGATTAATGAAATGACTGCTGAAACCAAACCTGAGCAAGACAGAATAAAGGAAATCCCATTCCAATCTATCATAAGCTTTAGCCATATCAAGCTTAAACATAACATTAGAACCTCTGGTTTTCCTACCCAAATCCAGAGAGAGCTCCTGAGCAAGGGCAATATTTTCAATAATTTGTCTGCCCTTTACAAAAGTAGATTGCTCAAGAGAAATAATCTTAGGAAGAATAGGAGCCAATCTCTTATTGATAATAGATGAAATAATCTTGTAGAAGAAGTTACATAGACTGATTGGCCTATAATCTGTAATCTCCACAGCATTTGATTTTTTAGGAATCAAAGCAATCAAGGTGGCTGTCACACTTCTAGGCAGAGGGTTCCTGGAAGAAAATGCTTCTTGCACAGCACAGATTACCAAGGGGGCTATGATACTCCAAACTTCTTGGAAGAAAGCTCCAGTGAATCCATCAAGGCCAGGGGCACTATCAGCTGAAAGATTGAAAACAGCATCATGAATTTCACTTTCCGAAGGAATAGTAGAAAGACAATCATTGTCATCCTGATTTACAAGGTGGGGAATACAGTTCAGGGAGTACATTTGGATGTGATGTTCTTGAGTGGAGAAAGCATTCAAGAAATGTGAAGTAGCAATTATTTTCATGTACATCGTCGAGTTTGATGAGTACTTTCTACGATGTGACGCCACGGAGGAAAGCTCCCTGAATGTTTCCCATTTTCGGCGTGGTCTGCGGCCACACCTTCACTATAAGCTTTTTCGCCGTAAAGTGTCCAAGTTGGAAGACACGTATCGGGTTGCCCTTGAGGTGGAGTAATTTGAGGCAGAGTTTTCTCCTACCCCGCGCCAGGGGGTTACATATCCGCGTGTATCAGACCCTAGGACCACGCCTGGTTCCTACACTCGGTGGCCTGTGGCCCGCCCCCAGGAACCCCCTCGTCAGGACCTTGCTGCTCCTAGGTGCCCCCTCCCTCCGAGGGATCCTCCCATTCGCCAGCAGGCACCCGTCCCTACCCCTAGACCTCCCCAGCCCACCGTGCTGACTCGACCCCTACTTCCTACACCCCCAGTCCATCTTGTGGACAAAAGTAAGGGGCCGATGGCTAGTGGAACATCTCAGGGCTTTGGGACACAGGGAACTTGCTATAGGTGTGGTAGGGTTGGCCACTATTCGGCCAAGTGTCCCACTCGGGAGTCGCTTGTCATCTCTGATCCCTCTGCCAGCGACCCTACACCTGAGCTAGTGTCGATCAGTTACGAGGCTGATCAGGACTTAGCGGAGGAGTTCTTTGATGAACTAATGGAGGGAGAGCCAGTTGATGTCCCAGGTACCCAGCATCAGGGTGATGTACAGTTGGGTGTAGTCAGGTGCATCCTAACCCAGCCTTAGGTGAGTGATGACTGGCGTCGTACCAACATCTTCCTTACATTTTGTAGGCTGGGAGGAAAGGCCTGCAAGGTGATCATAGATAGTGGGAGTTACATTAACGCTATCTCTACGGGCACTGTTAGGCGTCTGGGTTTGACGCCCGTGGATCACCTCGCACCCTATTGAGTTTCTTGGGTGGATTCTACTTCCATCCCGGTCAGACTGCGATGTCTGGT
This sequence comes from Amorphophallus konjac, assembly GCA_022559845.1. Taxonomy (NCBI): domain Eukaryota; kingdom Viridiplantae; phylum Streptophyta; class Magnoliopsida; order Alismatales; family Araceae; genus Amorphophallus; species Amorphophallus konjac. The sequence goes on from CM040125.1 coordinate 244,975,420, forward strand.
GCCACTACAGTTCTAGGCTTACCATGATGAGATCTGGTGTGATGTGTTGCCTACGGTGGTGGGTAGCATTATCCTTGGTAGGCCTTGGCTCTTTGATCGGGATGCCACCCTTCAAGGTCGATCGAACACTTGCACATTCGACCACGAGGGCCATAGGATCACCCTCCACCCCACTCAGCCGAAGGATCCTTTTATCCGAGGACCAGCCGGCCCCAACACTTCGACTCCTCCAAGTCAGGGGACAGTCGGTCCTTCCACCTCATCCTCGGTACGGGCTACTACCGCTTTCAAGCACAGGAGACCTCCCACCCCGGAGGTTAATGAGGATTAACCCGCGAGAGATGGAGCAAGAGGTGACCGGGCGTAGCCCTCTCCTTGCCGTTGTTGTCACGCCCCGACGCGGAATATCGGGACCGACAGTAGAAAACGCTAGTAAAGATAACATGCTAAGCTAAGAATTAACATAACATCATGAACAGAAATAACTCCAATCTATTACAATAACCATCAAACTGACTTAAACATAATCAAGCATAATCTCTACTCGACTCCGTTACAATAACTAACACAAGTTCTAAGGCATAGCTAGATGTAAAATAACTATAACAATCTCAACATAACGACTAGCTGATACACTCCAAGTCACCACTCTTGCCCATTCCCATCTATCTGTGACTCTTCGCCTGAGCTGCCTGAAAAGGGGGGAAAACAACTATATGAGCGAACGCTCAGTAGGTAACAACATGCAAGTGTAAGTGATTAACCAATTAATTACATGTATGAAACGGAAAGAAAAGAAATAACAATCGAATGAAACAGCATAATAAAAGAAAGTGCTAAAGAATGGAATGGAATAACAGTATGGCAGAATGATATAACTACAAGAATTGCAAGTTAAGAACAATATATATAACAAGAAATTACAGGAAATTGGCCAACAAGTAAGAATATAACCAAGTAGAACATGATTCAAGTAACAGATCATTGTCATAGACATCACGCTAGTCATGCACTCGGTGCAATGCCTCACCATGTCATTACAAACTCTCATGGGCACAAGTACTTTTCGGGCGCTCTCCCCAAGACCAGACCGAGCCCCTATGATGCATTGGCATTGATTTATTGGATCCAAGATCCCAAGTTCCGTCTAGACTTTAATCAAGTTAAAATGGCCAATTATAATCAAGTATAAACTTACCTCGGAACATCCCAAGGCTAAGTTGAAGAGATACTGTCCAGAATTTCTGTCCAGGAGTTCAAGTTATCAAGAACCATCAAGTTCTTGGATTCAAAACCATAAAACACGGAGAAAACTAGTCTCTGGATGATATGCGGTCACTACTGGGCCGCTCAAGACTTGTGCGATAGACTATGCGCCGCACTAACAGGAACTGGGCTGAGGTTTAGCCCTCGGGAGGTCAAGGTTGAACGGCTGATAAAGGGTTGCTCTTCTATATGAACGATAGAGATTAGGCCGTACAAGGCCAGTAGTTTACAAAATTGAGGTCAAGATATACGGTCCTGACAGAGCCGCTCATCAATTGAACGGTCTATTAAGGGCCGCCTAAAATATGTACGGGCTATATCTAGAAGCACAACACGGGGCCTAACAATAATATAGAAATTCACCCAAGTGGGCTCCCGGGCTGCCATAGATAGGGTGGAACTGAACCAAAGTCCAGCCCACTGTCTGCTGGTCGACCTAGGGTCTACTAGGCTGATCAAATCAGGATTTGGCCGAAGATGGATCAAGGATAATCGGCCAAAACTAATTGGCATTAGCCAGGGTTGAACGGTCTCCAGGGGGCCGTGCAAGGACATATGCGGTCGACTATCAGCCGCGCATGTCCCTGCTAGTCCAATTCGGACTAAGACTCAAATCACAGCGGTTTGATTGAGTCCAAAAATTAATTCTAAGGGATAATAAAGGTTCAAGATTAACGGTTTAGGTCTAAGGTTAAACAAGTGTAAACCTAATACCCATTTCATTTATAAATGATTCACAATTAAGATTGACATTCATTGGAAAGATGAATCAAGATCAAGCTTAAATTAAATAAATCAGCAAGAATTGTTTACTGTCATGAATTACAGTTTATTAGGTGTGTTGCTAACATGCCATTAACCACTAATCTACTAACATAACATGCTGAAATGACAATTAATCTATTCTGTTATAGATGTGCGGTCAATTCTGGATCTTACATCCCCATGAACGGTCACAGACTGGCCGCGCACATCCCTTAGGTCCGAAGGCCCGCTGGATATGGACGGTCGGTAGTGTGCCGCTGGGAAGGATGTGCGGTCCGGAACTGGCCGCAGGATAGACATGCGGTTAGGGATCGGCCGCACGTTCCAGGGAAACGATCAGAGATAGAAACATATAAACTGTCAAGAGCAGGCCGCCTATCTTGGATGTGCGGTCTATCGTATGGCCGCACAAGGCCAGACAGGTTGCTGCCCCTTCGCCTTGCCCGACTCCGATGAGATTTCTGGGGTTAGACTAAAACATGGAATTCACACGATATAAAGCATGGAATTTGGGGCTTTTACTATCAAAAGAACGAGCACGAAAACTCTACGAGATGCATGAATCAATTTTATGTTTACAGCCTGAAAATAATACTTAATCGAAAGGGAACAGTTATAACCCTAGTTCTGACATACGTCTACTAAAACCAAAAATTCTCGTAGCACACTTGATAATATTTAGGACTTTCTATATCAATGAAAAGCTGACACGATGATGCTTCCAACCATATATTATTTGTAGGGTTTGGCTTGCTATCACCTACCTGAATCGGATGAAGAAGGAAGGTGAAAGAAAACCCAAGATGCCGGTACATGCAGCCAGAGGGGAAATGATCCTCTCATCTTGGCCTTTCATTTGCCACCGGTTTGGGCTCAATTGATGGAGTATTGGGCTCGAATTTGGTGTTTCAAGGTATGGTTAACTAAGTGTTCAATTTGGGTTGAATCCACTAATTCGGCCTACATATAGATTTTATTTGGGTTGGCCACAGAAGACAAGTTTGTTAAACGTGTTATCCTCTACATGAATAAAATTTTTCTGGATTTTTACAAAATAGTCGAAATATACCTTATTCTATTTATTAAGGAATTATTCTAATTAATTTCTAATTAATTTCTTATTAATTTTGAATTTCTAATTAATTTCTCAAAAAAATCAGGATATTACACCCTCCCCCACTTAAAAAATTTGGTCCTCCAAGTTCAATGCACTTAATAATAAAAAGAGGGACTGAGACAACTCACCTAGAATAAGTCAAGGTACTGTCTCCACATAGTATCTTCTGACTCCCAAGTAGCTTCTTCAGTTCTACGCCGACTCCACTGCACTTTAACCATCGGTATGGAATGATTCTTGAGTTGCTGTTGCTTCCGATCCACAATCTTGATCGGTCTTTCTTCATAAGTCAGATCTTCCTTCAATTCGAAGTCCATATGCTGAATAATGTGAGTGGGATCATACACATATTTCCGTAACATAGACACATAGAAAATATTGTGTACTCCAAATAACTGAGGTGGCAGTGCCAAACGGTTAGCAACCTCCCCCACTCTTTCTAGAATCTCGAATGGACCAATGTATCTTGGACTCAGTTTTCCCTGACTACCAAACCTTCGAATTACCCTCATAGGAGAAACCTTTAAAAACATGCTCACCAACCTAAAATTCCAAAACTCTCCTCCTGGTGTCAGCATAACTCTTCTGTCTTGATTGTGCTACTTGCAACCGATCTCTGATAATACGGATGTTCTTGGATGATTCGGAAATGAGATCTGGTCCAAGCCATTGCTTCTCACCCGCCTCGTCCCAACATAATGGGGATCGACAACTTCTACCATACAAAGCTTCAAATGGAGCCATCTGAATGTTGGCCTGATAACTATTGTTGTAGGCGAATTCAACCAATGCGAAGTGATCACTCCAACTACCTCCAAAGTCAATCTTGTAGGCTCTAAGCATATCTTCCACTATCTGGTTGGCCCTTTCAGTCTGTCCGTCTCTTTGTGGATGGAAAGCAGTACTGAAATTCAGACGAGTTCCCAATGACTCTTGTAATCCTTTCCAAAAATGAGAATTGAACCTGGGGTCTCTTTCAAACACAATGCTGACTGGTATACCATGTAGTCTTACCACTTCCTTCATATACAAAGCAGCCAAAACATCAACTATACATTTGGACTGAATGGATAAGAAATGAGCCGATTTTGTCAATCTGTCGATAATCACCCATATTGCATCAAATCCACTACGAGTCCTCGGTAGACCCATAATGAAATCCATGCCAATGCTCTCCCGCTTCCATTGGGGTATATCAAGGGGTTTCAATTTCCCTGCTGGTCTGAAATGCTCCGCCTTGACTTGCTAACAAACCAAGCATCTACTTACGAAGTCCACAACTTTTCTTTTCATATTCGGCCACCAAACAGATCTTTTCAAATCCTTAAACATCTTAGTGCCTCCAGGATGAATGGTGTATCTAGATCTATGAGCTTCCTTGAGGATCTTACTCTTTATCTCAGCTACATCAGGGACACAAGTTCTTCCTTTAAATAACAATCTTCCGTCATCAACCATCATGAAGTCAGGTCTGTTACTCATGCTTCCCTTGATCTCTACCAACTCTGGGTCATCATCTTGCAAAGACTTGATTTCCATCAATAATTCGGGCTTAAGTTTAATCTGAGCAATCATAACCCGATCCTTGTCAACATTAAGATCCAGACTAGCTAATTGCTCCAGCAATTTTCATTCTTGTAACATGAGGCTTGACAACTTAGCTATAGGCTTGCGGCTTAAGGCATCTGCCACAACATTACCTTTTCTAGGATGATACTCAATGGAGAAATCAAAGTCTTTCAAATACTCTAGCCATCTTCGCTGCCTCATATTGAGTTCCTTCTAAGAAAATAAGTATTTCAAACTCTTATGATATCAAAACACTGTAAATGCCTCTCCATACAAGTAGTGCCTCCATATCTTTAAGGCGAACACCACTGCTGCTAGCTCCAAATCATGAACATGATAATTCTCTTCATGCTTCCTCAAATGCTTAGAAGAATAGGCTATCACTTTCCTGTGCTGCATGAGTACACACCCTAAACTAATACCTGAAGCATCAGTGTATACTACAAAACCTCCTTCTCCAGAATGTAAAGCTAAAATAGGTGCAGTAGTCAAAAATTCCTTCAACGTCTGAAAGCTTCGCTCGTAATCTTCTGACCAATCAAATTTGATCTCCTTGCGGGTTAATCTTGTCAGAGGTGCCGTAATTTTGAAGAAATCTTGAATAAACCTTCGGTAGTAACCTGCTAGGCCTAGGAAACTTCTCACTTCAGTCACATTAGCAGGCTTAGCCCAATTCTTTACTGCCTCTACCTTCGAAGGATCAACAGAAATACCTTCTTTTGTGATGATATGCCCTAGAAAGGACACCTCTTGCAGCCAGAAATCACACTTACTAAACTTGGCATATAATTGATGATCTCTCAATAGTTGCAATGTCATCCTCAAATGTTCAGCATGCTCCTCCTCACTCTTAGAATAAATCAAGATGTCTTCAATGAACACCACGACCCAATGATCAAGATAGGGCCGAAACACATCATTCATCAGCTGTATGAAAGCTGCAGGTGCATTTGTTAGCCCAAATGACATTACTACAATTTCAAAATGCCCATACCTGCTGCGGAAGGTTGTTTTATACATATCTTCTTCCTTAATTCGTAACTGATGATATCCAGATCGGAGGTCGATCTTAGAAAAATACTGAGCTCCTGCTATCTGATCAAATAACTAATCAATCCTTGGCAATGGATATTTGTTCTTGATAGTCAATTGGTTCAATTACCGATAATCGATGCACAACCTCATCGAACCATCCTTCTTTCGGACAAATAATACAGGGGCTCCCCATTGGGAAGTACTAGGACGAATGAACCCTTTCTCAAGTAATTCCATCAACTACTACTTTAGTTCTCTTAGATCCGCAGGAGACATACGATAAGGAGCTTTGGAAATAGGGGTCGCACCAGGAATTAGATCAACAGAAAAGATAACTTCCCTTTCAGGAGGAAGTCCTGGCAGTTCCTCAGGAAAGACATCTGAAAAATCTCGGACGACAAAAAAGTCCTCGATCTCAATCTTCTGCTCAAGGGTCACAGAAACAAAGGCTAAAAAAGCCTTGCATCCTCTCCTCACTAGCTTATCAGCTTGAAGAGCCGAAATAAGTGGAACATACTTAAGGTGTCTAATTCCTATAAAAGAAAGTCCAGGGTGTCCAGTGAAAGACATAGAACTAGATCCGCATTAAACATTGGCCTCATACTTAGCCAACCAATCTGCTCCTAGGATTACATCATAATCCTTTCATGTCCATACAAACTAAATCAGCTGACAGGTTTTGTTCATTGATCAAGACCTTACTGGAAGGATAGAAATACTTAATTGTTGATCCGGAACCAATAGGGGTCGAAATCTCTAACGGAGAATTCATCAAAACTGGCTTCACAGCTAAAGACTTCGCAAATCTCCGAGAAACAAAAGAATGAGTGGCACCAGTATCAAAAAGAATAAAAGTTGATTTATCATGTATAATAAGAGTACCTTCGACAAGTCCACCCTCCTCTGCGGGTCCTGTCTCGTCTTCTTGTAGAGCCTAGAGCTTGCCTTTCTGCTTCTTGATTCCATGTGGTTTCACTGGGGTAGCTCGCTCAGATAAAAAGGGACACTCGAGAATACGGTGGTCCTTACTGCCACAATGTAAACAGGCACCCAGCTTGTGCCGGCACTCCTCCATCTTGTGACCTGGATGATCACAGTACTTGCATACACCCTTGAATGGAACAATAGGGCTATGCTTCTTGTCTTCAATCTTCGGCATCTTGCCCTTCCATGAACCAGACCCACTAATGGGCCTCTTCCTGTCATGACCAGGCTTGATACTCCCAGAACCAGTATGGTGTTGTCCAATCTTAACACTCTTCCCACGGATTCTCTCCATAATTTCTAAAGTATCTTCAAACACTTGAGCCTTTCTCACCATCTCGGAATAAGTTTGAATTTACATCGGTGCCAACTGGTTGATATACTATAGCTTCAGCCCATTAACAAAGCGCTTAGCCTTCATCTTCTCGGTAGATATCAAGTGAGTAGCATAACGAGATAGCCGAGAGAATTGAGCTTCATATTCAGCTATGGAAAGATTTCATTTCATCAAAGTAGCAAACACAGCCACCTTCTTCTCTTGTACTCTATCAGAGAAATATTTACCATTGAAGAATTCTCCGAACTCTTCCCATGTGACTTCTCTATCACCAATGGTAGCTTTCACTGCGTCCCACCATGTCCTCGCATCACGTTCAAGTTGAAAGGTCGACAAGAGGACACGTTCTTGATCACTGTATTGCATCACTTCAAAAACCCTCCTTATCTCTTCAAGCTAGTGCTCGGCTTCATCAGGGTCAGTCGAGCGTCCAAATCGCTGGGGATTCATCCCACGAAAGTTTCGATAAAGATCACCAGTGTCATGGTTTGCAGCTCCTCCTTGGGCCACTTGTTGCAAAGCCTGAGTAAGTCCTTGAACCGTACACTGCAAGTTCCTCCATTCCGCACGTTCTCCTGCCATTGTAAAAGCCTACACGTGGAATAGGTTAAGTTAGGTTCAATTAAGAATGGATAATCGTGCAATGAGATTATTAACTCAACCCCAGTCTTCTACCCAAATCTCACCAGGTTGGGTCCTTAGACTTATAACAAAGTTATAGGTCCTACGGTATCACTTATGATCCTAGAACTTAGAGAACCTAGGAATATTAGAAAACCTAGGCTCTGATACCACCAAACTGTCACGCCCTGACGCGGAATATTAGGACCGATAGTAGAAAACGCTAGTAAAGATAACATGCTAAGCGAAGAATTAACATAACGTCATGAACAGAAATAACTCCAATCTATTACAATAACCATCAAACTGACTTATGTTGTTCCCCTTGTGCTTTGATGATAATGTGGTGTTTTAATGATAGCAACATGAATGAGTCACCATAAGAACAACACATTGAGTCGTCATCTGTTTGTGTCTGCATATGAATTTGTTGTGTTGCATATGAATGTTTCATTGAACATCTTATCTGAGTGTCACTACATGGAATTGTTCTTATCAAATTGTATGTGTGTTCCATGCATTTTATAGGTTCACACACTGCACACACACTCAAAGTCTACACATTACACGTAGAGTCTATACACTGACTGTCTCATTTAGCGTCTAAGGCAATGTCTATGCACTGGACTTGAAGTCTGTACATTGAGCGTCTCATTCAGCGCCTCATGCATGTCTGTACATCGGACTGTTTCAAGTGAAGTCTGTATATCGGACTGTGTTAAGCAAAGTCTGTACATCGGACTGTATCAAGTGAAGTCTGTACAGCGTCATGCATCATTCTTCAAGTCCACACACTGCACTGTAGATTGCTTGAGGTGAAGTCTGTACATCCATCAGTGAACTTCCAAGTCTGTACATCCATCAGTGAACTTCCAAGTCTGTACATCCATCAGTGATCTTACAAGTCTATACATCGGTAGCTTTACCGACGTTGCACTCGAAGTTTATACACTGATAGCTTTACCGTCGTTTCCCTTGGCAAGTCTATACATCCTAGAACTGTGCAAGTCAGTACAGTCATTCCCTTGCCAAAGTCTATACATTATGAACCTTGAAGTCTGTACAGACTTTGCCTTGCTCAAGTCTGTACATCGCCTAGTTGGCAAGTCCATACATTGGAAGTCCATACATTCGTTTGCCTTGCATCGTTCATCAAGTCTGTATAGCCCTTTCGCTTGGCAAGTCTATACATTGTGAATGTCTATACACTCGATTGCCTTGCTTTGATCAAGTCTGTACAGAGTTCCCTTTTGCAAGTCTGTACATCGGACTAGTCTGCATCGGCTAAGTCCATACATTGTCCAAGTTATGCATGCATCATTCATGAAGTCTATACATTATCTGTCTTCCTTAGAGTCTCATGCATAACATCAAGTCTGTACATTGTGCATCATATGAGTTGAAGTCTGTACATCGTGCATCTACTGTTTCAAGTCTAAACATTGTTGCACGTTGTGTCTGTCAAGTCTACACATTGTTTCTTCATGCATTGAAGTCTACACATTGCTGAATGCTCATCAAGTCCATACATTTTACATTGCCTAAGTCTATACGTTGGCTACTGAATGTTCTTCAAAGTCTGCACATTGCTTTACACTTTAGCAAGTCTGTACAGCGGTTGCCTTCTTATATGAAGTCTGTACATTGCATTCGCCTTCACAAAGTCTAAACATTGAAGTCTATACATTACATCCTGCAAAGTTTGTACAGGGTTTTAGACTTAAACTGATAACTTTATCCTCTATCTGACAGGCACCCTTCGTGAATCCTAATGAAGACACGTGATCCAAGGAAGGATGAGGTGCCCATATTATGACACGTGGATGCAGCCCAGCCAGGATGTTGCTAGGTGGTCGAAATGCCTCGGTTCTGGCGAAAAACCTTTGGGCAGGAGATGTGGAAGCCACACGACCCTATCCACCCTGCTGCACTATATATATGAAGAATCCTTTATCTGAAGATGATTGATTAAGCGGTAAAGTCTATACAGTGAAGCAGAAGCAGAGGAGAGCCTTCTCGATCCAGTGTGAAGAGCAGAGAAGAAGAGCAGATGAAAAAGAAGAAAAGGTGAGAGATAGAGAGCTCGAGCAGATAAAAGAGGAAGAGAAGGAAAAAGAGAGAGAGTGTGAGACAGAGTGATCGGAAGAAGAAGAAGGGCAGAGAGAAGCTTCATTCTGAAGATCAGTCTTTACTGGAAGTCGGATCAGATCCACTCCAGTCAGCTCTTAGGAGCCACATTTGTGCTTTCATTTTCAGCTTTCAGTCGCTGATTGTTTCTATCTTTCATTTTCCTTTTATACCTTTCTTCAAGCTGTTTGTCAGCATTTGCAGTGGAGGATTCCACTGGACGGCTAAGCTGTATTACCCAGTAGAGCAAGCTGTGAGGCTCAGCAGGCGAGGAGGATTCCTCGGACAGCAAGCTGTGAGGCTTAGCGGATTGTATGGCAAGCTGTGATGCCCAGCTGTTCAAGCTGTGAGTTAGCGGAATCCACACTCGGTTTGAATGTGAGGTGGACGTAGGTCTGCAGGACCGAACCACCTAAAAAATTCATTGTGCAGTGGTTTGATTTCTTCTATATGATTGGCGCTAGATGAATGCTTAGGTGTGCTTTTCCTTGATTGCTCACTGTGTGTTTGTTTAATTCTGCAACTGCTTATTAGCCTTCAGGTTTGTCTAGTTAGCGAACTAGCAATTTTAGTGAGCATTAGATTTTAAATTTGGCAAAGTTTTTAAAGGGAAATTCATTCACCCCCCCCTCTGAATCATAGCACCGAACCCAACACTTGGTATCAGAGCAGGTTGCTGTACATAGGATCTAACAATCCGTAGCAGATCCTGCATTTCTGTTTGGTGCATTTCAGAGTGGGCTTCTTCTACTCGTTGTTTAGCATCACTGAGTTAGTGCCGTGTTTTGCTTATCTGGTTGTGGTGTTTTTGTTGTCGATTGTTTTGTGCTTTGAATCTATTTGTTATCTATTTTGATGGCTCATCCACCTATATTCAGAGGTGGTAACCTTGGCCCATGGCTCGAAAAGTTGCATCGGTATGTAAGGATAACCGATCCTGACTTGTGGAAGGTAATGACTCACGGTTCATACAAACTGTCGAAGGATAAATCCAAATGGACCAAGAAGGATAAAATGAAAGACTCCATCAACTCTAGAGCATTGAATATGGTAAAAGCATCAATTGACAGAGCACTAATCTCATGTATCTCATCCTGCAGGTCTGCCAAGGAAATCCTAGATAAATTGAAGACTACTTGCGATAGAGATAATGATCAATGTATCATGGCTCAAGGGAGTGGACAAAGCAGTAATCAAGATGAAGAACATGATGATGCTCAGGTAAATAGATTTGAAAGTTATTCTTTGGATGATTGGATTGTTACATGTAATAAACTGCTGGAGTCTTATGATCATTTAAGTAAACATCATAAGAAAATGAAAAGGAAAATTGATAAAAGTGATTCTAATTCATCATGTGAAAAGTGCTTGAAGATAAATGAATTGTATGATAAATTTCTGTCTGAGAATCATTGGAATATGAAACAAATGTGCCTATTGAAAAAGGAAAACCAAGAAGGTTTCAATAAAATTTCGAATTAGAAAGTCAGCTGAAACTGAAAACTAATGAACAATTGATGAATCTAGAAGAGTTGGAAAGGATTAAGGTTTCACACTCTTCTTCTGCTGAATCAAACTGCAAAATGTGCTCAGCTTTAAGAGAACGTAATGAAAATCTTTATAGTGAGAATGAATGGCTAAATAAACAAATTGTCTCACTTAAAGATGATCACAAAAATCTACTTGCTGAGAAAATTAAAGCAGAAGAAAGAGAAGATGAACTAATTGAAAAATTGGAGCTTATGTCTGGAAATGGAAAATGTAATGAAGGAGTCATAAAGCTATCTGAAGAGAACAAAGAACTTGAGGGAACAAAATAAAAAATTGATGGTTTTAAATACTATTTTCTCACAGAGGTTTCTGACTATCGAAAAAGAGAAATCTATTTTTAAGGAAGCTCAACCTCAAAAATTTGAGAAGGAAAACACTGAACTGAAAGCTGAAATTAAAAATTAAAGTGTTTAAACACTAGCTTATCTGAAACACTTCTCACATTAAAAAAGGGAAAATTCACTTGTGATGGAGATCACAAAGGGTGATCAGTCTAGAACAAGAAATTGAGAAGTACAAAACTACAAACAAAGTTCTAAGTGAATGTGTAAATTGCAGTGAACATGAGATAACCAGTTATGAGCTTCATATAACATCTTTGGAAAATAAGATTCAGGATCTAAAAAAATTAGCATCCAATTCTGCTAAGAATGAAAGAAAAATAAAAAATATTGTGAAAAGGAAGGATGATAATTCAAAAGGGGGAACAAATCGCACTTCTGATGTTAAGGAAATCACTAAAAACCAGCTATATGCCACTTTTGTCCAAAGCTCTGACGTAGCCGGTATCTCAAAGCAATCCCCAAAATAAAATAAAAATTAGAAATCACCTTCAACATCTATATTTCAGTTCAAAGCCCAGAAAAATGAAAAGCAAACAAAAACTGTTAAGGATAATCAGAAATTAAAAAAGAAGGGTCATACAAAGAAGGCAAACAATATTTCTGAGTACATCTTGAAATCAGTTAGCTCTGTTGAATGTAATGGGTCAATGCAAAATGCTCATGCTTCATGTACTCATTCTCATGCATCTAGTCAGTCTGTTAGTAATCATGTCGCAAGGAAAACTAAAGTGTCCTGCCATTATTGTGGCAAGATAGGGCATGTAATGGATGATTGCAGACTGTTGATTGAAGATGAGCATGCTGGTGAAGCAATGCATTCTAAGAATTTATCTGATAGAAACCATGCCACTAAGCAATTTGATGCATCCTGTTATTACTGTGGTAGGCGTAGTCATCTAATGAATGCATGTTTTAAACTAAAAGAAGACAACAATGTGAATTCTAGATTTTTCACACATGCTCATGACCCACATAGATATAAATCTACTTCAGGTCAGCATATCATTTGTTTCACTTGCAACAAGCCTGGGCACAAGGCAAATGAGTGCTGGACTGGAAATTCTTGGGGCAACAAGAACTCAAAAGGCAAGCACCTTAGGTGTCTTGAATGTGGTAAGCATGGGCATGCAGTCAAGGACTGCTGGTATGCTCAGGGAAATCACTTTGATTCCAAATTTTTCAGATTCCCTGCAAATAGAAATTTTTTGGGTAGAAATAAAACTATTTTTAAAGGAAAGACACTTGTATGTTCTGAATGTGGAAAACCTGGCCACCGAGCTTCTGAATACTGGTGGGCAGGTAATGGTAAATCAAAATTTCATGCAAGTAACAGAAATCTTCATGCTAACTCACATAGATTCCATGATTATACAAATGTTCACAAAAAGAATTCAAGAGTTGTTACATCATGCAGATATTGTGGTAAATTTGGTCACTCTATAGACAATTGTTTTCTGATGAAATTTGATGACCATGTTGCTAAGAAACTGTTTAGAACACCTGATAGGGGTAATTCAGGACCCAAGACTTCTTGGGTTCCTACAGGATCGAAATGATTACTCTTTGCAGGTGTGCCTTGGAAGCTGAAGAATAAAGGGGTTAATAATCCAAGGCACTCAAAAGTGAAACCCCTAGAAGTTGACTATTCAGGTTAGTTCTGAAAACTAAGTTTAAATTATGTCTTCTGAAGTTGTGTCCTTTAGATGATAGCATGGCATGTTAATTCTGTGTTTTGCACATTCTATCATGTTTAGCATTGTCATGTTGGGATTTTCTGAACTCTCCTCATACATGATTTTCATATTGATGATTGTCTGAAATTGTATATGCATATATATTGTGAATGCATTGCACATCATCATACTGAAAACTCCAAAAAGAAGTAACTGGCTACACATAAGACTTCTCTACATTGCATCTCTTTACATGACCCTGGTATATCAAATGGTAAGCTACTAAAAGGCAGGGAAATCTACCTGGAGGTTCTTACTATGTGTGAGATGGTCCTTGAGACCAGGTTCTCTGCCGAGTACTAAGGGTCTAGTTTTCATATAGAGCAGTGTACTGAATATCATAAAATTTGAAAAATCTAAAAAATTGAAATGAAATTGATGCATTTGATAAATTCTCTCTCTGATTGAACAAAGCATGAATTCTTCTTGAGCATATTCTAAAATCATGAACAGTTCATTAATTGTATTTCATGCACTTTGTCAGGGGGAGTTTGTCTGATGTTGCATATGAAGAGTAGTGCAGTTGAAAAACATAAAAAGAAATTTCATTGCATCTAGACAGGGGGAGCATTTAGAATTGGTGTTTTTAATTGTCATATGTTGAACACCTATTGTCTAGTAATTGATCAACTCTCATCTGTTATCATATTTCTCTCTCTCTTGAAAATGGATTTTGCCTTCCTTTCGTTGAGTTGTTAAAGAAGAGTTTCCTTCAACTCTCTTCATGATACTACCTGTCAGCTGATCTGTCTGAACTCCAGACTCAGCCACTGTGTGTTGATGTACACTCTTCTGAAATATTTCTCTATTGGTGATTTACTTTTGCACCAGCTTATACTCACCTTTTACATTTGTCTCAGCTGGTGTGACTGATTTGTTGCTACTATTGATTGTTGGTCAGCTAAATTTATTTGTTCTGATCTGAGGTACTTAAGCTACATGTCATGCAATTCAGTCTGAGAACTTGGTAGAAATTCCTATCATATAGTTTTAAGAATTACCACTGAGTCAGACTTATATAAGATTAATGTATTCTCAGATTTATAATTAAATGAATTGAAAATATCTGAATGATAAGGTTTAATAAACTTTAACTACATGTGTCATGTAAACCTTAGACTCTATCATCTGATATCTGAAAACTTGAAATCAAGGCTACTTTGGTAGAGATACATATGGTGAGTGCTGTGGTTAAACATTAACTTAAAAAATGTTGACTAAATGAAAATTTGTGAATTCAGAGCAATGACTCGGTCACTGAGAAACTGGGTTCTTTATCAATGAAATAAAGTAACTCATGTCATGAGGTGCCATAGTTATCTCTGGTAAAAAATTATTGAAAAACCTGACAGAGCAATGGCATAATTGTGTTGAGTAACTGGGGAGTCTGGCCTCTAATCAAGGTGTCTCCTCATGTAAAAAGACACTTACATTGCTAACTCTGGTCTCAATGTTGAGAGGTAATGACAGTTATCACACTGAGTAACTGGGTCACTTCACCTGAGACGTGTTGTGCCTCATGTAAAAAGGTGTTGATCAACGTAAATTGCTCAGAAAAATAAAAAGTGCTTCAAATGAAAATATTTTGAAAAATTCTGTCAACTCATGTTCTTAGAAAAGTGTTTAACTTTTGTACTAATCTGTATATATTTTTCAAAGGTGCTATTGAGATCATATGTGTAAGATAAAAGATGATTGTTTCTGAGTGTTATCTGAATATTTGGTTCACCTTTATTAAATCTTTGATTCAGATATGAGTATTGAGTTTAATTTGGCAAATTTGGTATACATCAAAATTAAATCAGATTGGTTAAGTTGCCACTTCATAACCCTTTATGATAAAAAAGTCTATTCTTCTTAAGACTTATTGTTGTGGTGCAAGCATTAAAATCTCTCATGATTAGATTCATTCCAGATAGTCTGATCAACATAAATCTTGCTATTGATTGACTCCTTGAGATGTATTATACTTTGACTATTTCTCAACCCTACCATTGGATACTACTTCCTGAGATGTACTCCTCTCCACACTGTTGGAATCTTCCATCTTGTTTTGTAATCTATATGTTTTTTCACCTGGTTCATTCTGTTCATGCATATGTGAGGTGCCACAACCAGAGTTCAGATTGTTTGTAATGGCAGATTTCAGATTGATTTATTGGATAACCAGAGTTCATTCTTGTGTTTCAGGGGGAATTATGGGTCATCTGCATTTAAGGGAAGTGCAGTCAATCATGCATATAGATAGGGGGAGAAATGTTATCTTCTCATAAGGGAGAACTCCATTTTAATGAACTTTGATTCATTCTCTGTATTCTGAATTTGTGGGGGAGAATTGTTTGTTGTGCTGAATTTTGTCTCTCAAACCATTTCCCTTCTTTTTGATTATGTCAAAGGGGGAGAATAGTTTGATGAGTCAATGTGACTCATTATGTTGCCATCATCAAAAAGGGGGAGATTGTTGTGCCCCTTGTGCTTTGATGATAATGTGGTGTTTTAATGATAGCAACATGAATGAGTCACCATAAGAACAACACATTGAGTCGTCATCTGTTTGTGTCTGGATATGAATTTTTTGTGTTGCATATGAATGTTTCATTGAACATCTTATTTGAGTGTCACTACATGGAATTGTTCTTTTCAGATTGTATGTGTGTTCCATGCATTTTACAGCTTTACACACTGCACACACACTCAAAGTCTACACATTGCACGTATAGTCTATACACTGACTGTCTCATTTAGCGTCTAAGGCAATGTCTATGCACTGGACTTGAAGTCTGTACATTGAACGTCTCATTGAGCGTCTCATGCAGGTCTGTACATCGGACTGTTTCAAGTGAAGTCTGTACATCAGACTATGCTAAGCAAAGTCTGTACATCGGACTGTTTCAAGTGAAGTCTGTACAGCATCATGCATCATTCTTCAAGTCCACACACTGCACTGTATATTGCTTGAGGTGAAGTCTGTACATCCATCAGTGAACTTCCAAGTCTCTACATCCATTAGTGAACTTCCAAGTCTGTACATCCATCAGTGATCTTGCAAGTCTATACATCGGTAGCTTTACCGACGTTGCACTCGAAGTCTATACACTAATAGCTTTACCGTCGTTTCCCTTGGCAAGTCTATACATCCTAGAACTGTGCAAATCTGTACAGTCATTCCCTTGCCAAAGTCTATACATTATGAACCTTGAAGTATGTACAGACTTTGCCTTGCTCAAGTCTGTACATCGCCCAATTGGCAAGTCCATACATTGGAAGTCCATACATTCGTTTGCCTTGCATCGTTCATCAAGTCTGTACAGCCCTTTCGCTTGGCAAGTCTATACATTGTGAATGTCTATACACTCGATTGCCTTGCTTTGATCAAGTCTGTACAGAGTTCCCTTTTGCAAGTCTGTACATCGGACTAGTCTGCATCGGCTAAGTCCATACATTGTCCAAGTTATGCATGCATCATTCATGAAGTCTATACATTGTCTGTCTTCCTTAGAGTCTCATGCATAACATCAAGTCTATACATTGTGCATCATATGAGTTGAAGTCTGTACATCGTGCATCTAGTGTTTCAAGTCTATACATTGTTGCACGTTGTGTCTGTCAAGTCTACACATTGTTTCTTCATGCATTGAAGTCTGCACATTACTGAATGCTCATCAAGTCCATACATTGGCAAGTCTTTACATTGCCTAAGTCTATACGTTGGCTTCTGAATGTTCTTCAAAGTCTGCACATTGCTTTACACTTCAGCAAGTCTGTACAGTGGTTGCCTTCTTATATGAAGTCTGTACATTGCATTCACCTTCACAAAGTCTATACACTGAAGTCTATACATTACATCTTGCAAAGTCTATACAGGGTTTTAGACTTAAACTGATAACTTGATTCTCTGTCTGATAGGCACCCTTCGTGAAGCCTAATGAAGACACGTGATCCAAGGAAGGACGAGGTGCCCATATTATGACACGTGGATGCAGCCCAGCCAAGATGCTGCCAGGTGGTCGAAATGCCTCGGTTCTGGCGAAAAGCCTTTGGGCGGGAGATGTGGAAGCCACACGACCCTATCCACCCTGCTGCACTATATATATGAAGAATCCTTTGTCTGAAGATGATCGATTAAGCGACAAAGTCTATATAGTGAAGCAGAAGCAGAGGAGAGCCTTCTCGATCCAGTGTGAAGAGCAGAGAAGAAAAAGAGAAAGAGAAGAAGAGAAGAAGAGAAAGAAGAAAAAGTGAGAGATAGAGAGCTCGAGCAGATAAAAGAGGAAGAGAAGGAAAAAGAGAGAGAGAGAGTGAGACAGAGTGATCGGAAGAAGAAGAAGGGCAGAGAGAAGCTTCATTCTGAAGATCAGTCTTTACTAGAAGTCGGATCAGATCCACTCTAGTCAGCTCTTAGGAGCCACATTTGTGCTTTCATTTTTAGCTTTCAGTCGTTGATTGTTTCTATCTTTCGTTTTCCTTTTATACCTTTCTTCAAGCTGTTTGTCAGCATTTGCAGTGGAGGATTCCACTGGACGGCTAAGCTGTATTGCCCAGCAGAGCAAGCTGTGAGGCTCAGCAGGTGAGCAGGATTCCTCGGACAGCAAGCTGTGAGGCTCAGCGGATTGTATGGCAAGCTGTGATGCCCAGCTGTTCAAACTGTGAGTCAGCGGAATCCACACTCGGTTTGAGTGTGGGGTGGACGTAGGTCTGCAGGACCGAACCACCTAAAAAACCTATTGTGCAGTGGTTTGATTTCTTCTATATGATTGGCACTAGATGAATGCTTAGGTGCGCTTTGCCTTGATTGCTCACTGTGTGTTTGTTTAATTCCGCAACTGCTTATTAGCCTTCAGGTTTGTCTAGTTAGCGAACTAGCAATTTTAGTGAGCATTAGATTTTTAATTGGGCGAAGTTTTTAAAGGGAAATTCATTCACCCCCCCTCTGAATCATAGCACTGAACCCAACAACTTAAACATAATCAAGCATAATCTCTACTCGACTCCATTACAATAACTAACACAAGTTCTAAGGCATAGCTAGATGTAAAACAACTATAACAATCTCAACATAACGACTAGCTGATACACTCCAAGTCATCACTCTTGCCCATTCCCATCCATCTGTGAATCTTCACTTGAGCTGTCTGAAAAGGGGGAAAAACAACTATATGAGCGAATGCTCAGTAGGTAACAACAGGCAAGTGTAAGTGATTAACTAATTAATTACATGTATGAAACGAAAAGAAAAGAAATAACGATCGAATGAAACAACATAATAAAAGAAATTGCTAAAGAATGGAATGGAATAACAATATGGCAGAATTATATAACTACAAGAATTGTAAGTTAAGAATAATATATATAATAGGAAATTACAGGAAATTGGCCAACAAGTAAGAATATAACCAAGTAGAACACGATTCAAGTAAGAGATCATTGGCATAGACATTACGCTAGTCATGCACTCGGTGCAATGCCTCACCATGTCATTACAAACTCCCATGGGCATAAGTACTTTTCGGGCGCTCTCCCCAGGACCAGACCGGGCCCCTATGATGCGTTGGCATTGATTTATTAGATCCAAGATCCCAAGTTCTGTTTATACTTTAATCAAGTTAAACTTGCCAATTATAATCAAGTATAAACTTACATCCCAAGGCTAAGCTGAAGAGATACTGTCCAGAATTTCTGTCCAGGAGTTCATGTTATCCATCTTGGATTCAAAACCATAAAACACGGAGAAAACTAGTCTCTAGATGATATGCGGTCACTACTGGGCTGCTCAAGACTTGTGCGGTCGACTATAGGCCGCACTAACAGGAACTGGGCTGAGGTTTAGCCCTCGGGAGGTCAAGGTTGAACGGCTGATAAAGGGCCGCTCTTCTATATGAACGGTAGGGATTAGGCCGTACAAGGCCATAAGTTTACAAAATCGAGGTCAGGATATACGGTCTTGACAGAGCCGCTCATCAATTGAACGGTCTATTAAGGGCCGCCTGAAATATGTACGGGCTATATCTGGAAGCACAACATGGGGCCTCACAATAATATAGAAATTCACCCAAGTGGGCTCCCGGGCTGCCATAGATAGGGTGGAACTGAACCAAAGTCCAGCCCACTGTCTGCTAGTTGACCTAGGGTCTACTAGGCTGATCAAATCAGGATTTGGCCGAAGATGGATCAAGGATAATCGACCAAAACTAATTGGCATTAGCCAGGGTTGAACGGTCTCCAGGGGGCCGTGCAAGGACATATGCGGTCGACTATCAGCCGCGCATGTCCCTGCTAGTCCAATTCGGACTAAGACTCAAATCACAGCGGTTTGATTGAGTCCAAAAATTAATTCTAAGGGATAATAAAGGTTCAAGATTAACGGTTTAGGTCTAAGGTTAAACAAGTGTAAACCTAATAGCCATTGCAATTATAAATGATTCACAATTAAGATTGACATTCATTGGAAAGATGAATCAAGATCAAGCTCAAATTAAATAAATCAGCAAGAATTGTTTACTGTCATGAATTACAGTTTATTCGGTGTGTTGCTAACATGCCATTAACCACTAATCTACTAACATAACATGCTGAAATGACAATTAATCTATTCTATTATAGATGTGCGGTCGATTCTGGACCTTACATCCCCATGAACGGTCACAGACTGGCCGCGCACGTCCCCTTAGGTCCGAAGGCCCGCTGGATACGGACGGTCGGTAGTGTGCCGCTAGGAAGGATGTGCGGTCCGGAACTGGCTGCAGGATAGACATGCGGTTAGGGATCGGCCGCACGTTATAGGGAAACGATCAGAGATAGAAACATATAATCGGTCAATCTCCGATTACATCATCGAGTTTGATGAGTACTTTCTACGATGTGACGCCACGGAGGAAAGCTCCCTGAATGTTTCCCATTTTCGGCGTGGTCTGCGGCCACACCTTCACTATGAGCTTTTTCACCGTAAAGTGTCCAAGTTGGAAGACGCGTATCGGGTTGCCCTTGAGGTGGAGTAATTTGAGGCAGAATTTTCTCCTACCCCGCGCCAGGGGGTTACATATCCGCGTGTATCTGACCCTAGGACCACGCCTGGTTCCTACACTCGGTGGCCTGTGGCCCGCCCCCAGGAACCCCCTCATCAGGACCTTGCTGCTACTAGGTGCTCCCTCCCTCCGAAGGATCCTCCCATTCGCCAACAGGCACCCGTCCCTGCCCCTAGACCTCCCCAGCCCGCCGTGCTGACTCGACCCCTACTTCCTACACCCCCAGTCCCTCTTGTGGACAAAAGTAAGGGGCCGATGGCTAGTGGAACATCCCAGGGCTTTGGGACACAGGGAACTTGCTATAGGTGTGGTAGGGTTGGCCACTATTCTGCCAAGTGTCCCACTCGGGAGTCGCTTGTCATCTCTGATCCCTCTGCCAGCGACCCTACACCTGAGCTAGTGCCGATCAGTTACGAGGCTGATCAGGACTTAGCGGAGGAGTTCTTTGATGAACTAATGGAGGGAGAGCCAGTTGATGTCCCAGGTACCCAGCATCAGGGTGATGTACAGTTGGGTGTAGTCAGGTGCATCCTAACCCAGCCTTAGGTCAGTGATGACTGGCGTCGTACCAACATCTTCCATACATTTTGTAGGCTGGGAGGAAAGGCCTGCAAGGTGATCATAGATAGTGGGAGTTACATTAACGCTATCTCTACGGGCACTGTTAGGCATCTAGGTTTGACGCCCGTGGATCACCCCGCACCCTATAGAGTTTCTTGGGTGGATTCTACTTCCATCCCGGTCAGACTGCGATGTCTGGTGCCACTACAGTTCTAGGCTTACCATGATGAGATCTGGTGTGATGTGTTGCCTATGGTGGTGGGTAGCATTATCCTTGGTAGGCCTTGGCTCTTTGATCGGGATGCCACCCTTCAAGGTCGATCGAACACTTGCACATTCGACCACGAGGGCCATAGGATCACCCTCCACCCCACTCAGCCGAAGGATCCTTTTATCCGAGGACCAGCCGGCCCCAGCACTTCGACTCCTCCTAGTCAGGGGACAGTCGGTCCTTCCACCTCATCCTTGGTACGGGCTACTACCGCTTCAATTGCTCCAAGCACAGGAGACCTCCCACCCCGGAGGTTAATGATGATTAACCCGCGAGAGATGGAGCAAGAGGTGACCGGGCGTAGCCCTCTCCTTGTCGTTGTTGTCACGCCCCGACGCGAAATATTGGGACCGACAGTAGAAAATGCTAGTAAAGATAACATGCTAAGCTAAGAATTAACATAACATCATGAACAGAAATAACTCCAATCTATTACAATAACCATCAAACTGACTTAAACATAATCAAGCATAATCTCTACTCGACTCCGTTACAATAACTAACACAAGTTCTAAGGCATAGCTAGATGTAAAACAACTATAACAATCTCAACATAACGACTAGCTGATACACTCCAAGTCATCACTCTTGCCCATTCTCATCTATCTGTGAATCTTCACCTGAGATGCCTGAAAAGGGGGGAAAACAACTATATGAGCAAACGCTCAGTAGGTAACAACAGGCAAGTGTAAGTGATTAACCAATTAATTACATGTATGAAACGGAAAGAAAAGAAATAACAATCGAATGAAACAGCATAATAAAAGAAAGTGCTAAAGAATGGAATGGAATAACAATATGGCAGAATGATATAACAACAAGAATTGCAAGTTAAGAATAATATATATAACAAGAAATTACAGGAAATTGGCCAACAAGTAAGAATATAACCAAGTAGAACATGATTCAAGTAAGATATCATTGTCATAGACATCACGCTAGTCATGCACTCGGTGCAATGCCTCACCATGTCATTACAAACTCTCATGGGCACAAGTACTTTTCGGGCGCTCTCCCCAAGACCAGACCGAGCCCCTATGATGCGTTGGCATTGATTTATTGGATCCAAGATCCCAAGTTCCGTCTAGACTTTAATCAAGTTAAAATGGCCAATTATAATCAAGTATAAACTTACCTCGGAACATCCCAAGGCTAAGTTGAAGAGATACTGTCCAGAATTTCTGTCCAGGAGTTCAAGTTATCAAGAACCATCAAGTTCTTGGATTCAAAACTATAAAACACGGAGAAAACTAGTCTCTGGATGATATGCGGTCACTACTGGGCCGCTCAAGACTTGTGCGATCGACTATGCGCCGCACTAACAGGAACTGGGCTGAGGTTTAGCCCTCGGGAGGTCAAGGTTGAACGGCTGATAAAGGGCTGCTCTTCTATATGAACGATAGAGATTAGGCCGTACAAGGCCAGAAGTTTACAAAATCGAGGTCAAGATATACGGTCCTGACAGAGCCGCTCATCAATTGAACGGTCTATTAAGGGCTACCTGAAAGATGTACAGGCTATATCTGACCGCACAACACAGGGCCTAACAATAATATAGAAATTCACCCAAGTGGGCTCCCGGGCTGCCATAGACAGGGTGGAACTGAACTAGAGTCCAGCCCACTGTCTGCTGGTCAGCCTAGGGTCTACTGGGCTGATCAAATCAGGATTTGGCCGAAGATGGATCAAGGATAATCGGCCAAAACTAATTGGCATTAGCCAGGGTTGAACGGTCTCTAGGGGGCCGTGCAAGGAGGTATGCGGTCGACTATCAGCCGCACATGTCCCTGCTAGTCCAATTCGGACTAAGACTCAAATCACAGCGGTTCGATTGAGTCCAAAAATCAATTCTACGGGATAATAAAGGTTCAAGATTAACGGTTTAGGTCTAAGGTTAAACATGTGTAAACCTAATAGCCATTTCCATTATAAATAATTCACAATTAAGTTTGACATTCATTGGGAAGATGAATCAAGATCAAGCTCAAATTAAATAAATCAGCAAGAATTATTTACTGTCATGAATTACAATTTATTACGTGTGTTGCTAACATGCCATTAACCACTAATCTACTAACATAACATGCTGAAATGATAATTAATCTATTCTGTTATAGATGTGCGGTTGATTCTGGACCTTACATCCTCATGAACGGTCACAGACTGGCCGCACACGTTCCCTCAGGTCCGAAGGCCCACTGGATATGGACGGTCGGTAGTGTGCCACTGGGAAGGATGTGCGGTCTGGAACTAGCCGCAGGATAGACATGCGGTTAGGGATCGGCCGCACGTTCCAGGGAAACGATCAGAGATAGAAACATATAAACGGTCAAGAGCAGGCCGCCTGTCTTGGATGTGCGGTCTATCGTGTGGCCGCACAAGGACAGACATGTCGCTACCCCTTCGCCTTGCCCGACTCCGGCGAGGTTTCTTGGGTTAGACTAAAACATAGAATTCGCATGATATAAAGCATGGAATTTGGGGCTTTTACTATCAAAACAACGAGCACGAAAAACTCTACGAGATGCATGAATCAATTTTATGTTTACAGCTTGAAATTAATACTTAATCGAAAGGGAATAGTTATAACCCTAGTTTTGACATGCTTCTACTAAAACCAAAAATTCTCGTAGCACACTTGATAAAATTTAAGACTTTCTATATCAATGATAAGCTGACACGATGATGCTTCCAACCATATATTATTTGTAGGGTGTGGCTTGCTATCACCTACCTGAATCGGATGAAGAAGGAAGGTGAAAGAAAACCCAAGACGCCGGTACACGCAGCCACTAATCGCTGGAGATCTCCCTCGATCCAGCTCCTCTGTAGCCGCCACAAGTTCTAAACGATTCTAGGGTTAGAGAGCTTCATTTTAATAGGTCACACGCCTTCTGGAGGGTACTATGCACGGATTATTCATCCACGCAAGTCGAGTTGATGTGAACGCCGCTGCAAATGTTGACACGCCAAAACTCCGCCGATTGCATCTCCTAGGGTTAGGGTTTCGAGAGATTAAGAGAGGGGAAATGATCCTCTCGTCCTGGCCTTTCATTTGCCACCAATTTGGGCTCAATTGATGGAGTATTGGGCTCGAATTTGGCGTTTCAAGGTATGGTTAACTAAGTGTTCAATTTGGGCTTAATCCACTAATTCGGCCTACATACAGATTTTATTTGGGTTGGCCATAGAAGACATGTTTGTTAAACGTTTTATCCTCTACAAGAATATAATTTTTCTGGATTTTTTATAAATAGTTGAAATATAACTTATTCTATTTATTAAGGAATTATTGTAATTAATTTCTAATTAATTTTGAATTTCTAATTAATTTCTCAAAAAAATCGGGGTATTACAGTTGTTGTCTGAGGAGTGGACGATGTTGAGTATCTCCAAGTGATTTTGATGATAACAAACCCAGGGTTATATGTTTTATCACGTGCTATGTTTCAACTATCAAGTTCGAATTTAACACGCTTTCAAAGCCTACTTCACCATGTAATAAGCTTAATTGTTTAAACCCGTCCAAATGCATAAATCCTTGTTTTGGTTTCTGAACCACCCAGGCTAAGCTTAAACTCACTCACCTTGATTGGAACATGGTAGCCATAAACTGTTTCGTTCATATATTATATTGCATTGGCTAATCGTTTATTTTTTTGCAGAAACCCCAGCCAGCGGTCGACCGGTTTTCCCAGCAACAAATGGGCAATTCCCTGTAAAAATTCCGGTCGACCGCACCTATGCACAGGTCGACCGCCACCCTCGAAAAGCCCCTATTGTTGACTTTTTGCTCTCAACGTGGGAAGTCTCTCTTCAAGGATTTGTTTAATCCCAAAGTCACCAATCTTCCCATGATTTGTGGATCTGGTTCCTGGCTTGTCCCTTGACCATTCAAGAGTTATAAAAACATCTCATTGAGGCTTTTAACCCTAATCAATCAAAGGAGGCCAAGGGAAGCTATCAAGGGGAAATTCAGGAGCTGGTACTGTAGCCGTGAACAGTGCTCCGTGAAGGAAGATCTTCATTCATCTTCATCCATCTTCAAGCAACATCTGGAGCATATCAACCTCGAGCCAAGAGGAGATCAAGCTGCATCCACAACCTTCTTCATCAACTAAGGGGGAGCTTGAATCGGAAGTTTTCTTTTTCTATCTTCCATTCCAATCTTGCTGGGCTTTAATTTTTGTGTTCTTGTAATATTGAAACACCTGTGTGTGTGTGGATCTACGTAGATCCGTGTGTGTGTGTGTGTTAGTGATCTCTTTCTTCTTCACCTCTCTTCGTGTTTCGGTGCTTGTGCACCTTCGTGGGAGTTCTGAACTCACACGAGCGTGTGTGTGTATGTCTTGATCTTGTAACCTTCTACAAGATAGTGTGTGAATCCTCACAGTCGGTGAGGGGTGGGCATAGTTTACAGTTGTTGCATCCGAACCACCTAAAAGTCGTGGTGTTCTGTGTGGTTTGCTCCTTATCTCCTACCTCCATTCTGCTCTACCTCATTTGCATATTGCGTTATCACATAGTTCCTTTGTTTAGATCTAGCTTTATTAACCTTTTTACGGGAGATCTTTGGTATATCAAAAGATAGCTTCTGATCGACACGGTCAGTCTTGTCGGGAGGAAAATACCTTATGTGAGAGAATCTTTGGATTCTCGGACTCCGCCTGGTACCAAAGAACTGCTATAGGGGTTGATTTAGCCAGATTCATTTTGTATTTCATCAGATCTATTCTTATTTGTTGCTTGTTCTTAATACTTGTTTCAAATCTTTTAAAAGCTGTTAAAATCTATCATCACCCAATTCACCCCCCCCCCTTTTGGGTGTCATTGATCGCGGGACTTCAATTGGTATCAGTGCTAAGGCTCTATTTCTTTCAGATCTAACGATCTAGAGTAAGATCCAGATCATTGGGAAACAAGGGTATGATGCCTGAGGGTCACTCCATTCATCGTCCTCCTTACTTCGATGGCTCAAATTATTCCTATTGAAAAAATAGGATGCATGTCTTTCTAAGAGCCCAAGAGTATGAGATCTGGAGAGTTGTGGACAAGGGTCCTTACAAACTCGGGGAGGATGAAGAAAAATGGACACCCGAAGAAATTAAGAAATGCACTATAAGTTTTAATGCTATGAACATTATGCAATGTGCTATACATCCTAATGAGTTTTCTCGTGTATCCATGTGTAGTTCAGCAAAGGAGATGTGGGAGAAGTTGCAGCTGATCTATGAAGGAACCTCGGAGGTCAAGGAGACCAAGGCTAACCTTATGGTCCGAGATTATGAGCTCTTCAAAATGAAGCCTGAAGAGATAATTTCAGAGATGTTTACAAGGCTAACCGAGATCATGAATGGTCTCAAAAGCCTTGGGAAAGATTACACTAATTCCGAGCTCATAAGAAAAGTGTTGAGATCCCTCCCTCCTGCGTGGCACACCAAGGCCACAGTCATTGAAGACTCCAAGAACCTATCCACACTCACTCTCGATGAGCTCATAGGGTCACTCATGACCTATGAGATAAATATGAAGAGGACAGCCGAGGAAGATACAAAGAAGAAGAAGGTAATTGGATTGAAAGCTCATCAATCTGATGAAGACTTTCAAGAAGAAGAATCAAGTGAAGGAAGCAACGAAGAAGAAGAGTTGGCCATGATAACTCGTCAAGTGAAAAGATTTTTCAGGAAGAAAAGAAACTTCCAAAGCAATTTCAAAAAGGGGCAAAGAAAGCCCACTCGGGCGAGCTAAGCAAACCAAGTAGCATCATATGCTATGAATGCAAGAAGCCCGGGCACATGAGGGGAGAGTGCCCAGATCTGAAGAAGAAATTTAAAAAAGATAATTTCAGAAAGTCCAAAGCCATGGTCGCCACATGGAGCGATGAAGAAGACGAACCATCCGATGAGGACATACAAGAACTCGTGGAAAGCCTGTGCCTCATGGCACACGAGGATGACTCAACGGAGGTAAATTCTGACTCTAATTTTATTTCCAATAAAGAATGGGAGTCTGAATATGAAAAATTGTATACTAAATACAAGAAAATTAGATCTGAAAATAAAACTCTCAAAAATAAAATTGATGATTTGTCACATGAAGATATCTTTGTTAAGTTTGAAAAATTAGAAAAGGAATGGTTTGAGGCAACAGAAGAAAAAGAAAGTCTGCTACAAATGATTTCAGATTGTGAAAAAGCCAAAGAAGAGCTATCTTGCAAAATGTCTGAAATGGAGAAAGTGTATGAAAAAATGAAAACTGAAGAAAAAATTCTGAAATCCACAAACTCAGAACTTGAAAAGAAAAATGTGAGTTTGGATAAAGAAGTGGCTGAACTTCAGTCCACCTTGTCAAGATTTGTAAAGGGCAAATAAAATCTAGATGACTTGTTGGGAGTTAAAGTCAATTTTCAAAAGGAAGGACTGGGATACACTCCTCAAAATAAAAAAACTTTTGAGCATAAGATCACCACATCCTTGGTCACGAAAAAGATAACAACCATGCTTCATGTTCCAATTCTAAACCAAAACATATCCAACCCAAACCACGATAATTTCAAAGAAAGTTTGCCCCTCTTAACTGTTATCATTGTGGTAGATTTGGTCATGTTATTGTAAATTACTGGTTCAAATAAAGTCCACCAAGAAATCATATTTGTTGGACCAAGAAAAGATATGCACAGAACTGGACTAACTCCTACGGACCCAAACTAGCTTGGGTACCAAAATCATTTGCATGAGAATGTTGTTTCTTGCAGATATGTCTTGAACCGAGGGGGAGCAAGTGGTACTTGGACAACGACTGCACAAGGCATATGACAGGGGACAAGAAAGTGTTCTCTATGCTGTAAGATAAGGATGGAGGCTCAGTTGCCTTTGGGGGAAAAGATAAAGGTAAAATAATTGGAATTGGCAACATAGGTAAGAATTCTGAAACCTTGATTGAAAATGTTCTTTTGGTGAAAGGTTTGAATCATAACTTGCTGAGCATAAGCCAACTGTGTGACAAAGGCTTCAAAATTATTTTTGATGAAACCCATTGCCTTGTCATAAACAAAACTTCCAATGAAATCAGATTCATCGACAAGAGAAGCAACAATGTATATATCAATTATATTGATGATGTTTCTTGTGATGATATGTGTTTGGTAGCTAACAATCATGACAATGCATGGCTATGGCACCGAAGACTAGGTCATGATAGTTTTGGAGTAATCTCCAAATTGTCTAAACATGACTTGGTGAATGGTTTGCCAAAGTTAAAGTTTGAAAGTGATAAAATTTGTGAGGCTTGCACAAAAGGCAAGCAAACACGCATATCCTTCAAATATAAGAACATTATTTCTACCTCCCGGCCTTTGGAATTGCTGCATCTTGATTTGTTTGGCCCAACTAGGACATCCAGCCTAGGAGGGAAATCCTATGGTTTCGTTATTGTTGATGATTATTCCAGATTCACTTGGGTGTTATTTCCATCCAATAAAAATGATGCATTGATGGAATTTCAAGTGTTTTGTAGGAAAATCCAAAATGATAGAGGCTACCTTATCACCACTATCAAAGTGATCATGGGGGTGAATTTGAAAATCATGAGTTCAGCAATTTCTGTGAATAGCACGGGTATACACACAACTTCTCATCACCAAGGACGCCCCAACAAAATGGAGTGGTGGAGAGGAAAAATAGAACATTGATAGACATGGCACGGACCATGTTAAGTGAAAACTCTCTACCAAAATATTTTTGGGCTGAGGTGGTAAGTACAGCATGTTACATCATCAACAGGGCAATGGTAAAGCCCATTTTGAAGAAAACTCCATATGAGCTCTACAAGGGTAAGAAACTGAATATTTCCCATCTTAAACCCTTTGGTTGTTTATGTTTCATCCTGAATAATGGTAACTCCAACTTAAGTAAGTTTGATGAGAAAAGTGACAAGGAAACTTTCCTAGGCTATGCACTCAATTCTAGAGCCTATCGAGTGTTCAATAAACGGACCTTAGTTGTTGAAGAAAGTCCTCATGTAATTTTTGATTAATCTGAACTAAAACTAACTACTCAAATTATGGATGTAGGAGAAGCCCTCAAAGATTCAACCAATGCTAGAACATCTAAAGCCAAGGATGAACTAAAGGAAGAAATACCTAGCAAGAGTGAAGAAAATGAAGATCCTTCAATTGAGACACTGCAAGAGCAGCAAGTGCAACACCCTGATTTGCCAAGCACCTCTACATTTTTAAAGGATCATCCAGCTGAAAACATAATCTTTAATCCTCAAGATGGGGTAAGAACCAGAGCATCTCTAAGACAAGTAGAAGAAGAAGATTTGATATCCTTAATCTCACAGGAAGAGCCTAAGGATATCCATGAAGCTCTTCAAAATGAATCATGGATCTAGGCTATGCATGAAGAGTTGCACCAGTTTGAAAGAAACAAGGTATGGACTCTAGTGCCACGACCTAAGAATCAATCCATTATCGAAGCCGATTAGTGTTTAGAAATAAGTTAAATGATACGGGATTGGTTGTTAGGAACAAGGCCCGGCTTGTTGCCAAGAGGTATAGCCAAGACATGGGTATTGATTTTGATGAGTCTTTTGCACCGGTTACTCGTCTAGAAGCAGTCCAGATTTTATTGTCATATGCTTGCTCATCTAACTTTAAATTATTTCAAATGGATGTTAAATCTGTATTTTTAAATAGGTATATCAAAGAGGATATTTTTGTAGAACAACCTCCAAGTTTTGAAGACCCCAAACATCCACAACATGTGTACAAGCTCCAAAAGGCCTTGTACGGACTGAAGCAAGCACCAAGGGCATGGTATGAACGGCTCACGCCATTTCTGGTTGAAAACTATTTCAAGAGAGGTAAGGTTGATCAAACACTCTTCACAAAGAAATCAAGTAAAGATATATTGGTAGTTCAAGTGTATGTGGATGATATAATTTTTGGAGCTACTAATAATGTGCTATGTGATGAATTTTTAGAAATCATGCAAGGTGAATTTGAGATGAGCCTAATGGGTGAACTAACATTCTTTCTTGGACTGCAGGTGAACCAAACACCTGAGGGCATTTTCAGAAGCCAAGCCAAGTACACAATGGAGCTTTTGAAGAAATATGGGATGGCTGAAGCAAAACCTTTGTCAACTCCAATGGCCACAACCTCTGTTGGCCCAGAGAGATGGCGGACAAGAAGGGGGTTTGAATTGTCCCCTTGCCAAGATGACGGATTTTAAAAACTTTCTTAACTGATTGCAACAGATATAAAATTAACTACATTGATTAACTAAAACTCAAGTGAAATTACGCTCAACACAGATAACAGAGGTAGCAATGTGCGATGATGCAGTGAATTAAAAATCTAATTGATGGACCTGTGAATGAAGATAGAGGAAATGGTCAATCACACAGTCAACCACACAAGACACAAGATTTTTAGGTGGTTCGAGACCACGACGGGCTCCCTACGTCCACCCCTCACCCAACCGGGTGAGGCTTCACTACACGCTACTTTCGTAGCAACATGGGGACGGACCCCAACCACACACACGCTGCTTCTGCAGCAATAACCACATGGGGACAAGCCCCAACACGCTGCCACTGCAGCACACACACACATTCGGGGAATGTACCCTGGACACGACAACCACACGGAGTCGCAGCTCCGTCCACACACAACAACACACGGGGAATCTTTCCCCACAAAAACCCCACACACGCGGAGATACAACTCCGCCCACACACAAGTGTTCTTGGTTTAATGAAAAGGAAAGATATATAATAAACCCTGAAACAGATATCTATGCTGAAATGAATAAATAGAGATGAGAGAAGAAGAATCCCCCTCAAATCGCCAGTCAAATCCCGTCCAAAGAGAGGTAGGGTGTGCCGGATAGTTTTTTTCATGGAGTAGAACTCGAACAAGCTCATTGGAGACGTCTAGGGTTGAATCTTCAAGGTGCGCTTTTAGATCTGGGACGGATCGGCTTGGAATAGCTCGTGGACATCGTCTTCCTCTTCTTCTTCTTCCTCCTCCAGGTGGGCGGCGCCCTCCTCTTCCTTCCTGCAAGCAAATAGAGAGTGTTAGCACTAGGAATTGTTCATCTGATGGAAATCGCAGCCCATATGTTGCCAAGGAGAACTAGCAACAAAAGACATATAACCCCATGTAAAAACCCTTCAATCTAACACCCAATAGATAGGAGTTACCCTAGGGGTGTTGGGGTAAAAAGCACCAAGCAAATGGATCATCAAATGGGGTTTCCGAAATCAATTCGAAAAACTCAATCCGGACGAACCAGAGAAAGTGTCGACCCTTGGGGTCGACACTTTTCTAAGCAAATTCTATCCTGATGAAGAAATCAGGACACGAGGCAAAAGTGTCGACTCACTAGGTCGACACTTTTTCCAACGTGTTCTGTTTTCAACAAAATAAAATAAAACAGGACAAAAGTGTCGACTCACAGAGTCGACACTTTTTGTCAGCATATCAGAAACCAATGCAAACAGCATTCCGTGAAATAAGTGTCGACTCACAGAGTCGACACTTTTACTGACAAAAGTGAAAACTCAATAAAACTCATTTGAAACCCTACAAAACCATGAAAGAAGAGTCTAGATCAAACATGTATATACTTCTAACTCAGATATTCATATCAAATCATGATTTCAACACAAATCAAGCCAGTCCACATTAAGATCCAATTACTCATACATTCTTTCCATGGCATTCAAGATATGAGAGTAAGGATCCATAATGAACCTATATTTCTATATTTCCACTTACACACCAGATTTGAACATTTGACATTCCATCCACTTGAAATCAACCTACTAGTGTGATCTTACCATTATTTCCATGATTTAAAGAATAAATCCACATATAACCTGCACATGCAAATTACCATTAATCTCAATCTCAAACCAAGTGAATGACAACCACAGTCACTCAAATCAATCAACAAAGTATGTGATTAATAAACACTTCAAGAAGATTAAAACTTGTATGCCACCAGCTATCACCCAGATTTTAATGCGTTCTAATCAACAATCAAGAATCAAACTTACTCCTTTTGAACAAGACTCAAGTCTATCAAACATTCATACCATGGGCTTGAGGATTGGAGTGAAAAGTTCCACAATGTACCTGCACTTAACCAATTCTCATCCAATTCAAACTCAAGGTTAGCAATTTAAATTCTCAAATAAACCCATATCATGTAAACCACTCAATGCATCCTTTCAAACTCAAACAAGGCAAGTGTCCTTCTTATACACTAAATTCATTTATGACTGAATCAAAGTTAAGTGAAAGTATATATGAATTTCAGTTCAAAAACCTTTTACAGTGGCCATTCATATGACAAAGCATGTAGTCTCACATGCATAAGAGAAGCTTCAAGCATGGCCACACAATAGGTTCCATGACCAAACCAAGACAATCAAATTCAGCACAAGGACTTCCTAGTTCAGTTCAAGACAATTAAGTTCAGTCATAGTCATCAACCACATTCAAGGTTCTCAAAACCATCATGTCCAAGAAAACAAGGGTCAGGGTTCAGCTCAAGTAAATTCATATCCAGAACAAAGAAAATTCAGTTAAGACATATTACACTCCATTCAAACATCAATCTCCCTGGAATCAAAAGTATGTTAGGGTGCTAGGCCCGGATATAGAGGGGGGGTGAATGTATCCCTCTAGAAGATATAGCCCAAATTAAAAACTCTAAAGCTCAGATATGCGGAATAAAAACTAATGAGCTTTCCAAGATCAGATGATAAGGCAACAAATGAACAAACAGTTGGACTGCAACAATGCTGCCACCTGATCAACCAGAAATGAAGGCAGAGCTAAACAACCCAAACACACTTAGCAGAATATAATGCTAAAAAATAACTCTCTAGATAATGCAACTAGCCAAGCATGCACAACCTGTGAATGGGAGGTAGAAGATATGGAGCTAACGCAAGGCAAACCACTGCACAAATAATTTTTAGGTGGTTCGGTCCTCTAGACCTACATCCACCCCTCACTCCCAACCGGAGTGAGGCTTCACTAGCCAATGCTAGAACCAAGCAGACTCAGTCTGCGAACAGTTGCTGCCACACAGCTTGACCAGGGGAACAGCCTCCCCTCTTCCTCCCAATCGGAGGGACACCCCAAGTGACTCCTAGCCACTTGGAAACCAGAGACCGAAGTCTCTCTTCCTCCAGACCAGGAGGGAACCAAACAGTGACTTCCAGTCACCAGCAAACCAGAGGTCGAAGACCTCTCTTCCTCCAACCGGAGGGACCCCTGGACTTGCAACCCACAAGCCCAGAACTGGAGACAAGTCTCCCTT
Source organism: Amorphophallus konjac (assembly GCA_022559845.1). NCBI lineage: Eukaryota > Viridiplantae > Streptophyta > Magnoliopsida > Alismatales > Araceae > Amorphophallus > Amorphophallus konjac. Next base: position 245,009,064 of record CM040125.1, read on the forward strand.
CCTCCAAACCGGAGGGAACCCATAAGTAGCTCCCAGCTACTTGCAACCAGAGATCAGATCTCCCTTCCTCCAAACCGGAGGGAACCCACAAGTAGCTCCCAGCTACTTGCAACCGGAGATCAGATCTCCCTTCTCCTGACCCACCAGGACGAACCCGACCTTAGACCAGAGGATCGGAAGAACAAAGATAACCAGATGAAAAGAACAAAATAAGAAATGGAAAATACACATCGATCGGAAGGCTGTAAATGAAGAACAAGAATGTAGCTCTCAAAGGAGCAGATCTGGCTTGGATTTAATCCAGACGCCAGAGGACAGATCTTCAATAGCTTCTTCCTTCTTCTCCACGAACTCTCTCTCTCTCTATCTCTCTTTCTTTCTCCTCTGCTCTCCTTTTCTCTCACGCTATTCTCTCCTTCTTCTCTGCAACCCTTTTTCTTCTGCCGGCTCACTCTTCTTCTATTTCTTCTTCTTCTCTTTTTCTTCTTCTTCTCTTTTTCTTCCTCTTTCTGTGGATCGAAGACTCTCTGCTGCTTGTTTCTCACTGTATAGACTTTTTCCCTTTTTCTCTCAGCTTCGATCAGTCTTCATCTGTTGGATGAAGGCTTCCTTTTATAAGCAGCAGCAGCAGCTAGGGAGATAGGGTGTGTGCTTCCCACGCCTTCCGTCCAGAAGATTCCTCCTCGGATCACATGCTCAGCACCCACCTTGGATCGCGTGTCAGGTGCCAGCTTCAAGTCACGTGCCCATTCATCAGTACGCTCAGCAACTGGAGTTAGATGGCGTCAACCCACTTGCTCCAAGGAGTTGACGCACCCTTCAGAGATCTTCAACCCTTTTTAACTGCTGCGTCGACGCTTCCAATCCGTGGCGTTGACGCATTGATGCGTTCTAGTGAGCAGGTCTTCAGCAGATAGACGTGCTGCGTTGACGCTCTCAGCATGCTGCGTTGACGCATGGAGCTGCAGCGTCGATGCTGCCAATGTACTCCAGAGGCTGCAATAAGGGATACTTGAACTGCTGCGTCCACGCTACTTGATTAATGCGTTGACGCACCAGAGTAATCCACAAGCTTCTTTCTTGATTGTTTGAACTACTGCGTTCACGCCACTTGATCAAGGCGTTGACGCATTGGTGTGTTTCAGCAGCGGAAATTGGATGGCTTCAGCCCTCTTGCTTTAAAGGGTTCATTAGCCTCTTCAGTCCCTGTCAGACAGATGAAACGAAGTCATCAGTTCTAAGTTTATGCATTACATTGTATAGACTTTCTGTGAAGGTAAAGGCTAAAGCAACGTACAGACTTTATGATACTTAGATGAAAAATAGGTGAAAGTAATGTAAAGACTTCAGACTACAGGAACGTGTGAACAACCAATGTGTAGACTCTTCAATCGACAGGCTTTGAAGCACAAAGGCAATGTACAGACTTTGTCTTAAAAATGAGTGTATAGACTTGAGGTTCTGAATGAAGGTAAGGTGTCAATGTACAGACTTGCTATGGTTGTATGGACATTGAAGCTGCAAGCGATGTACAGACTTGGAGAGTTGAAACCAATGTACAGACTTGACGAAATGAAGACAATTGTATAGACTTCCTTCGGCACAAAGGCAGCTTAACGATGTACAGACTTGATTGAACTGAAGTCTGTACAGACTTGAATGTTCACAGTGTATAGAGTTTGAGGCAAGTGACCAAGGCGATGTGTAGACTTTACCCAATGTACAGACTTGGTGGTCTTGAACGTAGGTAAAGCGAAGCAATGTATAAACTTCCAGTGTGAATGAAACGCTGTATAGACTTGCTCAAACAGTCCGATGTATAGACTTTAGCTGAAGACCACGATGTAATGTATAGACATGAAGAAACTGTGCACATTGTATAGACTTGAAGAAACAAGGAAACGTTGTATAGACTTCAAAGATGAATGATCAGATAATGTATAGACTTCACAGTTCAACATCCATTGTATGTACAGACTTCAATTAGAAGATGCCCAGTGTACAAACTTGAAGAAGAGATGCCAATGTACAGACCTAATGATATGAACACTAAGGCATGATGTACAGACTTGCTCGATCAAGCTGATGTACAGACTTTGATACCCAGACAGTCAGTGTTCTGATGGGTCGACGCATCAGCTCAAGGAGTTGACGCACTACTGTGGAGACTGTGCAGACAGAGTGTAGCAACGAATGCTTTATGCATCAGTTAACATGACTGAACATCAAACATGTTAAACTAAACTAAGCAGCAGGATGACTGAACATTTGATAGACTGAGTTATGATTAGAAAATAACTGAATAACAGCATGATGACTCACACAGCAAGATGACTCACAGTGATTAACTCACATCAAAAACCAATCATCAAAACCATCATAAAAACCATAGGGGCACAACAATCTCACCATTTTTGATGATGGCAGCACTTTTCAACACATTGAGTCATTCTGATGATGTGAGGCATTTTGATGACTCAAATTATTCTCCCCCTTTGACTTCATCAAAAAGAAAATAGTTTGAGAAATTAAAGCATGTATAAAAAGTAATCAGAATTCTCCCCCTTTAAGAGTTTCAGCACAAAGTCATTAGTTAGAGATGATCAAAAGAAGCCAGCATGCAATGATTGAATGAAAATCTCCCCCTTTTTGGCAAATAATCTCTCTCATTTGGTATAATCAAGATGAACCATGGGAAGGGGTAAATGCAAAAATGCAGATGCAACAAGAAATGCAATACTTCCCCCTAATTATATGAATGCAAGGTCACAAATGATATGAACATGATTCAGTATGACAAGGAATGCTCCCCCTGAATAGATGCCAATTGATATGCAAGTGATGCATGACATGGAAGCTCCCCCTCAATAAGTGGAATCTTATGAGATAGATGAGAAGGAGACCACAGGGGCAAACAAGGAGAAGTTCAGGTCAATGAGCCAAAGACATGAGCAGAAGAGTTTCAATTAACATATTTTTCAAGGATGCTCCAAACACAAGAAATTCAGCCAGATTTTTAAAGAGATATCAATCTCATAAATCTAAAACATAAGTTTTCAAAGTCTTCCATTATAAGGGCTTATGAATGAGCTTTATTGAACAGCATGGTTTAAACATGATGTATGCAGAGTTTATCAATAAAATTCTGTATTAATATCTAAAACCATGGTTTAATAAAAATGAACCAAGCCCTCATATTTATCTTGATAAAACTCCCTTTCTCTTACACAATCAAATTTATTGACTTCTTTCAGAATTACATGCATCAGTATTGAAATCAAGCAATTATGAAGTCATATGATTTTGTCTAGGGTTTTAGAAATTTGATTTTAGCATCAATATTCAGATATTTCAATTAGTTCAGTAATTTTTCATGCTACAAATTTTACGAGCACTCTAGTTCAGTGCACACCTTGTAACTAGAGGATATACTTTGATCAGAGGCCAATATCTCTAAGCACTTAGTGTGACTAACTGTCATGCTTTATATGAACAGAGATAGCATTTACACATCATGACACACTGCAAATCATTTCTTGATGAGTGAGTTGTATTTCTTAGTGTGCATGCCATTGCTCTACCTGAATTTCAATTATTCTTAATCAGAGTTAACTATGGTACCTCATGACACAGTCCTTTGGACATGTGTTTCTCAGTGACCAAGGTCATTGCTCTGACAGAAAATACCATTTAGACATTTCAGAAAAATTCATCTGCTTCAAATCAATAACAATTTCATGTACTTAACCAAATAAAGTCATGTATTCAATAATGCAGACTTCAGAGGATTTTACAAGACACAGTATGAAACAGATGGTTAAGGTTTATTAAACATGCTTCAGATATTTTTATAAGATTTTAAAGCCAAACTTATTGAATACATTAAACTTAAACCACATGAGTTATTTCAGTCATTCATAAAAACGTATAATAGAAGATTTCTACTTCAAGAGTTTTCAGATTTATGATCGAGATAGCCCATTGAAATCTTCATGAGAGACTGACAGAATTTTGAACCCAAATGATACCAATTGATAGGAGAAATACCAATTGTTAAGAGAGATTGTGAAGCTCAAAGTTTTCAGAAAATGATTAAGGTTTGTCAACAAAATCAATAAGAAAGGATATGTAATGAGTTCTGACACATGTATGCATTTGACAACCTATATGCAATGCATTGACTCCCCCTCACAATATGCATTCAAACTCTCTTTTTGGCATTTTCAATATAAGGAAATGCAATGCACTTTATGTATGCAAGGACATGCAAAGACTCAACATTGAATGCTATGCAAGGATATGCAACTAACTCCCCCTGAAAACATGCAATGTTTACACTGAAAACTGAACATATGATTCCAAATGATATTTTGACTTGTGCACAATCAGACTGTCCTATCAGCAAAGTGACCCATGGTACTAGGTGGAGCACTTGGTCTAAAAGACCACCTCACACATAGTAAGAACCTCCAGAAGACTTCCCTGCCTTTTAATACCTTACCATTTATATACCAATGAGGTCAATCATGATAATTCTACATGGGCAGCATGCATGGATCAAATTTTAGCTTATCAGATTTTTCAGAATGCAATAGACAGATTTTCAATGAACTATGTATTTCAACAATTACCAAACAACTACAAATGGCAGATATGCAAGAATACATCAAATCAGATATGCAATGAATTTCAAAATGAGAAATGCAGAGAAATTACCTGAAAATTTTAGAAGGGGTTTTCTTTGAGTGCCTTGGTTTATTTACCCCTGTTTATTCTTCAGCTTCCAAGGCACACCTGCAGGTTAGCAAACTATCTTGCACAAATAGGCACCCAAGAAGTCTTGGGTCCTGAATTAACAGTGACACTCCTAGCATGTTTTCTAAATAGATTTTTCGCATGTTTATCATCACAACACATGATATGACAATTATACATGGAATTCCCTACCTGCCCACAATGATAACAAGAAATAACAGATTTCATGTTCTCCTTGTATACATCAGCATTGGCGTGAACATGGTGTGAGTGAACATGATTAATTCTGTTATTGACATGAAAATTTTTCTTTTCATAACCAGCCAGCCAATAGTTAACAGCTCTGTGGCCTGGCTTTCCACATTCAAAACATACAGTGTGTTTGCTTCTAGAACCAAACTTCTTTCTATCAACAATGTTTTTATTAATAGGGAAGTTAACAAATCCAGAGTTAGTTTTCTTTCCCTGAGCATGCCAGCAGAAGGCAGCAATGTGACCAAACTTCCCACAGCAATAGTATTGAATTTTCTTTTCCTGATCAGTAGAATGTTTCCTAAGATGATTTCTAGGATACTTTCTAATAGTATTTCTTTCATCATTTATCAATGCTACACAGTTATGCATAATATGGCCAACTTTCCCACAATAGTGACATGTTATAGCCTTTTTATTCACATTCACTTGTTTGACAATATTGATATTCTCAAGAGAGTGTGAATGTGTGTGTGAGCAGTGAGCAGCATGCACATGTAAATCAAAGAGATATTTGGACTTATCCAAATCAGCATTTTTCTTTTGTTTTTGAATCTTTTTCTGTTTCTTATGTGAATTTTCAGCCTTCTTAGAAGTGAATTGAAAAATAGAAGAACTAGATTGATTAGCTTGTTCAGATCTTTTCATGAATATAGTTGACTTCTTCTTTTCATTCACTTTCTTATTAACATGCACATACCCAAGTCCTTCTTTCTGAAAATTCACTTTAGAACCAAGCAGCTTATTCAAATTGTCTTTTCCTTTAACGAATTTTGACAAAGAATTTTTCAGATCTTCAATCTCAGAATTCAATGAAGCAATACTCACATCATACTTGGATAGCTCAGATTCACAAACAATCAGCTGTTGTTGCAAAGCATCATTCAGGTTCTTCAGAGTTTCATTTTCTTGTTGAACCATTATTTCAATGTTGTTCTCATTTTCCTTCACAATAGTTTTTCCTTTTTCAATTGACAACCATCTTTCAGAGAAGACAGTATTAAGAACCATTAGCTTTTTATTTTGATCTTTCAAGTAGACATTTTCTTCTTTTAAAGATTTGATTTGTTCTTTTTGAAAACTGTCATCAGAATCAAAATCATTAATCATGTCTTCGAGAATGGCACATGTTTTGCAAGAATTATTTTCACCGATGAGTTTGTTTCTAATATTCTCATTTTCAGATTTCAACCTGTTTAACTCATCTTTTTCTTTAATCATGTCAGATTTCAAGTTTTCATTTTCAGCTTTCAGACTTCTGACTCAGAATGTTTCTCTTTTCTTAATTTTCTCTTTTCTGATTTAACTCTTTCATATTTTTCCAATAGATGCTCATACATGGCAACTAAATCATCATGACTCATATCCTCAGTCTCAGAGTTTACCTGGGATGAGGACTCATCTGATTGATCACTTCTTCTTGCCATGAGACATTCTTCTTCCTTTCCATTATGGATGCGAAGCAATTCATCCAATATTTCCTTTGCCGAGCTACAACCTGAGAAAGAGGAAAAATCATCAGAACCGATTGCAGCCTTCATTAGATGTAGAGCTCTCACATTATCGCCATTTTTCAACTTGTGAACATGAGTCCACTTGGACTTATCCTTAGGAAGTTCATGTGGACTGTGAGAGATAACCTTCCACAATTGTGGATTAATAGAGTTAACATGCTTGTGCATACGATATAGCCAGAATTTAATATTTGAACTATTGAATAGTGAGGATGAGCCATGAGAACACTACAGATTAATGCAATAGGAATATTAATGCACTAAAAACAAATTAGCACCGAAAACCAGAGATCGAATCTGCAGGTCGCTGGACCTTGTATGCAGACACCGCTCTGATACCTACTGTTAGGGTGCTAGGCCCGGATACAGAGGGGGGGTGAATGTATCCCTCTAGAAGATATAGCCCAAATTAAAAACTCTAAAGCTCAGATATGCGGAATAAAAACTAATGAGCTTTCAAGATGAGATGATAAGGCAACAAATGAACAAACAGTTGGACTGCAACAATGCAGCCACCTGATCAACCAGAAACGAAGGCAGAGCTAAACAACCCAAACACACTTAGCAGAATATACTGCTCAAAAATAACTCTCAAGATAATGCAACTAGCCAAGCATGCACAACCTGTGAATGGGAGGTAGAAGATATGGAGCTAACGCAAGGCAAACCACTGCACAAATAATTTTTAGGTGGTTCGGTCCTCCAGACCTACATTCACCCCTCACTCCCAACCGGAGTGAGGCTTCACTAGCCAATGCTAGAACCAAGCACACTCAGTCTGCGAATAGTTGTTGCCACACAGCTTGACCAGGGGAACAGCCTCCCCTCTTCCTCCCAACCGGAGGGACACCCCAAGTGACTCCCAGCCACTTGGAAACCAGAGACCGAAGTCTCTCTTCCTCCAGACCAGGAGGGAACCAACCAGTGACTTCCAGTCACCAGCAAACTAGAGGTCGAAGACCTCTCTTCCTCCAACCGGAGGGACCCCTTAACTTGCAACCCACAAGCCCAGAACCGGAGACAAGTCTCCCTTCCTCCAAACCGAAGGGAACCCAAAAGTAGCTCCCAGTTACTTGCAACCGGAGATCAGATCTCCCTTCCTCCAAACCGGAGGGAACCCACAAGTAGCTCCCAGCTACTTGTAACCGGAGATCAGATCTCCCTTCTCCTGACCCACCAAGAGGAACCCGACCTCAGACCAGAGGATCGGAAGAACAAAGATAACCAGATGAAAAAGAAAAAATAAGAAACGAAAAATACACAGCGATCGGAAGGCTGTAAATGAAGAATAAGAATGTAGCTCTCAAAGGAGCAGATCTGGCTTGGATTTAATCCAGACGCCACAGGACAGATCTTCAATAGCTTCTTCCTTCTTCTCCACGAACTCTCTCTCTCTCTCTCTCTCTCTTTCTTTCTCCTCTGCTCTCCTTTTCTCTCACGCTATTCTCTCCTTCTTCTCTGCAACCCTTTTTCTTCTGCCGGCTCACTCTTCTTCTATTTCTTCTTCTTCTCTTTTTCTTCTTCTTCTCTTTTTCTTCCTCTTTCTGTGGATCGAGGACTCTCTGCTGCTTGTTTCTCACTGTATAGACTTTTCCCTTTTTCTCTCAGCTTCGATCAGTCTTCATATGTTGGATGAAGGCTTCCTTTTATAAGCAGCAGCAGCAGGTAGGGAGATAGGGCGTGTGCTTCCCACGCCTTCCATCCAGAAGATTCCTCCTCAGATCACGTGCTCAGCACCCACCTCGGAACACGTGTCAGGTGCCAGCTTCAGGTCACGTGCCCATTCATCAGTACGCTCAGCAACTGGAGTTAGATGGCGTCAACCCACTTGCTCCTAGGAGTTGACGCACCCTTCAGAGATCTTCAACCCTTTTTAACTACTGCATCGACGCTTCCAACCCGTGGCGTTGACGCATTGATGCGTTCCAGTGAGCAGGTCTTCAGCAGATAGACGTGCTGCGTTGACGCTCTCAGCATGTTGCGTTGACGCATGGAGCTGCAGCGTCGATGCTGCCAATGTACTCCAGAGGCTGCAATAAGGGATACTTGAACTGCTACGTCCACGCTACTTGATCAATGCGTTGACGCACCAGAGTAATCCACAAGCTTCTTTCTTGATTGTTTGAACTACTGCGTTCACACCACTTGATCAAGGCGTTGACGCATTAGTGTGTTCCAGCAGCGAAAATTGGATGGCTTCAGCCCTCTTGCTTTAAGGGGTTCATTAGCCGCTTCAGTCCCTGTCAAACAGATGAAACGAAGTCATCAGTTCTAAGTTTATGCATTGCATTGTATAGACTTTGCTGTGAAGGTAAAGGCTAAAGCAACGTACAGACTTTATGATACTTAGATGAAAAATAGGCGAAAGCAATGTAGAGACTTCAGACTACAGGAACGTGTGAACAACCAATGTGTAGACTCTTCAATCGACAGGCTTTGAAGCACAAAGGCAATGTACAGACTTTGCCTTAAAAACGACTGTATAGACTTGAGGTTCTGAATGAAGGTAAGGTGTCAATGGACAGACTTGCTATGGTTGTATGGACATTGAAGCTGCAAGCGATGTACAGACTTGGAGAGTTGAAACCAATGTACATACTTGACGAAATGAAGACAACTATATAGACTTCCTTCGGCACAAAGGTAGCTTAACGATGTACAGACTTGATTGAAGTGAAGTCTGTACAGACTTGAATGTCCACAGTGTATAGAGTTTGAGGCAAGTGACCAAGGTGATGTGTAGACTTTACCCAATGTACAGACTTGCTGGTCTTGAACGTAGGTAAAGCGAAGCAATGTATAAACTTCCAGTGTGAATGAAACGCTGTATAGACTTGCTCAAACAGTCCGATGTATAGACTTTAGCTGAAGACCACGATGTAATGTATAGACATGAAGAAACTATGCACATTGTATAGACTTGAAGAAACAAGGAAACGTTGTGTAGACTTCAAAGATGAATGATCAGACAATGTATAAACTTCACAGTTCAACAGCCATTGTATGTATAGACTTCAATTAGAAGATGCCCGGTGTACAAACTTGAAGAAGAGATGCCAATGTACAGACTTAATGATATGAACACTAAGGCATGCTGTACAGACTTGCTCGATCAAGCTGATGTACAGACTTTGATACCTAGACAGTCAGTGTTTTGATGGGTCAACGCATCAGCTCAATGAGTTGACGCACTGCTGTGGAGACTGTGCAGACAGAGTGTAGCAACGAATGCTTTATGCATCAGTTAACATGACTGAACATCAAACATGTTAAACTAAACTGAGCAGCAAGATGACTGAACATTTGATAGACTGAGTTATGATCAGAAAATAACTGAATAACAGCATGATGACTCACAGTGATTAACTCACATAAAAAACCAATCATCAAAACCATCATCAAAACCACTGGGGCACAACAAAGTAATGTGGGAAATTTGTTCCTGCACTTTCAAGAAGTATAAATCCATGAGAATCTTAAAGAGATGCAAAGACATCAAAGATATATATATATATATATATATATATATATATATATATATACAAGAGGCTCAAATAGCCAGGGGTCGACCCATGGGGTCGATCCATCCCAAGAGGAATGAAGAACTGCTTTAGACAGTCCAATGCATACTGAAATCACATCAAGGGCATTCTAAAGCAACTCAATCAAACATTCATGTAAACCAAGATCAATTCATAAACATGAATTATAAGTGTAGTTCAGAGCAAGTAGAACTATCATGGATAGCAAGATATCAAGTATTTGTCAGTACATTAAAACACCACCATAGAGTATGCATGAAAGCACCAATGCAATCGTCAACATCAAGAATGATGTATACATGAAGGACCATTGTGTTTGAACCACCTGCAAAACAAGATAGCATGATGTTAGCCTTTTTATCAGTGAGACGCCTTTAAACATGATTTTCACTTTAGAGAAAACATAAAACACACAATATATTAGAATCATCAAAACCATTGTCAAAGACAACGAGGGGGTGCACAGAACCCAACAATCTCCCCCTTTTTGATGATGACAATATATTGTGACCACCAACCAAAACTCTCTCCCCCTTTGACATTATCAAAAAGTAGGGTTATAGAGGAACATGAATTATGAAAAGATATTAGAAAAGCGCACGAACCCAGCAATACACCTACCATGAGAGGAAGGTGTGCAAAATAAGTACCAAGCAAGTGAATGAGACTTTATGTGCAGTTATCAGCTGTGTGAAATAAGTGCAAACGTTCAATTTTTGTAGGTTTTTGCTATATGTATGACTAAGTATGCACAAGTAGTATAAAGAAACTATATACAGAATGTAAACCAAAGTTATGCACAGAATGTATTATGCTTAAGAAGCACATTATTATTTCCTAATTGTCAAGAACAAAAACCAACTGACAATGGGTTATTTAACCTGTTATCTACATGTATATCCTAAAGATGTAAACTATGGAATGAAATATGATATGATCAAACGGATAAAGCATTAAGGCACTCAATCATGCATAATTAAGTATAGACTCATGCAAGTCCCTTCGGGATGGGTGTAAGGATAATGCAATCGATTGTAGAACATGATGTGCATGTGCAATGCTAAGAAGGTCATGCTTACATAAATAAAGTACTACATTAACCATGAAAGATGACTGATTCATAAAGGACATTCAAACAATCAAACCCAAGTTGCATATGTGAAGATTGAGCAATGAAGTTCAAGTCAATATGGAAAATCAGATTTTCTAAAGAACACTGAAAAGAACTTATCATCCATACACTTCCATACACGATGCTCGAATATTGGTAGCTACGTATGACCCCAATTTTTAATTACTAAAAACGATGTGACTAACCTTTTGACACGAGTCATGCCCTTTGTTTCAGGGGCAATTCTCGGTTACTCAGTTTCGTCACTTTTTATGATGTGGATGAGACACTTTTCAACGCGAGTTGTATCCTTTGTCTCAGGGACACTTCCCGGCTACTCGGTGGAAAATCACACTTATTTTGATATTGATTAGTTTCTCCTTTCGACGTGAGTTTCCTCCTTTATTTCAGGGGGGATTCCCGGCTACTCGGATCCACGTTCCACTTATACAAATTTTTGAAGGGGTAAACAGTTTTTCCCTCACGAGACATGTGATTTCTATGTAGATAATCAATAGTCCTCAAAAGTGTATAGTTGAAAATAGTAATCCTTATTAGATTGAATCATTATCTCAAAAAGGTGCATTTTGTGTGGGTGGTTGTATTGAATGTAAAAGATGAATTAGTCTCAACACAGTAATGTCTCCCCCTAAATGTATGCACGGTTATAAAAAATCTCCCTCTTAATATATGCCATATAACAAACATGTCTAAATCAATGCAATTTCATTTAGCAAGGGATGAGTCATAGAAGGAGTCAAAAAGTGGTTGTAGATTATATACATTCAAACAAGCACTGAACTGAAGTTTTCAAGCAAGTTGATTACCGGTACGTGGCAGAGAACGTAGGTCCGAAGACCACCATCACGCGTGAAGAAAGTTTCCAGTTGGACATAATCCAACCTTCCACAATCATCATTTGATATACTAAATAATCATGGAATTCAAGCACACGAGTATGTCAAGTATATATATGAACTTGAAAAGATGATTGAAAAATTATTCCTATTTACAAGTATGCAAGTGTGTGTATGATATGTGCATTATGTATCCTCCAACTAAGTATGTGTTCTATGTATGCAAAGGTGAGTTGTTATTTGCAAAAAGTAAGCAAGAGTATGAAAGACTCTATGCACAGTGAAAAGCGTTCAAGGCCAAATTTTTATTTACAAAGCAAAAGAGAAGGTGTGTATTAAGAGCCATATATGTCCAAGGTTAAGAATTCAAGAGCTAAATTTTATCACAAGATGTGAAACCGAGATAGTGCAAAGCTGACTCAAGCATCTTATCATTTAATCTCCAAATCTCATCACTTTTGAACTTGTCAAAATTAACAAAATAGGAATACGATTGTTTAAATGCTAACTCCAAATTCAACTTTTACCTTTGCAGATTTTTCAAGATGAACTTCATCCAAATAAGTTTCAAAAAAAACCAATTTTGTTTCTTTCCTAGAGAGTTCAAATTTATAGATATTCCTCGGCCTCAAGGCGCCCCTGCAAAATAGATTCTCATTTTAGATTTTTGGATACCCAAGCCATCTTCGGTCCCGAGGGGTAAGTTCCAACATAACCAAATATTTACTTTTTATTTTTCCTCTCATACCATTCATCATCGGCCCTCATCATGGTACAATTATCCATTGAGTGTCCATTCAGGCCACAGTAAAAAATAATGAGAAGATTTTCTTTTCAATGACCAATTTTCATCATATTTCATTAAAGAACAATTATCCATGATATGTCCAAGTTCACCACAATAATGACACGAAAAGTTTCTTTTCATGGACCACTCATTATCATTTTTCTTTATAAAATAATCTTCAAACATATGACCATGTAGCCCACAATAGTAGCAGTGAACATTGAAGTTTTTCTTCATAGATTTTTCATGTTTTTTTAGAATCATCAACACTTTTCAATTTTGACCTCAATGCCTCATCATCATCAAATTTCATCAAGGAGCAGTCATACATGTCATGACCATAGTTCCCACAGTAATAACATGAAACATTTCTTTGTTTTCTTGATGCATGAACATGTTTAACAAATGAATGTTTTTCATGCAAACAATAATGAACAACAACATTTTTCTCTTTTTAATTCTCATTATCATACAAGCACATGGACTCATTCAAATTCTTGATCTTATCTTCCAATGATGAGATGTGTAAGTTAGATTCAACAATTTCTTTTTCACACAATGCAAGCTTCTCATTCAACAAAGAATTAATAGTTTTATAGCTTGCAATTTCTTCTTCTAAAACTTGAGGGTTTTCAAGATTATCAACAACTACATATTTTTCTTTTTCAAACATGTGGATTTTACCAACCAGAAGACCGTTTTGATCTTTCAACTTCTCAATCTCTTCAGCAAGCTTTTCATTTTGATAACTCACATTTTCATCAACCATTTTATTCATGGTTTCATTGCATTCAAATTTATCATTCATGTTTTTAAAGCTTTCAATTTCATCTCTTAGCTCCCTTAACCATTCAGATTTGTCGACAGACATGTATTTTTTCTTTTCAAGGAGAATCATTTTTTCAGACATTACACCATTCAATTCTTTCAGATTTTCATTATCTTTTCCCATATGTTGAAGTTCTGAAATTTTTTCCAACAAGGAGTTGTTTTCATATCTAAGGTTTGCAATCATTTCTTTTAGTTCTTCTTCAACAAGCATTTGGGACTCAACTAGCCTTTCAAGCTCAATACATTTCCCACATGAAGAGTTGTCATGTTTCCTTTTTAATTTCTTGTTTTCTGATTTTATCAATTTGTATTTTTCAAACAGTTCATCATAAGCATTTAGCAGTTCATCATAGCTCAATTCATCATCATCATCGGAATCAAAATTTACCTTAGAGTTTTCCTCGCTTTGGCTCTCATTTTCTTTATTTGCCACGAGGCAATCACTCTTCCAGCTTTCTTCTTGGGCTTCTCTTTGCCCATCCCAAATTTCTTTGGCAGACCTACAGTTGGAAACAAATGGAAATTTGTTAATGTTTACTGCTGCCTTAAGAGCATTCAAAGCAAACAAATTATCAGAATTCTTTCTCTTATCCTCATCGGTCCATCTCAACTCGTTTTTGGGTAACACATGAGGACCATGAGTCATTAAGCTCATAAGCTTTGGATTAATGCTAGTAATTCAAACATAAAATTTTCCTAGCCATAAAGTATAATCAAAACCATCAAAGACATGAATAGAGTTCACACTAGCCATCATGAAAACGATCTTTACTCAACGACCGCAAGGTCGACTAAAAAATCAGAGACAAGGCTCTGATACCAATTGTTGGCCCAGAGAGATGACGAACAAGAAGGGGGGTTGAATTGTCCCCTTGCTGAGATGGCGGATTTTAAAAACTTTCTTAACTGATTGCAACAGATATAAAATTAACTACGTTGATTAACTAAAACTCAAGTGAGATTAAAGATATTCTCTCAAGCTTTCCGATCTCTCTCGAATATTTAATGCAACTAATCAGGGAAATTATGCTCAACACAGATAACAGAGGTAGCAATGTGCGATGATGCAGTGAATTAAAAATCTAATTGGTGGACCTGTGAAGGAAGATATAGGAAATGGTCAATCACACAGTCAATCACACGAGACACACGATTTTTAGGTGGTTCGGGACCACGACGGGCTCCCTACGTCCACCCCTCACCCAACCGGGTGAGGCTTCACTACACGCTACTTTCGTAGCAACACGGGGACGAACCCCAACCACACACACGCTGCTTCCGCAGCAATAACCGCACGGGGACAACCCCAACACGCTGCCACTACAGCACACACACACACGTTCGGGGAACGTACCCCGGACATGACAACCACATGGAGTAGCAGCTCCATCCACACACAACAACACACGGGGAATCTTTCCCCACAAAAACCCCACACACATGGAGATACAACTCCGCCCACACACAAGTGTTCTTGGTTTAATGAAAAGGAAAGATATACAATAAACCCTCAAACAGATATCTATGGTCAAATGAACAAATAGAGATGAGAGAAGAAGAATCCCCCTCAAATCGCTAGTCAAATCCCGTCCAAAGAGAAGTAGGGTGCGCCAGATAGTTTTCTTCACGGAGTGGAACTCGAACAAGCTCGTTGGAGACGTCCAGGGTTGAATCTTCAAGGTGCGCTTTTATATCTGGGACGGATCGGCTTAGAATAGCTCGTGGACATCATCTTCCACTTCTTCTTCTTCCTCCTCCAGGTGGGTGGCGCCCTCCTCTTCCTTCCTGCAAGCAAATAAAGAGTGTTAGCACCAGGGATTGTTCATCTGATGGAAATCGCTGCCCATATGTAGCCAAGGAGAACTAGCAACAAAAGACATATAACCCCATGTAAAAACCATTCAATCTAACACCCAATAGATAGGAGTTACCCTAGGGGTGTTGGGGTCAAAAGCCCCAAGCAAATGGATCATCACATGGGGTTTTTGAAATCAATCTGAAAAACTCGATCTGGACAAACCAGAGAAAGTGTCGACCCTTGGGGTCGACACTTTTCTCAGCAGATTCCGTCTCGATGAAGAAATCAGGACACGAGGCAAAAGTGTCAACTCACTGGGTCGACACTTTTTCCAACGTGTTCTGTTTTCAACAAAACAAAATAAAACAGGACAAAAGTGCCGACTCACAGAGTCGACACATTTTGTTAGCATATCAGAAATCAATGCAAACAGCATTCCGTGAAATAAGTGTCGACTCACAGAGTCGACACTTTTACTGATAAAAGTGAAAACTCAATAAAACTCATTTGAAACCCTACAAAACCATGAAAGAAGAGTCTAGATCAAACATGTATATACTTCTAACTCAGATATTCATATCAAATCATGATTTCAACACAAATCAAACCAGTCCACATTAAGATCCAATTACACATACATTCTTGTTGTGCCCCTGTGGTTTTGATGATGGTTTTGATGATTGATTGTTGATGTAAGTTAATCAAATGATGCTCAGTTTAGATTAACATATTTGATGTGAAGTCATGCTACATGTTAAACTGATGCATAAAGCATTCATTGCTGTGGTTTTAATGATTGATTTGGTTTTGATGATTGGTGTTTGATGTGAGTCACTGTGAGTCATCCTGTTGAAATGTTCATTCAGGCTTTCATATGCTCAGTCAGTTTATTTGCTTACACTGTGAATCATTGTAATTGAAGTTTCAGACTATTATCTGCTGCATAAAGCTTTCATATGCATTTACAGAGTCTATACATTGATTGGCAGTAAGTCTGCACATTGAGCGTCTCATGGAAGTCCATACAGTGCATTGCCTTGGCTAAGTGTATACACTGTCAGTCTCATTTTGAGTCAAAGTCCATACATTGGATTGTTACTCACATCGCTTTCAGGCCTCCAAGTCTGTACACTGGCCTTCTTTCATGATATACTACACGTCTACTCATTCAACACTGGTCTTCCAAGTTCTGTACAGAGTAAAGTCTCACCTCGTGTTGTTTCCCCTCACTAACACGAAAAGATTTCGTGTCGTCTGAGGTTATAACACTTAGTGTTGATTTCCATGCGTGACAGGATAACTTGTATGAGGTTAGACTTCGTGTCATTTTCCTTGTCGTGTCTTCGTGTTGGTTTTGTCTTCGTGTCCTCGTGTTATTTTAGTGTCTTCATCTTCGTGTTATTTTAGTGTTTACGTCTTCGTGTTATTTCTGCGTTTGAGTCTTCATACTGTTTCTGTCCCTCTCGCCTTGGTCATACTCCGTGTCAACTCCTGTTGTCATCTTCGAGTTGTTGTCACCCCGTGTCGTCCTTGTCTTCGAGTCGTTCGGATGTTCGAGCAACTTTGTACTCAAAGTTGTCTTCGTGTTTCCCGTGTACTCGTGTCTCCGTGTTGCCTTAGTGCCTCTATCTTCGTGTTGAGTTTACTTCTTGAACTTTTCTCAAAGTCAAGCACGTGTCTGTGCTGTCTCCATGTCGTTCTTACTTCGTGTCGGTTTCTATGTTTCATCACGTGTTGTGGTCAGCCCGTGTCGTTTTCACCTCGTGCTGTTCTCATGACTTCGTGTCATTTTCCTTTTCAGGTCTTCGTGTCGTGTTTTTCCACACCGCGTGTCGTTGTCGCTTTAGTAACCTCACCTCGTGTCGGTTACTGTTGTCTCCAAATCTTCGTGTCATTTTTGTTCCACTGCGTGCAGAACATTGCAGCACCTCGTGTTGCTTTCTGTGTGCCACCTCGTGTCGTTTCACAGTGAACCTCGTGCCGTTTCTGTGTAAACCTCGTGTCACTTCTCTCTGTCCTCTAGTTGAATCTCGTGTCATTTTTTATGTCTACTTGTTCAACTCCGTGTCAACTTCTGTGCTCGTCTTCGTGTTGTTTTCAACTCGTGACGTTTTTGTTTTCACTTCGTGTTGTTTTCATTTCGTGTCAACTTCACCTCGTGTTGTTTTTATTTCGTATCAACCTCGTCTTGGTGTCGTACTTACTTCGTGTCAGTTACTGTTGTTTCTGTGTAGTGTGTGTTTTTGTCACCACTATACTTCGTGTCGTTGTTCTTCACTTCGTGCTGTTTTCACCGTCTTCGTGCTGGTCTTTCTCATTAGACCTCGTGTCGTTCTCGCTTTGACCACACTTCGTGTTGCTTTACGTAGACCTCGTGTCTTGCTTGTTTGCAACCACTTCGTGTCGGTTTCTGCTGTCAACCCATGTTGTCCTCGTGTTGTTTTTCACCTCGCGTCGGTTATTGTTTTCATCTTCTGGGTGTAGTTTTCTTTGTAGTGTTATCTCTGTCACAAGTTGCATCTCGTGTTATCGTTTATGTCTGTATGGTTTTACTTCGTGTTACTTACTGTTGTACATCAAGTCTTTACTGACTTCGTGTCGTTTTCTCTATTGTGTTCTCGTGTTGTCTCCGTGTCGTTGCTATTTGTTACTTCTTGTTGTTTCGTTTTAACCTCGTTCAGGTTTCTTCTAAAGTGCTGTTCCTCTGATAATCTATTCAGAGTTGCTCTTTAAATTGATGACTTATCCGATACTCTGTTTTACAGGTGCCTTGATCGTAAAGCTTGAGGCAGCACGTGATCCGAGGCTGGAATGAAGCCTGCTGAGAGACTGCCACGTGGTCCGAATAATTAGGGCTGGAAATGTGGAGGTCACACGTCGTGGCTGATGTTGCTGCTATATATATGAGACCTTCGTCCACAGATGAAGGTGATCGAGTTGGCGAGAAGAAAAGCGTATACAGAGAGCCACGATCCAGATAGAAAAAGAAAAGAGAAAGAAGAAGAGCAGAAGGAGAAGAAGAGGGAGAGATAGTGCTCGTGTGAAGAGAGTAGAAAGAGTGAAGAAGAAGAAGTGCAGCAGAGAGTGAGAGATTAGGAGAGCAGAAGAAAGAGAAAGAGAGAGATAGAAGAGGAAGAAAAGTTTCCTGAAGATCTGTCTACTGGACCGTGGATCAAATCCAGGCCAGTCAGCTCCGTTGAGAGCCACATTGTGCATTTCATCCTTCAGCTTTCTGTTTTGCTGAAGTCATTTTTCGTTTATTGTTTTTCCCTTGTTTTTCTGATTTGCTGTGTTTCCGATACTCTGTAGAGAGGTCGGGGTTCCTCCTGTTAGTTCAGGAGAAGGGAGATTGACATCTCTGGTTGCAAGTAGCTGGGAGCTACTTGTGGGTTCCCTCCGGTTTGGAGGAAGGGAGATTTGTCTCCGGTTCTGGGCTTGTGGATTCAAGTCCAGGGGTTCCCTCCAGGTCTGGAGGAAGAGAGACCGTGTGTCTCTAGTTTGCTAGTGACTGGTGTCACTAGTGGTTCCCTCCGGTTGGGAGGAAGAGGGGAGGCTGTTCCCTTGGTCAAGCTGTTTGGCAGCATTTGTTGCAGACTGAGTCTGCTGTTACTAGCGTGAGCTAGTGGAAGCCACACTCGGTTTGAGTGTGGGGTGGATGTAGGTCTGCTGGACCGAACCACCTAAAAACCTCTGTGCAGTGGTTTGATTTCTCTATATGGTTTTTGTTTCCGCTAGATGTTTGCATAGGGGCGCTCCAAGTGTTTGATCACAGGTTCATTAAATGATTTAATCAGATCTTGTTCTGAGTGTTTAATCTGTTGAGTGAGCGAAAGTTTATTTGAGTGAAAGAATGGTTTGAATGAATACTTAGGTGCGCTTTGCTTTGGTTGCTCACTGTCTATTTGTTGAATTCCGCTACTGCTAATTAGTCTTTCAGATTTGATATATCTGTCTAGTTAGCATTCTAGATAGTTAGTGAGCATCATATTTTTAATTGGGTGAAGGCCTTTAAATAGGTTATATTCATTCACCCCCCCTCTGAATACTGCACCGAACCTAACAATTGGTATCAAAGCAGGTTTCTGCATACAAGGTCCAGCGACCTGCAGATCGATCTTGCGGTCTTAGGTGCTAATTTGCTTTTAGTGCATCAATATTCCTGGTGCATTAATCTGTTGTGCTGTCATGGCTCATCCCCCACTATTCAGTAGTTCAAATATTCAATTCTGGCTATATCGTATGCACAAGCATGTTAACTCTATTAATCCACAATTGTGGAAGATTATCTCTCACCGTCCACATGAACTTCCTGAGGATAAGTCCAAGTGGACTCATGTTCACAAATTAAAAAAATGATGATAATGTGAGAGCTCTAAATTTAATGAAGGCTGCAATCGGTTCTGATGATTTTCCTTCCTTCTCAGATTGTAGCACTGCAAAGGAAATGTTTGATAGAGTGACTACAACACACGTGGAACAGGGAGAAGAATGTCTCATGGCAAGAAGGAGTGATCAATCAGATGAGACCTCATCCCAGGTAAACTCTGAGACCGAGGATATTAGTCATGAAGATTTAGTTGCCATGCGTGAGCTTTTACTTGAAAAATATGAAAGAGTTAAGTCAGAAAAGAGAAAATTAAGAAAAGAGAAAAATGCTGAAATCACAAGTCTAAAGGCTGAAAATGAAAATCTAAAATCTGAACTGAAATTGAAAGAAGAATTTGAAAATAAGATGATTGAAGAAAATTCTCATCTAAAAGATCAAAATAAAAAGCTAATGGTTCTTAATACTGTCTTCTCTGAAAGATGGTTGTCAATTGAAAAAGGAAAAACTGTTGTGAAAGAAAATGAGAACAACATTGAATTAATGGTTCAACAAGAAAATGAAACTCTGAAGAACCTGAATGATGCTTTGCAACAACAGCTGATTGTTTGTGAATCTGAGCTATCCAAGTATGAAGCGAATATTGCTTCATTGAATTTTGAGATTGAAGATCTGAAAAATTCCTTGTCAAAATTCGTTAAAGGAAAAGACAACTTGAATAAGCTGCTTGCTTCTAAAGTGAATTTTCAGAAAGAAGGACTTGGGTATGTGCATGTTAATAAGAAAGTGAATGAAAAGAAGAAGTCAACTGTGTTCGTAAAAAGCTCTGAACAAGCTAATCAATCTAGTTCTTCTATGTTTCAATTCACTGCTAAGAAGGCTGAAAATTCAGATAAGAAACAGGAAAAGATTCAAAAACAAAAGGAAAATGCTGATTTGGATAAGTCCAAATATGTCTCTGATTTTCATGTGCATGCTGCTCACTGCTCACACACACATTCACACTCTCATGAGAATATCAATCTTGTCAAACAAGTGAATGTGAATAAAAAAGCTATAACATGTCACTATTGTGGGAAAGTTGGCCACATTATGCATAACTGTGTAGCATTGATGAATGATGAAAGAAATGCTGTTGGAAAGTATCCTAGAAATCATCTTAGGAAACATTCTGCTGATCAGGAAAAGAAAATTCAATGCTATTGCTGTGGAAAGTTTGGTCACATTGCTGCCTTCTGCTGGCATGCTCAGGGAAAGAAAACTAACTCTGGATTTGTTAATTTCCCTATTAATAAAAATATTATTGATGGAAAGAAGTTTGGTCCTAGAAGAAAATACACTGTATGTTTTGAATGTGGAAAGCCAGGCCACAGAGCTGTTACCTGTTGGCTGGCAGGATACCAAAGCCAAACTGGTTTTGCTAAACAGAATTTTTATTCTGTTAACAGAAAATCTCATGTGTATGCACATAGAATTCATGCTAACAAGTATGTGCATAAATCAGATTTGAAAACTGCTGTCTCTTGCCATCATTATGGCAAATCTGGACATTTGATGGATAGTCATCCTCTGATGAAATTTAATGGCTATCAAGTTAAAAATGTGCTGAGAAAACCTGCTAGGAGTGATAATGTCATGTCAGGACCCAAGACTTCTTGGGTACCCATTTGTGCAAAATAAACTTTGTTTTGCAGGTGTGCCTTGGGACTGGAATAAAAGGGGTAATGATCCAAGGCACTCAAGAATGAAAGCCCCACTCCCACACTGTTCAGGTAATCTCTCTGCATTTCTCATTTTGAAATTAATTGCATATCTGATTTGATGTATTCTTGCATATCTGCCATTTGTAAGTGGTTGATAATTGTTGAAATGCATAAAACTCTGAAAACATATTGCATTTTGAATTTTCTGAAAAAATCTGAACTGCCTATGAGTGTGACTTGAAACTTGTGTGTTGCAATAGCTCACTGAGCATTCTGAATTTCATATAGGACTGCATGTTGAATTATCATGCATGACCTCAATGGTATATAAATGGTAAGGTACCAAAAGGCAGGGAAGTTTGTCTGGAGGTTCTTACTATGTGTGAGGTGGTCTTTTAGACCAAGTGCTCCGCCTAGTACCATGGGTCACTTTGCTGATAGGACAGTCTGATTGTACACAAGTCACGATATCATTTGGTATCATATGTTCAGTTTTCAGTGCAAGCATTGCATGTTTTCAAGGGGGAGTAAGTTGCATATTCTTGCATAGCATTCAATGATTGAGTCTTTGCATGTCCCTGCATACATATAGTACATTGCATCTCCTTATATTGAAAATGCCAAAAAGAGAGTTTGGATGCATATTGTAAGGAGGAGTCAATGCATTGCATATAGGTTGTCAAATGCATACATTTGTCAGAATTCATTGCATATCCCTTCTTATCACTTTTGTTGACAAACCTTGATCATATTCGGAAAACACTAAGCTTCAAAATCTCTCCTAACAATTGGTATCATTTGGCTTCAGAATTCTATCAGTCTTTCATGAAGATTTCAATGGGCTATCTCGATCATAAATCTGAAAAACTCTTGAACTAGAAATCTTCTATTATACACTCTTAAGAATGACTGAAATAACTCATGTAGTTTAAGCTTAATGTATTCATGGAGTTTAATTTCAAAATCTCTTAACATATCTGAATCATGTTTAATAAATCTTAACCAACTGTTTCATGCTATGTCTTGCAAAAACTTCTGAATACTGCACTTTTGAACACATGACTTTATTTGGTTAAGTACATGAGATTAATATTGTTTTGAAGCAAATGAATGTGTCTGAATTGTCTAAAGGGTAAAGTAATTGTCGGAGCAATGACCTTGGTCACTGAGAAACACATGTCCAAAGGATTGTGTCATGAGGTGCCTTAGTTAACTCTGTAAAATGAGAATTCATTGAAAATCAGGCAGAGCAATGGCATGCACACTGAGAAATACAATTCACTCATTAAAAATTGAGCTGTAGTGTGTCATGATGTGTAAATGCTAACTCTGTTTACATAAGGCATGACAGTTAGTCACACTAAGGGCTTAGGGATATTGGCCTCTGATCAAGGTATATCCTCTAGTTACAAGGTGTGTACTAAACTAGAAAGCACGTAAAATTTGTAGCAAGGAAAATTATTGAATAAATTGAAATATCTGAATATTGATGCAAAAATCAAATTGCTACAACCCTAGACAAAATCATATGACTTCATAACTGCTTGATTTCAATACTAGTACATGTAATTCTGAAAGAAGTCAATAGATTTGATTGTGTAAGAGAAAGGGAGATTTATCAAGATAAATATGAGGGCTTGGTTCATTTTTATTAAACCATGGTTTCAGATATCAAAACAGAATTTTATTGATAAACTCTACATACATCATGTTTAAACCATGCTGTTCAATAAATGTCATTCATAAGCTCTTATGATAGAAAACTTTGAAAACTTATGCTTTAGAATTATGAGATTGATATCTCTTTGAAAATCTGGCAGAATTTCTTGTTTGGAACATCCTTGAAAAATTTGTTAATTGAAACTCTTCTGCTCATGGTATTGACTCATTAACCTGAACCTCTTCTTGTTTGCCCCTGTGGTCTCCTTCCCATAAGAGTCCACTTATTGAGGGGGAGCTTCCATGTCATGCATCACTTGCATATCAATTGGCATCTCTTCAGGGGGAGCATTCCTTGACATGCTGAATCATGCTCATATCATTTGTGACCTTGCATTCATATACTCAGGGGGAGTATTGCAAAGGGGAGAATTTATCTGCACTTTTATGCATGCTTTAACTTCTCAAATTATTTTCTTTTTGATGAAGTCAAAGGGGGAGAATAATTTGAGTCAGTCTTCAGAATGCCTCAGAATGCCTCACATCATCAGAATGACTCAATGTATTGAAAGTGTTGCCATCATCAAAAAGGGGGAGATTGTTGTGCCCCTGTGGTTTTGATGATGGTTTTGATGATTGATTGTTGATGTAAGTTAATCAAATGATGCTCAGTTTAGATTAACATATTTGATGTGAAGTCATGCTACATGTTAAACTGATGCATAAAGCATTCATTGCTGTGGTTTTAATGATTGATTTGGTTTTGATGATTGGTGTTTGATGTGAGTCACTGTGAGTCATCCTGTTGAAATGTTCATTCAGGCTTTCATATGCTCAGTCAGTTTATTTGCTTACACTGTGAATCATTGTAATTGAAGTTTCAGACTATTATCTGCTGCATAAAGCTTTCATATGCATTTACAGAGTCTATACATTGATTGGCAGTAAGTCTGCACATTGAGCGTCTCATGGAAGTCCATACAGTGCATTGCCTTGGCTAAGTGTATACACTGTCAGTCTCATTTTGAGTCAAAGTCCATACATTGGATTGTTACTCACATCGCTTTCAGGCCTCCAAGTCTGTACACTGGCCTTCTTTCATGATATACTACACGTCTACTCATTCAACACTGGTCTTCCAAGTTCTGTACAGAGTAAAGTCTCACCTCGTGTTGTTTCCCCTCACTAACACGAAAAGATTTCGTGTCGTCTGAGGTTATAACACTTAGTGTTGATTTCCATGCGTGACAGGATAACTTGTATGAGGTTAGACTTCGTGTCGTTTTCCTTGTCGTGTCTTCGTGTTGGTTTTGTCTTCGTGTCCTCGTGTTATTTTAGTGTCTTCATCTTCGTGTTATTTTAGTGTTTACGTCTTCGTGTTATTTCTGCGTTTGAGTCTTCATACTGTTTCTGTCCCTCTCGCCTTGGTCATACTCCGTGTCAACTCCTGTTGTCATCTTCGAGTTGTTGTCACCCCGTGTCGTCCTTGTCTTCGAGTCGTTCGGATGTTCGAGCAACTTTGTACTCAAAGTTGTCTTCGTGTTTCCCGTGTACTCGTGTCTCCGTGTTGCCTTAGTGCCTCTATCTTCGTGTTGAGTTTACTTCATGAACTTTTCTCAAAGTCAAGCACGTGTCTGTGCTGTCTCCATGTCGTTCTTACTTCGTGTCGGTTTCTATGTTTCATCACGTGTTGTGGTCAGCCCGTGTCGTTTTCACCTCGTGCTGTTCTCATGACTTCGTGTCATTTTCCTTTTCAGGTCTTCGTGTCGTGTTTTTCCACACCGCGTGTCGTTGTCGCTTTAGTAACCTCACCTCGTGTCGGTTACTGTTGTCTCCAAATCTTCGTGTCATTTTTGTTCCACTGCGTGCAGAACATTGCAGCACCTCGTGGTGCTTTCTGTGTGCCACCTCGTGTCGTTTCACAGTGAACCTCGTGCCGTTTCTGTGTAAACCTCGTGTCACTTCTCTCTGTCCTCTAGTTGAATCTCGTGTCATTTTTTATGTCTACTTGTTCAACTCCGTGTCAACTTCTGTGCTCGTCTTCGTGTTGTTTTCAACTCGTGACGTTTTTGTTTTCACTTCGTGTTGTTTTCATTTCGTGTCAACTTCACCTCGTGTTGTTTTTATTTCGTATCAACCTCATCTTGGTGTCGTACTTACTTCGTGTCAGTTACTGTTGTTTCTGTGTAGTGTGTGTTTTTGTCACCACTATACTTCGTGTCGTTGTTCTTCACTTCGTGCTGTTTTCACCGTCTTCGTGCTGGTCTTTCTCATTAGACCTCGTGTCGTTCTCGCTTTGACCACACTTCGTGTTGCTTTACGTAGACCTCGTGTCTTGCTTGTTTGCAACCACTTCGTGTCGGTTTCTGCTGTCAACCCATGTTGTCCTCGTGTTGTTTTTCACCTCGCGTCGGTTATTGTTTTCATCTTCTGGGTGTAGTTTTCTTTGTAGTGTTATCTCTGTCACAAGTTGCATCTCGTGTTATCGTTTATGTCTGTATGGTTTTACTTCGTGTTACTTACTGTTGTACATCAAGTCTTTACTGACTTCGTGTCGTTTTCTCTATTGTGTTCTCGTGTTGTCTCCGTGTCGTTGCTATTTGTTACTTCTTGTTGTTTCGTTTTAACCTCGTTCAGGTTTCTTCTAAAGTGCTATTCCTCTGATAATCTATTCAGAGTTGCTCTTTAAATTGATGACTTATCCGATACTCTGTTTTACAGGTGCCTTGATCGTAAAGCTTGAGGCAGCACGTGATCCGAGGCTGGAATGAAGCCTGCTGAGAGACTGCCACGTGGTCCGAATAATTAGGGCTGGAAATGTGGAGGTCACACGTCGTGGCTGATGTTGCTGCTATATATATGAGACCTTCGTCCACAGATGAAGGTGATCGAGTTGGCGAGAAGAAAAGCGTATACAGAGAGCCACGATCCAGATAGAAAAAGAAAAGAGAAAGAAGAAGAGCAGAAGGAGAAGAAGAGGGAGAGATAGTGCTCGTGTGAAGAGAGTAGAAAGAGTGAAGAAGAAGAAGTGCAGCAGAGAGTGAGAGATTAGGAGAGCAGAAGAAAGAGAAAGAGAGAGATAGAAGAGGAAGAAAAGTTTCCTGAAGATCTGTCTACTGGACCGTGGATCAAATCCAGGCCAGTCAGCTCCGTTGAGAGCCACATTGTGCATTTCATCCTTCAGCTTTCTGTTTTGCTGAAGTCATTTTTCGTTTATTGTTTTTCCCTTGTTTTTCTGATTTGCTGTGTTTCCGATACTCTGTAGAGAGGTCGGGGTTCCTCCTGTTAGTTCAGGAGAAGGGAGATTGACATCTCTGGTTGCAAGTAGCTGGGAGCTACTTGTGGGTTCCCTCCGGTTTGGAGGAAGGGAGATTTGTCTCCGGTTCTGGGCTTGTGGATTCAAGTCCAGGGGTTCCCTCCAGGTCTGGAGGAAGAGAGACCGTGTGTCTCTGGTTTGCTAGTGACTGGTGTCACTAGTGGTTCCCTCCGGTTGGGAGGAAGAGGGGAGGCTGTTCCCTTGGTCAAGCTGTTTGGCAGCATTTGTTGCAGACTGAGTCTGCTGTTACTAGCGTGAGCTAGTGGAAGCCACACTCGGTTTGAGTGTGGGGTGGATGTAGGTCTGCTGGACCGAACCACCTAAAAACCTCTGTGCAGTGGTTTGATTTCTCTATATGGTTTTTGTTTCCGCTAGATGTTTGCATAGGGGCGCTCCAAGTGTTTGATCACAGGTTCATTAAATGATTTAATCAGATCTTGTTCTGAGTGTTTAATCTGTTGAGTGAGCGAAAGTTTATTTGAGTGAAAGAATGGTTTGAATGAATACTTAGGTGCGCTTTGCTTTGGTTGCTCACTGTCTATTTGTTGAATTCCGCTACTGCTAATTAGTCTTTCAGATTTGATATATCTGTCTAGTTAGCATTCTAGATAGTTAGTGAGCATCATATTTTTAATTGGGTGAAGGCCTTTAAATAGGTTATATTCATTCACCCCCCCTCTGAATACTGCACCGAACCTAACAATTCTTTCCATAGCATTCAAGATTTGAGAGTAAGGATCCATAATGAACCTGTATTTCCATATTTCCACTTACACACCAGATTTGAACATTTGACATTCCATCCACTTGAAATCATCCTACTAGTGTGATCTTACCATTATTTCCATGATTTGAAGAATAAATCCACATATAACCTGCACATGCAAATTACCATTAATCTCAATCTCAAACCAAGTGAATGACAACCACAGTCACTCAAATCAATCAACAAGGTATGTGATTAATAAACACTTCAAGAAGACTAAAACTTGTATGCCACCAGCTATCACCCAGATTTTAATGCGTTCTAATCAACAATCAATAATCAAACTTACTCCTTTTGAACAAGACTCAAGTATATCAAACATTCATACCCTGGGCTTGAGGATTGGAGTGAAAAGTTCCACAATGTACCTGCACTTAACCAATTCTCGTCCAATTCAAACTCAAGGTTAGCAATTTAAATTCTCAAATTAACCCATATCATGTAAACCACTCAATGCATCCTTTCAATCTCAAACAAGGCAAGTGTCCTTCTCATACACTAAATTCATTTATGTTGTGCCCCTGTGATTTTGATGATAGCAAACACTATGAGTTATCTAATCTTCTGTGGCATGTTTTTCAACTCTATGATTTTGATGATAGCATATCATGAACATCTGATTGACTGTCTTGCTATGGGCATATATCATGTCAGTTCTACAGCTTTGCATATCATGAATCTGTGGCTTTGCATATCATGAATCTGTGTCTGAATTATATTTCTGCTTTGGGCATATGAATGGGCTATCTTGCATTAGCAGACATTCAGTTCATACAGCATTGCATTCTGTCATTTATCATGTCTATACATCTCGTAAGTAGTTCAGATGGCGTCAACCCATTGAGTCCACGAGGTTGACGCAGCCTTGAAATGCCTCATATGGCTTTGAAGATAAGGCTGGATGCGTTGACGCATGGGGTCACTGCGTCGACCCACTGAACCCCCAGATTCGCAAGTATATACATTGTCACCTGCATGCATTACCTCATTACCTCAAGTCTATACAGCCTACCTTCATGGTATTGTAAGTCTATACATTGTGCATGGTTCAAAACAAGTCTACACATTGTCTGTCGCATGTCACTCATTCAGAGTCTATACATCAGTCAGCATTGTCTGTTGCATTGTTCATCAAGTCTACACATTGCAGCAGCATAGA
Source organism: Amorphophallus konjac (assembly GCA_022559845.1). NCBI lineage: Eukaryota > Viridiplantae > Streptophyta > Magnoliopsida > Alismatales > Araceae > Amorphophallus > Amorphophallus konjac. The sequence continues at coordinate 245,037,438 of CM040125.1, forward strand.
AAGTCTATACACTAACTTGTGATGGGGGCATCTCTCACCCTTCATATTTTTTTACAACTTCGATTGCTTGCTAGCATAGCTCCATTGTGTCCGTCATATTTCTCTGAGTCGAGTCATGTAATTTTCATATTTTCTTTTAGTCATAATCATGTAATTTTTCTTTTATTTGAGTCTTGTACCTAGGTTATTGAGTCATTTCCCTAAGTTTGAGTCTCATTATGCTAATGAGTTTGCTATTGGGCCTATTTCTTTGGGCTAGGCCCATGGGCGCCCCCCCTTTCCTTCGGTTATTTGTTAGTGTGTTAAATGTCAAGGTCTTTTGTGAAAATGTGGGTTGCCTATATATAGGACCCTATTTCCCCCATTTGTAATCAATCAATGAGTCAATCAATCAATGAAATTTGAGTTTTCTAGTGTCCACATAGAGTGGTGAGAAGCCCTCTCCTTCCCCCCCTCTCTCTTCTCTCTCTCTCCCTCCTTCCCTCCAAGGGGAATTCGCCCCCTTCTCTCTCTCCTCCCCTCCCAACCACATCACCCTCCCACCTACCCCATTAAAGCCCCTCCACTTCCCCAAGCTTTTATTACTTCCCCCCCTAGTCCCAAGGAGAGACCCTCAATCCCCACCCCACCCTCCAACCACCCCATCTATTTCCCATGCACCCTTCCCTCTCCCCCAAGCAACCCTTCACCTCCTAGACCATTTGAAATTCAAAATACCCCTCCCTCCACAACCTACGTCGCCCAAAACCCTCTCCTCCTTTGGTTAGGGTCGCCCTCCCCCTCTCTCTTACCTCCTCCATCTCCATTCCACCTAGGGTATCAACCATCATTCACTTCCCTTCCCTCCTCATTCCCCATTGCTAGAACCAGCAGCCCCCCTGCGCCCTCCTTCTTCCCAGCCCTTCCACATCACCTCTAACCTCCCCCAACACCTCCCTCACACTCCCCTCCCACCAGTCATCAAGTCCCCTTCACCATTTCCTCCTTCTTCATCTCCGTTCGTGGCCATTCGGGATCTACACCGGTGAACCTGCTAGCAGCTACGAACCTGCAGAGGATCACCATCTTGCAGCAGCAGCCAAGGCTTCCTCCGGACAAGTTTGAAGACCCAAGAGCTATCCACGGAAGCGTCTTCTTGTCTTCTTCGCAACAGCGGTGGTCTCATCCCCATCCAAGGTATGTGCCGCCCGGGAGGTCCGTTCTCCCACAACTATGCAAAGCTGCCCCTACGGTGTACCTGATCCGAAGTAGAAGCTTCACCACGACAAACCTCGGAAGAATCAGGCCAAGAGTTCTTCTGTAAAGTTCTTCCTCGTTCTGTCTACCTTCAGAATCAAGAAGCAGAACTCCGATCGGCATCCGTGTTCAAGAGTTACCAATTTTCTTCCTCGGGTACATAGTTCTGCTTCCCCACAGTCTGCACCGACCTATCACCACTGTTCAGAGTCCACTGGTCTTCTCCGGCATTGTTTGGCTTTCCCGCCAGTTCTGTTGCGAAGAGGGCTTGTCCATGGTTCCAACGGCTTTGACGGCACTTGATTTTGAGTTCGGGAGCGGTTGGGGCATCCTCTTCTTCCTGCTGTTGGAAACTTGAGGCTGTCAGTCCGAGAAGCTGCCACCATGTTCGAGCCTCTGCCCGGACCAGCCTCGGCGCCAGAAGAAATCAACAAAATTCTGGGGCATTCCCATTTCAGATACAAAGAGTTTCCTACTAGTTCCGTCATCAGAAAAATTCTAGATCAAGATCTGCGTCCTCAACTCTGGCTGTCTGTCCCCTATCGCAGAGAGCGGGCAGATTCGGCATCGGCTTCTTCTCTTGTGTTTTCATCACTTTCTCCCCTCCCCGCTTGGCCGGCTGAAGGCCCCTCCCTGTGTGGAGGTAGTAATTGGATGTAATCTTTGATTTCTCTTCCCCAAGATCCCCCCCTTGCATGGGGTGTAGTGCATGTCATTTAAATTTCAGGTTGAAGCTTCTCCGGCGCGGCGTTCGGGTAAGCCGACGCTTCCTCGCTCGCCCTCGTCTCCGGCCAGGATCGGTGTCTTCACACCGATCAGGTGAGCCACTGCACACTCCTCTTTGATAAAATTCCTTTGCTTAATTAGTATCGCATGTTAGTGCCGTCGGTGGTAAGTGGAGCGCCCGAACCCGAATTTGCCTATGATTGAGTGACTACCGCGGGTGAGTTGCGAGAGAGCCATTAACACCCACGCCCTCGGTGTGCTGGACGCCTACGAGAGTGGGCATCCTAGGACCCTTGAGAGGTCCAATCCAAAGCTTGCCAACCCCCGGAGCAACAAGAGCCCATCCCGGACCCTCACCACTATCATCGATTTGCCTACGGGCACAAGAGTGCGCTTGGCGGGTGAGTCCGCCTGAGTAAAGTCACCGGTTCGTGCGTTGGTTGCTTGCTAGGTCCAAGAGTCATTTGATCATGTGATTATCACCCCAAGGTGGTGTCACATCAAGTGGTATCAGAGCAAGTTCACAACTTGTCTCTCCACAAGTTGGTCCTAGGGCATGTTTATGCATTTAGAGTCCTCGGTTGCATCTCCCATGTCCACTAGAATGGCCACTTCATACCCGTCATATCCATCCCCATCAACTTTCCCAAGAAGCCCAAATCCTCATAAAAGTTCCATTGCCAACAAAGTGGGTAGCAACACCTCGATCATAGAAGCCCTACCTAATGTCCTTAATCGGCTTGAAGATATCATGTCTTGACTCGACCGACTTGAAGGAAATAGCCGAGCACCAAGAGTGAATGAGAGTGACCTTTGGGGAAATCTAGAAACCATATTTTTAGAACACTTGAAAATCAAAACCCCCGCATTTGATGGATCCAACAGCCCAAGCCCTTACCTAGATTGGGAGATTTCCATGGACCAATTCTTTAAAAGTTGCCCCTTGAATGAAGGAAGAAGAATGAGGCTAGCCAAGGCACACCTCTCCAAACAAGCTAAAACTCATTGGTTAGTTGTGGAACGTTTGAGAAAGATCCGTAGGGAGGCCCCAATTAGCACTTGGGATGAGATGAAGACCGAGCTTAGAAAAACCTACACCCTCCAACCCTCTCCCTCCTACTCAAATCACCAAAGTCCAAGGAGCACTTCAACTCCATCATCCCCACTCGGTCAATCCAAGACCCCAATCACCCATTCCCCACCACTTCCCATCTCTCCTACCCCAACCACTACATTTACACCCCACCTCCAAGTCCACACCACAACCATAGGTCCCCATACCCAATTGGGCCCCATGGCCAACTCTCCACCTAGGCCCGTGGTAACCCCCACCACTACCTCTCCATCACCCCCAAAAGGGGACACTCCTCCCAAAACCAATCAACCCAAACCCCTTCAATCCACCCATCTTCCTCTCCCTGCCCCAATCCAACTCCCACCAAAACCTCTACTACTACCCTTACCTATCCTAACCCAAGTTTCCCACTACCTACCACCCCGGATACACTATGCCCCAATCATCACCACACCCTCAAAAGCCTCTCTCACCTCCTTGGAAGAAGAACCCATACCCCACCCCATAGTGGTGAACACTCCAAACCCACTCTCCACCTTGGAGGAAACCCAAGTCCAAGTTGAAGAAGAAACAACATACGAGGGTCTTCACCTTACATCACCATCTTTAGTTGGAGTCAATCTCATCTTAGGGTAACCCCTTGTTAGATGGCTAAAGGAGAGCCCAAAAAGAGAGATCACGGCCCACGATTTCCCACCCATGAAGGAAAACTATCCCATAGTGCCCATCTCCTCTTATCACACCACAATCCAAGCATCTTATCAAGTAGAGACCTTAGAGGATTTTCTTAGAGGCTTAGCATGGCAAATTAAGTTCACTAGCATGTTGACCCCTATGGCCGAACAACCTAGGAGCCTTGGCCTCCTACACCCATGCATCGGGTCAATCACCTCAGTCTATACCATTGGTTGCTACACTAGCGACCTCCTTTTTATTCTCCCTATGGTAGAAGAACCCATCTCGATCCACTCCCCTACCATTGAGATCCCAAATAATTTGATCGGCCAACCCACTAGAAAACTTGGCCCAATTACCTTGGAGGAGGATAACTCATAATTTGGGAACCTTGAAGACATAGAGTGCCTCCCTCTAGGAAGACCTTTCCACGACCCCTTTGATCCCTTCCTATGGGAGTCTAGTTCCCCATGTGACCCAACCACCTTATCCACCACCCACCATTCCCTATCCAAACCCACCATGTTAGACCTAATTCACCCCATCCTAGATCCGGGTTACACCTTGGGAACCATGACCTTGGGCCACATACCCCTAGGTAATAAGGTTGTGCCCCACCCCATGATGACCACCTTCTTAGATCCATTCGATCCTTTCCAATGGCAGTTAAAGGGTTGTCTCACACCTATACACATGAAAGACACCTTTAGGGAAAACATGCATGTGTCTAGGCTTACCACACCACTTGGCATGAACACTATGTTGGGTCCATTCATTCATATCACCCACATGTCAAGTGGAAAGTATGAGTGGTCCATATTTGGATGTAATGGGCCACCGTCATTCATCATAAGTCTTAAACAAGTTAGGAGCATTCACGGATGTCCGGGTCCCCGGCACTTATCACACCCACACATGAAAGGGACACGTATGGATGCCCCGGCCCTCCCTCACTTCACATTGGTCATACAGATGTCAAAGGCATCTACGGATATCCGGGCCCCCCGATATTTACCACCACTTTGCATGATAGGGCCACCTACGGGTGCCCCGGCCCACCTAGGTTGACCGAAGTCTACACTGCGTCATTACATGAAGGGTCTACTTTTGGTTGCCCCGGTCCCCCTTTGCATATCACACACTTCCCACCCACACCGCACCGTAGCTCAAGGCATACTCATTCAAGCAAGCATCTAGCAATGGACGGTGAGGATCGTAATGAGCGGGCAAAAACTCACGAGTGGCACTTTGAATTCCAAGAAGGCAACCTCACGATGGTGACTTTGGAATGGCTCTACCTTAGGGCCACCTCCAAATTGAGGGCACGAGGACTTGGACCTTCCATGTTCCAAGTGGCTTTGGCAACCTGGCTTACGGGTTGGATTTACTCATGGGATTTTGGGATATACCTCACTTTTCACGTAACGGATCTAGCACCCTATAAGGGCACCGCGGTAGATCCTAGTAAGCACCTTGAGCCTACCCCCATCTTTGTGAGCGACACCCTCGAAGAGCTTCCACATAACAGCTTGAGAGTCCGACGTGCACACACGGAGGTAATACTGGGCAAGCAAGGTACTATCATCGGCAAGAGGGTGTGTCCAAGCCACCTTGAGAAGTTGAAGTGCCGTCCCCTGGTTGCGAACGCGAGAATGAGTTTGGAGGTTGTAGCTTGCTCGGAGTTGCGTTGGAGGACCTCTTCCCCGGCGGACTCATACTCGACGGAGTCGAGTTCTTCGCACCCCGGGGGTATGATGGGGGCATCTCTCACCCTTCATATTTTTTTACAACTTCGATTGCTTGCTAGCATAGCTCCATTGTGTCCGTCATATTTCTCTGAGTCGAGTCATGTAATTTTCATATTTTCTTTGAGTCATAATATGTAATTTTCCTTTTATTTGAGTCTTGTACCTAGGTTATTGAGTCATTTTCCTAAGTTTGAGTCTCATTAGGCTAATGAGTTTGCTATTGGGCCTATTTCTTTGGGCTAGGCCCATGGGCGCCCCCCCTTCCTTCGGTTATTTGTTAGTGTGTTAAATGTCAGGGTCTTTGGTAAAAATGTGGGCTGCCTATATATAGGACCCCATTTCCCCCATTTGTAATCAATCAATGAGTCAATCAATCAATGAAATTTGAGTTTTCTAGTGTCCACATAGAGTGGTGAGAAGCCCTCTCCTTCCCCCCCCTCTCTCTTCTCTCTCTCTCCCTCCTTCCCTCCAAGGGGAATTCGCCCCCTTCTCTCTCTCCTCCCCTCCCAACCACATCACCCTCCCACCTACCCCATTAAAGCCCCTCCACTTCCCCAAGCTATCATTACTTCCCCCCTAGTCCCAAGGAGAGACCCCCAATCCCCACCCCACCCTCCAACCACCCCATCTATTTCCCATGCACCCTTCCCTCTCCCCCAAGCAACCCTTCACCTCCTAGACCATTTGAAATTCAAAATACCCCTCCCTCCACAACCTAGGTCGCCCAAAACCCTCTCCTCCTTTGGTTAGGGTCGCCCTCCCCCTCTCTCTTACCTCCTCCATCTCCATTCCACCTAGGGTATCAACCATCATTCACTTCCCTTCCCTCCTCATTCCCCATTGCTAGAACCAGCAGCCCCCCTACGCCCTCCTTCTTCCAAGCCCTTCCACATCACCTCTAACCTCCCCCAACACCTCCCTCACACTCCCCTCCCACCAGTCATCAAGTCCCCTTCACCATTTCCTCCTTCTTCATCTCCGTTCGTGGCCATTCGGGATCTACACCGGTGAACCTGCTAGCAGCTGCGAACCTGCAGAGGATCACCATCTTGCAGCAGCAACCACGGCTTCCTCTGGATGAGTTTGAAGACCCAAGAGATATCCACGGAAGCGTCTTCCTGTCTTCTTCGCAACAGCGGTGGTCTCATATCCATCCGAGGTCCGTGCCGCCCGGGAGGTCCGTTCTCCCACAACTGCGCAAAGCTGCCCCTGCGGAGTACCTGATCCGAAGTAGAAGCTTCACCACGACAAACCTCGGAAGAATCAGGCCAAGAGTTCTCGGTAAATACCTTTCTCGTCCTGTCTACCTTCAGAATCAAGAAGCAGAACTCCGATCGGCGTCCGTGTTCAAGAGTTACCAATTTTCTTCCCTGGGTACATAGTTCTGCTTCCCCACAGTCTGCACCGACCTATCACAACTATTCAGAGTCCACTGGTCTTCTCCGGCATCTTTTGGCTTTCCCGCCAGTTCTGCTGCGAAAAGGGCTTATCCATGGTTCCAACGGCTTTGACGGAACTTGATTCTGAGTTCGGGAGAGGTTGGGGCATCCTCTTCTTCCTGCTGTTGGAAACCTGAGGCTGTCAGTCCGAGAAGCTGCCACCCTGTTCGAGCCTCTGCCCGGACCAGCCTCGGCACTAGAAGAAATCAACAAAATTCTGGGGCATTCCCGTTCCAGATACAAAGAGTTTCCCACTGGTCCCGTCATCAGTAAAATTCTAGATCAAGATCTGCGTCCTCAACTCTGGCTGTCTATCCCCTATCGCAGAGAGCGGGCAGATTCGGCATCGGCTTCTTCTCTTGTGGTTTCATCACTTTCTCGCCTCCCCGCTTGGCCGGCTGAAGGCCCCTCCCTGTGTGGAGGTAGTAATTGGATGTAATCTTTGGTTTCCCTTCCCCAAGATCCCCCCCTTGCATGGGGTGTAATGCATGTCATTTTAAGTTTCAGGTTGAAGCTTCTCCGGCGCGGCGTTCGGGTAAGCCCACGCTTCCTCGCTCGCCCTCGTCTCCGGCCGAGATCGGTGTCTTCACACCGATCAGGTGAGCCACTGCACACTCCTCTTTGATTAAATTCCTTTGCTTAATTAGTATCGCATCTTAGTGCCGTCGGTGGTAAGTGGAGCGCCCGAACCCGAATTTGCTTATGATTGAGTGACTACCGCGGGTGAGTTGCGAGAGAGCCATTAACACCCACGCCCTCGGTGTGCTGGAGGCCTACGAGAGTGGGCATCCTAGGACCCTTGAGAGGACCAATCCAAAGCTTGCCAACCCCCAGAGCAACAAGGGCCGATCCCGGACCCTCACCACTATCACCGGTTTGCCTACGGGCACAAGAGTGCGCTTAGCGGGTGAGTCCGCCCGAGTAAAGTCGCCAGTTCGTGCATTGGTTGCTTGCTAGGTCCAAGGGTCATTTGATCATGTGATTATCACCCCAAGGTGGTGTCACATCAACTTGCATGTTCATCAAAGTCTGTACACTAGTCGAGCATTCAAGTCTGTACATTGGCCAAGTCTACACATCGTCACCTTGCCTTCAAGTCTGCACATTGGCCAAGTCTACTCATCGGCACTGTAGCTTGCTTAACTCAAGTCTATACATTACAGCGTGTCTGTGCTTCAAGCGTTCCAAAGTCTATACATCGCTTGCACCATTAAGTCTAGACATTGCACTGTAGCTTGCTTAGTTGAAGTCTATACATTGCTGATCGAACGTAAGTCTATACATTCCAACCTATTCCTACGTTCGCTGCTTTTGCTACACACTAAGACTACACATTACAATCATTACCTACGTCAAAGTCTGTACAGAGTCTGGCAGCGTCTCACCCATCGTCTCACCAAGTCTGTACAGCGTCTGCCTTGTCTCGCCATACACGACCAAGTCTGTACAGCCTTCTATTGCAAGAGTTCAAGACTGCACATGCCTTCCAAAGTCTGTACAACCTCTAGTCTGCATGAGTCACAAAGTCTATACATCGCATGCATTGCACACTGTAAGTCTGTACAGCCCAAGTCTGTACATTTGTGCTTAAGTCTGTACATCCACCGTCTCAGTTAAGCTTCAAAGTCTGTACATCCGATCGTCTCATGCATTATCGCTTGCATCTTTTGGCAAAGTCTATACATTGGTCGGTGGTAAGTCTGTACACTGCCTACACTGCATGCTCTCACAATCATCTTCAAGTCTATACATTGGTCAGTGGCAAGTCTATTCATTGCACTGTGCTTCAGGCAGTCCACGCTAAGTCTATACAGCCTTTGAATTGCACTAAGTCCATACACTAGCACTATAGCTTGCATTATTAAGTCTATACATTGTGTTGCATCGTTGCACGCCAAGTCTATACATAGTCTGGCTGCCTGCACGCCATGTCTGCACATCGGTTGCACAGCACAACAAAGTCTATACATCCAGTTGCATCGCATGTCTGCAGAGTCTAGACATTCATCCTACAGCCTGCAACTAAGTCTACACAGCCACCACATCAAGTCTATACAACAAAGTCTGTACAGTGTCTCATATTGACAAAGTATGTACATCATTTGGCCTGTGCATGCTTCGTCTTCTAAAGTCTATACACTATTGTCTCATGCATTCTAAGTCCATACACCATCCAATTGGGCATCGGTCATTACAGCAAGTTTGTACACTGTCTGCATGCTCTCAAGGCTGAATGTTCTTCAGCAGAGTCTGTACACACTTCATCAGTGAAGAATGTACACACTTCAGTGCACATGTGTATCTCCTTCAAGACGAAGTCAATACACTCGTTTCCAAGACTTCAAGTCTATACACTCGTTGTCAACCCTTCATGTCTATACACTCAAGCTGCATCATGCCTGTACACACTTTGTTAACAGCCTGAACCAAGTCTGTACATCCATCTGATATCTTCTTATGATTACTTGACAGGTACTGTTCATGAAGCCTATGAAGGGCACGTGATCCGAGGTTGGCACCTGGCACGTGATCTGAGGACAACGCCCTAATTGTTGTTTCTATAAATACGAAGCCTCCTCCATCTGGAGAAGACTGATTAAGAAGTGGATGAAAGACAGAAGAAAGAGAGTTATCCAGATAGAAGAAAAGAGCTGCAGTAGTAGGAAAAGAAGAAGAGACAGAGAGAGAGCCTGCGAAAGAGAAGAAAAAGAAGAGTGAGAAGAAGAGAGAGCTAGACTAAAGAAGCTTCAACTGAAGATCAGTTTCTGCTGGACCATGGATCAAATCCAGGACAGCCAGCTCCTGCGAGAGCCACATTTTGATTTTATGTTTCCAGCTTTTAGTTGCTGTATTTTCTTTTATTGTTTTCCTTTACTTTGTTCTTCCGATTGCCCTGTTGGGGATCGGGTTCCTCCTGTGGTTTCAGGAGAAGGGAGATTTGTTTCTCCGGTTTGCTGGTGACCTTGTGTCATCAGTGGTTCCCTCCTTTGTGGAGGAAGAGAGGTCCGAGACATCTGCTTTGTAGGTGATTGGGAGTCACTTGTGGGTTCCCTCTTGATTTGGAGGAAGGGAGATTTGTCTCCGATTCTGGTCTTGTGGATTGCAAGTCCAGGTGAGCTCTCCTGGTCTGGAGGAAGAGAGACTTCGGTCTCTTGTTTGCTAGTGACTGGGTGTCACTAGTGGTTCCCTCCGGTTGGGAGGAAGAGGGGAGGTTGTTCCCCTGGTCAAGCTGTGTGGCAGCATTTGTTGCAGACTGAGTCTGCTGTTCTAGCGTTGCTAGTGGAAGCCTCACTCCGGTTTGGAGTGAGGGGTGGACGTAGGTCTATGGACCGAATCACCTAAAAATCCCGGTGTCCCTTGTGATTTTCTTATGTGTTCATCTTATTGCTTCGCACATTAGATGTTTGCTTAGGATCGAGTGATAGTTTATTCTTTGTGTTGCTTTGCGAGATCCTTCTAAGTATCTTCAGAATATATCTACAACTGTTCTTTAAGTCCGCATATCTGAGCATTAGTTTTTATTAGGCTATATTTTTAAGGGGAGATTCATTCACCCCCCCTCTGAATCAATCGCACCTGTCTCAACAATTGGTATAAGAGCAGGTTTCTGACTTTCTAGATCCAACGATCTGTAGAGGATCCTGCTGGCTTTCGGTGTATTTCTGTCTTCTGCATACAGTTTTGAAATTTCTTGATTGATTTGCCTTCATGGCTTCTCCACCGGTTTTCAATGGGTCTAATTTTAACTCATGGGTTAGCAGTATACATAACTATGTGAATTTGATGGATCCGGATCTGTGGAAGTTAATCTCACATGGTCCTCACAGACTGCCAAAGAAAGAGTCCAAATGGACTAACAGTCACAAATCAAGAAATGGAGAGAATCAGAAAGTTTTGAAATTAATGAAAGAAGCTACTGCCAAGGCTCTACATTCTTGTTTTTATGACTGCAGGTCCGCTAAGGACATTCTGGACAAGCTGAAGCTAGCTCAGAGGAGAAATGAGGATAGCTGCCTAATGGCTGACAAGAGCAACCATGGCAGTGATCAAGATGAATCCGAAGATGCTGAAGAGGTAACCAATCCTTTCTCTAGTTACACTTTAGACGACTGGGAAGATGCCTATGCCAATCTGTTAGAATCCTATGAAAGACTAAAGAAGAAGAATAAAAAATTGATAAAGAAGCTAAAGAAACATGAGGATGCTAAATCTCGAGGTGAAAGCCCTGAAATTCTGAAAATTGAAAATGACATATTTAGAAGACAGTTAACAGATTTTGATTCTATTAGTTCAGATTTAGATCATTTGAAATCTGAAAAACAAACTCTTATGAAATAAATTGATTCACACAAAAAGGAGAATCAAGAGCTTGTTTGCAAAATTGCTGAACTAAAGGAGAGGCATAGTTTAATTGATGATGATCAGGCTCATAACAATGATGTTGTTTAAAATGAAGAACTGGTGAGAAACTTAGAGCTTGTCAACTCTGAATTGAAAAACATGAAGTCTGAAAATGTAATACTCAATAATCAGCTCAAGGAATTTGAACACAAATCAATAAATCTTGAAAAAAAATAGATTAATTTCTGAAAAATTAGAGGCTGATAGAGTAACAAATTCAGAGATTCAGAAAAATCTTGACAAACTTCAATCTGAAAAACAACAAGAAAAGTTTTATGAATGTCAGTTTTCTTCAGATGAATGGGTGCTTGATGATGAACTCCTAGAGCAGAATAGTAAACTGAAAGAGGAAATTAATAAGCTGAATCACCTAAACTCAGCAATGTCTGAGAGGCTAATCACTTTAGAAAAAGGAAAGAGTGTAAGCCTTGTGAGCTCTAGTGAGTTGCTGAATGCTGAACATGAAATTACAAATCTGAAAAACATCAACCTAATGTTGAGTGCGAATGTCACTTGCTGTGAACAAAAGATAGCTAAATATGAGTTAACAATCACATCCCTTCAACAAGAAGTTGATGATCTTTATAAGTCCCTATCTGAAGCTGACAATGAAATAAAATTAAAACATGAAGTTGAAAAACTCAGAAGTCTGAATGATGCCTTGCATCAACAAGTCATTTCCTGTGAAACAGATCTGTCCAAATATGAAGCTAATATTTGTGGCTTAAATTCTGAAATTCAAGATTTGAAAAACTCCTTGTCAAAATTTGTCAAAGGAAAGGACAATCTGAATAAGCTTCTTGGAAATAATGTTAGCTTTCAGAGAGAGGGACTGGGTTACAGTCCGACACACAAAAGGAGTAATGCGAATAAAACGTCTACTATTTTTGTCAAAGCTTCTAATCAGAACATAACCTCTGCTCCTTCTGTTTTTCAATTCACTGCACAAAAGTCCACTGTCAATTCCAAATCTACAGAACAAATTCAAAAACTGAAAAAGAATGAAAATTCACAGAAAAAGGACAAAGACACTCATGTTGCTATAAAGAATACTGCACACAATTCACATGATCTCTCACACACTCATATTAAAAAGGGGTCATGTTATTATTGTGGGAAAGGAGGTCACATAATGGAAGATTGCAGATTGATGTGAAAGGATGAGCATGCTAGTTAACATTACATTCTAGAAAATTTTCTAAAAGAAACCATGCTACTAAGAAGCCTGATGCTTCATGTTATTATTGTGGTAAGTATAGTCATCTCATGAATGCATGCTTTATCATGAAAGAAGACAATAAACTACATGCTAGGTCTTCCATGAATATTCATGGTCCTTATGGAACTAAACACAAGTCTAGTCAGCACATTGTGTGCTCTAACTGTAATAAGCCTGGGCACAAGGCTGCTGAGTGCTGGTTTGGATCCACTTGGGGTAAAAATGACTTTCATAGAAGAAATTCTTCTGCTTGCTCTCACTGTGGGAAGAACGGCCATACATTCAAGAACTGTTGGCATGTTCAGAAGAACTCGGTTAACCCCTATGTTGTCAAATTCCTTGCAAAACCATTTGCAAGATTCTCATGCTATAACTGTGGGAAGCGAGGGCATAGATCTGCTGAATGTTGGCTGGTTAGGAATAAGAAACAAACTGTTCATGCATACAACAGAAAATCTTATGATCATGTTTATAAACCTCATACTGCTGTTACTATGCATCATAAGAACCAGAAACTAGTCACATCATGTAGATATTGTGGAAAGTATGGACACTCTATGGAAAATTGTTATTTGATGGATCATGATGACCATGTTGCTAAGAAATTGTTTAGAACACCTGTCAGGGCTAATGTAGGACCCAAAGCTGCTTGGGTCCCTGCAGGATCAAAATGATCAAAAACTTTGCAGGTGTGCCTTGGGGGCTAAAGAACAAAGAGGGGTTAATGAACCATGGCACTCAAAAAGGAAAACCCCAAGATTCTACTCTTCAGGTCAGTTCTGAACAATCTGTTTAAATTCCATCATCTGAAAATTGACTGTTTGAGATGGTTAAGCATCTTGTTAATTTGATCTATGCTTAGTTGGAATTTTCTGAAATGGAATTGCTCAATCATGTTCATAGTAGCTCACTTATGTCTGAAGTGCATGGATTATATTTGAATGACAAATTTGAAATCATGTGATGTACTTTCACTGCAAATCATGCACTTAGTCAGGGGGAGCTCAATCATTCTTAATTAACCATACTGCTGCTCATGCTTTGTTGTATATATGTAGCATCTAGTCAGGGGGAGCTTTCCTGTTCCATCTCTTCATCTCTTGAACTCTCACTGTCTAGCTATCTGATCCACTCTTGGCAAATGTGTGGTTCACCTAAATTCTCTGCTGTCTCTACTCTGATATAGCTGATCTGTCTATATTCCAGACTTAACTATTGATTCTGCCTCCTGTGAATTCAATTGCTAGCTTGTTCCTATCATTTACATATCTTCATATCTTGTCAAGTCTGGTCCAAGCTAATCTGACTGAATCTTAGTCTTTAATGCTGGCTTCTGATTACTCTCTGCTATTCTCTCAATAAAAATACTTTGTTGACTCCACTGATTTCCTGACAATGTCATTGACTCATCTGAATGAGGAAAGATTTTAGTCAGTGCACCCTAGACATAAATCAGACATATTCTGAAAAGAAGAAACTTCTATTATACTGGCTTAAGAATGTTTTGATAAATCAAATTGATTTAAGTCTAATGTATTTCCTAAGTTTTGATGTAAAGGACTTGAAAATATCTGAATCATCATGCTTAATAGATCTTAACAAATTGTCTCATGAACTTCATGCAAAATCTTTTGAAATCTGAAATTCTAAAAGACATGGCTTTCTTTGGTTAAGATACATATAGAAGGTATTGTTCTTAAACATTTCAGTGTACGGAGCATTGTTTGAAAAATCTGAAAATACTTAAAAATTTAATGCAAGAGCAATGACTTTGGTCACAGAGAAACTGGGTTCTCTGTCAAAGAAATGGGGTAGGTGTAAGGTTTCACACAGCACTATCGGGCAACGCAGCGGATAACAAAAATTTATTTGCCCGATCCCGGTGCTATGGAAAGCTTAATATGTGCTCTAATCGGTGTTTCTAAAACCCTAATTACGGGTTGCGTGTTTCACCTTGCGCGGAACGACGCTGTCCGCGATGCCCGATGCAAAATATCGAGCCGCACAGCTGTACGACCTCTAGAGTAGATCCACACGGACCCTTGCGCAGCGACGGTACCTCCCCGGCACGACCTTCCCCGGCCCTTTTTCACCTTCTGTAGAAAGAGAGCAAGAGGGAGGAAAGGGGAGGAGCTAATCCTCCTCTTAAGCCTTAATGCCTACTTAGCCTAAGAGTTGGAAGAAGAAGCTCGAATGAGCTTCACGTAGGATATATATATATAGAGTTTAGGCTTATTAGAAAAGGGCTCCAAAAGACCGAAACTATATATATGTCCTATCTCATATCATACATATGTATTAAGCTCCATTTACACTCCTTTCCAAAAGGAATTAAATAGAAATAATACATACATTTGCATAATAAAAATCCGTCACCTAAGAATCCATTGTGTGTGATCCTCTAGGCCCATAGTCACTCTAGTTTAAGGCCCATTAACTTCTAATTCTCAATTAGAAGTAAATTAAACATATTCTTCGCTTCTACTAGAGTCAAAGAATAGTTTAATTTATTCTGAACCTTTGATCGCTTTGGGTCAAGCAAATCCGCGTGATCCTAGAGGATGTCGGGTTTAAACCAGCCTGTCTGGTACCTGTAAGTCACAGTTACCGCATCGATATAATCCCTCGCTCCTTCTATGAGTCTGGTACGATCGAGGGTATGGTTTCTGTCAAACCCCATGATCGTGCCATTTGACTATGACCTCCTTAAAGTGTACGGCGTCCGTTCTAAACGAACTCACACGACCCTGGCCAGGGATTTAACGGAGCGTCAATGTCATGACCCATTAATTATCTGATATATACCCGACAGTGAGCGATCCCTTCTTGACTATTGACGATCTTCACACGTATCCTAGAGTGGTTAATGACTCGACAACTCATGACTTATGGTTAAAGTCACCTAGCTAAGTAATTAAACCATTCTAGTCCTCGTGTAAGATCCCATCAATGTCTCATGTCAAAGGACCGATGATGCTACTGTGACCGTTGGATCTTCAGTTGACATTAGGTATAATCAACCATCTGAAGATCCAATAGCAGTTCAGTTCAGTGCACATCCTCCAAGGACATACACCTACACATATGTGTTGGTGCCCCGCACCAATGACCATGAGACTGGTCACTGACACATCATGTGTACTGGTTTAATAGGTAATCAAAGTCCCCGAGTGATTACCCTCCAACGAGGAACAGTTTAAGGTATGTGTTCATGTAAAGTCAGTCTCATAATCGAGATCCCATCTCGAGTTGACTTTACAACCACATATCCTAGGGACAACGTAAAGTAACACAATCGCATATTTACGCTCAAATACCACTTTATTAATATGAACAAGATCGTACAACTATTGGGCCTACCCGACCCGAAATTGGCCTGTAGCACACCAACACTAACAATCTCCCACTTGAACTACAGCCAATTGCCCACAACTTTGAGGCACATCTTATCCCGATGACGCTCAAATACAATCTGTGTCAAAGGCTTAGTCAGTGGATCTGCTATGTTATCTTCTGACGGTACACGCTCTACCGCCACATCTCCACGATCAACAATCTCCCGTATAAGGTGAAAGTGCCTAAGAATATGCTTCGACCTTTGGTGAGATCTCGGTTCCTTTACCTGGGTGATGGCCCCATTATTATCACAAAATAATGGGATGGGAGCTGATATCTTGGGAACTACGCCAACTTCCAAGATGAATTTCTTCATCCAGACGGCTTCCTTAGCAGCTTCAGCTGCAGCAATATATTCCACCTCCGTCGTCGAATCTGTAGTCGTATCTTTCTTGGAGCTTCTCCAACTGACTGCCCCTCCATTCAACATGAATACAAACCCAGACATGGATTTACAATCATCTGGATCTGACTGGAAACTAGAGTCTGTGTAAGCTCTAAGCTGTAGGTCCTCTCCTCCATAAAGTAGAAAAAGATCCTTAGCCCTTCGCAGGTACTTAAGGATGCCCTTTATTGCCTTCCAGTGCTCTTCGCTTAGATTTTCCTGATATCTACTAACAATGCTTAAAGCATTGGCAACATCAGGCCGTGTGCATAGCATTGCATACATGATTGACCCTACGCCGAAGCATAGGGTACCTTATTCATGTGTGTCACCTCCTCAGAAGTTTTAGGACTCATTCCCTTGGATAGGTAAATTCCATGTCTCATAGGAATGAGACATCTCTTGGAATTTTCCATCCTAAACCTTTTGAGGATAGTGTCTATGTACATGGATTCGGATAATCCTAGCATCCTTTTAGATCTATCTCGATAGATCCTTATGCCCAGCACATAGGATGCTTCTCCTAAATCCTTCATGGAGAAAGTCTTGGACAACCAAGACTTAGTTGATGTCAACATCTCTACATCATTCCCAATGAGTAAGATGTCATCAACATAAAGGATCAAGAAGGTCACAAAGCTCCCACTGACCTTCTTGTAAACACATGGTTCATCTTCATTCCGAATGAAGTTGAAAGATTTGACAGCCTCGTCAAATCTTAAGTTCCAGCTTCTAGATGCCTGCTTTAATCCATAAATAGACCTTTGAAGTTTACATACCTTATTAGGATGTAGCTTGGAGGTGAATCCTTCAGGCTGTCCCATGTACATCTCTTCTGACAGATTTCCATTAAGAAAAGCTATCTTCACATCCATTTGCCAGATCTCATAATCCAGGTATGCAACAATGGCAAGGAGGATTCTGATTGACTTAACCATGGCTACCGGTGAAAAAGTCTCATCATAGTCAATGCCTTGCCTTTGACGATATCCTTTCGCCACTAGTCTAGCCTTGTATGTGTCAACCTGTCCATCTTCACCGATTTTCCTTTTGAAAATCCATTTGCAGCCGATAGGGACCTTCCCTTCGGGTACATCAACTAAGTTCCAAACTTTGTTGGTGTACATGGACTGGATTTCTGAATCCATTACCTCTTGCCATTTCTCGGAGTCTATACTATGGATCGCCTCCTGGTACGACTGAGGATCATCATCCTCATCGATACATACCTTAGAGGACCCCTCTGAGACATATCCAATATATCTCTCAGGTTCTCTCGGTAGTCTATCAGATCTCCGTAGTGTCAGTGTTTCACTCTGAATAGGATCAATCGATACAGTCTCATCTAATGAGTTTGTGTCTATGGGTTGTGGTTCTCGGACCTCGTCCAATTCTATCTGGCTCCCACTATTTTTCTGGAGTAGGTATTCTCTTTTCAGAAATACAGCTCTCTTAGCCACTAAGACCCTTTGCTCAGAAGGGTGATAGAAATAATATCCAAACGTCTCCTTTAGATATCCCACAAACCTACACTTATCGGTTCTCGACTCAAGCTTATCACTATCGTTCTTCTTTACATGGGCAGGACACCCCCAAATTTTAATGTGATTAAAATTTGGTTTCCTACCCTTCCATATCTCATATGGTATAGAAGGAACTGATTTACTTGATATCCTATTCAATAAATATGCTGCAGTCTCTAATGCATAGCCCCAGAGAGAAAAGGGTAGTCCTGACATAGACATCATGGGTCGGACCATGTCTAACAAGGTCATGTTTCTCCTCTCGGATACACCATTATGCTGTGGTGTATACGGTGGAGTTCACTGAGAAACTATTCCATGGTCTTTAAGATAAGAAGTGAATTCATGGCTTAAGTATTCACCTCCCCGATCTGATCGAAGAGCCTTAATACTTTTACCTGTCTGTTTCTCTACTTCATTCTTGTATTCCTTAAACTTCTCAAAGGCTTGTGACTTATGTCTCATTAAATACACATAGCCATATCTAGAGAAGTCATCAATAAAAGAAATGAAATAGAGATAACCTCCTTTTACTTCTATGGACATGGGTCCACACACATCCGAGTGTATGAGCTCGAGAAGGTCAACAGCCCTCTCACCATGTCCACCAAAGGGAGCCTTGGTCATTTTCCCCATGAGACACGACTCACAGGTATCAAATGGCTTGTATTCGAATGAATTTAAATACCCATTTGAGTGTAAGTGAGAGACTCTTTTCTCACCTACATGACCAAGTCTGCAATGCCATAGATATGCAGAATTCACTTCATCAACATTGAAAACTTGCATAACATCAGAACGTGTATCTAATACATATAGACCATTGACTAATGAACCATTGGCTACCATCAAACCATTATTCATTATAGAGCACCCAGTGCTATTAAAAGCCAATGTATATCCAATGTTATACAAACCAGAGATTGAAATAATGTTCTTAATAATATTAGGAACATAATAACAGTCATTCAGCTCCAGAATGACTCCTGAAGGTAAACTGAGGCGTGCAGTCCTGACAGTTTTGGCAGAAACTAAAGCTCCATTGCCCATCCTCAATTCAATCTCCTTTTCGTCTAGTCGCCTTCTATTTGCCAGCACCTGCATATAATTGCAGATATGAGATGCACATCCAGTATCCAATACCCATGATGTGGATTCCATATATAAATTAAGGTCTATGACAAAAATACCTTCATTTAGAATTGCCTTACAATTCCTTTTCCAATGCCCAGTTTCCCCGCATCGAAAACATCTGTCTTCCTTTTCATTCTTCTTGCCCTTCCCTTTGTCAACTTTGGCGAGTTGCTTACCTGTGGCCTTTTTCTTTCCCTTCCCTTTGTTACTCATGCTGGATATTTAAGAGGCCTTCCTTTTCTTATTGGCCCGACCAACAATCATTACAGACGAAGATGGTTTATCTTTCTGCATGGTTCCTTCACCACTCTTTAACATATTGAGCAGCTCTGGGAGAGTTGCTTCAATCATGTTCATGTTAAAGTTCATGATGAAGGAAGAAAAGGAATCGGGCAATGACTGGAGTATAATATCAATGCATAGTTCAAGATCCAACTTGAACCCCAATGCATTGAGTCTTTCAATCCACTCCATCATTTTCAGTACATGGGCCTGTACTGATGAACCCTCAGACATCCGTGTCCTGAAAAGCCTTTTGGAGATGTCATACCTCTCAATCCTGCCCTGCTCCCCGAAGAGCTAGCGTAGATTGAGAAGTATACTTCTACAATCAGTCTTTTCAAATTGCCTCTGTAGCTCGGGAGCCATAGAGGCCAACATGTAACATTGGGCAAGGGAGGAGTCCTCAGACCACTTGGCATAAGCCAGTAACTCTCCCTCGTCGGCATCAGGAGCTGGCTCAGAATGAACTGTGTCTAACACGTACGTAATCTTTTCGGCAGTAAGAACTATGCGTAGATTACACAGCCAATCCGAGTAGTCCGGTCCAGTTAATCTATTTGCATCCAAGATGCCGCGGAGGGGGTTGGACGACGATATTGTAATCTGGATAAGAAATAAAAGACAACTTAGCATGTGTTCAAATTCTAACTTAGATGTGATTTTCTATCTTAGTTAGTCTCACTATTTTTCGATCGAACTATATAACCCTCAGTATATAGAACAGGAGATCAGCGAGATCAACCTAGTGGGTCGGAATCCCAACGAGACTGATGAACGACCTTGTGGAAAGCACAACAAGCCATACACCATCTCAAGGGCAGTCAACAAGCATTTGCATCTAATGCAATATCCGATATTCGGCCCCCGAGAAATCATCCCCTTGTGGAAAGCACAACAAATGATATTTTCGATTAGATCTAACCATCATTACAACATAGCAATGAGTTCATGACCCGACCCTTGTGGAAAGCACAATAAAGCCGAGTTCAATTCCTCACCCCATGGAGGCCAAGCCTTGGAGTTTAATCCCGCCCCCAAACTCATGGAGCTTGTGGAAAGCACAACAAATCCATGAAATGAAGACGTTCATTCACTCCATAATGATGCAGGGCCACGACGACTCCTAGAGCCACGCTTACCAGATCTAAAATTTAATCGCGAGGGAATTTAATTTTATCTTGATCTCACCCTATGTGGTAATATAAATATATTCAATATATTTACCGTACTTAGTAGTTTGCACAAAGTAAATGCATCCAATGCAAATCTAAACGCAAGTGATCATGGACTTTAACCCTAATGTAACTAAGACATCCGGCCCGCTTCCGAAGCAGCTGGATCGTCCTCGTCGGGTGTGCTCCGCGCTTTCAAACTCTGACGCCGCATTAATTATAACTTTTACACGGCACGCAGGCTGAAAAAATTAAATTACACGTGACTCAAATTCCAGTAGCCCTTAGGGCGAGTACAATAATTGAGGAAGATAGAAGTACATTAGAATTTCAACAGAGAGAGAAAGGAGGTTCGCAGACCACAATTAATTACATTAATCCAAGTCCATGATCAATTGCCAACCCATTCAAATAAAATCAATCAAGGGATATTTTCTGAAAATAATCCTTACTTTTGAATTTAAAAATGGGATGTGCAAACAAAAATAGGCTAGCTTTGTTTAATTTTAAAAATCGAAGCATGATTAACTAAAATTAAACAGACAAGCAGGCCAATACAAGGTAAATAAAGTAGAGCACGTAAAGAACCATCATTTTCTACAGGGGCATCTAATTGAGATAATTAATTAAATTTAAATTTAAATTAAATTATCTAATAATTAAAATTAAATTTAAAATTTAAACATGTCAATAATTTAAATTTAAATTCAAACTAATTATCCAATAATTTTGTTTGAAAATAAATTTAAAATAATGTAATTATCCTCAATTAGCAATTTTCTAAAATTCAAAATTTGAATTTAACAATTATCTAATAAAGAAAATTCAAATAATTGAATTTTTCACATTTAACTTCAATAAAATTTAAAATTTAAATTTTTCTAATTATCTAATAATTAAAAATTCAAAAAATAAAATTTACTGAAGTAACTTCAATTATTAACATTTTATCTCAAGGTAAATAGTAATTATCTTACCTCGGTAAATTCAAATCGGTTAAATAAAATTTACCATTCGACATTTACTATTGAGATAACACTATTTAACTTATGAAATAAAATTTGATTTAATTTACAGTGCATTTCTATATATATATATCCTATATATATAATTATCTTAGCACTTATAAATTAAAAAAATAAAAAAAGTAATTTTTTTTTAAATTTTAAAAAAAATATCAGCGGGTCAGCTCCGCCTGCGGGCACCACGCATTGCGGGCGCCCGCCACGCGGGCGTCCCGCGTGGGCGGCGCCCGCGTGGGTGCGCCCGCCGGCACACTACGCCCGGCGATGATAATAAATATATATATATATATATAAATATATATATATATATATACAAAAAAAAAATTGCTGCCCTGATGCCCAGCATCCATGAAGAACAGAAATTCCCAGCACTCCTGTCTTTAAATAATAATTGAAGATTTAGATTGCCCCTAAAACATGATTCTAAACGGCAATAAAACACCGATATGAGCGCCAACCTAGCTCTGATACCACTGTAAGGTTTCGCACAGCACTATCGGGCAACGCAGCGGATAACAAAAATTTATTTATCCGATCCTTGTGCTATGGAAAGCTTAATCTGTGCTCTAATCGGTGTTTCTAAAACCCTAATTACGGGTTGCGTGTTTCACCTTGCGCGGAACGACGCTGTCTGCTATGCCCGATGCAGAATATCGAGCCGCACAGCTGTACGGCCTCTAGAGTAGATCCACACGGACCCTTGCACAGCGACGGTACCTCCCCGGCACGACCTTCCCCGGCCCTTTTTCACCTTCTGTAGAAAGAGAGCAAGAGGGAGGAAAGGGGATGAGCTAATCCTCCTCTTAAGCCTTAATGCATGCTTAGCCTAATAATTGGAAGAAGAAGCTCGAATGAGCTTCACGTAGGATCTATATATAGAGTTTAGGCTTTTTAGAAAAGGGCTCCAAAAGACCGAAATTGTATATATGTCCTATCTCATATTATACATATGTATTAAGCTCCATTTACACTCCTTTCCAAAAGGAATTAAATAGAAATAATACATACATTTGTATAATAATAATCCGTCACCTAAGAATCTCTTGTGTGTGATCCTCTAGGCCCATAGTCACTCTAGCTTAAGGCCCATTAACTTCTAATTCTCAATTAGAAGTAAATTAAACATGTTGTTCGCTTCTGTTAGGATCGGTGCGGAGGATTCAGAGGGGGGGTGAATGAATCCCACCCTTAAAAACTTTTCGGCTCAATAATAAAACTAGAACTCTAACAAAGCAAGACAACCAATCTTAAGAACAGGTAGAATATCCTTTTAAACCACAGATCAAATACGTAACCTGCCCCCAAATAAACAACTAACGGAAGCAGCACAGATATAAACGAGAATGCAATGTAACCTGTGAAGTAGATAGGAGATGTGGAGCAACCAACCACTGCACAGAGATTTTTAGGTGGTTCGGTCCACGGACCTACATCCACCCCACACTTAAACCGAGTGTGGCTTCACTAACAGCTGGGCAACACAGCTTGCCAACAGACGCTGATACACAGCTTACCTAGGGGAACAACCTCCCCTCTTCCTCCTACACGGAGGGAACCTCTTGCAACCCACGGTCACTAGAAACCAGAGACTCACGTCTCTCTTCCTCTATACCAAGAGGGAACCCCACTAGTAGCAGGCCCGCTACCAGTAAACCAGCCGGTAGCACTCTGCTACCAGCAATACACCAGAGGCCTAGCCTCTCTTCCTCCTAGCCCGAAGGGAACCCACAAGCAGCCCCCCTGCTGCTTGCAGACCGGAGATCAGATCTCCCTTTTCCTGACCCACCAGGAGGAACCCGACCTCAGTCTAGAGGATCAGAAGAACAATAGCAATAGGAGTATATAAAAAAATAAGAAACAAGAAAAGCACAGCAACGAAGGCTGGAAATGAATCACAATAGTCGTTCTGGATTTGATCCACGAACAGACTGAACAGGTCTTCAATGGACTTCTCTCCTCTTCTTCTTTTCTTCCTCTTCTTTCTTCTTATCAGCTCACGCACTCTTTCTGTTCTGCTCCTTTTCTCTTTCTTTCTCTTCTGCTCTCCTTTTCTCTCACGCTGTTCTCTCCTTCTTCTCTTCAACTCTTTTTCTTTTTGCCAGCACACTCTTCTTCTATTTCTTCTTCTTCTCTTTTTGTGGATCGAAGGGCTTTCTGCTCTTCAGGTTTTTTTTCTTCGATCAGCCTCCATCAGAAGACGAAGGCTCCTATATATACTAGCAGCGACTAGGGCGTGTGTCTTCCACATTTCCTGCCCAATACTTGGCCCACGTGTCAGCAACTAGAGTCAGGTGGCGTCAACTCACTTGCTCCAAAGGGTTGACGCAGCCTTCAAGGACATTCTACAGCAAATCTCAAGTCTGCTGTGTTGACTCCATCAGCCTGCTGCGTTGACGCATCGGTGATCCAGTGATCAAGTCTTCAACAAATAGACGTGCTGCGTCGACGCTCTCAGCATGCTGCGTTGACGCATTGGTGTTCCAGCATCTGAACTTAGATGGCTTCAGCCCTCTCACATTTCGTGTGGAGTGCGTTGACGTATTGTGCAACTGCATCCACCCTCTGGTCACCTTGTTGATCCATCAACCTGCTGTTTCGACGCCACTTGATGAATGCGTTGACGCACCAGAGTAATCTAGTAAGCCATTTGCTCTTCCTTTGTAACTGCTGCTTCGACGCCACTTGATGAATGCGTTGACGCAGTGAAATAACTTGTGAAGGTCTCTACTTCGTGGAGTTAACATTGTGGATATCAGTGAAGGCTTCTTCAACTGATGCGTGGACGCTTTAAGCTCCCAGCGTCGACCCTGTTCCTTTCTAGCAACAAGAATAAAATTAAGTGAAAGTATTATTGAATGAAAATTTAAGTCGTCACTGAATTGAACACATCATTCATATCTCATGGTTGTCATCATCAAAACCAGGGGCACTACAATCTCCCCCTTTTTGATGATGGCAACTATGAGGTGAATGCCATTAATGCCATTGCATCTAAACAACCATGGTTATTCATATCAAGCAAGGAGCTTTAGATTAACAGGAAACCTATTCATTGACTGAATCGAGCATTAATTTTGTCGTCCATTCAAGTTCAAGACTTTACAGACTTTACATCATTGAACCAGACAAACAGAAGAAAACATATAGTTAGTCAGCAGGATTAATGCAGATGCAATGAACTCTAGTTTAGATTCTAGCTTGACTTCATAATTCTCCTCCCCCTTTGACATCATCAGGAAGGGGAGTAGATGTGGGAGAGCTATGGAAAGTAACGATTGAATTTTCTGGCAGAAGAAGGTGTTTGTTGCTGACGAGAGGATTGCCCTTGAGGTGGCTGATGAAACTGCTGTCCTGAGGCAGGTTGATCTCTAGCCAGTATATTCCTGATATCCTGAGAGATTTTGCCCAGCTGGTGACTTAGAGTGGTGCGCACACTGTCAATGGCAGAAGAGAGATCAGCTGTGGCAGATTCCTTATTGTGAAACTTGTCTCCAAGTGACTGAATTGCTGCAGTCACTTTGTCAATCTTTTCTAACACAACTTTAAGGCATTGGGGAATTGCATTGACTGGACTCTTGATGGTTTCAACTGCTATCCTCACATCATAGCACAGATCAGTAATCTTGGCAAAGGATGAAAAAGTTGTAGCTTGTTGGCTGTGCATTTCTGTCATCAAAGTGGCTAGTTTGTCAAGGAGAAATGATATGTGCTGAAGGACTGTCCTTGTAGCTTGGTCAGAATGCATCTTGGAGAGTAAGAATGTTTGCCACTCAGATAAAACAGAAACTTCGAATTGTATAATCCTAGTAGTCAGTTTGTTGAGATGGTAATTTGTGAATTCCATTAATTTGTCCATCTTGGTATCCTGACGATGCATCATCATAGTCATGTTCACTAACATTTCTTCAATAGTTGCTGGGGGTGGAGTTGCATCAGAAGTTGGAGAAGGTCTCCTATAAACATCAATGGTTCCAGTTATAAGGGGTTCCATTAGAGGTGCAGAACCACTGGGTTCCCCAGTTTCCAACTGAGGGCTAGATGATCTAGCAAATGTGTCCTCAACCTCTGGTCTTTCTTCTCTCACATCTGATGGAATCTGTATCTCTATCCTGTTCACTTGACTTTCATCCATAGTGGTTGTTCTTGATGCCTGACCTGTTTCTGATGGAGCTATTTGCTGACTAGGAAGAATTCTAACTGGCTTACCATCAATGACTTTAAATCCCATAAACTTCTGAATGTAAGTAAGGGTGTAGACATTCCCTTGAGGAATGATTATTTTCTTCTCAGAACCAAAGTCGACACCCACATTTCTAAAGATGGCAGTTAATGGAGCAGCAAAAGGAAGTGTTCTGGACTGTGTGAGACAAGACCCCATAGTTTGAATCACTACATCAGACAGGGAAATCTGTATTCTCTTCAGCATACAGTAAAGTAGAAACCTTTGCATCTCAGTCACCCTTTCTCTACCACTGCTCTGTGGTGTGATCATTGAAGTGCAAATGTGGTGGAGCAGTCTATTCAATGGAGGGAATTGATTGGCTTTGAGACTGGCTAGATAAGTTTCCCTGACATCGGAATGGTCACTGGGTTTGTCAGTCAGGAGCGCAAAAGCATCGTGCTCATCGTACTCAAAATCATGCAGCTGAACTCCATTTTTGGGGATTTTCTAGGCTCGGGCAAACAGCTTATTTGTTAGTTCGAAACAGACATTCTTGACAGATGATGTAAGTTTTAGAACTTGTGGTTCATATTTCAAATTTTTGTAGAACTCTCTGACCAGGGTAGGATAATAGACCTTATGGTTTGTGACAAACGACCACCAGCCCTGATAGTCTAAGGTCGGAAACAGTTCTGGAAAAATTGCAAGCATCTCATGGTCGGTAGCATCAACATACCGGGAGATGAGAACTTTCAGAGGTTCTTCTACTGTGACTGGAAGAGATCTGTCCGCACCTTTCTGACCTGTTGCAGAGCCTGAAGATGAACCCTTCTTTTCTTTCCTGACATCAGATGCCTTCCACTTTTTGGTTGGCGGACTAGGATTGCGGGGACGCGTCTCCTTCCTCTTCCCTTTATCGTGATCAGCTATGGAGTTGGGCTCCATTATGCCTTCAGCTGATACTGAACGTCTAGGAGGTTCCTCTGCCCTCTTCTTCCCCTTTGTAGCGGATGTCGGAGGAGCCATGGCAGCGAGGTGAATGGAACAGGGAAAAAGCTGTGAGGGTTTTGGAGAACACGGAAGGTGGAATGACCAAGGGTTTTTGAAAGGAGTGGAGATGAGCAGTGGTCAAGCTACGCTTTTAAAGAAGCTACGAAGACCCTTTTAGTGAACGGTTCAGCCGGTTCAAGTCGGTGAACCGGATTGTGAGGAAGGTTGTATTAGAAGTAATGCGTGGATGCCAGGGCACATTGCGTCTACGCAGTGAGGCAGATATGAACAGTAGAACCAAGATAAGTAGCCAGAAGGACATCCGTTCAAAGAATTTCCTTAAGATACTAAGATAATGAGTTGACATGTTTATATTCAAGAATTTAAGAGTTGCAGATCAAGTTCCCATGAAAGAGATGTATGTAAATAGGCTCCAATTCATTTAATGATAAAGAGAGGAAATAATCTTAAAACATCGAATTAAAAACCATGAACCACTAAAGCCACCTGTCTGGAGAGAAAGTGGAACTCTTTTCACACTAGAACCATTTTCATATCTGTCCCTTATATCTGTCAATTTTAAGAAGCCTTTCAGAGACAGAGAAATTTAACTGGCATTGATGATAGACTCAGTTGAATAAGGAGCTTCAGATCAAACATACTCACAAGTTTTGATTATTTTCACATTTTCAACATTTTCAACTTATTTTTACTTTTTCATTTGCAGTCAAGTATAGCTAGCCTTTTGACACGAGTACACATGTTTATCAGACACCCGAGTCCCCGGTTACTCAGCATAGCAAACTATTCTGCTTATACGAACCAGAGTTGGCAACTGACGTCATGACATGCCTATCACCACTTCATAAGTGCATGAAGGTAGTTTCTCAGTTAATAGTTACCATTGCTCTGGAATAATTTATTTTTCACTTGAAGACAGAGATAGTAGTGCACCTCATGACTTGCTCTTCAGCACTTCTATGGTGCATAGGGCTAGTTTCTCAGTGAATAACTACCATTGCTCTGCATTTTATTACATGTATAATATATTGCATCTTCAGCGTTTATAAATAATTTCTGAGTTCATTATCAATACAAATATTAAATTCCTCTGCACACATTGGTTTCTTTACTTTTGAGCAATAAGGTTCGAGAGATGATAAGGTCATGGTTTTATTAAAAAGTTCAGCTTTTGTTCCATACATAGTGCATTATTGGGTTCAAAAGTTCTTAAATTCAAATATCATAAGAATTATAGATCTCCTATCATTAGCATATCATAGAGCTATTCAGAATATATCTCATACTCAATAAGAATTATCACTTTAACTCCCCCTGAATTTAAGACATCATCTACATATCTCAGTGCTCTAGAGTTCTTCCCTCATACTAAGATGTCAAGGAGGCTTTATTGTGGGATAAGAACTGAAGGGACGGAATTGATGGACAAAACAAGTTCATGTGAGATAGGGAAGTTTCCAAAAGAAAGATATAACAGAGAGACTTTACCATGGCATAGTTGTTTTGACTCAGTTGTAGCTCACAAACCAATCGAGTTTCCAAATTATATTCCTCAGTGCGTTAACTCAACCTCAGTACTGCGTCAACTCATCCAACTAGACAGCACAAACATTTGCTCAAATTCAGAAACCAATTGCCCACAGCGTTAACTCAGTTTCATCATTGCGTCAACTCACTCAACCAGAGGCACTTCACATCAGGTTCACAAAGAATAAGCTGTCTGGTGTGTTAACTCTATTTCCACACTGTGTTAACTCACTTATCCAACCAGCAGTAACAACTCTGTAATTTATTCAACATTTTGTCACCGAGAAATTAATCTTAAGCTAACTCCCCCTCAGACCATGTATGAATGAAATTATAACAGCCAATAAAATGAGTATCAAGCTGAAACTGTATTCATGATGAGATGATTGAAGGAAAGATAGACACAACAAGCAAGGATGACTAAGCTCCCCCTGAGAACATGCAATCCTATATGTAATTCAGAGGTTCAGTGAGCTATGCATGCAAGTCACATATATGCACTTCAGATGAGGAAAATTCAGAAACATCAATTCAGACAATGCAGATGAAGAGTGAATAAAAAAACATTTAACATGCTATGCAGTAACACTAAAACTAGGAAGTGCAAGAAATTTACCTGAAAAGTTCGGGAAGGGGTTTTTCTTCTTGAGTGCCTTGGTTTATTACCCCTCTTTATTCTTCAGCTCTCAAGGCACACCTGCAGGTTAGCAAGCTATCTTGCACAAATAGGCACCCAAGAAATCTTGGGTCCTGAATTAGCAGTGACATTCCTAGCAGATTTTCTAAACAATCTCCTAGTAGCATGGTCATCGAATTTCATCAGGTAGCAATTATTCATTGTATGACCAATTGTACCACAATAATGGCAAGATGCAGCAGGTTTCAGATTGGATTTATGCACATTCTTATTAACATGATTTTTATGTGCATATGTATGAAAATTTCTGTTTACAGAATTAAAGTTCTGTTTACCAAAACCAGCATTGCTTTGGTATCCTGCCAGCCAACAGGTTGCAGCCCTGTGACCCGGCTTTCCACAGTTAAAACAATGAGAGGAATTTATTCTCTTAAAATTCTCATGAACAGCATGTCTATTTGCAGGGATTTTAGCATGTTTAAAATTCTCTTTTCTACCCTGAGCATGCCAATAGTCCTTGACTGTGTGGCCATGCTTTCCACAGTGAGAGCATTTGAGAGAATTTCTTTCAAAAGTACCTGACCAGCATTCAGAGGTCTTGTGACCAATTTTATTACAGTTAAAACAGATGATGTGTTGGTTCATTGAAATAGACTTGTTTCTATTAAAAACATGTTGGTTTGCAGGGAATTTAGCATGATATGAATAGAAGGTTTTCTTACCACTAGCAAACCAGCACTGAGCAATTGAGTGTCCTAATTTGCCACAATTAGAACATGTGACACTCCTTTTCTGAGATGAAGGATTTTTAACATGATATTTCCTAGCACTCAGATCATCCTTTTCCATCAATCTACATTCATGCATCAAATGACCAGGTTTATGACAGTAATGGCATGATGTTTTCTTTTTAGATACATGTGAGTTTGTGTGAAGACTGTGATCAACATGTACTGATGGACCCTTTTTATTCACTTTCTGTTTTTCAATCATTTTCTGATTTTTATCTAGTTTTTCTGTTTTCTTAGCCTTATACTGAGGTGGAGATGATGAAGTAGAAGGTTTTTCCTGTTCAAAATATTTAACAAAAACGGTTTTCAAATTGGATCCATCGACCTTCCTCATGACTGGACTGTAGCCCAATCCCTCTTTCTTAAAATTAGAGCTAGAAACAGAAGATGTCTGAATTTTGTTTTCAATGTTCTTTTTATTTATAGGGTTATAGCCTAACCCCTCCTTCTGGAAGTTGACCTTTGTTCCCAGCAATTTGTTCAGATTATCCTGCCTATTAACAAATTTAGACAGGGAACTCTTCAAATCTAGAATTTCATTTTCTAAAGAGGTGATTTGTAACTCATAGCTGGCAATTTCTTGCTCACTGCAATTCACACATTCAGTTAACACCTTGTTAGCAGTTTTGTAATTTTTAATTTCTTTTTCCAGATTGCTCAATTTTTCAGGAACTTCAACACTAACTGTTTTTCCTTTTTCTAAGGTTAGAAGTCTCTCTGACATAGTGTAGTTTAACATTTTTAACTTCTCATTTTCTTTCTTAAGTTTGTCATTCTGAACCAATTCATTTATTAGAAGTTGATCTTCTAAATTGACTTCTTGCTTTCCTCTGTTTTCAAATTCCTTAAAGTCTTTTTACTATTTTTCAAGATCTTTCTGTAATTCTACGTTTACAGATTTAATGGCATTACATTTCTCAGTCAGCACCATGTTCTCCTTTTTGAGTTTCTCTAACCTTCTTTCATTTTCTTTAACAGATTGTTTTAGAGAGTCATTTTCAGATTTTAGCTTGCTTAGTTCTGAGCTAACACATTCAAATTCCTTCATCAATTTTTCATACTGATTTTTATGTGTGTGAATATCAGATATGCAGGCATTATGAAATTGCTTCATCTTAGAACAATTTTTACATGGAGAACTTGAACTAACTAACCCAGTACCCTTCTTCAATTTTTTATGCTTTTTCTTTAACAGTTCATGAGATTCAAGACGCTCAGAATATGAATTTTCCCAATCATCTAAATCATAGTTTTCAAAGGGATTTACCTGATCATCATTGTCCTCTTCATCACTTTGATTGTTGCTGTGATCAGTCCCATTGGCCATCATGCAGGCGTCCTCCTTTGATTGGAAAGCTATCTTCAGTTTGTCCAGGATTTCGGTGGCTGACCTACAATGATAAAAACACGAGTGTAAGGCCTTGTCAGTGGCAGCCTTCATAATTTCCATAGCCTTCATGTTTTGATCACACATGTATCTATCACTGTCAGTCCATTTGGACGTTTTCTTTGGCAGTATGTGTGGACCATGGGAAATCAACTTCCACAGATCCGGATCAAGTTGTTTAACATAGATACGCAGACCTCTAAGCCACAACTTAAATCCAGAACCACTAAAGATCGGTGGATTCTTCATTGAATCAGTTCAAGAGTAAAACCAAGCAATAAGACCCGAACAGAAATGCACCTATTAGACCAGTAGGATCCCCTACAGATCGTTGAATCTGGAGAAATAGGGAACCGCTCTGATACCAATTGTTAGGATCGGTGCGGAGGATTCAGAGGGGGGGTGAATGAATCCCACCCTTAAAAACTTTTCGGCTCAATAATAAAACTAGAACTCTAACAAAGGAAGACAACCAATCTGAAGAACAGGTAGAATGTCCTTTTAAACCAAAGATCAAATACGTAACCTGCGCCCAAATAAACAACTAGCGGAAGCAGCATAGATATAAACGAGAATGCAATGTAACCTGTGAAGTAGATAGGAGATCTGGAGCAACCAACCACTGCACAGAGATTTTTAGGTGGTTCGGTCCACGGACCTACATCCACCCCACACTCAAACCGAGTGTGGCTTCACTAACAGCTGGGCAACACAGCTTGCCAACAGATGCTGATACACAGCTTACCCAGGGGAACAACCTCTCCTCTTCCTCCTACACGGAGGGAACCTCTAGCAACCCACGGTCACTAGAAACCAGAGACTCACGTCTCTCTTCCTCTATACCAAGAGGGAACCCCACTAGTAGCAGCCCCGCTACCAGTGAACCAGCCAGTAGCACTCTGCTACCAGCAATACACCAGAGGCCTAGCCTCTCTTCCTCCTAGCCCGGAGGGAACCCACAAGCAGCCCCCCTGCTGCTTGCAGACCGGAGATCAGATCTCCCTTCTCCTGACCCACCAGGAGGAACCCGACCTCAGTCCAGAGGATCGGAAGAACAATAGGAATAGGAGTATATAAAAAAAATAAGAAACAAGAAAAGCACAGCAACGAAAGATGGAAATGAATCACAATAGTCGTTCTGGATTTGATCCACGAACAGACTGAATAGGTCTTCAATGGACTTCTCTCCTCTTCTTCTTTTCTTCCTCTTCTTTCTTCTTATCAGCTCACTCACTCTTTCTATTATGCTCCTTTTCTCTTTCTTTCTCTTCTGCTCTCCTTTTCTCTCACGCTGTTCTCTCCTTCTTCTCTTCAACTCTTTTTCTTTTTGCCAGCACACTCTTCTTCTATTTCTTCTTCTTCTCTTTTTGTGGATCGAAGGGCTTTCTGCTCTTCACGTTTTTTTTCTTCGATCAGCCTCCATCAGAAGACGAAGGCTCCTATATATACCAGCAGCGGCTAGGGCGTGTGTCTTCCACATTTCCTGCCCAATACTTGGCCCATGTGTCAGCAACTAGAGTCAGGTGGCGTCAACTCACTTGCTCCAAAGGGTTGACGCAGCCTTCAGGGACATTCTACAGCAAATCTCAAGTCTGCTGCGTTGACTCCATCAGCCTGCTGCGTTGATGCATCGGTGATCCAGTGATCAAGTCGTCAACAAATAGACGTGCTGCGTCGACGCTCTCAGCATGCTGCGTTGAGGCATTGGTGTTCCAGCATCTGAACTTAGATAGCTTCAGCCCTCTCACGTTTCGTGTGGAGTGCGTTGATGCATTGTGCAACTGCGTCCACCCTCTGGTCACCTTGTCGATCCATCAACCTGCTGCGTCGACGCCACTTGATGAATGCGTTGACGCACCAGAGTAATCCAGTAAGCCATTGGCTCTTCCTTTGTAACTGCTGCGTCGACACCACTTGATGAATGCGTTGACGCAGTGAAATAACTTGTGAAGGTCTCTGCTTCGTGGAGTTAACATTGTGGATATCAGTGAAGGCTTCTTCAACTGACGCGTGGACGCTTTAAGCTCCCAGCGTCGACCCTATTCCTTTCTAGCAACAAGAATGAAAATTAAGTGAAAGTATTATTGAATGAAAATTTAAGTCATCACTGAATTGAACACATCATTCATATCTCATGGTTGTCATCATCAAAACCAGGGGCACAACAGCTTCTAATAGAGCCGAAGAATAGTTTAATTTATTCCGAACCTTTGATCACGTTGGGTCAAGCAAATCCGCGTGATCCTAGAGGACACCAGGTTTAAACCAGCCTGTCTAGTACCTGTAAGTCCATAGTTACCGCATCGATATAATCCCTCGCTCCTTCTATGAGTCTGGTATGATCGAGGGTATGGTTTCTATCGAATCCCATGATCGTGCCATTTGACTATCACCTCCTTAAAGTGTACGGCGTCCGTTCTAAACGAACTCACACGACCCTGGCCAGGGATTTAACGGAGCGTCAATGTCATGACCCATTAATTATCTGATATATACCCGACAGTGAGCGATCCCTTCTTGACTATTGACGATCTTCACACGTATCCTGGAGTGGTTAATGACTCGGCAACTCATGACTTATGGTTAAAGTCACTTAGCTAAGTAATTAAACCATTCTAGTCCTCGTGTAAGATTCGATCAATGTCTCAGGTCAAAGGACCAACGATGTTACTGTGACCGTTGGATCTTCAGTTGACATTAGGTATAATCAACCATCTGAAGATCCAATAGCAGTTCAGTTCAATGCACATCCTCCAAGGACATACACCTACACATATGTGTTGGTGCCCCGCACCAATGACCATGAGACTGGTCACTGACACATCATGTGTACTTGTTTAATAGGTAATCAAAGTCCCCGAGTGATTACCCTCCAACCAGGAACAGTTTAAGGTATGTGTTCATGTAAAGTCAGTCTCATAATCGAGATCCCATCTCGAGTTGACTTTACAACCACATATCCTAGGGACAACGTAAAGTAACACAATCGTATATTTACGCTCAAACACCACTTTATTAATAATGAACAAGATCGTACAACTATTGGGCCTACCCGACCCAAAATTGACCTGTAGCACACCAACACTAACAGTAAGCCCATGTCATGAAGTGCCATAGTTAACTCTCTTATAAAAATGTTTAAAAATCTGGCAGAACAATAGCATGGATGTGTTGAGTTACTGGGGATTCTGGCCTCTGATCAAGGTGTCTCCTCCTGTAAAAAGATACTCCATTGCTAACTCTGTTCTCTTTGAGAGGCAATATGGTTGTCACACTGAGTAACTGGGTCACTTCACCTAAGAAGTGTTGTGCCTCACGTAAAAAGGTATTGACTGAACCAAACTTGCTCAGGAAAAATGAGTGCTGATCAATAGAAAATTCTGAAAATCTAAAGACATGTTCAAACACAAATATTTCTGTTTAATCTCAATATTATCTTGTGTAACTTACATAGGAGTCATCGAATTTAAATGAGTAAGATGGAAGGAGGTTAAACATGAATATCAGATGAGTTGTTGGTTCATTTCTATTAAAAGGTGTTTCAGATATGAGTATTGAATTTTCTTGACAAACTTTGAATACATCACTCTTAAATCATGATGGTAAGTTTAAACTCATTCATAATCTATTATAATTGAAGAATCTGAAATTTATTTACAAAGATTTATGAATTTGGTGTGCTAATGAAAATCTGTCTTCCTCAATTCATTCATTGTGCTTACAGATTGTGGTAATTCTTGAGTGCCTATGTGCTTTTGCTGATAGATGTTTCACCTCTTGTCATACCTCAACTCTATTCTGGCTTTAAGGGGGAGATTAACATCTGCAACATAGACTTGTCTTGATTTGTGCCTCATTGTTTAACTGCCTCTGTGTCTTTCATGTCTAAATGACTGAGTCAAAGGGGGAGTATCTTTCTTTATTCATATCATGTATGCTTGTATCTCTCATCTCAAACTATTTTTCTTTTTGATGAAGTCAAAGGGGGAGAATAGTTTGACATGAGTCAGTGTGACTCATAGTGTTGCCATCATCAAAAAGGGGGAGATTGTTGTGCCCTTGTGATTTTGATGAAAGCAAACACTATGAGTTATCTGATCTTCTGTGACATGTTTTTCAACTCTATGATTTTGATGATAACATATCATGAACATCTGATTGACTGTCTTGCTATGGGCATATATCATGTCAGTTCTACAGCTTTGCAGATCTTGAATCTGTGGCTTTTCATATCATGAATCTGTGTCTGAATTATATTTCTGCTTTGGGCA
Source organism: Amorphophallus konjac (assembly GCA_022559845.1). Lineage (NCBI taxonomy): Eukaryota > Viridiplantae > Streptophyta > Magnoliopsida > Alismatales > Araceae > Amorphophallus > Amorphophallus konjac. Next base: position 245,072,660 of record CM040125.1, read on the forward strand.
TATGAATGGGCTATCTTGCATTAGCAGACATTCAGTTCATACAGCATTGCATTCTGTCATTTATCATGTCTATACATCTCGTAAGTAGTTCAGATGGCGTCAACCCATTGAGTCCACGAGGTTGACGTAGCCTTGAAATGCCTCATATGGCTTTGAAGATAAGGTTGGATGCGTTGACGCATGGGGTCACTGCGTCGACCCACTGAACCCCCAGATTCGCAAGTATATACATTGTCACCTGCATGCATTACCTCATTACCTCAAGTCTATACAGCATGCCTTCATGGTATTGCAAGTCTATACATTGTGCATGGTTCAAAACAAGTCTACACATTGTCTATCGCATGTCACTCATTCAGAGTCTATACATCAGTCAGCATTGTTTGTTGCATTGTTCTTCAAGTCTACACATTGCAGCAGCATAGAAATTCTATACACTCACTTGCATGTTCATCAAAGTCTATACACTGGTCAAGCATTCAAGTCTGTACATTGGCCAAGTCTACACATCGTCACCTTGCCTTCAAGTCTGCACATTGGCCAAGTCTACTCATCGGCACTGTAGCTTGCTTAACTCAAGTCTATACATTGCAGCGTGTCTGTGCTTCAAGCGTTCCAAAGTCTATACATCACTTGCACCATTAAGTCTAGACATTATACTGTAGCTTGCTTAGTTGAAGTCTATACATTGCTGATCGAACGTAAGTCTATACATTCCAACCTATTCCTACGTTCGCTGCTTTTGCTACACACTAAGTCTACACATTACAATCATCACCTACGTCAAAGTCTGTACAGAGTCTGGCAGCGTCTCACGCATCGTCTCACCAAGTCTGTACGGCGTCTGCCTTGTCTCGCCATACACGACCAAGTCTGTACCGCCTTCTATTGCAAGAGTTCAAGACTGCACATGCCTTCCAAAGTCTGTACAACCTCTAGTCTGCATGAGTCACAAAGTCTATACATCGCATGCATTGCACACTGCAAGTCTGTACAGCCCAAGTCTATACATTCGTGCTCAAGTCTGTACATCCACCGTCTCAGTTAAGCTTCAAAGTCTGTACATCCGATCGTCTCATGCATTGTCGCTTGCATCGTTTGGCAAAGTCTATACATTGGTCGGTGGTAAATCTGTACACTACCTACACTGCATGCTCTCACAATCATCTTCAAGTCTATACATTGGTCAGTGGCAAGTCTATTCATTGCACTGTGCTTCAGGCATTCCACGCTAAGTCTATACAGCCTTTGAATTGCACTAAGTCCATACACTAGCACTGTAGCTTGCACAATTAAGTCTATACATTGTGTTGCATCGTTGCACGCCAAGTCTATACATAGTCTGGCTGCCTACACGCCATGTCTGCACATCGGTTGCACAGCACAGCTAAGCCTATACATCCAGTTGCATCGCATGTCTGCAGAGTCTAGACATTCATCCTACAGCCTGCAGCTAAGTCTACATAGCCACCACATCAAGTCTATACAACAAAGTCTGTACAGTGTCTCATATTGGCAAAGTCTGTACATCGTTTGGCCTGTGCATGCTTCATCTTCTAAAGTCTATACAATGTTGTCTCATGCATTCTAAGTCCATACACCATCCAGTTGGGCATCGGTCATTACAGCAAGTTTGTACACTGTCTGCACGCTCTCAAGGCTGAATGTTCTTCAGCAGAGTCTGTACACACTTCATCAGTGAAGAATGTACACATTTCAGTGCACATGTGTATCTTCTTCAAGGCGAAGTCAATACACTCGTTTCCAAGGCTTCAAGTCTATACACTCGTTGTCAACCCTTCAAGTCTATACACTCAAGCGGCATCATGCCAGTACACACTTTGTTAACAGCCTGAACCAAGTCTGTACATCCATCTGATATCTTCTTATGATTACTTGACAGGTACTGTTCGTGAAGCCTATGAAGGGCAGGTGATCCGAGGTTGGCACCTGGCACGTGATCTGAGGACAGTGCCCTAATTGCTGTTGCTATGAATACGAAGCCTCCTCCATCTGGAGAAGACTGATCAAGAAGTGGATGAAAGACAGAAGAAAGAGAGTGATCCAGATAGAAGAAAAGAGTTGTAGTAGTAGGAAAAGAAGAAGAGACAGAGAGAGAGCCTGTGAAAGAGAAGAAAAAGAAGAGTGAGAAGAAGAGAGAGCTAGAGTAAAAGAAGCTTCAACTGATGATCAGTTTCTGCTGGACCGTGGATCAAATCCAGGCCAGCCAGCTCCTGCGAGAGCCACATTTTGATTTTATGTTTCCAGCTTTTAGTTGCTATTTTTTCTTTTATTGTTTTCCTTCACTTTGTTCTTCCGATTGCCCTGTTGGGGATCGGGTTCCTCCTGTGGTTTAGGAGAAGGGAGATTTATTTCTCCGGTTTGCTGGTGACCTCGTGTCATCAGTGGTTCCCTCCTTTATGGAGGAAGAGAGGTCCGAGACCTCTGGTTTGCAGGAGACTGGGAGTCACTTGTGGGTTCCCTCCTGGTTTGGAGGAAGGGAGATTTGTCTCCGGTTCTGGTCTTGTGGATTCCAAGTCCAGGTGAGCCCTCCTGGTCTGGACGAAGAGAGACTTCGGTCTCTGGTTTGCTAGTGACTGGGTGCCACTAGTGGTTCCCTCCGGTTGGGAGGAAGAGGGGAGGTTGTTCCCCTGGTCAAGCTGTGTGGCAGCATTTGTTGTAGACTGAGTCTACTGTTCTAGCCTTGCTAGTGGAAGCCTCACTCCGGTTTGGAGTGAGGGGTGGACATAGGTCTGTGGACCGAACCACCTAAAAATCTTAGTGTCCCTTATGGTTTGATTTTCTTATGTGTTCATCTTATTGCTTCGCACATTAGATGTTTGCTTAGGATCGAGTGAGAGCTTATTCTTTGTGTTGCTTTGCGAGATCCTTCTAAGTATCTTTAGAATATATCTACAACTGTTCTTTAAGTCTGCATATCTGAGCAGTAGTTTTTTATTAGGCTATATTTTTAAGGGGAGATTCATTCACCCCCCCTCTGAATCTATCGCACTTGTCTCAACAATTTATGACTGAATCAAAGTTAAGTGAAAGTATATATGAATTTTAGTTCAAAAACCTTTAACAGTGGCCATTCATATGACAAAACATGTAGTCTCACATGCATAAGAGAAGCTTCAAGCATGGCCACACAATAGGTTCCATGACCAAACCAAGACAATCAAATTCAGCACAAGGACTTCCAAGTGCAGTTCAAGACAATTAAGTTCAGTCATAGTCATCAACCACATTCAAGGTTCTCAAAACCATCATGTCCAAGAAAACAAGGGTCAGGGTTTAGCTCAACTAAATTCATATCCAGAACAAAGAAAATTCAGTTAAGACATATTACACTCCATTCAAACATCAATCTCCATGGAATCAAAAGTAATGTGGGAAATTTGTTCCTGCACTTTCAAGAAGTATAAATCCATGAGAATCTTAAAGAGATGCAAAGATATCAAAGATATATATATATATACATGAGGCTCAAATAGCCAGGGGTCGACCCATGGGCTCGATCCATCCCAAGAGGAATGAAGAACTGCTTTAGACAGTCCAATGCATATTGAAATCACATCAAGGGCATTCTAAAGCAACTCAATCAAACATTCATGTATGCCAAGATCAATTCATAAACATGAATTATAAATGTAGTTCAGAGCAAGTAGAACCATCATGGATAGCAAGATATCAAGCATTTGTCAGTACATTAAAAACACCACCATAGAGTATGCATGAAAGCACCAATTGATGGGAATCGACGTCGAGCACTGACTTTTATTTTTACATTTGTGTCCTTTAGTTTATTTTTATATCCTAGGGAAAGTATATGTGCAATTCTAAGACTTTATAAGTCAATGTGTTTTTGGGTTTTTGTGCAAATTATCAGTAGGTTCAGCAAGGGGGCCCTCACTCCTTCTCCATTGGTCCCATAAGCCATATGGGTCCATGTGGGGCTGGTCAAAGTCCTAGGTGGCATCTAGAAGGTCAATTGGACACATGGGAGACAAGTGGTTGAAAATGTCAAAGGGAGGTCATCTACCTTACCTACCTAGTCAAAGGAGTGCCCCCTCCATATGTAATTTATTTGTTTTGAGTTTTTGACTACATGGGGGAAGAAAATGGCCTATTTCCCACGAAATTACCAGCCCTCCACCCCTTGCCATTCTCTATATAAGCCTATGTATAGTGTCATTAGAGATTTAATGAAGAATTAAGCATGTTTGCCAAGAGCAAGCCCAAGGGGCACCCCTTGTGTCTCTCCTCTCCCCCTTGCAGCAGTGATTGCTGCCCATTCTAGGGTGTGAAGCCCTCATCTTGGTGTGACTCCAAGATCTCAAACCTCTGCTGTATGCGACTTCCGACCGCCGCCTTCCGTTCGTGCCGCCATCGCGCCGCCACCGCCCTCGCCGGAGTTCTATCTCCATCAGGACAGAACCTCTCCTCCGAAATTGTATCTCTGGTTCTTGTTGTCTGATTGAGCCCTAATTTTGAGGGTTTGTTCTGTCCATCTCCATTAACCTCCAGTTAAAATTTTGTGTCATTAGGAGTCCATTTGATATTTTCCCTGTATTTTTGTTTGTCCTCTCAATAATATGCCCTTTTGCAGATCTACGGGACAGAGTCTCCTTGTTGCAATTTCCCTACCCACATTGAAAATTTTAGAAAATTCACAAAAATTTCCTAGTGTTCCTCACGTATACCCCCTTCCACCATAATTTTCGTTGAGTCAAAAAAAATCATTTAGCTCTCGGTCAAAGGTCTGTTTCAGGTAGATCCATCTCTACCCTGTATGTCTGTCAGTCCTGGTCAGGATAAAAAGGTAGTATGCAGTCATTTTTATTTTTAATCCGTTCTGTGGATGGTGCCACCAAAAATATATGTTGTAGATCTCTGAGTCCTCTATCCATCGGTATCTTTTGTGCATCAATCCGACATCGGATCTAGTCGAAAGAATTCTTTTTGTGAAGGTGTACAGAGCAGATCCGAGTTTAGCCAGCACAACTCAGTCCGGGAGAAAATTTAGAAACAAATATCAAAGGTCAACTTCAGCGACCGCCTCTTCAGAGAGTCGATCAGGGACATCCCGCCATCGTCCCAGCCAAGCGGCGCCTCCCGAAGATCTCAAAAAGGTAGTGTTCCTTTGGAAATCGTTGCTTGCTGTCAAGTGAGTCAACAACCGAGTTGGTGCAGCATCGAGTTGGAATAGTACCGAGTCGGACCAGCAGGCCGAGTTCGTGCCGTACGAACCTCCATATTGCTGCCCGTCAACCCAGGGTCGATCCTCTCGGGCCCCACTTGTAGCCTTTTACCTCCCTGCGTGGAGTGGGCAATAAAATTCACTGTTGTAATAAACTTTTACCGTTGTTACCAGGAGTTACCGTACTTGGCCGGGAACGTCTTCCCCACGCCCGGAGCATGGAGGTACACTCGCTACCCTCCTTGTAGACATTGCTTTACTCATATATTTTTGTATATGCCGCTGCATGAGTGATAGATTATCTAGCTTGTTATCATTTTATCACCGCTGCGAGAGCGAGAGCGAGTGACCGTCCCATGACTCGACCCGAGTTAACGCGGAAAGGCCGATACCCTAGACTCACTGCCGATTTCTCAACCGCGCACGGTCCCACGTTTCCCTCACTTAGGGACGATCGCGAGCTAGAGTCCCAGGTCGCGTGTCCGTCCCGCATCAATTTGGTATCAGAGCGAATGTTTAGTCTAGGGTAGTCTTTGTGTCTAAGTCTGCTAAAGAAAAAAAAAGTGTCTAAGTCGGTCTAAGTGTCACATTTGCATACCATTGTTCGGTATATAAAAAGGTGTTGTCTGCACGTTAGGCTACGCCTATCGGGAAGGCCGCACACTTGCGCGAGTGATCTTCGGATCGATTAACTCCGCCATGTACCGAATCTTGGTCGTGTCTAGGTTGGTAGTCGAGTCGGCATTCCAACTTTGCATTACTTAGGGTCGTGTCTAGTGTCTTGCCCAAGTGTCGGCATATCTAGCATGTAGTTGTACCCTCAATCTCTAATGGACTCCCGGTCGCCTAGGCGATATGGCCGTTTGTCCACCCATGGGCTTGGCAATCATCCTCTCCACTTCCGTAGGCCCGAAGCCTCAGATTTTTATGGCTCCAATGACCCGGGCGTCAACCTCAAGTGGGAGGCCACCATGGACACCTACTTTGATTGTTATCCCATGTCCGAGGTCGGACAATTCTATTTTGCCAAGGATAGGCTTCATGACCGGGCTTCCGAAAAATGGAGAACCATCGAAGGCTTAAGGCGGGTTAGGAGTCAATGGCCCCTCGAATCATGGTGGGACATGAAGAGATAGCTTAGGAAGGTCTACGCGCCGCACCCATCTACCTCCAACCACGGGGGTCATGCCACAAGCCAACCCCACTACATCACCCCCAAGCAAGTGGGCCATACCTCCAACCAACCGCACCTACTCGCCACTAACCCATCCTACCCAAGCGCTTCAAACCAAGTTGGATATAGTCGGAGGCAAGAAGCCCCACCGGTAGCCGAGCCTAGGCCCACCCCCAGGCCGAGAGATGAGGAGCGAGTCCACCCCGAGGCCCCTACTCCAACCCGCACCTTAGATGAAATCAAGAAAATACTTTCAAATTGGTTGGATAGGATGCAAAGGACACGTGCTCCTTCACCACCCACGAGAGCTCCAATGCCACCACCATCTACTTCTGATCTTTATTCGGAACCATCGCATTTGGAGCCACTTCATTCTGAGCCACCCATGTTTCTAACGGGTACGCTTTTCATAGCCGAGCAGCTTCTTAGTTGGCTCAAGGATGGCTTGGTCCTGCCTCCTTATGCATCAATGGACCCCACCCTACCATTAGTGCTGGTCAACTCATTCCATACCACATTCTGGTTTAGTCACCATGTTGACACCTTGGATGACCTTATTGTGGGATTAGACTCGCAATGAAAGTTGACGCACTCATTGGCCCGAGGGTTCTACCAACCCGCTAGTCTTAGCTTCACCCATCCGGCCTTAGGGTCCATTACCTCTGTGTGCATCGTGGGTTGTGTCACCATGGAGATTCTCTTATTCCTCCCCATGTCGGCCGAGCCCGACTTCATACCCTTTTGCCCGAGGGAGGAATCTTATTTTCTACACATGACCGTCGTCCCACCGATCATAATGTATGACGGTGACTATGAATTTCAAACTTGGGACCATGTCATGTTGGAACCCATCTCTCGGGGTCCTACCTTCTTTGACCCTTTTGACCCCTTCACTAGTGAATCTCCTGAGCTATCATCTTCACTCCACTTTTTCCGCGGAGTTCACTATCACACCTTTTCCACTCGGGCCAAACAACCTCCAAATAGCAATAGGTCCGAACCATCATTTAGTGGTAATGAAGACTTTGGTTCCCCCGGCCCACCTAAACCATCCGAACCTCCCGGACTTCCCACATCCAAGCCCAATGTCCATGAGTGGTGCATCGTAGGATGTCTAGGAGTTCCCCATGGCGTTAACCTTCGGTTATGTCAAATGCATGCATGGCACATATTCGTGTGTCCTGGTCCACCATCGCCTATGCGTAGGTCAGACTAATATTAGGTTTGTTTAGGGTCATGTATGAGTCTTTGTTTCGTCTAGTTTGTTTGTTGAGTGCATTGTGTGTCTGTGCATACATCGAGTCGAGTCGGTCCTTTGTACGCTCGCGATGTCAGTCCCTTTCGAGTGCGAGACTTGTCGAACTTTGGGATCGATTCTACCTCACAATCGGATCTAGTCACATAAAGGGACCCAGCGGTGATTCCTAGTGAGTCTTCGAGCCACCTTCCCCTCTTTTGAGAGTGACCCCACCCCGGAGTGTCCACCTCTAGCCTCATACCCAGAGCAGCGTGTGCATATCGAATCTATACGGGATGAGCAGGTGTTGATTACTTGGAGTGGAGCGTACTCTGCGCTTCCAAGTTCGATGACGGATCCGCCGGAGCTACTCGAGCAGCCGCACCCCTACTCAACGGGGTCGAGTTCTTCCCACCCGGGGAGAGTTGATGGGAATCGACGTCGAGCACTGACTTTTATTTTTGCATTTGTGTTCTTTATTTTATTTTTATATCTTTGTGAAAGTATATGTGCAATTGTAAGGCTTTATAAGCCAATGTGTCATTCCCTTGGATTCTTTGGGTTTTTGTGCAAATTATCAGTAGGTCCAGCAAGGGGCCCTCACTCCTTCCCCATTGGTCCACATAAGCCATATGGGTCCATGTGGGACTGGTCAAAGTCCTAGGTGACATCTAGAAGGTCAATTGGACACATAGGAGACAAGTGGTTGAAAATGTCAAAGGGAGGTCATCTATCTTACCTGCCTAGTCAAAGGAGTGCCCCCTCCATATGTAATTTATTTATTTTAGGTTTTTGACCACATGGCGGAAGAAAAGGCCTATTTTCCACGAAATTCCTAGCCCCCCACCCCTTGCCATTCTCTATATAAGCCTATGTATAGTGTCATTAGAGATTTAATGAAGAATTAAGCATTTTTACCAAGAGCAAGCCCAATGGGGCACCCCTTGTGTCTCTCCTCTCCCCCTTGCCGCAGTGATTGCTGCCCATTCTAGGGTGTGAATCCCTCATCTTGGTGTGACTCCAAGATCTCCAACCTCTGCTGGATGCGACTTCCGGCCGCCGCCTTCCGTTCGTGCCGCCATCGCGCCGCCACCGCCCTCGTCGGAGTTCTATCTCCATCAGGACAGAACCTCTCCTCCGAAATTGTATCTCTGGTTCTTCTTGTCTGATTGAGCCCTAATTTTTAGGGTTTGTTTTGTCCATCTTCCCTAACCTCCAGTTAAACTTTCGTGTCATTTGGAGTCCATTTGATATTTTCCCCTGTATTTTTGTTTGTCCTCTCAGTAATCTACCCTTTTGCAGATCTACGGGATAGAGTCTCCTTGTTGCAATTTCCCCAACCACATAGAAAATTTTAGAAAATCCACAAAACTTTCCTAGTGTTCTTCATGTATACCCCCTTCTACCATAATTTTTGTTGAGTCAAAAAAAATCATTTAGCCCTCAGTCAAAGGTCTGTTTCAGGCAGATCTATCTCTACCCTTTGTGTCTGTCAGTCCGGGTCAGAACAAAAAAGCAGTATGCAGTCATTTTTATTTTTAATCCGTTCTGTGGATGGAGCCACCAAACATATGTCTTATAGATCTCTGAGTCCTCTATCCATCGGTACCTTTTTTGCATCAATCCGACATCGGATCTGGCTGTAGGGATTCTTTTCGTGAAGGTGTACAGAGCAGATCCGAGTTCAGCCAGCACAACTCAGTCCAGGAGAAAATTCAGAAACAAATATCAAAGGTCAACTTCAGCGACCGCCCCTTCAGAGAGTCGATGAGGGACATCCCGCCATCGTCCCAGCCAAGCGGCGCCTCCCGAAGATCTCAGAAAGGCAGCGTTCCTTTGGAAACCGTTGCTTGCTGTCCAGTGAGTCAGCAACCGAGTTGGCGTAGCACCGAGTTGGAATAGTACCGAGTCGGACCAGCAGGCCGAGTTCGTGCTGTACGCACCGCCAGATTACTGCCCGTCAACCCAGGGTCGGTCCTCCCGGGCCCCACTTGTAGCCCTTTACCTCCCTACGTGGAGTGGGCAATAAAATTCACTGTTGTAATTAACTTTTACCGTTGTTACCGGGAGTTACCATACTTGGCCGGGAACGTCTTCCCCACGCCCGAAGCGTGGAGGTACACTCGCTACCCTCCTTGTATACATTGCTTTACTCGTATATTTTTGTATATGCCGCTGCATGAGTGATAGATTATCTAGCCTGTTATCATTTTATCACCGCTGCGAGAGCGAGAGCGAGTGACCGTCCCGTGACTCGACCCGAGTTAACGCGGAAAGGCCGATACCCAAGACTCACTGCCAGTTTCTCAACCGCTCATGGTCCCACGTTTCCCTCGCTTAGGGATGATCGCGAGCTAGAGTCCCAGGTCGCGTGTCCGTCCCGCATCACCAATGTAATCGTCAACATCAAGAATGATGTATACATGGAGGACCATTGTGTTTGAACCACCTGCAAAACAAGATATCATGATGTTAGCCTTTTTATCAGTGAGACACCTTTAAACATGAACACACAAGATTTTCACTTTAGAGAAACACAAAACACACAATATATTAGAATCATCAAAACCATTGTCAAAGACAACAAGGGGGCACACAGAACCCAACAATCGAAATTAGACAAAGATGAAAATGGTAAAACAGTAGATCCGACACTGTTTCAAGGTATGATCAGATCACTACTATATCTTACAGCATGCCACCCTGACATTGAATTCAGTGTATGTCTTTGTGCCCGTTTTCAGTCACGCCCTAAAGAATCTCACTTATCGACTATTAAACGCATCTTTAGATATTTACTTGGCACAATAGACTTGGGCTTGTGGTTTCCCATCGGTAGTTCTTTTGATTTGATTGCATACACCGATGCGGATTATGCCGGATGCATTATAGATCGTAAAAGTACTACCGAGTACTGCTAGTTCCTTGGTGGGTGCCTAGTCTCATGGGCCTCCAAGAAACAACATTTAGTAGCTCTCTCAACGGCCGAGGCTAAATATGTAGCTATCGGAAGTTGTAGTGCCCAAGTACTTTGGATCAAAAATCAATTACTTGATTTAGATATTGAGATGAAATGTGTGTCAATTTTGTGTGATAATACCAGTGCAATCAGTTTGTCTAAAAACCCTGTTCAACATTCTAGAACCAAGCATATTGATATTCGTCATCACTTCCTTAGAGATCATGTAGGAAAAGGGGTCTTTGAATTGAACTTCATTGACACACACAATCAGCTAGCTGACATTTTCACCAAACCCCTCAACCAGGATCAATTTAACAAGATAAGAAGAGAACTTGGAATGTGCAAGGGTGAGAGCATTCATGCAAAGGTTTGCACTTAGGTTAAGTTTTGCATTTGTAGAAACTCATATGCATCAAGGGTAGGAAAACATGCATTTTATCTTTACTTCTTACCTTGTGTGTTCACATACATTCCTGCATGCTTGAATGTAATTATATGTATAGCCCTCCTTGAAAAAATTTTCTAAGGCCAGATATTTCTTTGATAAATAATTGTGGACTCAGTGATGTCGGACCTAAGGTAACTTCTGAGGGGGAGTTAGAAACTCTCCTTAAATCTGCATATATTTCCTTTCCTCCACTTCATGATGTTAGCTCAACTCAGAAGGTCGGTTGTTAGTCCCCCCATTTATAAAAAAAAAGAAAAGAAAGAAAAGAAAAAGAAACAAAAAAAAATTCAAATTGGGGTTGTTCTGGGCTAGCGCGTGACCGCCAGCCCCGCACCGGTAGACCGGTGGCGGCAAACCGGCCCGACTGGGTCCCAACCGAGCCAACTTATAAGGGGTCCTAAAGGCCCTCATTCTCATTATATCACTTCCATTCACCCTCCACCACTTTTCCCTTGCTCTAGAACCCCAAAAACTCCACCTCCCAAGCTTCCAAACCTCATCCTTTCTCCACCCGCACAAGATCCGGCTTGTTCGTCATGATTTCAAGAGGAACTCCATTCGGCCATTCGTGCGTTCGTGGAGTTCCCACCTTGGTTCTGGTCAGTGGAGAAGGCTTTTACAAGCCCCTGGAGTGTCCGTAGATCTTTCTTCATTCTCCGGGACGAGGGTCTTCTCTTTAAGGGTTTTCTATCAGGTTGCTGGTTCGGGATGCCGCCTAGACAAAGCTCTCGGCATTCTGCCCAATGGGAAGGGATTGGACAGAGATGCAAGGCACCAGCTCCTCCACCACAGTGGGCTCCTGCACTGCGTCGAGCACCTAGGTTGCTCATTCGCCTCATCATCGACCCTCGAATGGTTGATTTCAACGAGGTGAATCAGCTCTTCCTTGATATATGTGCAGTCTTTGAGATTCAGCCGAGTTGGACTAATTTCATCACTAGGTATAACCATTATTACCCCAACCTAGTACAACAGTTCTATGGGAACTTGGTGTCAAGGAATGATGAGCTATATACTGTTGTTCGAGGGGTTAAGATTCACATTAACCCCGATCTGTTTGAGAGAAGCTTAGAGGGTGCGGCTAGAGGAGCCAACATGGCTTATGGTCATGGGGAGGTTGAATATACTTTTATTGCCATGACCAACTGTGAGTACGTGCATGGTGTCAGTGATTTGATTGAGTTAAATGTGAATTACTTCCCACCACTACAGCGTGTCTTAGACCATATGTTTACCTCCCTTATTTATCCCAAGGTTGGCAGCAGAAATGAAGTCACAGAAGTTCATAGATTCCTGTTTTACCATGTCATGAATGGTATACAAATCAACATGGTTCATCTCATGACCACCCTCATTGGAGCTTGTCGTACAAATCTATGGCGATCCTTGCCATATGCTTCACAGTTGACCGGGGTGTTCATTCATGCTGGGATCAATTTAGTAGAAGAACAATTTATCTTGTTATGTTAGACGGACGCAGTCTATTACCACTGAGAGTGTATCTAGAGGGGGGTGAATAGATCTAATATCTATGTTTAAAACACAGTTGAACTCTAATGCAGAATTAAAATAAGCAACTGTTGAACGATAGAAGGAACACTATGAAATCACACAAACCACAGGCAATCACACAGTAGACACCGATCTTTAAGGTGGTTCGATCTCAATCCAGAGATCTACGTCCACCCCACACTCCAACTGGAATGTGGATCCTGCTGACTCACAGCTTGAACAGCTGGGCTTCACAGCTTGCCAACAGACCGCTGATACACAGCTTCCCTAGGCTTTACAGCTTGCCAACCAGAGGAATAAATCCTCTGCAACCGCTGGGCGATACAGCTTAGCCGTCTGAGACCTGGTCTCGCCTGCTTAGGATTATAGCTTCACCTGTCCAGTGGAAACCTCCACTGCAATTGCTGGCTCACATCTTGATAACAAAAGAGTTTCGAAAGCAGTAAAGATAGAAACAAACGAAATGGAAAACCAAAACAAATGTAGCTCAATTGAGCAGTATCAGCTCTGGTATTTGAACCAAGTGGCTGATTTACAAGACTTCAAAAAGACTCTCTCAACTCAACTCTCTCAATCTTCTCTTCTCTCTTTCTCTTCTTCTCTCTCAATCTTCTTCTCTCTTTTTCTTCTTCTCTGTGGATCGTGCAGACGCTCACTCTCTATTCTTTTCTCTTAGCTCTGGCTGCTTCTATTCGATCTTCTTCTTCTGAAAGAAGAAACTCCATATATATACCAGCAGCAGGAAGGGCGTGTGCTCTCCACATCTCCGGCCCAATGGCTTGAACCACGTGATAGCATCCAGCAGGCTTTCAGTACACGTGTCATAATCTGGTCACTCCTCTTATCCTCGGATCACGTGCCCAGTCATCAGTCTCTGCAAAGAATCCCTATCAGACAGTCGAAATAGAATTGTCAGTTTAAGGTTTAAGCGATGTACAGACTATATGAAGGCACTGCTGAAGCAATGTACAGACATTGTGAATGTGAAGCTATGCAGTGTTCAGACTCTATGTATGCAGACCCATGGCGTTGTACAGACATAGTAAATGCAGTGTTGTAGCATGTATAGACTTCAGATATGCAAGACTATGCCATGTACAGACTTCCTATATGCAGGACTTATGCCATGTATAGACTCCATATATGAAGAGCTTATGCCATGTATAGACTTCAAATATGCAGAGCTTAAGCCATGTACATACTTCAAATATGCAGAAGTAAACGTGCATCAATGTGTAGACTTAGCAAAACAAAGTATGAACAAAGCAACACAATGTGCAGACTTCGTGTAATGAGTGAAGTAGTGTATAGAGTTATGAGTGGAATATATGAAGCAATGTATAGAGTTAGAGTGCAATGAGTGTTCAAGTGATGTACAGACTCAACGTTATGCAAGCAGACAATGTATAGAGTTGATGAAGCGATGCTTAACAAAAAGATGCCTTACACTTAGGCGTTTGTTTCAGAAGTGATGCCACTTCTGGTGGGCATCAAATCTCGAGCATAGAGAATGTATAGACTTGCTACGGCACAAGGCAGCATAACGATGTACAGACTCTGCCAAGAGCAATGCACAATGCACATATGAATGTACAGACTTTGTTTGTGCTGTGCAAGCATGCTAAGATGTAATGTATAGACTTTATGCAAGCATGCTGCAGCCAGTGTACATACATAGACCTGCGTGCATGCAATGCGATGTATAGACTTGCCCATGGCTGTCTAGACTTTGCATGCATGCTTATAGCAATGTGTAGACTTGCAGACAATGCGTTGTGCAGACTTTGCGTGCCACAATGTATAGACTTGGTGGCGAGTGACTTACACAAAGACGCTAAGTGAGACGGTCCAGTGTATAGACTTATGCTGTGCTGCAAGATGGCAGTGTACAGGCTTGGTTAAGACTGTCTAGACTCTGCATGCGAGCTATGGCGATGTATAGACTTGCCAGAGGAACTGGTCGATGTATGGACTTGCCAAAGGAGGGGCTGTACAGACTTAAGCAAAGCACGACGTATAGACTTTGGCAAAGTAAAGGCTGTACAGACTTCAACTCAACTGCAATGTATAGACTTGCAGGTGCAACGTAGGTAAAGATCAAGGAGTGTATAGACTTGATATCGTGGAACACTCAGGCTGTACAGACTTCATCGATGTCTAGACTTGAAAAGTTAAGTTGGTGAATGTACAGACTTCACCGATGTCTGGACTTGGAAAGTTAAGCTGGTGAATGTACAGACTTCATCGATGTCTAGACTTTGAATGAAAGTGCATGCATTGAATAGACTTCGCATATGATGTACAGACTTGCTAGTCAGACAGGCACAAGCTCTGTACAGACTTTAGCGTGATGACAGGCCATGTGAATGTATAGACTTATGTTCTAAACGATGCACAAACACAACAATGCAATGTATGGACTTTGAGTGTGTAGACTTGTGTGTGTGCAATGTGTAGACCTGTGTGTGTATGTGCATGACGATGTATAGACTCTTACTGCATAGAACACATAGACAATCTGACAGAGATAGTTTCATCAAAACATAAACAGTTGCCAATGAAATAAAGCTATTGTCAACATCATCAACAAGCGTTCGAAAATCAGTAAATCTGTTGGCCCGGTGCAAGAGCAAGCTGCGACCATACTGCGGTGCCCCCCCCCCCCCCCCCCCCCCCCGCGGTCGAAACAAGACTTGCATGAGCGTCATTAATATTTTCGGTGCTAAGGGGCAACGGGGGAATATCCCTTGAATCAGCTGGAAAGTCATGTGTCTAGGGAAGCGAACGTTCGAAATGTGTCGGTCATTCAGGAGACCGTTTAGTGTTCGGACGGGTGTCCGGCTTGAGAATATCGTAGTCGTCGCGTGAGGACATGGAACATATGTATGCCGGGATACGGTACATCTATTATTACGAGACACTAAAAATATTCGGTTAAATCTCGGTTAGTGTAGCATGAAACCAACGAATTTGTTGGCCCGGTGCAAGATCGAGTCAGGACCATACCGGGGGCGCCTCCCGCGGTCCAAACGGGGCTTGCGTGGGCATCATTAATATTTTCGGTGCCGGAGGGCAACGAGCAAGAGTCCCGGGACTAGGTTCCAAAACCGAAAATGTGTTCAAAGGGAGCAGTCTGTAGGCCGTGGATATGGGTCAGACAATGACAATAATCGGGACAGTCCCGAGGTCCAAGCATAACCCACGAAGGCCTTATTGATATTCCCATGTGTAGGGTCCAGGGATGACGGGAGCCGTCTCATTCTATTCCGATT
Source organism: Amorphophallus konjac (assembly GCA_022559845.1). NCBI lineage: Eukaryota > Viridiplantae > Streptophyta > Magnoliopsida > Alismatales > Araceae > Amorphophallus > Amorphophallus konjac. Next base: position 245,088,468 of record CM040125.1, read on the forward strand.
TCTGTCGGTCACTTGCGGACCACTTGATATTCGGACAAGTGTCCATATTGAAGGTACGATGTAGATAGAAACAACCCCGTACGAATGTATGCCGAGTTCGTGGCAATTTTAATGAAAGAGCGGGGACAAATCCCATTAGGATGAATCCGATTCGACAGGCTATTGGCCCAGAGCAATGCCGGGTTACAACCATGTCGGGATGGGAGCCGTCGGCCATATCGGTCACGCATGGAGCTTTTCATGTTTGGACACCGGTCCGTAATAGAAACGCAGCGGGAATCGAGGTGAACCCGTTCAAAATATCTGCCGAACGTGCGGCAATTTTAGTAGTGGCTCGGAAGGGATCCGGCCCGAGAAACGAGTCCGGTTTAATCGGAATATCGGCCTGAGGCGAGGTCAGGTCGTGGCTATTTTGGGATAATTCCCAAGACTCAGGCCCAACCTGGAAGGGCGGCATGATTGCTCCTTCAGCATCGGGTCACGGGTGAGACGCGGCTACGATGTGGATTTTACTATTCTTTTATCTGGGCTTTAAATTATATGCATGTTTATTTTATTGCTTATTTTCCTTTTATGTATTTATTCCGGGTGATTTCTCCATTTTCGTTTATTATTATTACTATTATATTTTCTCTTTTTTTGTTTATTATTATTATTATTATTATACATTTTTTTGTTTGTTTATTCCATATATATACTCAGGTTTATTTATTTATCAGAATTTTTATTAATTTATTTGTATTATTATTATTATTATATTATATATGTGTTCTTTTTTTTTTGGAGAGAGTGGGCCGCTAGAGGGCTAAAAAGGGCTGAAGGGGCGTGCCGGCGAAGACCGACCAGGGTGTATCGGCGAAGGCAGGGGGAGTGTGCCGCCGAGGGGCTGGGAGAGTGTGCCGGCGAAGGGCGCGAGCGTGCCGCTGAGCGTAAAGAGAGCGTGCCGGTGAAGGGGTCGCGGGAGCGTGCGGGCGAGGGGCGCGAGCCGGCGTACCGGCGAAGGGTGTGCCGGCCAAGGGCGCGAGCGGGTGTGCCGGCCAAGGGTGTGTCGGCCAAGGGTGGCTGGAGGGTGTACCGGCGAAGGCGGCGGAAAGGGCGTGCCGGCGAAGGTGGCTGAAGGGGGCGTGCCGGTGAAGGGTATGGGGAGCCCACTCCTCTTCCATTCTTATGTCTCTTCCTCTTTTCTTTTCTCTCTTGATTTTATTAAGTTTGCATGGGTTTCTTTTCTCTTTCTCTCGATTATCTTTCATTCTTTCTCTCACAAGGGCGAGTGTTCAAGTTGTTTAGTTGTCGTTCGATTTGGCTCTCTTTGAATTGATTGTGGTTTCCTTACCTCGGTTAAAGCATTTTACCATTGTTCTTTTTATTTGTTTGTTACTTTCTTTTAGTCCTTTTTAACGTGTTATCGTTTCTAACAAAAATTCGGTAGCATCTCCCATTGACCCGAGCGTAAGGGAGATACAGGGAACGCGCCCACATGGAGTGGCGGAACCCGACAACTGGAGGTGGGCGCCCGAGAGCGGCAACACTTTTAATAAAACTTTGGAAAACTCGGAGAGAACAACGGACCGGAGACCTCCCTAGGGCCGGCTAGGGAGTGCACCGGGCAAGGAGGGACAAGTGTGCCGGGCAAGGGAGGCACGAGAGGGCGTGCCGGACTGGGGGATGCCCGGGTGTGCCGCTGAGGGGCTGTGTCGCTGAAGGGGGGGCAAGGGCGTGCCGCTGAAGGCGGCAGGAGCGTGTCGGCGAAGAGCCCCGTGGGCGTGCCACTGGGGATGCCCAAGGGCGTGCCGTTGAAGGCATATGGAGGGTGTGCCGTTGGAGGCACGGCTAGGGTGTGCCGCTGAGGACACCCAGGGGTGGGCAAAGACAAAAAAATGCCCAGGAGGAAGCAAGCCCTAACAAAAGGAGAAAGGGAAAGGGGCGTGAAACATCGAGGGATGCAAACATGGAAGAAAGGCTTTAGAAAGACATCCAAAGAAAATATTTGCAAGCCTTCTACTTTTATTTTCGCAAAAGGAGTGCCCTAAGGGAGCTAATACATGGCGACGAAAAAGAAAACAAGGGGGGGCAAGAAAGAAGGAAAGAAGATACAATGAGGGGAGCACGGACTTCTCCCCTCCCAGACCTCATCCTCTCTCTCCACTAACTCTTCTTCTCTTCCTCTCTTCACACCGACGGTGGTAGACGAGACAGCAATGGGGGGGAAGCCGGAGCCTCCCCTCTTCTTCTTCTTCTTCTCTTCGCTCAGGTGGCGGTGGACGGAGCAACGGGGGAGGGAGGCAGAGCCTCCCCTCCTCTTCTTCTTCGCTTCTGCTTCTTCTTCTCTTTTCTCTTTGCGCGGACGGTAGTTGACGGGGCAGTAGAGGGGGGGGCAGAGCCTCCCCTCCTCCTCTTCTCTTCTTCTCTTCTTCTTCTTCTTCTTCCTCTTCTCTTTTCTGGCAGCTCGGTCGTGGCTCCCTCCACTAGCCTCCTCTCCCTTTTCTGTTCACCGAAGAAGGGGCTTTTATACCCCCAACGGCGGGAGCACTCGAACATGGTAGTCGAAGGCGGGAAACCGGAGGCATTGATTGGGGATTTGACCCGTCGTCCTTGGTGGCAGGGGGGAATAGGCAACGTGGCCCTCTCCCTGGGCGACACCCCAGCAAGCCCACTGCGTGCCAAGAATCTCTAGGGCATGGGCGTAAGATTTGATTTGCCGGAAGTGTCGGGGAAGAAAATGCCCAGGTGTGCCATTGAAGGGCCAGAACAGCGTGTCGTTGGAAGACACAAGAAGCATGCCGCTTAAAGCCTGCAAAAGAGTGCCGCTGGAAGAGCTCGCAAGCGTGCCGCTGAGGAGCCCAAAGGGCGTGCCGCTGAAGGGCAGGATGGGTGTGCCGCTGAAGGGGTTCGCTGGCGCGTGCCGCTGAGGAGCCTGAGGTCGTGCCGGCGAAGAGCGAAGAAGGGCGAACCATTGAAGGCCATCCTGGGTGTGCCGTTGAGGGCTAGCAGGGGGTGTGCAGGGACTGTGCTGGTGAAGACACCCACATTGGGTGTGCCGGTGGAGCCTCCCAGCCGAGCGTGCCGGTGGAGCGCCAGGGGAGTGTGCCGCTGAACAGGCTGGGGGGTGTGCCGCTGAAGGGCACAGGGAGTGTGCCGCTGAAGGGATGCTAGGGCGTGCCGTTGACAGGGCATAGGGTGACGGAATCGTCACGGGATCGACAAGCGGCAACGGTCGATCGTCAAAGCGGCACCGACAACTATCAAACTATATTTGCTATTTTAAGAGTTTTGTGTTAATGGGCCATGTTAGTGGGCCTAGATGTGTGTTTCTTTTGTAGTAGAAATAAAATATTCACATCATGTGATAGTCTTTATTAAGTGTCTTTTAGTCTTCCCACTAGAGATATAATGAGTCTTAGGTGTTAGGTGTTAGTTGAAGTTTAATGAGTGTCTTTTGATTTTCTTTGTGGAGTCTATAAATGTGTTATGTAACCTCTTTTTAAGAAGTAATGAAGTGTTATTAGACTTTTTGGAAACCTTTCCCACGTTAGGTGAGATGCCTTGCTTGGGTACTCTTCTCCGAGAAGGAGATGGGAGTGAGAAGCTCCGTGGGTGAGAAGCCCAAGTCACCCTGGCTGTGAGAAGCGGCCATATCCTCCCTCCCTACAAAATCATCTTCCCCTTCTTCTGTCTTGCCATTTAAGCTCCCTGCCAGCCACCCTCTGCGCCCCCCCCCCCCCCCCCCGTCTGTAACCAGCGCCCCCACATGCCTCACCAACCCTCCCCAATGCCCAAAGCAAAGGAGTTCGCCACGTCCTCCCCCCTTCTCCTCGTCTCTCGCCCTCTTTCCCTCACTAGCCTCAACCACGCACGGCTTACATCCCTCCACTCAACTTGCATGCAGAACGCCACTGCCTTCACCGCCATCGTCATCCTATGAGAACAGCCGCAGCCACCTGCAGCTCCGTCGGAAGGCAAACAGAGCGTCGCCAGCAGCGTCCTGCCCCCTCCCAGCAATGCCAACATGGTACCGTGAGCTCCCCTGCCAATCACCATTCCAAGCTCACCAATGTCTTCCCCTTCACTCCCCACAACGCTGCTAGCCTACAAATCCCAAAAGATGAACCTTCCCCATCACCCCACGCCTAACATCTCATGCCCATCCACCCCCCCCCCCCTTCAGGCCATCACCTCCATCAGAACTCCACCAAGCCAACCCCACTGCCCAGCTCGTCACCGCCATACCCCATCACCATGCAACACCGCCCCAAGCTTCTTTCCTCCCTCTCCCTCACCCTCTCAAACCACGCCGCGGCGGCCCCCTGTTTGGAACATGGGCATCGCAGGTGCCATCATTCCCCTCTCCACTCCCTCCTTTGTAGCACCGCCAGCCCCCCATCTCCCCTCCATGCTATCCCACTTCTTGCCTCCCTGCCACAAGCCCATCGGCCGCCTGCCCATGCAGCCTGCCTTGCGCAAAGGCCCAACACCCTCATGCACGTATCTATGCCCGTAACGCCCGTCGCATGCTCATCACCTGTACCGCACACTGTAGCATCATCAGCGTGCACCCCCCGTCAGCATTGCAGTGCCCCCACGAGCACGGCACGGTGAAGCCCGCCACGCCCCACGCCCTGTGCATGATGCCCCAGCCGCCCGAGCGCCCTCAGGCCCTCGTTCCCCTCTGCTCCCTTCAAACTCTGCACCGCACATGCCCCCTCCCTTCGTTACCCTCTTTCTCCCTCTCTCATCTAACCTCCAACTCTCCTTCACCGATCGCGAGCCCTCACCATGTCCCACGCATGCATGCTCACCTGTTCGCACACACTCCACCTGCAAGCCCTGCCGACCGCCTGCCCTCCTTCCTCCCCCTCCCTCACTCTCTCAAAACCCCCCGCGGCGGCCCCCTGTTTGGAACAAGGGCACCGCGGGTGCACCCATCTCCCTCCCCTCTCTCCCATTCGCAGGCATCCTACCCCACCGGTGAACCCAGCCTCCATTGCCATTCAGCCCCACCTTATCTGAGAACCCAATCTAGCCACCATCGCCATGCACCCCATCACTGTCAACCTGGTTCACCTACACACAAGCCACTACGAGTCCATCTCCCTCACACCCCGCTTCTCTTTCTCCCGCCCCTGGCCTCCAGTCACTTCCATCACCCTTCGCACCACCCTAGCGCTCAACTGCCGCACGCCCGAGCATGCCAGCTCCCACCCATGACGTCCAAGCCCGGACGCACCGTCCCTCGGAACTGTACACAGAGTTCTAGTAGGCCGCACGACACGTTGCTCCGCCTCTCTCCGAGCATGATCACCTCCGGGGCACGGCGATATCCTCAGCGTGGTGAGCACGTCACCTAGACGATGGGCTTGGCACCTTGCCATGCAAGCCACCTGTAGCGCTCATCCCGTCGACGCCGCCAACACTCCGAGCACGCCGAGATCCTGCCGACGTCGCCAACGTCTTCACTATTCTCTCATTCTCCCTCTTTCTCTCTCTTTCTCTCTCCATTCCGTTCTCTCTCTACTTCTCTCTCTCTCTCTCCGTTCGGTTGTATAACTGTGAGTATATATCTATATATATAAAAGAATACCCCGCCCCTCCCCACGTCATTATTCTCTCTCCCAATAAGAGAAGGTGGATGCTGCGTTCAAACCGATGTCCGTTAAGATCACATTTCATGATGTGCAAGGCAAGACTTATCGGTGTGCCATTCCAAAGTTAAACAAAGAGATTGTGCCAGGAAATTCTAAGGTGATAGTTAAAGCATTCGAGGTGATCATGACATTACCTCAAGCTTCAAAAGAGAAGTTTGACGAGTCTGGACAGTTTCTCGAACTCATAATTTTTGTGTCGCATCAAATGGTATCAGAGCTTTGGGAACCGGGTTGCTCCATCCAACCGGGATCCAGAGCTATGAGGTTCGAGGTTGAACCTCCTCCAAGCGGAGGGGTTTGACGGAATCGTCACGGGATCGACAAGCGGCAACGGTCGATCGTCAAAGCGGCACCGGCAACTATCAAACTATATTTGCTATTTTAAGAGTTTTGTGTTAATGGGCCATGTTAGTGGGCCTAGATGTGTGTTTCTTTTGTAGTAGAAATAAAATATTCACATCATGTGATAGTCTTTATTAAGTGTCTTTTAGTCTTCCCACTAGAGATATAATGAGTCTTAGGTGTTAGGTGTTAGTTGAAGTTTAATGAGTGTCTTTTGATTTTCTTTGTGGAGTCTATAAATGTGTTATGTAACCTCTTTTTAAGAAGTAATGAAGTGTTATTAGACTTTTTGGAAACCTTTCCCACGTTAGGTGAGATGCCTTGCTTTGGTACTCTTCTCCGAGAAGGAGATGGGAGTGAGAAGCTCCGTGGGTGAGAAGCCCAAGTCACCCTGGCTGTGAGAAGCGGCCCTATCCTCCCTCCCTACAAAATCATCTTCCCCTTCTTCTGTCTTGCCATTTAAGCTCCTTTCCAGCCACCCTCTGCCCCCCCCCCCGTCTATAACCAGCGCTCCCACTTGCCTCACCAACCCTCCCCAATGCCCAAAGCAAAGGAGTTCGCCACGTCCTCCCCCCTTCTCCTTGTCTCTCGCCCTCTTTCCCTCACTAGCCTCAACCACGCACGGCTTACATCCCTCCACTCAGCTTGCATGCAGAACGCCACTGCCTTCACCGCCATCGTCATCCTATGAGAACAGCCGCAGCCACCTGCAGCTCCGTCGGAAGGCAAACAGAGCGTCGCCAACAGCGTCCTGCCCCCTCCCAGCAATGCCAACATGGTACCGCGAGCTCCCCTACCAATCACCATTCCAAGCTCACCAATGTCTTCCCCTTCACTCCCCACAACGCTGCTAGCCTAAAAATCCCAAAAGATGAACCTTCCCCATCACCCCACGCCTAACATCTCATGCCCATCCACCCCCCCCTTCAGGCCATCACCTCCATCAGAACTCCACCAAGCCAACCCCACTGCCCAGCTCGTCACCGCCATACCCCATCACCATGCAACACCGCCCCAAGCTTCTTTCCTCCCTCTCCCTCACCCTCTCAAACCACGCCGCGGCGGCCCCCTGTTTGGAACATGGGCATCGCAGGTGCCCCCATTCCCCTCTCCACTCCCTCCTTTGTAGCACCGCCAGCCCCCCATCTCCCCTCCATGCTATCCCACTTCTCGCCTCCCTGCCACAAGCCCATCGGCCGCCTGCCCATGCAGCCTGCCTTGCGCAAAGGCCCAACACCCTCATGCACGTATCTGTGCCCGTAACGCCCGTCGCATGCTCATCACCTGTACCGCACACTGTAGCATCATCAGCGTGCACCCCCCGTCAGCATTGCAGTGCCCCCACGAGCACGGCACGGTGAAGCCCGCCACGCCCCACGCTCTGTGCACGATGCCCCAGCCGCCCGAGCGCCCTCAGGCCCTCGTTCCCCTCTCCTCCCTTCAAACTCTACACCGCACATGCCCCCTCCCTTCGTTACCCTCTTTCTCCCTCTCTCATCTAACCTCCAACTCGCCTTCACCGATCGCGAGCCCTCACCATGTCCCACGCATGCATGCTCACCTGTTCGCACACACTCCACCTGCAAGCCCTGCCGACCGCCTGCCCTCCTTCCTCCCCCTCCCTCACTCTCTCAAAACCCCCCGCGGCGGCCCCCTGTTTGGAATAGGGGCACCGCGGGTGCACCCATCTCCCTCCCCTCTCTCCCATTCGCAGGCATCCTACCCCACCGGTGAACCCAGCCTCCATTGCCATTCAGCCCCACCTTATCTGAGAACCCAATCTAGCCACCATCGCCATGCACCCCATCACTGTCAACCTGGTTCACCTACACACAAGCCACTACGAGTCCATCTCCCTCACACCCCGCTTCTCTTTCTCCCGCCCCTGGCCTCCAGTCACTTCCATCACCCTTCGCACCACCCTAGGGCTCCACTGCCGCACGCCCGAGCATGCCAGCTCCAACCCATGACGTCCAAGCCCGGACGCACCGTCCCTCGGAACTGTACACAGAGTTCTAGTAGGCCGCACGACACATTGCTCCGCCTCTCTCCGAGCATGATCACCTCCGGGGTACGGCGATATCCTCAGTGTGGTGAGCACGTTGCCTAGACGATGGGCTTGGCACCTTGCCATGCAAGCCACCTGTAGCGCTCATCCCATCGACGCCGTTAAGATCACATTTCATGATGTGCAAGGCAAGACTTATCGGTGTGCCATTCCAAAGTTAAACAAAGAGATTGTGCCAGGAAATTCTAAGGTGATAGTTAAAGCATTCGAGGTGATCATGACATTACCTCAAGCTTCAAAAGAGAAGTTTGACGAGTCTGGACAGTTTCTCGAACTCATAATTTTTGTGTCGCATCACAGGGAGTGTGCCGCTGAGGGCGTTGGATGCGTGCCGTTGAGAGGGCATGGAGGGCGTGCCGCTGAAGGGGGCACAAGAGTGTGCCGCTGAAGGCTGCCAGGGGGTGTGCCGCTGAAGGCTGCCAGGGGGTGTGCCGCTGAAGGGCCTTGAGGGCGTGCCACTGAAGGGGGCACAAGAGTGTGCCGCTGAAGGCTGCCAGGGGGCGTGCCACTGAAGGGCCTTGAGGGCGTGCCCCTGAAGGGCTAAATGGGCAGTTCTGAGCCCGTTGTGAGCACGAGTTCTGGCCCATTTGATTTTCTTCGAGGCCCATGGATTGTGGGGCTCCCGGTGGTTGATTTCTCTTCACTGTCGAGACTCTAAGGACGGCTTCACGGCAGTGTGTATGTGTGTTCGGGGAGTCCGGATGGCCCCTCTTCCACGCAGTTTCTTCAGTTTGGGGTTGCTGTTGATGCTGGACTAGTAGGGGCGTACGGGAGTGCAATTTTACATGTCCACAACAGCCCACCTCTCCCAAGTCCCGGGCGACACAAGGGTAGCTATGACCAAGGAATATCTACACCTAAGGAACAAGGAGGTGCCTCTCCCCATGATGTCCACCTTTCTTGACCCCTTCGACCCTTTTGAATGAAAACTCCAATGCCAAACCATACCCCAACGCATCAAAGTCATTTTCGGGTTAGGAAAATATGTCTTGGCATCTTGAACCACTTGGCATGATTCATAAGTCGGGTACATTCATTCATATCACCCACATGTCAAGTAGGAAACATGAGTGGTCCATATTCAAATGTAATTGTCCACCTTCATTCTTTATGAGTCTTAAGCATGTTAGGAGCATTCATGGATGTCCGGGTCCTCCGGTACTCATCACACCCACGCATGAGAGGGACACCTATGGATGTCCCGGCCCTCCCACACCCTTCAAAGTCTCCATGACATCACTGCATGATTGGTCTAAATATGGTTGTCTTGGCCCCCTTTTGCATATCATGCATCTCCCACTCACACCGCATCGTAGTACTTGGCATGGGCATTTAAGCAAGCAACAAACAACGAGTGGTGAGAATCACAAGAAGCGGGCAAAACCTTGCGAACGCCACTTTGAATTCCAAGTTGGCAACTTGGCGATGGTGACTTTGGAGTGGCTCTACCCTTGGGTCACCTCCAACTTGACGGCACAAGGACTTGGACCTTGTCTAGTTCCGAGTGGCCTTGGCAACCCGGCTCATGGGTTGGGCTTTCTAATGGCTTTTGGGATTCACCCCATTTCCCACGTGGCGGGTCTGGCACCCTATATGGGCACCCCGGTGGATCCTAGTGAGAGTTTCGGGCCTACCCCTACCCTTCTGAGAGACACACTCGGAGAGCCACCATATATCAGCCTGAGAGCTCAACGTGTGCACACGGAGACAATACTAAGCAAGCATGGTTCCATCACCGGTAAGAGGGTGTGCCCGAGCCACCTTGAGAGGATGAAGGACCATCCCCTGGTTGCGGACGTAGGGTTGAGTTTGAGGTCGTGGCTCGTCCAGAGCTGCTTTGGAGGACCACTTCCCCGGTGGACCCATACTCGACAGAGTCGAGTTCTTCGCACCCCGGGGGTATGATGGGGGCATCTCTCGCCCTTCACATTTTTCCACAGCTCTGATTGCTCACTGGCAGTACTCCATTGTGTCCGTCACATTTTCTGAGTCTTGGCATGTAATTTTCATATTTTATTTGAGTCATATAATTATAATTTTTCTTTTATCTGAGTCCAGTACCTAGGTTAATGAGTCATCTACCTAAGTTAAGTGTCATAGGGTTGATTAGATTAGTTAATTGGCCTAATTCAATGGGCTAGGCCGAGGGGCGCCCCCTTCCCCCTTGGTTATTTGTCATTGTTCCTAAACATAGGGACTTATTGCAAATTGTGGGATCCCTATAAATAGGACCCCACTCTCTTCATTTTTAGTTAATGAATGAATGAAAAACTACTATTTTGAGTCCAGAAAAATGAATTTCTTTGATGAGAAGCCTTTAGAGAGGAGTGAGAAGCTCCCCACCCCTAACCCCCCCTCTCTCCCTCTCTCCTCACCCTCCCACGTACTTTCTCTCTCCTCCCCCCTCCATTAAAGCTACTCCAACTCCTCACACCCCTCTCTTTACTCCACCCCAACCCCAAGAGATCCCCACCCAATCCTAGCTCCACCATCCAACTCCCAACTACCCACTATCCCTTCCCAAGCAAGCCTCCACCTTCCCAAGGCTGAACCCACCCCTCCCTAGGCAAAATTTGATTTTCCCACCTCTCTCCCCTTCTTCCCCAGCCCCTTTGGTCGCCCCTCTCCCGCCCTCCCACCCTAGGGTCGCCCCCCATCCCCCCCCTCCATTCCTCAAACAGCATCCCCATCTCCCCTCCCCCTCCACCTTGCAGAAAACCAGGAGATTATAGAGCCGGCCTCGACTTCATACCGGCGTACCCGAAAGCACAAGAGGTACTGTTGGAAGCGTCTCCTAGTCCTCTTCGCAACGGTAGTGGTCTCTCCTTCGTCTGATTTCGTGGCTGCCCGGAGGAGCCCTCACCGCCGGACTACGCATCTCCTCCCTGGCAGACACCCAATAACTAATTACAGAGGCTACCACGATCAGAGTTCTGAGCTTCTTGGAGCAGCGCTTGGCTGAAACGTTCTCCTCCAGTTCCCTAGCATCGCCAAGAAGCGGAGCGTCGTTTGAAGCCCGAAGCACAAAGTTCTGAATTTCCTACCATTAGTGCGCAGGTCAGTCTGACTGAAGATAGATCCGACCCCCTCCCACTTCTCAGGCTCTCGCGGTCAGCTCCTACCTCCGCCGATGTTCCTGCAGGTCTTCGTTCGAAGAGGGTTTGATCATGAATCTATCGACTCCAGCCTTGCCTGAATCAGAGCTTGGGAGCAACCATGGTGTCTTCACCTTCTTGCTATAGTGACACATAAGCTACCAGAATCAGAAGCCTGCAACCTTGTTCACGTCTCTGCCCCAATTGTCGTCGCCAACAAAAAAATCCCCAAAACATTTGACGACATCTTGGGTCAACCACGGAGGTTTTGCCACTAGTTTCGTTGCAAACAGAGTTCGGAGGAGTCCACAACAGCGTCAACACCGACTGTCTATCCACTGTTCCAGAGAGTGGACAGAACTGACGATCTTCTTCCGCTTCGGCTTCTAGCATAGTTTTCCCCACCTCGCCTGGCCAGCTGACCGCCCCTCCTTGCGTGGAGGTACGTTTTGGTTGTACAACTAATCCCCACCCCGAGTCCAACCCCCTTGCAAGGGGCGTAGTTCATGTTAATTAAAATTTCAGGTTGAAGCTTCATCGACGCGGCGTGTGGGTAAGCCCACTCTTCCTCGCTCACCCTCGTCTCCGGCCAGGATCGGTGTCTTTACACCGATCAGGTGAGCTCTTGAACACACTCCTATGCTGGATTATTTGTGCTTGATTAGTATTGCTTCTAGTGTGTCGTCGGTCGGTGAGGAGTGCTCGAACTCAAATTGCTACTATGTGAGTGTCCACCGTGGGTGAGTTGTGAGCGAGACCAATTTACCCACACCCTCGGCATGCTGACCACCCGTGAATTTGGGCAACCCCAGGCCCTTAGGGGTCCCCAAGCCAGCCATACCCTTGGAAACCTCCAGGTCAAACCTCGGACCCTCACCCAATCGCCGGTCCACCTACGGACCCGAGTGTGCGAAATGCAAGTGAGTCCGCTTGTGTGACATTACCGTGTCCGTTGCGTTGCTTGCAATCTAGGTCTTAGGTTGTGTCACATCAGGTCTTCTTGGTCGTCTACTTTGATGACATTCTTATCTATAGTCGCACTAGGGAGGACCACTTAGACCACTTTAGGCAGGTCTGTGTTGTTTTGAGGTGAGAGAGCTTATTCGCTAACCCGAAGAAATGTGCCCTCATGACTGATCAGATTACCTTCCTCAGGTTCATTGTGTCTAGGGATAGAGTCTCCGCTGATCTGAAAAAGATTAGGGCCATCAGGGAGTGGCCCGAGCCATGCACCCTCCACGATGTCTGGAGCTTCCATGGTATAGCGGCGTTCTATCGCCGTTTCATTCGTGGCTTCAGTTCCATCACCGCCCCGATCATTGATTGCATAAAGAAGGGGGCATTCGTATGGACTAAGGCTGCAGCCATAGCCTTTCAGGACATTAAGGAGCGTATGACCCTGGCACATGTCCTTGCATTACCTGATTTTTCTAAGGTGTTTGAGGTCACATGTGACGCTTCTGGAGTGGGTATTGGTGGAGTGTTGAGCCAAGAGTCCCACCCTATTGCATTCTTTAGCGAGAAGCTTAATGATGCCAAACTACATTATTCCACTTATGATAAAGAATTTTAGGCAGTTGTCCAGGCATTGAGGTATTGGAGGCACTATCTTTTGCCCCAGGAGTTTGTCCTCTTTTCTGATCATGAGGCCTTACGATTCCTCCATACCAAGAAGAAGCTGAACGCTCGCCACAGTCGATGGGTGGAGTATCTCCAGGAGTACACCTTTGTGCTCAAGCATAAGGTAGGGGCCGAGAACAAGGTAGCCGATGCGCTAAGTCGGAAGATGATAATGTTGACCACCATGAGTGTAGAGGTGGTAGGTTTAGAGAGGCTGAAGGATGCTTATGTTGATTGTCCAGATTTCGGTCCGATCTATGCAGCCCTTCAGGCCGGTCCCTCGCATGAATATAGCGAGTTTGTACTATAGGAGGGTTACCTATTCCGGCGTGACAAATTGTGCATCCCACGGACTTCTGTTCGTGGGAGTTGCACGCGGGAGGTCTTGCTGGCCACTTCAGTCGGAAGAAGACCATAGAGGCGGTCGAGCATAGATTATATTGGCCTAGCTTGAAGAGGGATGTCGCTCGCATCGTGGCCCAGTGCCGCATTTGCGCTATGGCCAAACAAAGGAAACAGAATACCGGCCTCTAGACTCCCCTCCCCGTCCCGGATAGTCCTTGGCAAGACATTAGCATGGACTTTGTGTTGGGGTTGCCCCGCACCCTCCGACGGCATGACTCTATCTTTGTGGTTGTAGAAAGGTTCTCAAAGATGGCATTGTTCATTCCTTACTCCAAAACGTCAGATGCCTCTAGAGTTGCCCGTCTATTCTTTTCACACTATGTCTCCAGGTTCGGACTCCCACGCACTATAGTGTCTGATAGGGATGTGCGCTTCACTAGCTATTTTTGGAAAACCCTTTGGCACATGATGGGCACCCAATTAAATTCTCCACTGCATATCACCCTCAGACCGATGGTGAGACTGAGGTTGTCAATAAGAGTTTGGGGGATCTTCTGAGGTGTCTGGTCCGAGATCGAGTCAGGGATTGGGATTTGGTCTTACCCTTAGCAGAGTTTACCTACAACGATTCGGTCAATAGGTCTACAGGCATGAGCCCCTTTGAGAATGTCACTGGCCGTAGACCTAGGAAGCCCATAGACCTAGTCCCACCTCCCATCCTATCTCGTGTGTCCGAGTTAGCCAAGTCCTTTGCCGATCATATTAGACAGCTGCATGAGCATGTGCGTCGTCGCATTGAGTCCAGCAACGCACGATACAATGAATTGGTTGATGCCCATAGGCACCACTGTGAGTTTTAAGGGGGCGATTATTTCATGATCAGGGTCAGACCTGAATGGTTTTCCTCGGGAGCCGTGAAGAAGTTGCATGCTCATGGTGCCGATCCCTTTCGGGTAGTGAGACGAGTCGGATCAAATGCATATGTTATGGACTTGCTACATGCTTACGGGATCAGCTCCACTTTCAACATTTTGGATGTAGTTGCTTATAGGGACCCAGCGGTGATACCCAGTGAGCCCTTTGAGCCATCTCCACCCATTATGAGTGACACCACCCTAGGGTGTCCACCTCCAGCCTTGTTACCTCAGTAGTGAGAGCAGATAGAATATATAGTGGACGAGCAGGTAACGACTACTCGAGGCGGAGTGTATCAGTGCTACCTGATGCGATGGAGGGGACGGCCTGCATCCGATGACACTTGGATCACCCGGGATGAGCTACAGAGGATAGATCCAGATCTGCTGGATCGATACTCGAGCGACCCGGACCCTTACTCGACGGGGTCGAGCTTCTCCTACCCGGAGAGAATTGGTGAGGACACCCGAGCTAGTGTACGGCTCGACTCAGTGAGCCGCCGGTACCAGACACACAGCACGACTCAGTCGACACCGACCTCTTTGTGGCTGGGGGACAGTCTAGAGTCACCACCGAAGCCTTGATACTTTAGTACATATTTTTATTTTATATGTATTTGGTCGTATTTGGTGTGTATTTAGCATGTATTTGGGTTGTATTTTGGCTTCTATTATTTTGGATTTTAATATTGGGTCAATGGGAGAATAATTGACCATGTATTTGTATTTTTGATTTATTTTGGTCCAAGGGGGAATTAATTTGGTCCAAGGGGATTAAATAAACCAAAACACCTTATGTTGACTTGGAGAGAGGGGCACCCCCTCTTTTGTCTCCACATGGGGAATTATTTATGCATTGTTTATCCCATTTCCCCATTATACCCCCTTGACCAAGGGTATCCTAGGTCATTTGGCTAGGTCTAGGGTTTTAGTATTTAATGTCTCTTGTTGTATTTTGATCAAATAATGAAGAATTTTTATGAGAATTATGCCATGGGCGCACCCCTCTCTCTCCCTTCTTGCTTGTTCTTTTTCTTCCTCCTCCAAATTTCTTCAGATCTAGGGCTTAAACCCTAAGATCCCTGGTAGATCTTCCTCTCTTTCTCTTTCTCTTCCTGCTGCCAACGATCACTGCCGCCACCGCAGCCGTTCATGCCGCCATCAAGCCACCACAACCCGGCATCCACCTGCTACCGTGAAATTCAGAGTTCCTGGACATCAGCTCAGTAAAAGGGCTGGTACAGGAGATCCAATAGTCGGATCATGATGAGATTTTGAGGGTAGGTTCCTCCCGTAGTCCACCATTCACAGTTTAATTTTCATGTAGATCAGAGACCGTTTAGGCCTCTTCCCAGTCATTTGTTTTTTCTCCTCACAGTCTGCCTGTGTGCAGATCTGCAGGATAGTCTGTGGTAGTCGATTTTTCCCACCCCCAAAACGTCATCAGAAAAATATAAAAAAATTATGTGTGTCACCACCACCCTCCCCCCTATCCACCATAAAAATCTCAGGTCTTAAATCTTTCATTTGGTTTTCGGTCAAACCCCTTGAACAGGCAGATCTCGTTCTTCTCTATCTGTTCTATGTTCCGAGACAGAGAACTTAGTCAGTTTGCAGTCATTTTCATTTCCAATCCAGCTGTTGGATGGATCTAAAATTCCAGTATATTCAAGATCTATGAGTCCTCTTTCCAATGGCGCTAACCATGCTCCGATCCGACTTCGGATCTGGTCGTGTCGGCCATTTTTGTGGAGGCGAGCATTTCTGCTCCGAGACTGGCCAGCAACAAGGGGTCCCCGGATAATTCCAGAACAAATACTTCGGGATAGCTTCAGCAACCGCCACTCCCGGGGGTCGACCAGGGACCCTCCGCCACCGTCCTAATGCACCGCCACCTTCAGAAGATCCCAGGAGACCGACGTCCATTTGGACGCCCGTGCTGGCTATCCTGCCGGCCGAAAATTGCAGATCAGAGCCGCTGCCCACCGCCGCCTTGCTGCCCGTCAACCCTGGAACGGTGCTCCCGGACCACTGTTGTGGCCTTTTACATCTCTGCGTGGAGTGGGCCATAATTTTCATGCTGTAATTAATTTACTTATTGTACTGGGAGTGGCGGTTCTCAGCCGGGAAGTCTTCCCCACGCCCCGAGCGTGGAGGTACACTCACAACCCACTTGTCTTACTTGCTTAGCTAGTATGAATTCTTACTGCCGCTGCATGTGAGTTAATTATTTTCTAGCTAGTCAAAGTTAATCATCGCTGTGGGTTGTGAGAGCGAGACCCGTCCCGTGACTCAGTCCGAGCACAAGAGTGAGCTGACCACCCGAGACTCAAAGCCAGTATCCCAACCGTGCAGATCGTCACGTTTCCCTCACCGGGGATGACCGTGAGTTATCGCTTCTTGTTTGGGGCATGCTCGCCTCCTATGGAGCTCTTTAGGTGCCGCATCGTAGTGTTGTTGCTGGTCGCGTCATCTCTTTAGTCGCGTCGTCCTATAGAGTCCAAGGTCGCAACAAGTCCGAGTCGAGTCCTGTTGTCGTCCCGTATCAAATTGTAACACTTTGCTATTTACATGGAATTTTACAAAACTAAAGACATGGATAGCTAGAGAAAAATATGTAGGATCCAGAATCATGCTCATGCAAGAATTTTAACGTCAGGTTTCATGGATATTAAATTTTTAAATGTTGGTAATTATTAATTCTTTTTACAGGAAATATCGACAGGGATGTAGTCGCACATTAATTTACACCCTGAGGACTATCACTAATTCTAAATTGGTGACCTTCATCGAGGTCGTTTATTAATAGACGACCATGTCTTGGTTGCCATTTCCATATACAACAAGAACTCAAGAAAACTACATAAAACTGAAGAATAGATGGCCAAGGGAATGAGATATAATCATGATCTTCATGAATCACATGCATGCAACCTATTATTAATCATCTTGGGCTTCAGTTCTTGATAAAACCTACCTTTTTGGCTGATTGAACGACGAACGGAAGAAGATATAAGTGACTAATAATAGCAGCAGTAGCAGCAACTGCAACTACAATAGTAACAGTAGGAAGACGATGGAAGAAGAAGCAACAATAGGCTTCACTTCTTCACGTATGATAGCAGGAGGATGAAGATGAAGCAACGGCATCAGCAATAGCAGGATGGTAGAGGGAGGACAACGAGGCGACGCCGACGTATGGAACTCAGTACGTAGTAAGGCTCGCAGTAATAGCCTTTGCTCGTTCCACAGAGGGTTTATTTATAGGATATGGGTTCTTAGTATCCTAAGGGGATTTAAGTTCCCATGTATGGATCCTAATAGGTCTAAACCTTCCCACGTAAGAGTCTTACATGGTCTAAGTTTCCCATGCATAACCCTTTCTATCCATAATAGCAGTCGCTACCTAGTTAGGTTAAAACCCTAAGGCATGCAAGTTTCGAACGTGAGTAAGGTTTATCCTTTTTGATTGCCTAGAACCCTTAAGTGTTGATGTATTTATATATGTATACCTAAATCCCATCATGAGGCCCATTCATTATTGGCTCATGCAGTTTCCTACGTATAAGACTTTTGGCTCTTGCAAAGGCCCATTTTCTTTTGTGGTAAACTCACATACGTGAGGTCTATATGTTAAGTGAGAGGGTTTTGTGCTTAAGGCCCATATAAAGGTTAAGGCATTTTGGTTTAATCATTTGGGTTTTATAATTTGTTTGATTTGGGCAATTGACTATTTATTTAGAAGATTACTTATGTTTAATTTATTTAGGAAATTTTATTCCTATAATTTTATCTGGGGTGCTACACCCTCCCCCACTTAAAAGAATTTGGTCCCCAAATTCAATCTCATATAGACATGGAGGGTGCATAGTACTTAAAATTTTGAAATAAATCGGGGAATCTTCTCTTCATAGATTCCTCGGTCTCCCATGTAGCTTCATGTTCGAAACTTTGGTTCCGTTGAATCTTCACCATGGGAATAACCTTATTCTACAGTACACGAACCTCTCAATCAATGATCTTTACTGACTTTTGTTCATATGTGAGGTCCTTTTGTATCACCAGGTTGTCATGGTCGATGACATGGAATGGATCGTGCACATATTTCTTCAACATAGAGATGTGGAACACATTGTGTACTTCGGATAGTTACGGTGGCAAGGCGATCCGATAATCCACCTTGCCAACTCTTTCTAGCACCTTGAAGAGACCGATGGTGTAAGCTTACCCTTGACACCAAATCTTCTAACGCCTCATCCTGGGAAAACCTTAAGAAAAACATGGTCTCCGACATGGAACTCCAAGTCTCTTCTTCTAGTGTCGGCATAAGTCTTTTATCTTGACTGAGCCATTTTGAGTCTTTCTCTAATGAGTTGCACTTTCTCGATCGTATCCCTTACCATATGTGGGCCTAGTAGTTGCCTTTCCGCAACTTCGTCCCAGCATATTGGTGAGCGACAACTCCTTCCATATAGTGCCTCGAAGGGTGCCATTTTAATACTTGCCTGGTAACTATTATTATAAGCAAACTCAACCAGAGGCAAGTGATCATGCCAACTTCCACCGAAATCAATAATGCAGGCTCTTAGCATGTCTTCCACGACTTGATTAGTTCTCTCAGTCTGACCATCAGTTTGGGGATGAAAAGCACTGCTGAAGTTGAGTCTCGTCCCCAACGAATGTTGTAGACCCTTCCAAAAATGAGAATTGAAGCACGGGTCTCGGTTAGACACGATTGCAACAGAAACTCCATGCAATCTAACGACTTCTTTGATGTACAAGGTGGCTAGAACATCAACCGACCATCAGCTCTTTATAGGTAAGAAGTGTGCCGACTTGGTCAATCGATCTATAATGACCCATATTCCATCATGTCATCCTTTAGATTTAGACAAACCCATGATAAAATCCATGTCGATATCTTCCCACTTTCACTTGGGAATGTCTAGGGGATGTAACTTGCCCACAGGCTTTTGGTGTTCCGCCTTGACTTGTTGGCATATGAGACAACGAGAAACAAAGTCTGCTACCTCCTTTTAATGTTGGGCCACCAAAAGGTCCGTTTCAAGTCATGGTATATCTTGTTATATCCGAGATGAATTGTGTACCTTGATCGGTGAGCTTCGTCTAAGATTTTGTTCTTTAATTCCGTACAGTCTAGTACACTAGTCCTTTCTAGGAACAATAATCTTCCATCTGATGCTTGCTTGAAATCGGGTTGCTCTTACAACTTACCCTTTATTTCTACTAACAGCGGGTCGTTGTCTTGTAGTTCCTTGATCTCAGAGAGTAAGCCCGGTTATATCCTCACATGTGATAGAGTAATACACCTTTTCTCCTTGTTCGTGCTTATATCGAGCTTAGAGAATTGCTCTAGCATCTTCCACTCTTGGATCATATAGTTGGCCAATAATGCTCTCAACTTTCGACTAAGGACATCAGCTATAGAATTACCCTTTCCAGGATGATATTGTATAGTAAAGTCAAAGTCTTTGAGATACTCTAGTCAACGTCTTTGTCTCATGTTTAATTCCTTTTGGGAGAATAAGTACTTGAGACTCTTGTGATCGGTGTACACGGTGAATTGTTCTCTATAGAGATAGTGTCTCCAGATCTTTATAGAAAATACTATCGTGGCTAGCTCTAGGTTGTGCACCAGGTAGTTCTCCTCCTGCTTCTTTAATTGTCGGGAAGAGTAAGCAATGACTGTCCCTTGCTGCATTAGCACACATCCGAGGCCAATACCAGATGCATCGATATATACCTCGAACTTCTCTCCTTCAGTTGGTAACGCCAAGACTGGGGCAGTCATCAGATGAACCTTCAAGGCTTGAAAACATTCCTCACAATCTTCATTCCACTTATAAGGAATCTCCTTGCAGGTTTGTTGGGTCTCCTCTAGATTGATGAGCAGTTGTGTACTGCTGTGTGCTAAATTGTTTTGAATGATTGGCTGGCTAACTTCATTGACTGAAGAGTTGACTTTGTCTACTTTGTCTTGATATGATGATGTGTGTATTTTGATGAATTTCATTTGTCAGATTATCATATAAATGTTGTCTACATCTTCATACTTAATCTGTGCATAGAATAGAGTCAGTGCTACAATAAATTCACTATGTATTGAGTTCGTTCATATGCTGCATTTCAACTGAATACAGTCTGTGCATGCTTACGTCAAGTCATCGTTGCTACACGCAAATAAGTCCGTGCATATGTTGCACTTCAAGCAAATGAAGTCTGTGCATGCTTGCATCCAAGGGACATCAAGTCGGTGCAATCATCGCTGCTACACGCGACCAAGTCGGTGCATGCGAGATCTAGACTCACATAGTCAGTGCAACAACTATCGTTACATGCAATCAAGTCGGTGCAACTCTCGCACCGTGCACATAAAGTTGATGCACTTTTCTTAGGCAAGTCTCGCATGGTCATAACTGAGTCTGTGCAACTCTCATCTTTTGCACGCACAAAGTTTTTGCAAGGTTGCTCACGGGACATTGGGTCAGTGCAACGTTCGCTCTTTGATTATACATACTTAGTGCATTCCTTGCTAGTAAACACCATGTCAGTGCACCGTTTGCATCTCACATATATATTGTCTGTGCATGATTGTCTTACAGCTTAACAAAGTCGGTGCATGTTCTAATTCATGCATACTTGAGTCCATGCACGTTTGCTCTCTTGCTATAGCAAGTCTGTGCAATTCCTATGATTGTCTAACTATCTTATGCTGACTGAGTGTCTAACACTTTCACAGGACACTTGTTCGTAGAGATTAAGGAAAGCACGTGATCCAAGGCTGAAGGCTGAGCTATGCTCATGACACGTGGAGGGTAGTTACGCTCAGATGCTGCCACATGGCCTTAGTCCTCAGATCTGGACGAAAATCTTGGGCGGGAAATGTGGTTTCCATACGCCCTCTTTCTGCTGCTCATATAAAAAATGAGAATCTGTTCGTGCAGAAGGAGATGAGAAGGAGATAATTGATGAAACAAGAGCCTTCGTAGAGAGATACAAGCAAAGAGAGGAAGAGCAAGCACGATCGTGCCAGATAGAGAGAGAAGATCTGTGAGAGAACCTTGAGAGAAGTGTTTTGTGAGAGATTTTGTTATCAGTCTCTTGGTTATGAACCGGAGCTGACTTGCTCATTGTTGAGCTACATTTCGTTAGCTTTTTGAGTTTCAGTTCTCTTCTTTTGTTTTGAAACTACTGTTACTCAAGCTGTGTGTCAGCGTTGCAGAGAAGGATTTCTCTGGATAGGTTAAGCTGTAAACCTCAGCGGCAGAGGTGGATTCCTCTGGATAGCGAAGCTGTAACACTCAGCGGATTGTAGGGAAGGGATTCCCCGAAGCTGTAGATCAGTGGCCAAGCTGTTTATCAGCAGTGAAGCCACACTGGGTTGAGTGTGGGGTGGACGTAGATCTCTGTAGGAGATCGAACCACCTAAAAACATATTACCTTGTGTGGTTGCATTCTGATCTATGTCCATTTCCGTCTCCACGCTACTTCCCGTTAGATGGATGTTTAGGAACGATCGCTTGAGTTGCTTCTCTCAGACTGTGGTTAAGTGTTTTTAGACTGTCCTACAGCAGTTCGATTTAATTCCGCACTAGTAGCTGGTGTAGAAATTTTATTAGGTGATTGATCTATTCACCCCCCCTCTCGATCCCACATCACTTGGTATCAGAGCCTAACTCTTCTGCAGGGACTAACATCCTGAAGAGCTAGCTATAATGGATTCTAAGGGGATGACAGCAGAGGGACACTCCAGCACCAAGCCTCCGTACTTTGATGGATCTAACTATCCATACTGGAAGAATCGTATACAAGTGTTTTTGAGGGCGAAGGATTACGAGATCTGGAAGGTCGTGAGCAAGGGACCATTCGAGCTACATGAGAATGAGGATGTATGGACAAGGGAAGAGATCCGCAAGTCAACACTAAACTGGCATGCGATCAATGCCATCCAGTGCGCCCTTCACCCCACAGAATTCTCTCGGGTATCATCCTGCTCTACAGCGAAGGAGATGTGGGATAAGTTAGAAGTAATATATGAAGGGACTTCTCAAGTCAGAGAGACTAAGGCAAGCTTGCTGGTATCAGAGTATGAGCCGTTCAGAATGAAGCCGAATGAGACTATTACTGAGATATATGCTTGCCTCACGATCATAACAAATGGTCTCAGAAGTCTTGGAAAGACTTACTCCAATTATGAAATAGTAAGGAAGATTATGCGCTCCCTAACTCCAATTTGGCACACCAAGGCTACAGTGATCGAGGAGTCTAGGGATCTGAAGAATACTAAGGTTGATGAGTTGATTGGTTCACTCATGACTTATGAGATGAACCTGCTAAAGACTGAGGAGGTGGAGAAGAGGAAGAAACCTATTGCGCTGAAGGCAAGCTCCAGCCTATCTAGTCACAGTGGATCTCCCAGTGATCAAAGTCTTTCTGGATCAGAATTTGAAGGAGATCAGCTAGCTATGCTGACTAGAAAATTTAGAAGATTCTTGAGAAAAGAAGGAAGGTATTTCGGAGGAGAACAACAGAGAGGCAGGAGACAAACCTGGTATAAATATAACCCTGCCAAAAAGGTTGATACTAATGTCTATTATCACTGCAGGAAAGCTAGCCATATGAATGCAGACTGCCCGGAGCTCCAAAAGATGAAAGATAAATCAAAGAAGAGGAATACCGTAGGGAGAGCTATGGTGAGTACCTGGAGCAATGAGGATGAGGGCAACTTAAGCTGCACTTCTGAGAGTTCGAGAGGAAAGAAAAATTTGCCTGATGGCCAAAGATGATGATAAAGAAGATGAAGCTGATGAGGTATCCTCTCCTTTTGAACACTACACTATTACTGATTGGGAGGATGCATATGGTGACTTGTTAGACAAAGTAGATGACATCAGAAAAGAAAACAGGCATCTAAAGAAGAAAATTAATTCTCTCATGAATGATATTATACTATCTGATAGAATTGCTTATCTCCAAACTGAAAATGATGTCCTAAAGAAATCTTGTGCTGAAATTGATGATATGAAAAATGCTTTGATTGATGCTAGAAAGGAAAATGAGACACTGAAAAATATAATTGATGATCTAAAATTGAGACTACAAAAGTATGAAAATGAGATGAAGATTGTCAATGAGAAATATGAAGCTATTCTATGTGTTAACACAGAACTTAAGAAATCAATTGAAAATCTAGAAAATCAAAACAAGGATAAACTTCAAGTTATTGAGAACATGACCCAAGGGACTGAGAACCTGAATGCTCTTTTGTGGTCTAAAGTTAATTTTAGAAGAGAGGGTCTAGGATTCAATCAAACAGCTAAAAAGAGTTTTGCTCTGAAGACCATCTCATTTGTAGCTGAAAAAGAAAAAGGGCCTCTCATCAAAATGCACTATGGAAATAATTCAGAAAAACCTGCTAATTCCAAAATGCCCAGTGCCAAGGACAAGGGAGAAAAACCTGCTAATTCCAAAATGCCCAGTGCCAAGGACAATGGCAAACAGAAAATTGGTGAGTCGAGCCATGTGAGCAGAAATTATCCCACTCCTCAGGGCAAGTTTCAGGTTAGGGGTCAACCATCACTCACACACAAACCCCAGACTTGGTTCTCAAAGCCTCAACAGAAAAAGACCCAAAATAAACCCATGCACTCGTCAAGTGGGTCTAAGATATTCGGGAAATGTAATTCAGATAGGGGTCAAACATGTCAATCTTACCATCCCAGAGTTCAGACTTATCACACCTACTTTCATGCTCAGCCACAACAGTTTAATAGGTCTGGAAGGGACATAATTCAAGGGAGGTCTGGATATCATTCATATCCCACTCAGACTTATACACCTCAGGCTAGAAACTGGGTTAGGCAATCTAGGACATGGAATTCTAGGAAACAAACTTCCTATGGTCAGCCTAGGACCACCA
Organism: Amorphophallus konjac; assembly: GCA_022559845.1. NCBI lineage: Eukaryota > Viridiplantae > Streptophyta > Magnoliopsida > Alismatales > Araceae > Amorphophallus > Amorphophallus konjac. The sequence continues at coordinate 245,112,434 of CM040125.1, forward strand.
CTAGTCACACAACTCTGAATGCTTATTGGTCTAGGCACTGGCACAACCATGCTCAAGCGGCTGATAATAATGGTGCCATGACACAAAACAAGAAAGGAACGACTCAGTCTGTTAATGCCGAAAAGAAGAACAACAATGAAAAGAATGTGAACAAATCCACCAAACAAACAACTCTAAAACAAATGTGGATTCCTAGGAATGTGTTATCATGTTTGAGTAGCTTTACTTCAGTTATGGAACCCAAACATTTTTGGGTTCAAAATCTTTCTGCTTAATTGGATTGCAGGTATGCCTGGGAGCCAAGCACAACATGTGGTACTTGGACAATGGCTGCTCAAGGCACATGACAGGGGATAAAGCTAAGTTTTGTACGTTGACTGAGAGGAATGGAGGACAGGTCACCTTTAGAGGTAATATCAAAGGAAAAATTATTGGGTCATGTAAGGTAGATAAGTGTACTACTTGTTGCATTGATGAAGTGTTGCTAGTTGAAGGACTTGCATATAATCTGCTTAGCATTAGCCAGCTTTGTGATAAAGGTCACAAAGTAGTATTTGACTCTCATGGTTGCAACATTTATGAACCTGATTCTGATAGTGTTAAATTTTCTGGTAAAAGAGTGAATAACATTTACTTGGTAGATTTAGATGACCTTGCTCATTCTAATCTTTGCCTCACTGCAAATAAAGATGACTTCGCATACCTGTGGCATTGTAGATTAGGCCATGCCAGTTATACTATTCTCCATAAACTGAATAAACATTGCATGGTTAGGACTCCATGAAATGTCATTTAAAATCAATAATGTTGTATGTGAAGCATGCACCCAGTCTAAACACACTAGGAAGTCTTTCAAATCTAGAACTGAGAACATGTCTTCCAAGCCTTATGAGCTGATTCATATGGACCTGTTTGGACCAACAAGATCAATCAGCTTATCAGGAAGAAGATATGAATTTGTATTAGTTGATGACTTCTCTAGAAGTACTTGGGTGTTTTTCCTCACACATAGAAATGATGCATTCACTGAATTTCAGGAGTTTTATCTGAAAATAAAATAAAATAAGGAAAATTCAATTCAGAATATTTTGTCGGATCATGGTGGTGAGTTTGAAAACTCACAGTATGATGATTTTTACAGGAGCAATGCAATCACTCATCGGTTCTCCTCGCCTAGGACACCTAAGCAAAATGGAGTAGTGGAGAGGAGGAACCGAACACTTATGGAGATGGGTTGTACACTGCTAGTGGAAGGTAACCTACCAAGGAAGTTTTGGGCTGAGGCAGTCAATACTGCATGCCATGTAATCAACAGAGCCATGGTAAGGCCATTTACCCAGAAAATACCATATGAAATTCTCAAGAGTAAAAAACCTTCAATTGCTCACTTCAAGGTCTTTGGCTGTAAATGCTTTATTCATGTCAATGCTAAAAGAGACCTTGATAAGTTTGAACCTAAAAGTGATCTGGGAATTTTCCTAGGATATTTAGAACCACTAGAGCATATAGAGTGTACAACTTAAGGTCTAAAATAGTTGAAGAATCCCCACATATAGTCTTTGATGAAACCATTACTAAATCTGAAAATAGTCTGTGCAGGGAACAAGATGATGGAGAAATTCTTAAAGAAGGAAGCTCTGCAGATCAATCTGATGATGAAGATGCAAAGGAGCCTGGTACTCAGGGGAAGGTAAATGAGGGTCAAGGTAATCAGGTTATCAATGTAAGATTTCTCAAAGATCATCATGTAGATAATGTAATTGGTAACTTGCATGAACCTCCTAGGACCAGAGGTTATTTTAGAGCTCAGAATAAACTAAATGCTTATGCATTAGTTTCTCATGTTGAACCCAAGAACATTGATAGTGCCCTCAGTGATATGCATTAGATCAATGCCATGCACGAGGAATTGAATCAAATTGATAGGAACAAGGTATGGCACCTAGTTCCACCTCGCGATCATGGGACTGTCATTGGGACCAGATGGGTGTTCAGGAATAAAAATGATGAGCTGGGAAATGTTGTTAAGAATAAAGCCATACTTGTAGCTCAGGGGTATAATCAAGAGTTTGGAATTGACTTTGAAGAGTCATTTGCCCATGTGGCTAGGTTAGAGGCAATTAGGATTTTATTAGCTTATGCTTGCTCATTAGGAATCACCCTTCAGCAGATGGATGTAAAATCTACTTTCTTGAATGGAGAAATAAAAGAGGATGTCTTCGTGAGACAACCTCCAGGATTTGAATGTTTAGACTTTCCTAGTTATGTTTATCAATTGAATAAAGCTCTCTATGGTTTGAAACAATCTCCTAGAGCTTGGTATGACAAGCTCAACAAGTTTCTTACAGATAAGAAGTTTTCTAGAGGTGAAATTGACCAAACATTGTTCACAAAGGTATGTCATCCAGACATTCTCATTGTTCAAATATATGTGGATGATATAATTTTTGGTTCAACTAACCCAATAATGTGTAAGGAATTTTTTGATTTGATGACACATGAATTTGAGATGAGCTCAATGGGTGAGCTGATGTTATTTCTTGGACTGCAGGTGACCCAAACAAAGGACGGAACCTACATCACTCAGTCCAAGTACATAAGGGATATGCTGAAGAAATACAAATTTAAAAATCTCAAGGAGATTACAGCACCAATGGGTACTTCAACAAGTCTTGATGAGGACCCAAAAGGTAAACCAGTTGATAGCAAGCTGTATAGAGGAATGATCAGATCCCTTCTCCATCTTACTGAATCTAGGCCTGGTATTCAGCTTGCTGTGTGCTTATGTGATAGATTTCAGGCTAGTCCTAAAGAGTCACATTTTTGTGCTGTCAAGAGGATTTTTAGATATCTGTTAGGCACCCTAGAGCAAGGTCTTTGGTACCCTGCTAGGTGTGAGCTATACCTATTAGCATACACTGATGCAGACTATGTTGGGTGTCGGATTGATAGGAAAAACACTAGTGGATACTGCCAGTTCTTAGGTGGTTGCCTAGTGTCTTGGGATTCCAAGAAGCAACATACAGTTGCCTTATCCACTGCAGAGGCAGAGTATGTCGCTGCAGGAAATTGTGCAGCCCAGGTACTATGGATTAAGCACCAACTTAATGATTATCAGGTAAATTTGAGTTGCATTCCAATTTTATGTGATAATACTAGTGCCATATGCTTGACTAAAAATCCTGTTCATCACTCTAGGACTAAGCATATTAAAATAAAACATCACTTTCTTAGAGATGTAGTAAGCAAGAATGAAATTGAATTGATTTTTGTTGAAACAGAAAAAGAAACTACTGATATTTTTACAAAACCTCTTGGAAATGAAAGATTTAAATTCTTAAGAAGAGAATTGGGGCTATGTAAATTTCAGCATGAAAATGACTTCTGATTTACTGACTTCATTCTTGAATTGGTATTTGACTTGGTCTGAAAATAAATATGTGTCTGCTTATCTCTGAATAAACAATCTCTGAACTTTTGAATAATTGTTGTGCATAGATGCATTATCAAATAAGATGGCATATAGATAGGGGGAGTTTTTCCTCTAGATCAAACATCAATTGATATCAGTTGAGTTTGCCATATGCACCACTTAAGTCGGTGCAGGTTTATGCTATGAGCATTTGAAGTCAATGCGTGTTTCTGCACCAAGTATATGTCAGTGCATATCTTGCACTTAGTGTGAGCATTCTGCATACAAGGTCAGTGCACCTTGTGTCCGAGCAGCATTTAAGTCGGTGCACCTCATGTCTTATACATAATAGGTCGGTGCACTTGCATTCCATACGCTTGTATAGTCGGTGCGTTGCTTGCCTTGTGCATGTTAAGGTCGGTGCATGATGATGTCAGGAGTAGTTTAATCATTCCAGCTTTGGTGTAACCCTCTCAAACTCTCTCCTCACACTCAGAAGTTATCATTACATGGCATCAATTGCGTCAATTGACCTCGTTCAGATCTACCTCTGTCACATTGTATTTTGATCACTCTTCTTGATACTTCCTATGAGCTGCTTCTGTGCTTTATCGTCTATTCCCTCATCCTGAATGGATAACAGTCTTGCTATTGGTTCATTATGTGGAGCACCAATTATCACAAGTCTTCTTTTATAAGAATCACATTTGCACTTTGAATGAACTGATGGTTTAATTTTAATAAACTGTAGAGTTTAAAGACTATTTTTCAAAAAATAGGGTGGTAGAAAAACCTTTCATAGCTCTGAACCTTCTTTTCATAACTATGACAAATAAGATCTTCACTGTATCTGAAAATTACAGACTTAGTAAAGTCTAGGCTGGGAAAATCAGAAAGAGTATTATTTTAAAACAAGTCACTTTAAAATTTTAAAAGGGAAGCAATAGTAAAATCATTAGTAAAAGAAATGAATATAGTGGCAGAGCAATGACTGAATTGCACTGAGAAACTGAACCCTCCGTCAAGGAAATGGAGAGGAATTGATGTCAAGAAGTGCTTCATGTTACCTCTGTTCACATGGTCAAAACTATAGGGCTGGTTTCATTTAGTAACTGGGGGTACTGGCGTCTGATAACCGTGTACCCTTAATGTCAAAGGTGTAAATCATCTGTGTAGTTTCTGATCAGAGACAGATATGACAGTTTATACTTAGTAACTGGGGGTACTTGCATCTAACCCACGTGTACCCTTAATGTCAAAAGTATAAATGACACCTTATGTATGTTCACTAAACTCTATTTCAAAACCTTGAGTAAAAAAGAATTGTTGTAACCCTTAAAATTCCAATTTCACTAAGTGTCAATTGTTTAACCTCAATACAAATTTAGGTCACTCTCCTTGACATTTATTGATTCTGAAATTAGTAGGATACAGTCTTGACCTAGTCAATCATGAGTATGTGACTTAGGTTCATTGCTATAAATGGTTACTATAACTCTATTTCAGACAGCAGTGCATTCACTTTACCTTTTATAACTATTAAACCAGATTCTTGTCAAAATGCATAGTGGTGACTCTTATGTCTAAAGAATTGCCAAATAATATGCTCCTATTCTGAACTATTACATAAGAATGTTAGTCTATCTCGTACATCCTCCCTAGTTCTTCTTAGCTTCCATTGGCCTCCTTCCTCCTTTTTTTTGCTGATGGCAAAGGGGGAGAGATTTACATTCTATGATCTTCACTTATTCTTCTCTAGACAGTGTTTATAGGGGAGAGATTTTGTTGGTAAAGGGGGAGAGAAGGGAAGAGAAAGGTTTCATGCTATTTTCATTAAGGGGGAGGAGTCACTTATTCAGGGGGAGAATGTTCATATAGTCTGCACAACATCTGAGAGTCTGCATATCATCTGACCATGTTTTATGGCTCATCAAAATACATCATCTTCATGGCATTGATACTTATGTTTGTCATTGGGGTTGCCATCATCAAAAAGGGGGAGAATATTGGGTCTCCTCTAGATTGATGAGCAGCTATGTACTGCTGTGTGCTGAATTATTTTGAATGATTGGCAACAGTTCTGTCTGACTTCGTTGACTGAAGAGTTCAGTTTGTCTACTTTGTCTTGATACGATGATGTGTGTATTTTGATGAATTTCATTTGTCAGATTATCATATAAATGTTGTCTACATCTTCATACTTAATCTGTGCATAGAATAGAGTCGGTGCTACAATAAATTCACTATGTATTGAGTCCGTGCATATGCTGCATTTCAACTGAATACAGTCTGTACATGCTTACATCAAGTTGTCATTGATACATGCAACTAAGTCTGTGCATATGTTTCACTTCAAGCAAATGAAGTCTGTGCATGCTTGCATCCAAGGGACATCAAGTCGGTGTAATCTTCGTTGCTACACGCGACCAAGTCGGTGCATGCGAGATCTAGACTCATGTAGTCAGTGCAACAACTATCGTTTCATGGGATCAAGTCGGTGCAACTCTCACACCGTGTACATAAAGTCTATGCACTTTTCTTAGGCAAGTCTCGCATGGTCATAACTGAGTCTGTGCAACTCTCATCTTTTGCACGCATAAAGTCTATGCAAGGTTGCTCACGGGACATTGGGTCAGTGCAACGTTCGATCTTTGATTATACATACTTAGTGCATTCCTTGCTAGTAAACACCATGTCAGTGCATCATTTGCATCTCACATTAATATTGTCTGTGCATGATTGTCTTACAGCTTAACAAAGTTAGTGCATGTTCTAATTCATGCATACTTGAGTCCGTGTACGTTTGCTCTCATGCTATATTAAGTCTGTGCAATTCCTATGATTGTCTAACTATCTTATGCTGACTGAGTGTCTAACACTTTCACAGGACACTTGTTCGTAGAGATTAAGGAAAGCACGTGATCCAAGGCTGAAGGCTGAGCTATGCTCATGACACCTGGAGGGCAGTTACGCTCAGATGCTACCACATGGCCTTGGTTTTCAGATCTGGACGAAAATCTTGGGCGAGAAATGTGGTTTACATACGCCCTCTTTCTGTTGCTCATATAAAAAATGAGAATCTGTTTATGTAGAAGGAGATGAGAAGGAGATAATTGATGAAACAAGAGCCTTCGTAGAGAGATACAAGCAGAGAGAGGAAGAGCAAGCACGATCAAGCCAGATAGAGAGAGAAGATCTATGAGAGAACCATGAGAGAAGTGTTTTGTGAGTGTTTTTGTTATCAGTCTCCTGGTTCAGAACCGGAGCTGACCTGCTCATTGTTGAGCTACATTTCATTTGCTTTTTGAGTTTCAGTTCTCTTCTTTTGTTTTGAAACTACTGTTACTCAAGCTGTGTGTCAGCATTGCAGAGAAGGATTTCTCTGGACATGTTAAGCTGTAAACCTCAGCGGCAAAGTTGGATTCCTCTAGATAGCGAAGCTGTAATGCTCAGCGGATCGTAGGGAAGGGATTCCTCGAAGCTGTAGATCAGTGGTCAAGCTGTTTGTTAGCAGTGAAGCCACACTCGATTGAGTGTGGGGTGGACGTAGATCTCTGCAGGAGATCGAACCACCTAAAAACATATTGTCTTGTGTGGTTGCATTCTGATCTGTGTCCATTTCCGTCTCCACGTTACTTCCTGTTAGATGGATGTTTAGGAACGATCGCTTGGGTTGCTTCTCTCATACTGTGGTTAAGTGTTTTTAGACTGTCCTACAGTAGTTCGATTTAATTCCGCACTAGTAGCTGCTATAGAAATTTTATTAGGTGATTGATCTATTCACCCCCCCTCTAGATCCCACATCAGGGTTAGCCTAGTAAGAGGAACAGCAATCTTGGAGAAGTCCTTTATAAATTGCCGGTAATAGTCAGCTAGACCCAAGAAGCTACGTATCTCGATAGCGTTAGTAGGTCTTTCCCAATTCTTTACAGCCTTGACTTTTGACGGATCAACAGAAATCCCATCCCTTGAGATCACATGTCCTAAGAAAGATACCTCCTCGAGCCAGAAATCATATTTATTAAGCTTGGCATAAAGTTGATTCTTCGTTAGTATTTGTAATGCGATCCCTAAATGCTCTTCATGATCTTCCTCGGTCATTGAATATATTAATATATCATGAATGAAAACCACTATGAATTGGTCTAGGTGAGGCCTGAATATGCTGTTCATCAACTGCATAAAGGCTGTAAGGGCATTTGTTAGTCCAAAAGGCATGACAGTAAATTCGTAATGCCCATACCTGCTCCAAAATGCCGTCTTGTGAATATCTTCATCCTTGATCCTTAATTAATGATATCCCGACTTGAGATCAATCTTCAAGAAATTTTTGGGTCTAGATATTTGATCAAATAAATCATCGATCCTTGACAGTGGATACTTGGTTTTGAGGGTAAGGTGGTTCAAGTGCTGATAATCAATGCAAAGTCTCATCGATCCATCCTTCTTCTTTACAAATAGTACAAGCACTCCCCACAGGGAAGTACTCGGCCTAATGAATCCTTTCTTCAGAAGCTCCATCAATTGTTCTTTTAATTCCTTTAGCTCGACGGGGGACATTCTATAAGATGCCTTTGAAACTGGCCCAGCACCAGGGACAAGGTCGATGGTGAAGGCCACTTCTCTTTATGGGGGTAATCCGGGCAAATCTTCCAAAAATACATCGGGAAACTCCCGAACCACTCGGATGTCTTCTATCTTGGAATCCTTAACTTCCGTGGCAGACACAAATTCTATGAAAGCCACACATCCTTTTCTTAAGAGCTTACTATCTCGGAGGGACGAAATAAGAGGTGACTTGTTTTGACTCCGAGGACTAGTGTAGACAAGTTCCAGGAATTCCTTAAAAGTTACTTTGCCGTTTCGGCAATATATGACTACCTTGTGTGTGGATAGCCAATCGGCTCCTAGTATGACATCATACCCGTCCATATCTAGGCATATCAGGTCGGCAGGTAGATTTTTCCTTTTTACCATAACTTCACAATTTGGGTAATGGTGTGAAATCTTGGATTCGTTTCTAAGAGTGGAAATAACTAAATCTACCCATTCCGGTTCCATAGGTAATGGATCAGCAAATCCTTTATGTTGTGTCTCCTGGTTTTGATGATAACAAACCATGGTTTATTATTGAATCTATGTGGTGTGTTTAATGATTTTGTTTTAGTTGTGATTTGGACAAGCTCAGGTGAAGGACACTCAAGTGTCGACCTGTCATCCGGACGTGTCGACACTCCATGAAGAAACCTTCTTTGAACCGGTTCTGGTTGAGCTCTGGCTTGAGCAAAGTGTCGACACCTCCTACAACGTGTCGACACATGTAGAAGAAACTTATGATTGAGCCATCTCTGGCTGGCTTCTGTTTGGCACCATGTGTCGACACCCTGTGGAAAAAGTGTCGACACATTGGGTTCAACGGAACGGGCTTCATCTCTGTTTGGCGCATATGTCTCGACACCTTCATGTTCATCCAGAACGGATCTGGATCCAGTTGCATCCACTTTCCAAGATCCGCAACCCATCTTGGAGGATCCGTTCGCACTAGAAAAGCTGTAAGGAAGGTCACCTTTGTCAGAAGAGGTTGTTGATTGGCTGAGACATCCACTGAGATGCTGGTACCATAGCAGACTTGGTTCACTACCTACCCTCGTACTAGCAAGCCGGAAAAATAAAGTCAACAGAGCAAAGGAAGCATATCAAATAATAAGGATGCAACATCCTGGGTATGGGTCTGTAGAGGGACAATGCAAGAGACGTCGTGAGCCACCGATAAAGGAGAGAGCAAGAGCTCCAGTTCACGAAAGCGAGAGCTGAACAAGAAGGAGCAAGGAGAAGAAGAAGAGAAGGTGTAGAGCAGTGAGAAGCAAGCTCGGAGAGACCACTCCTTCCTGGTGTTGCTGGTGTAAGGGCAACGTAGCAGACCGTCTTCTTCCACTTCAGGAGCTCTCACAGCAAGGAGATAGCATCCATCCATAGCTTCATTAGGTGGCAGTGAAAGCTAAGGAGCTTATCCATCATTCCTCTTACGGTCGTGGTGAAGACCTAGGAACAAGACGAAGAGAAGCCAGACTTCGTCCACTCTTCTCCAAACAAGAGTTCTCTTCTCTCATAGAGTGTCATTGCTATACCTTGTCTGGTTCATCCGCCTTTGCTTTTGTTTTTTCCTCAAAACACATACTCTTATATTTGTTCCCTGCCTATGAGTAGGAAGACGGACAGTGTGTTCACTGGTCCATGGGTGTTGGGTTGCATACCCTCAAGTTGTTTTTCAACGGTTAGATAGAGTCTTCTCTCTGTTAGAAGCTGTGTATCAGCGGTTGTGCCTTTGGACTAGTGAAGCCTCTCTTGGTTGAAGTGAGGGGTGGACATAGGTCTCTGTATAGAGACTGAACCACCTTAAAAACCCGTGTTCTGTGGTTTGTTGTCTAGTGTGGCTTGACGCTAGATGCTTGGTAGGAACGCTATTGATCACCACTCTTGCATCTAGCTCATTAGTTAGCAACTATTTCTTGCCTTACTGCTCTCAATTTTTATTTAGCTGTTATTTTCGCAAAGAAGGGCAAAGAAGGGGCTGATCTATTCACCCCTCCCCTCTAGATCCACCGATCACTACTCAACATGTCACGCCCCGAGCGCGGAAGATACCCGGATATGCACGACGAGTTTATATCAATCATGCCAATCAGAGTAGTAGTGTATTCGACACAAAGACAGAGATGCGCAAATAGAAAGATAACCCAATCCCTAATATTAATAGGCTATTACAAATCCAATACTCTGTTTAATAAAAAAAAGTACATAGTTGACTCAAGAAAATAGGAAAAAGACTAGATGACACTTGGACAAGCTCTAGCTCTTTCACTCGGGACTTTCCCCATCCGTTTGAGTCTCGTCATCGGACTTACCTGAAAAGTAAGGGACAAACACGGAGTGAGCGAACGCTTAGTAGGAAATTATATCTCAAGCACTAGCAAGGGATTTAAGTAATTGCATCTTTCATGAATGTACTATGGCTATGCATGCTCGCATGAAACGACAAGATAGAGAGAATATCAATAAGGTAACAAGTTGAACTAATCATGAACTTTCAAGAAAGGATAACAAGATATTCAAGCAAGTACTTTTATCATGTCAAGAACTTTGGCTATCATGTATCAAGCAAGCAAGTAATTACCCTTTTTCGGGTCACGCAAGTCATGTCAAGTCAAGTACGATTCAAGTATAAGATTTTGTGTGGAATGTCCAATCAATCTAGTCATGCACTCGGTATAATGCCAGATACCTTATCATTAAAACTCCCATGGGCACAAGTACTTTCGGGTGCTCCTCCCAGGACCAGATCGGGACCTATATGCGCAGGCATTTATCATGTATTTCGACATCCACTCTTGTATATATATAGCCATTATGGAATTTCAATAATCAAGCTCCTGTAGGATAACTTTGAGAGAATAGAGTCCAAAAATATGACATTGGACATAGCTAGGCGATAATCACGGTAGAATCACGACGATCGATAAACTAGGTGGAATTAGGTTCCCTTACTCGGGTACCATGACAAGTATGGACTATCCTTCTTTATATAGAATTGTGGTCCACATGAATAGCACATCAAAGGCAAGATACCCTCATTCTTATCATAGAATTGAGGTCCACAAGAACATCGGAATATGGCATGATATCATCATCCCATTGGGAAATTCCCATGATATACACTTTGTATAATCATAAGGGCCGGTATACCATGTTTCTTTAGAGTGACATGGCAAAAATTATGTAACGGGTTTTTAGGGTACAACCAGCTCAGTCGACCTTGAGGGAATGCAAGGTACGAGGAGTCTTACGGAGGTCTCTATGACTAACTCGCTAGTCCAAAGGAATGGAATGTCCAATGGAGAGCTTGTATGTCAATGAGAGTTGAGGGTGATCGATAGAACAACATGAAAACGTGGGACTATACTCACGGAGTGGAGATATAGTGCCAATATACATATATATAAATATAATGAAAACCCTCGGTTAGCAGTAACAGGTAAAAACATTTTTACAGAAAATAACGACTTTGATTAAGTCACTACTTAAGTAAATAACGCCTTAAATAAGGGCGTTTACATGCATTTCTAATTTTGCAGAAATTTCCATAATTCTGTGTTTTATCAAAAACACGCCTTGGACAGGGGTGTTTTATATAAATTTGATGACATATACAGTGGTCGTCTATTTCTTAATTTTTATTTTTACAAGATATCAATTTCTGTAGTTTAACATGAACGCGCCCTAGGAAGGGTCGTAAATTTTTTAAAATCACGCCCTACACAGGGGCGTTATCACCGTGAGAGACGGCCTAGTCCAGGTCGTGAATTCAAGGAATTTACAATATTTCAGGAAATAAAATTTCAAGAGACAGGAGACAAGGTCATGACAGGAAAATTAGCAGGAATTCACAGGTAGAGTCATGCAAGATATTAGAATCGATATTTCATATTTATTGAATTTTAAACAGAATCAATTATTAATTACATGCGATTTTCATGAATTAACGCCTATAGGGCAGGGCGTCAAATCTTAAATTGACGACCTAGTGCAGGTCGTTTCTAAAAGTAGCGCCCTAGACACGGGCGTCTCTTTGAAAAAATATTACAGAAAACATATTAAAGCCAGTAGAAAACTATACTACATGCATGTAATGCTGGTATATATATTAAATCACTTGTTTGGGCTACGTTGCTTGAGAAAACCTACCTTAATAATAATCTGGAGATGGACGTGAGGTGTTCTGAAACTTCTACGACTTGGCAGCAAGAAAGGGCAGGAAGATGGTTGATGAGGATGAAGAAACCTGCAGAAGATATATCAAAGATATCAATCTTCTTTGTAATGACTTGCTGGAGGCGAAGGAATAAGAACTTACACAAGTTCTTCAGGACGCAGGACTTCTTAACCTGTATAGAAGAGATGAAGAAACATTAGTTCTTCATACAACCGAAACTAGTAGTCAAAAGGAAATAAGAAGAACAGATGTTCTTCACGTACCGTAGCAGACGAACGATCAAATAGGTTTAGAGTTGGATGAACGAGAGTTTTTATAGGATTTTGGGTGTCCTATTAGAGTTAGTGTTCTAGTGGAAGTAATGCTTCCAATATAGAGTCCTTACCCTAGTAGATACTTACTAGATTAGCTTAATCCTTCCCAGGATAAGCTCTTGGTTCGAACGGAACCGGAATGTAATTAACGACCTAGGTCAGGGCGTCGCATTTTAAATTGACGCCTTGTCATAGGGCGTTTCTTAAAAGGCGCCTTGTATAAGGGCGTTTCGTGTTTAAAAACATGCCCATGAAAGGGGCGTTTCTTTTACTTGCCCAATTTGGTCGCGTGAGAATTGACGACCGCACGTGTGGGCGTTCTTTCTTTAGGCACGCCATATATAGAGGCGTTTGTTTTAAAATTAACGCCCTACTGAGAGGCGTTATTTGGTTTTGGGTTTTAATTTATCCGTTTAAGCTTCTTCCCATTATCTTTACTAATTCTTTGATTCATTTAGAGAAATTTTAATTTATTTTAACCCTTTATTTATCAGGGTTGCTACACCCTCCCCCACTTAAAAAGAATTGTTCCCCAAATTCGACTATATATATATAAAATGTGGAGAGTACAGAGTATATACCACTTAGAATAATTCGGGAAATCGTTTCCTCATAGACTCCTCGGTCTCCCATGTTGCTTCGTGTTCAGCGTTCTTATTCCATTGCACCTTAAGCATGGGAATAACCTTATTCCTGAGAGCACGTATTTCACGTTCTAAGATCTTCATAGGCTTCTGTTCATATGTGAGATCCTTCTGTATTACCAGGTCTCCATGTTCAATAATATGCGAGGGATCGTGCACATACTTCTTCAGCATAGAAATGTGAAACACATTATGTACTTCGGATAATTGGGGAGGCAATGCGATGCGATAAGCAACCTCTCCAACTCTTTCTAGAACTTCAAAAGGTCTGATAAATCTTGGTGTAAGCTTGCCCTTAATACCAAATCTTCGTATTCCGCGTCCAGGTGATATCTTAAGAAATACATGATCTCCGACTTGGAATTCAAGATCTCTCCTTCTTGTATCAGCATAAGCCTTTTGCCTGGTCTGAGCAACTTGCAATCTTTCTTTGATTACTTGTATCTTTTCAGTTGTATCCCTTACCATGTCTGGGCCTAACAGTTGTTTCTCTCCAACTTCATTCCAGCATAAGGGTGATCGGCAACTTCTCCCGTATAGGGCTTCGAAAGGTGCCATTTGAATACTTGCCTGGTAGCTGTTATTGTATGCAAATTCAACTAGAGACAAGTGATCGTGCCAGCTTCCTCCAAAGTCAATGATGCATGCTCTAAGCATATCTTCAACAACTTGGTTAGTTCTCTCGGTCTGACCATCCGTTTGAGGATGAAAAGCTGTACTAAAATTTAGTCTTGTCTCCAACGAATATTGTAATCCCTTCCAAAAATAAGAAGTAAATCGGGGATCTTTGTCAGACATGATTGAGACAGGAATACCATGTAGTCTGACTATCTCTTTGATATATAATGCAGCTAAGACATCAATTGACCATCGACTCTTGATTGGCAAGAAATGCGCCGATTTAGTCAATCGATCAATAATAACCCATATTCCATCATGTCCTCCTTTTGATTTAGATAGACCCATGATGAAATCCATACCAATCTCCTCCCACTTCCATTTGGGAATATCTAGCGGATGTAGCTTTCCAGCAGGCTTTTGGTGTTCCGCCTTGACCTGTTGGCATGTGAGACAGCGCGATACGTAGCTCACGATTTCCCTTTTCATGTTGGGCCACCAGAAATTCCTTTTCCTATATTGGTACATTTTGGTTGATCCAGGATGAATCATGTACCTTGATCTATGAGCTTCGTCTAAGATCTTCTTCTTTAATTCGGGACAGTCCGGTATACAAGTTATGTTCCTAAATAACAATCTTCCTTCAGAAGTTATTTGGAAATTGGATTGTCCTTCTAATCTGTCCTTTATTTCTACCAATGTTGGGTCATCACCCTGAAGTGCCTGTATCTCAGATAATAAATCTGACTGTATACTCACATGAGATAAGGTGACACTATTGCAATCTGTGTCCATGTTTATATTAAGCTTTGAGAATTGTTCCAGTAACTTCCATTCTTGTATCATACAATTGGCTATCATTACTCTCGGCTTTCGACTAAGGGCATCAGCAACAAAATTACCCTTTCCGGGATGATATTGTATATTGAAGTCGAAGTCCTTGAGATATTCCAGCCAACATCTTTGTCTCATGTTTAGCTCTTTCTGGGAGAAGAGATATCTGAGACTCTTGTGATCGGAGTATACAGTAAACTGTACTCCATAAAGATAGTGTCTCCAGATCTTCAGTGCAAATACCACCGCGGCCAGTTCTAAGTCATGGACGGGGTAGTTTTCTTCGTGTTTCTTTAGTTGACGTGAAGAGTATGCTATAACCTTCCCTTGTTGCATTAGGACACATCCGAGGCCAATGCCAGAAGCATCAGTGTAAACCTCGAATTTTTCTCCTTCTATTGGTAGAACTAAGACCGGAGCTGTAGTGAGATGATCCTTAAGAGTTTGGAAGCTTCTTTCACATTCCTCGCTCCATTCATAACGGATCTCCTTACGAGTTAATCTTGTAAGTGGTACGGCGATCTTAGAGAAATCTTTGATGAATCATCGATAATAGCCTGCAAGGCCTAAGAAACTTCTGATCTCGCTAGCATTGGTTGGTTTTTCCCAGTTTCTAACAGCTTCGACCTTTGACGGATCTACTGATAATCCATCTTTTGAAATTACATGTCCTAGAAAAGCCACTTCTTCAAGCCAGAATTCACACTTGCTGAGCTTTGCATATAATTGATTTGTCCATAATATTTGTAAAGCAATCCTCAAATGTTCCTCATGCTCTTCCTTAGTCTTGGAATATATCAATATGTCATCAATAAAAACCACCACGAATTGATCTAGATAGGGCCTGAATATGCTATTCATTAACTGCATAAAGGCAGCAGGGGCATTTGTTAGTCCAAAAGGCATAACCACGAATTCATAATGGCCATACCTGCTTCTGAATGCGGTCTTATGAATGTCATCATCTTTGATCCTTAACTGATGATATCCTGATCTGAGGTTAATCTTCGAGAAATATTTGGATCTAGAAATTTGATCAAATAATTCATCGATTCTCGGTAGTGGATACTTGTTCTTGATAGTGAGATGATTCAACTGTCGATAGTCGATGCATAGCCTCATGGATCCATCTTTCTTCTTTACAAACAGTACAGGTGCTCCCCACGGGGAAGTACTTGGTCTAATGAACCCTTTTCGAATTAGTCCCATCAATTGTTCCTTCAACTCTTTGAGTTCAGCAGGTGACATCCTATAGGGTGCCCTTGAAACAGGACCAGCACCAGGGACTAAGTCAATGGTGAAGGCCACATCCCTTTGAGGGGGTAATCCCGGCAACTCTTCCGGAAACACGTCCGGGAATTCTTATACTACTGGAATGTCTTCTAGCTTAGTGTCCTTTGTTTCCTTAACTGTGACAAATGCAAGGAAAGCTACACATCCCTTCCTGACAAGCTTGCTAGCTCGGAGGGCCGAAATAAGAGGGGAATTGCTCCGACTCTTGGGGCGAGTAAAGACTAATTCTGGAAAATCTTTGAAAGCAATTTGGCTATTGCGGCAATCAACCGTTGCCTGGTATTTGGATAACCAGTCCGCTCCCAGTATAACATCATACTCCTTTAGATCGAGGCATATGAGATCTATAGGTAAATTCCTACCTTGAACCATTACCTCACAGTTTTGGTAGTGATGAGTAATATCATTTTCACTTCCAAGAGGAGTAGTTAGAACTATTTTTATCCATTCTGGTTCTAACGGTAACGGGTCGGCAAACTTCTTAGAAATAATGGAATGCGATGCACCCGTATCAAATAAGACATAAGCACTTTTGGAACAAACTGTTAATGTACCTTCTACCAGTCACCTTCTTCTTGCTCGGTCTCCTTTATTGCATGAAGTCGAGCGTTCTTTGTCACCGGGCGCTTACCGTCTCCGGCTTGGTCATTAAGTAACGGACAGTCGGGAATCCGATGTTCGCGGCTCCCACAACGGAGACATGCTCCTAATTTCCTCCAGCATTCTTCGGTCTTGTGACCAGCCTTGTCACAATGCTTGCATACTACGTTTAAAGGTGTAGTGGTGATAGAGAAGGGCTTGGTCTTCTTGAATTTATGATCTTGAGAGGAAGAACCTCCATTACTAGGCCTTTTCTTGAAGTTGGGTTTGAAAGAACCCGAACTTATGACTTGCTCCTTCTTGTCTTTCCCACGGATCCTATCAGATAGTTCCGTGGCATCTTCAAGTAGCTGAGCTCGACGTACTATTTCAGAATAAACTTGGATATCCATAGGCGCCAGCTGAGTGATGTACTGGGGCCTGAGCCCATTAAGAAACCTTTTAGCCTTCATTTTCTCTGTGCTAATCAAGTGTTTGGCATATCTGAACAATCTCGAGAACTGTGCCTCGTAATCAGCTACTGATAGGGATCGTTGCTTTAATGCAGCAAACTCAGCAGCTTTCTTCTCCTGGACTCGGTCTGAAAAGTATTTAGCATTGAAATATTCTACAAATTCTTCCCATGTAACTTGATTAGGATCGATGGTTGCTTCAATAGACTCCCACCAGCATCTAGCATCCTTTTCTAACTGGAAAGTAGCTAATAAGACTTTGTCCTGATCCGTGCATTGCATAACATGGAATATACGTTCAGTCTCCCGAACCCAATGCTCGGCATCGTCCGGATCGGTCGATCCCATAAACTTCGGGGGATTCATGCTCTTAAAGGCTTGGTGTAAGCTTCCAGCTCGTGGAGCACCACCCTGTGCTACCTGTTGTAGCACTTGAGTCATTCCTTGAAGGGTACGCTGCATGTTGCGCCATTGAGCACGTTCGGCAGCAGCCATTATCCTACAATTATAATAACTATATTAGTATGTGACTACATTTAGAAACCAGTACTCTATTTTTAACTTTAACCCTTGGTTCTACCCAATCTCACTGGTAAAAGGTTTATACTTATCCTTGGACTTGGGTTTTTCCTAGGAATTGAATACCCTAGGCTCTGATACCACAAAAACTGTCACGCCCCGAGCGCGGAAGATACCCGGATATGCGCGACGAGTTTATATCAATCATGCCAATCAGAGTAGTAGTGTATTCGACACAAAGATAGAGATGCACAAAAAGAAAGATAACCCAATCCTTAATATTAATAAGCTATTACAAATCCAATACTCTGTTTAATAAAAAAAAAGTACATAGTTGACTCAAGAAAATAGGAAAAAGACTAGATGACACTTGGACAAGCTCTAGCTCTTTCACTCGGGACTTTCCCCATCCGTTTGAGTCTCATCATCGGACTTACCTGAAAAGTAAGGGACAAACACAGAGTGAGCGAACGCTCAGTAGGAAATTATAACTCAAGCACTAGCAAGGGGTTTAAGTAATTACATCTTTCATGAATGTACTATGGCTATGCATGCTCGCATGAAACGACAAGATAGAGAGAATATCAATAAGGTAACAAGTTGAACTAATCATGAACTTTCAAGAAAGGATAACAAGATATTCAAGCAAGTACTTTTATCATGTCAAGAACTTTGGCTATCATGTATCAAGCAAGCAAGTAATTACCCTTTTCCGGGTCACGCAAGTCATGTCAAGTCAAGTACGATTCAAGTACAAGATTTTGTGTGGAATGTCCAATCAAGCTAGTCATGCACTCGGTATAATGCCAGATACCTTATCATTAAAACTCCCATGGGCACAAGTACTTTCGGGTGCTCCTCCCAGGACCAGATCGGGCCCTATATGCGCAGGCATTTATCATGTATTTCGACATCCACTCTTTTATATATATAGCCAATATGGAATTTCAATAATCAAGCTCCTGTAGGATAACTTTGAGAGAATAGAGTCCAAAAATATGACATTGGACATAGCTAGGCGATAATCACGGTAGAATCACGACGATCGATAAACTAGGTGGAATTAGGTTCCCTTACTCGGGTACCATGACAAGTATGGACTATCCTTCTTTATATAGAATTGTGGTCCACATGAATAGCACATCAAAGGCAAGATACCCTCATTCTTATCATAGAATTGAGGTCCACAAGAACATCGGAATATGGCATGATATCATCATCCCATTGGGAAATTCCCATGATATACACTTTGTATAATCATAAGGGCCGGTATACCATGTTTCTTTAGAGTGACATGGCAAAATATGTGTAACGGGTTTTTAGGGTACAACCAGCTCAGTCGACCTTGAGGGAATCCAAGGTACGAGGAGTCTTACGGAGGTCTCTATGACTAACTCGCTAGTCCAAATGAATGGAATGTCCAATGGAGAGCTTGTATGTCAATGAGAGTTGAGGGTGATCGATAGAACAACATGAAAACGTGGGACTATACTCACGGAGTGGAGATATAGTGCCGATATACATATATATAAATATAATGAAAACCCTCGGTTAGCAGTAATAGGTAAAAACATTTTTACAGAAAATAACGACTTTGATTAAGTCACTACTTAAGTAAATAACGCCTTAAATAAGGGTGTTTACATGCATTTCTAATTTTGCAGAAATTTCTATAATTCTGTGTTTTATCAAAAACACGCCTTGGACAGGGGCGTTTTATATAAATTTGACAACATATACATTGGTCGTCTATTTCTTAATTTTCATTTTTGCAAGATATCAATTTCTGTAGTTTAACATGAACGCGCCCTAGGAAGGGTCGTAAATTTTTTAAAATCACGCCCTACACAGGGGCGTTATCACCGTGAGAGACGGCCTAGTCCAGGTCGTGAATTCAAGGAATTTATAATATTTCAGGAAATAAAATTCCAAGAGACAGGAGTCAAGGTCATGACAGGAAAATTAGTAGGAATTCACAGGTAGAGTCATGCAAGATATTAGAATCGATATTTCATATTTATTGAATTTTAAACAGGATCAATTATTAATTACATGCGATTTTCATGAATCTAACGCCTATAGGGCAGGGCGTCAAATCTTAAATTGACGACCTAGTGCAGGTCGTTTCTAAAAGTAGCGCCCTAGACACGGGCGTCTCTTTGAAAAAATATTACAGAAAACATATTAAAGCCAGCAGAAAACTATACTACATGCATGTAATGTTGGTATATATATTAAATCACTTGTTTGGGCTACGTTGCTTGAGAAAACCTACCTTAATAATAATCTGGAGATGGACGTGAGGTGTTCTGAAACTTCTACGACTTGGCAGCAAGAAAGGGCAGGAAGATGGTTGATGAGGATGAAGAAACCTGCAGAAGATATATCAAAGATATCAATCTTCTTTGTAATGACTTACTGGAGGCGAAGGAATAAGAACTTACACAAGTTCTTCAGGACGCAGGACTTCTTAACCTGTATAGAAGAGATGAAGAAACATTAGTTCTTCATACAACCGAAACCAGTGGTCAAAAGGAAATAAGAAGAACAGATGTTCTTCACGTACCGTAGCAGACGAACGATCAAATAGGTTTAGAGTTGGATGAACGAGAGTTTTTATAGGATTTTGGGTGTCCTATTAGAGTTAGTGTTCTAGTGGAAGTAATGCTTCCATTATAGAGTCCTTACCCTAGTAGATACTTACTAGATTAGCTTAATCCTTCCCAGGATAAGCTCTTGGTTCGAACGGAACCGGAATGTAATTAACGACCTAGGTCAGGGCGTCGCATTTTAAATTGATGCCTTGTCATAGGGCGTTTCTTAAAAGGCGCCTTGTATAAGGGCGTTTCGTGTTTAAAAACACGCCCATGAAAGGGGCGTTTCTTTTACTTGCCCAATTTGGTCGCGTGAGAATTGACGACCGCACGTGTGGGCGTCCTTTCTTTAGGCACGCCTTATATAGAGGCGTTTGTTTTAAAATTAACGCCCTACTGAGAGGCGTTATTTGGTTTTGGGTTTTAATTTATCCGTTTAAGCTTCTTCCCATTATCTTTACTAATTCTTTGATTCATTTAGGAAAATTTTAATTTATTTTAACCCTTTATTTATCAGGGTTGCTACACAACACGTGGTATCAGAGCTAGTCTCTCTGTATGTGGTCTAACGACCTTGAGAGAACTGGTGATATGGCGACAAAGAGTGCTATGCCCGAAGGGCATTCCATAAATAAACCTCCCTTTTTCACTGGGACAAACTATTTTTACTGAAAAAACCGCATGCAGGTTTTCATCAGAGCCCAGGGTCATGAAATCAGGTGAGTAATAAGCATAGGTCCATTTGAGTTACCTGAAGATGAGGAAACATGGACAAAGGAGCCGATTAGGGCATTACCATTGAACTGGGGTGCCAAGCACGTAATGCAGTGCTCCCTTCACCATATGGAATTCTCAAGAGTGTTAACTTGCGCCACTGCAAAAGAAATGTGGGACCGTCTTGAGGCAATATATGAAGGGACACAACAGGTACGTGCAACTAAAGCCAATATGCTTGCTTCTCAATATTAAAAATTCAAAATGAAACCCGAAGAGTCTATTTCTGATATGTATGCTAGGCTAACCATGCTCACTAACGGTTTAACTGAGCTAGGTAAGACCTACTCCGAGACGGAGATCGTGAGAAAGATATTAAGATCCCTAACTCTTGCATGGCATACAAAGGCAACAGTGGTCGAAGAGTCAAAAGACCTATCTACCACGAAGGTGGAAGAACTCATAGGGTCCCTGATGACCGATGAGATGAATTTGAAGAACATAGAGGCTGAGGTAAGCAAGAAGAAGCCTCTGGCTCTCAAAGCTGGGCCAAGTACCAAGGACATCTCTAAAGATGAAGAGCCTTCAAGTAGCAACTCAGAAGAGGACGAGGTTGCTATGTTAACAAGGAAGTTAAGAAAATTCTGAAGAAAGGAAGGTAAAGGATTCACAAGGAGGAAGCCTCAGGTAAAAAGAAGTTTCAGGCCAAGACCTGAAGATGCTAAGAAGTTTGACAAGATTGTCTACTATTCCTGTAGGAAACCAGGACACATCAAGTCTGAGTGTCCAGAAGGACTTAAGAAAACAATGCCCAGGTGGAAGGGCAAGAAGAAACAGGCCATGGTGTGTACATGGAGTGATGAAGAAGAGGAAGAAATAGAAGAAAGATCCTCTGAAGTAGAGAAAGATGATCTCTACTTGACGGCCAATGGAGAAAAGAATAGCGAGGTAAACTCTCCTTTTGAACATTTCACTACTAAGGATTGGGAAGAGGCTTACTTTGAATTAATGGATAAATATGAAGCGTATAGAAAAGAAAACAAAGCCTTAAAGAAAAAGACTGACTCCATTGTGTATGATCAAACCTTAAATGAAAAGATTACTTCCCTAGAAACTGAAATTGAGGATCTAAGAAAAATGAATGAAAACCTGGAGGAGGGAAGAAAAGAAATGAGGGATTTGGAAGATGAAAATGAAAACCTAAGAGATGAAATTGATGAGTTGAAATTAAAGATGCAAAGCTATGTAAAAGACAACAATTTATGCAATGAAAAATCTGTTGCATTTAAACAAGTCAACTGTCAACTATTGAAAGAAAATGAAAAACTTCAAAAAGACCTAGCAGACAAATAAACAGCCCTTGAAAAATTAATTGATGGAAGTGAGAACTTGAATGCTCTACTAGGGACTAAAATGAACTTCAATAGGGAAGAGCTGGGATATGAGCCAACTAAGAAAAAGACTTTTGGCTAGAAAACAATAACTTTTGTCTCATCTTCTGAAGCATCAACTTCTAAAATAACACCTAGCCCAAGCTAAGAAAAAGCTAGAAATAAAGGAAAAGAGAAAGTGGGAGAGCCTATAAAGAACAATCCTAAAAAACCCAATAAGGCTCACCAACAACACCAAGCAGGTCGACACTGTTGACACCCGTTTTATCACCAATAAGTTGGGTTGTTTCGTTGCTCATCTTTATGATGCTCCGAGTTATTCACCCTTACTGGGCCTTCTTGGTCAATTTTGAGGTCCATTTCTTGGGTCACCTCTCCTTGGTTGGGTCTCGCTCATTCTTTGTCCACTGGATGAAGCTTGGCAAGCCTTCATGCTATTTACCACCCCATTGTCTCTGGCGGCCTATCCTTGGTGCATTTCCTGACGTGTAGCGCTCCTTCCTTCGACCATTTTCTGACACCAGAGTCCAAAAGCCAATAGCGTTTTCTCAAGCCTTATCTTATCTTATCCGTTGTGCTCTAGCGGTTTATCGTGGGACCGTCATATGCTTCTGGCGCGTGAACCATCGACCACCACCTGCTTGTAGAGTCCTTATTATGAAAACTTCGCCCATTGGCCTTATCTGTTGTTGGATAACGAAAGGGGTCGGTCCATCCTTCGGCCGTCAAATGGCTATGGCGGTTTATCGTAAGGCCGTTTCATCAGACATGGAGTTCTAGTAGGACTGCTCTTTCTCTGCTACGCCGTGGCCGGATTGAGAGTTTGATCTGATGATTTCTCCCTCAATACACATCCTCAGAACCTTCTGTTTGCTTCTATGGACTCTTGGGAGTATTATCTTCAAGTGTTTGCTAAGAATCATCCTATTTTCTAGCTGGATTCTCTCCAACTCGTCCAGAGAGTTTTAGGGTCTATAAATAGAACCCTTGACTTCATGGCTTGAGGAGGAGATTTTTGGAGTTTGTGTCGAAGTGTTGTCGCATTCTGGAGCTAGAACCAATCAAGGAGAACTGTTTCGCATGTCCATCTGCCACCTAAGTCCAGGGAGTATCAAGTTCCAAGGGTCTTAGTGTTTTCTTGTGTTTTTAGTTCTTCTTTCCCCTCATAGCATCCAAGGCATCTTCCCTCTTCCTCTCTCACGTTCTTCCATCTTCTGCATCATTATAAAACCTCCTCCTATCTTTTAAAATGCCCCACAGGGGTTAAAAAACCAACCTCCCAAGTATCCACCCTTCTAATTGCATGTTTCTAGTTTTCTTTGTCTTATAGTTACTACACTTGTCACTGGGCTAATTAGGGTTGTTTCTATGTGTTCTCCACACGTTTTGTAGGTTTCACAGGTCCATAGCACGAGGCCCAAGTCTTCTGGCCGGCTGGAAGAAGTGGAGATCAAAAGTCCTAAAACTTGTTGTTCTGTGGTTCTTTGGCGGTTGTATATTGAAGCGCTAAAGTTTTCTAGCGGTTTATCATGAGACCGCTAATTTTTCTACCGCGCCAGCCTTCGACCGTCATTGTTCACAGAAGTGCAGTTTTCTCCCGTGGGCGGGCGTTGCATCCACTTATTTCCAAGGTATTTATCTTAGCTTTGGCAAGTTAAATTGCTTTGGTGGCGATCACAATCCTCTAGTTTGGGTAGTAGCCCTCTCTCTCTCCTCATATCTATTCTTTACTTGCTTTTACTTGCTTTCCCCACACCCACGGTGTGTGTTTTTCTTTATTCCCTTGCTCCACGTCCCGGCGTGTGTTTTTCCCTTTCCCTTGCTTATTTCTGATAGAGATGGCATGCCCATGCTTAGATTCCATGCTGATTGCCTAGGTTCATGCTGCATATGCTCATAGGTTGATTGCACATTGCACATGGCTTATTCATATTTCCATTGTTGATGTTCATATTCATTTGCAAAGGAACCAATTAAAATCAACAGAATTTTTTTGGTGATCACGGTGGGACTTCTAGTGCCAATCGTGTTGGATCTCTGTTTTACCTCCTGATTCTTTATTTTACCCCAGTTGCCCCCGTTTTTTCCAGTTTTTCCCTATATTTCCTACTGTTTCTGGTTCTCTGGGTCTTCTGGCGGTCGGACATTCAGCCGCTAAATGCTTAAGAGCGGTCTATTTTTAGACCGTCTCATCTCTTTGGCGCTCTCTTATTAGATCGCCACTCCAGTGGTAGGTACGCATCCCGAGGTGTAGTTTATTTTCGTAGTTTCTGCTGTGATTTTTATATTTAGGTGCCATCTGGTCTCCTCCTTAGTTGTTTGGCATATTCATATCATTGTGTGCATATTGGATTGCTAGTTTTTCGGCTAGAATTTCCATGCACTCCGGTGCACATAGGGTCATTCACTATTCATACTTTAGATTGCATTCTCCTACCTTGGTGTGTGAACCTCTCATCTCAATATTCCTTGGGGCCGACTAGGAGATCACATCAGGGACCTCCATAAGTCCCCACGAGCTGTGGATTCCCACACGGATGCCGGGCCGATTGTACCTTTCCCACACCATGTCTAGGATTGCATAAGTGAGGGAGTGATTACATCTAGAGTTAACCAAGCCATATACCTCTTCCCTAATATGAACCTATTGTTGAGAGCACATTTTAATCAAGCTACTAAGGTTCTAAAGGAGAAACCATTTAAAAACTTTGAGCATCATCTAGACAACTTGGTTGACTTTGATTATTTTTTATCTTTTTCTCACTTACATCTTTGTTAAAATCATCTAGTTTAAGTCACTCGTTGTGTGTTTGTTTTGTGTCGTTTGCATTTTTCTAAGGTGTTGAATTTGCATGTGGAGTTGCTTTCGTTCACTAGAGTCATCTCCTAGGGGCAATTCCTTTTCCAAGTTCTACTCCAATCCTCTCTTCGAGTCCACCATGGCCTCTTTTGATCTCCCCCGTTCCCAAGAGGAGTCTCTTTCTCAAGGGCTTCTAGAGGATTCTTCTGGGGTTATCTTCCTCCATTCTGGAGAGGGGTCCGTCCCTCCTCCGTCCTCCATCCCTGTGGAGGGCGCCCAATCCACTCAATCCCTTCCTCCTCCTTCTGCCAATTCTATTCTCCAAATGATGGCCCAGTTGGATCCGGCCCAACTTCAGGCTGTTTATCAGGCCATGCAGGGGCCCAACACCCCACCTCCCACGATTACGCAAGGCCTATCTAATACTTCCATTGTTCAGCCTAGGGTTGATGGGTTCGCCATCCAGCCCAGTCCAATTGACCTTACTCCGGTCCAGCCGAGGACCATCAGATTTTATACTTTGGAAGCGGGCCAGTCTTCTGGGTCGGCCCATCAATCTGTTGACATGGGAAAGACCATTCTCCCTTATTCAATCCAAGCGGATCCGTGTCAGGCCATTCCATCCGGGCCACAAGTCCTTGTGGGCCCAGCTGATTTTATTCATCCTCAATAGGGGGTGGCCCAAGGTCATTCTAGTTGGGGTCATCCTTCGTCCCAATACCCTACTTATGGGCTTCCTCCTCCTCCTCTTCCTTCTGTTTATCCTTCTGCTCCTCAGATTCAACCTCCTTCCTTCACTATCCCTACTCCATCTAGGGAGCAGGAGTTGTTAGATAAATGGGCCACCATGCAACAACAACTTGACTTCCTCCAAAAGCGGGTTGGCCCACAATCCTTGGAAGACGTTCTAGTTCTGAGCTTTCAAAATATTCGATTCCCCCCACAATCCGAGCTCCCCAATTATCGCAAGTATGACGGGAACGACAATCCCTTCATCCATGTGACGGACTTTTTATATGAATCGGCCCAGTTTCAGTATGATGATCACCTTATGGCGTACTTATTCCGCCGATCATTAGATGGGGTTGCACTTGAATGGTTCTACTCTCTACCACTAGAAGATGCCAAGAGTTTCAAGATAGTGAAGGACAAGTTCATTCAGCGGTTTCAAGACAGGGTCGGCCTGGAATACTCTTTCACAAACTTGGTGGTTGAGAAAATGAAACCAGATGAGGAGTTCGCTACTTATGTCGATAGATGGAGGCAGATGGCCGCCAGGGTGCCAGGCCATATTTCGGAGGAAGAGAAGGTCAAAGTGTTGATTTCCAATGCTACTCTGACCTTCTGCAACATTCTGGCAATGAATGACATAGCAAATGTGCACCAACTATATAGCCGGGCGCAGTTCATTCAGACACAATTTAAGGACTCCCCAATCCACTCACTCTTTGAGGCCCAAAAGCCCAAATACCATAAGAAACTTCAAGGGCCTGTCACCGAGGGGGTCCAAACGAATGAACAAGTGCAAGCCGTCACCTTCCCCTTCCAATCCACACCATTCCGCTTTCCGTAAAACCCCCGCACTCCCCAATTCTCCACCCCACAAAACGCCCAACCCACTTTCTCCGCTCCACCAAACCCTACCTTCGCCGCTCCACAAAACACCATCGCCGCTCCGCAACAACCTCCACAACCTCCGCAATACCATAATGTCCCTCCACCCAACGGCTACACCAACAACAATAATAAGCGCCCGACTCCGAAGAGAGCTCAATACCCTCCTTTGCCTGAGACCCTCACGGACATATTCTCGGCTCTCATGTCCATTAATGCCATTCAACTTCCTCCGGAACAGCCCAATTGGAACTCGGCTGTTGATCATATGAAAGACTGCATGTTCCACAGGCAGCCTGGCCACACTATCGAAGGATGCTTCCAATTTAGAGATTTAGTTTGACCTTCATGAAGGGCAGCGGATAGATTGGGCCGAGATGCACAAGGCCATTATAGAAAGAAAAGAGAAGAGAAGGTAAGTGCTGAGGCAACAAGTGCAGCAACCACAGGCACAGCCGCCCCAGCAGCAGCCACTACAGCAACAACCGCAGCCAGTTCAAGACTCGGGGATCCATCGGAACCCCATGCCGAATCATCTTCTCGCTCTACAGCCTCAGCCGCCGGCACCGGCTTAGGTTAACCTTGTTCAACCCCCGGCTCCTGATGCTGGGTGGTCTTATGATGACGACGGTTCAGTACAACAAGTCTCGGCCCTCCACCAAAATTATCGCACCCCCTCCACTCCCACCATCCTTACACCCACATATCAAAACTCTCCTCCGCCTGCTAGATCATTCGTCCTTCTGTCCACTACCCCTTTTACCTCCACTCCATCACCAACCTCTCGCCCATTGCTCATCACCCCCGCTATCATCACTACGACTAGCCCTCCGCCCACACCACCGCTCACCTTTACACCTCCGCCTGCGCCCACTATCACCCTACCCATAACTAATCCTCCGTCTATTATCCTTTCACAACAACCCGTTATCTCCACTCCTACTCCCGTTATTTCCACCGCACCCTCTTTCATGCCACTCATCCATCCCATCGGGCCCATTATATCGTCATCAGATGCCGTGCCGACACATAATCTCGCCATGCAGAGCGGGCGTTTGTTTCATCATAATTATGCTTCTACTTCCAATCCTTAGTCCTTACAACCGGCTGCCGATCAAGAAGAGACTGAGCCACTATCGGGTACACAATATGATTTGTTGCATCACTTAGACCGGGTGCCCGCCAAAATATCTATGCTAGAGATAATTAAGATATCTACCCTTCACCAGGATGCATTGAGGAATTTTCTTCAGAAGGTAATGATTAGTGAAGATGTGGCAGCTGACAGTTTTCCTACAGCATTGGCTACTATTTCCAAGGGGCCAGCAATCACATTCTCCGAAAATGAACTAGCACCTCCGGAAGCTCGGCAGATGCCGCTTTGCATTACTATTATTTTGAAAAAAAGTCAGTGTGGATGCAGCATTAGTTGACACAGGGGCATCTATCAATGTTTGCCCGCTCAGCACTCTCAGGGCCTGCAATTTATCGCAAGAGCTTCTACGGCCTACCCCGACTACCATAGCAGCTTATGACAACTCACGGAGAGCATGTCACGGGGTTGTCACCATTCAGGCCGAGCTTGGGCCTCTTACTATGCCCATTGAATTTTATGTGCTGGACATCGACCCTATGTTCAAGGCTATCTTGGGTCGTCCATAGATTGATACTCTTAGCGCCGTGCCATCCACTGCTCATAAGTGCCTCAAATTCCCCTTTCAAGGGAGGGTGGTTAAGGTGAAAAGCTTGTCCACGGTCCAGTCAGTAAAGGCTATATCGGAGAAGATTTTGCCAACTCTGTGGCCCAGCACTCGGCCAATTATTTCTGTGTTGGATCTAGATTTTCCATGGGCTTATGCACCACGCAAGCCCGCCACTACACCCGTCAACATTAAAGTGAAGCCCCAGATCCAAGATTCCAAGGGCTGGGATATTATATTGAAATTAGGCTATCAACCGGGGAGAGGCCTCAGTGCACAGTTACAAGGGCGGACCAAACCTGTCCCCAAAGGAAGAAAAATGAGCCGAAGGGGTCTCGGTTACCGAGAGTCCGCATTATCGATTTTGGGTGACTCGGGGCCACTTACCTGGGATTACCGCCAGCATTACATAAAAGGGCCTCTCCAGCCAGGTACATTGAATCCATAGCCAGCATAGTCTGAAAAGAAAACCACATCTTGCACACTTGTCAGTCCCCCATGTTGCCGAAGGGGCCAATTGTTGATATGCTCGACTACAGCCGAGCGTTTGCCAGGATGTTCCTTGAAGAAGATTATTGTCAGAAGAATTTGGAAGTATGGTTGTTGATTATTATGTGTTCCTTTCTTACAAGCTGGATATAATCTCAACTATGATGAACAAGATGAACAAGCAGTAAAATCACTCAACCTATGAACATGTGCAACATGAACCTAGGCAACCAGCATAAGCTCTAGCATGGGCATGCTATCTCTATCAGGAATAAACTAAAGAAATAAATAAAAACACACGCCGGGGCGTGGAGCAAGGAAGTAAAGGAAAACACACTGTATAGGTGGAACAAGCAAGATAAAGCAAGAGATATGAAGTATGATGAAAGAGAAAGCTACTGCCCAATACTAAGGAAAGATGTGATCGTGACTAAGGTAATAAACAAGCCAAAGACCTGAGAAATACCTTAGAATAGGTGGATCAAACACCTACCCACGGGAGAGAGAAATAACTACAGCCCTGTGGAACGTAGCGGTCGAATGATGATGCGCCACAGGGGTATGACGGCCCCACGATAAACCGCTACGTGACTCTAACGCACCTGTAATAGACCGTCAGAGATCTGCAGAAGAGGAACTTAGGAATCTTTGATCTCCAAGCCTTCCAGCCGGCCAGAAAGCTTGGGCCTCGTGCTGTGGATTCTGTAAACCTTCAAAAGAGTGTAGAACACAGAGAAACAACCCAGATTAGCCCTAGAGCAAGAGTAGTATCAATAAACCAAAAGGACTCAAAAGCATGCAAAAGGAGAGGGAAATACCGGGGAGGTTGGTTTTTTAACCCCTTTGGGGCGTTTTAAAAGATGGGAAGATTTTAAATGAGTGCAGCAAGTGCAAAAACGTGAGAGAAGAAGAGGGAAGGATCCTATGATGCTTAGAGGAAGGAAAAATAGACTAAGAGGACAATGTGACTGAACTAAACCCTTGAAACCAATACTCCCTGGACTTTGGAAGAAGATGGACATGGGAAGCAGATCTCCTTGGTTGGTTCTAGCTCCAGGATGCGGCAGCACTTCGACACGAACTCCAGATGTCTCCTCCTCAAGCCATGAAGTTAAGGGTTATATTTATAGACCCTCAAACTCTCTGGTCGAGTAAGGGATAATCCAGCTAGAAAGTAATACGTTTCATAGCAAACTCTCAAAGATAATACTCCCAAGTGTCCATAGAAACAAACAGAAGGTTCCGAGGATAGGATTTGACAGAGAAATCATTAGATCAAACTCTTAATTTGGCCACGGAGTAGCAGAGAAAGAACAGTTCTGCTAGAACGCTCTGTTTGATGTAACGGCTGCACGATAGACCGCCACAGTGATGTAACGCCCTAGGAATGGACCCTCACACAACCTTATCCATCAAAAGATAAGACCAATAGGCGAAGTTTTCGAATATAGGAGTCTGCAAGGATGTAACGGCCAGAAGTAGGTGCGTCACAAATGTGGTAACGGTCGCATGATAAACCGTCACACCTAACGGATCAGACAAAAGATAAGCTTGGAAAGAAGCCATAGCCTTAAGGACTCTAAAATGATGTAGCGACCTGATATAGGAGCGTTACAATACATGTGGCACGCTAGGAATGACGCGTTAGAGACAAGGGAGCGATAAGCAAGATGAAGGTTCGCTAAGCTTCGTCCAGCGGGAAAAAGATAAGGAACCAGACCCAACCAAGGAAACATGACCCATGAAATAAACCTTAAATTGACCAAGATGGCCCAATAAAGGTGAACAACTCAGAGCATCATTTAAACTAAATAAGGAGATGACCCAACTTATTGGTCATAAAACGGGTGTCAACTGATGCCCCTCCTTAACGTCCTCTTTGCAGAGGAGCGAGCGGAGGTGAAGCGAAAGCGAAATGGAACATGGAGATGAAGCGGAAATGAAGCGTAGCGGACTGAAAAGCGGGCGTTAAGGCAAACGACGCCCATTCTCGACCAACGAGCGATAGGAATTTTCTGGAAAACTTTGAACTAACCACAAGGAAATAGCCAACCAAATGATGCATGTTTGGAGGAACTAACAACTAAGGAGAAGAAAACACGGCTAGCGGCCGGAGCAATGGAAAGGAAATGGACGATTAACTAAACTCTAGACAGAAATCTGTAGCTAACCAGATCGAGTGAACAGACCAAAGGAAACCTTCCAATTTAGAGTGGAATGACTCTCCTTACTCGAGATCATGGACACAGTTATGCACTATCACTAAGACACCTTGGACAGATGAAGGCTCGTGAATGCTCAAAGATGCATATGATGCATGCTGGGCTAAAGGAAAATGAAATCATTAAAACAAATGCAAAGAAAGATAAAATAAGAAGATACTCGAGAATAGTATTGCTAGACCAGAGAAACCAGGGTTAGGACACCTTCTGCAACCACGGCGTGCAAGACAGAACCATCGTCCCCAAGCTTTTTCCAACCTAATGGACTATCCAATGATTAAACATGTGCACCTAGATCATCATCATTTTTGATAAGGGGAACATCAGATCCCAGAGCACATGAATGACCAGCCAGTTCTCGAGATAATTTATCATAGATAACATATAGTAATGCATTAAGGGATATAGGGATCGAGATACTGTACCCGACTTACCTGTGCGGTGAATGGCTGAAGTATGATGGCGTTCACGACTTGCTTAACAAAAGAAAGTTAGCCATCAACACTTAATCATAAACATGAAAGGAGGCGTAATCATTTGATAAACATGACTTGCATCGAATCATAAAGCATTGAAAGCATAATGATCATTTGAGCATGAAATTGGGCATTACTACCCATAAGCATGAACCATATTGATAAGATAAGACATGAAAGCATGATGCATGAAATTTTATAGATAAGGTATCATCATTCATCATAGATTCTGACGGTCTACTAAAGGAGCACCACACTCATGTGACGGTCCAAATATGACCCGTCACACAGCGTCGGTTCACATTTTTGAAAATAAGTGACTGAATCACCTGACGGTCTAACAATCATGCGTTAGAGGCCTGTGACGGTCCTTCAATAGACTATTACATTTACTGGGCGTTCAAAAAAACAAACCGATCGGTCTCTCCCTCTCTCCTTCGTTCAAACGCCCCAAACGCAAACAATGCCCAACCACACCGAGCCCCAAACTCACCGGTGACGATGTCCGGCGATGAGCTTCCTTGGCCACCATTGGAGACGGAGAAGGGGAAGAAGATGAAGGCAATCAAGCGCTGCCGGGATCGCATAGCCCGAGAAAAGATCCCC
Organism: Amorphophallus konjac; assembly: GCA_022559845.1. Classification (NCBI taxonomy): domain Eukaryota; kingdom Viridiplantae; phylum Streptophyta; class Magnoliopsida; order Alismatales; family Araceae; genus Amorphophallus; species Amorphophallus konjac. Next base: position 245,144,496 of record CM040125.1, read on the forward strand.
CCGACGGCGGATGAGCAACTGGCGGCGACGGCGGAACAAACGGCGGAGGAAGACCCTCTCACGGCCAGAGAAGAAGGAGAAGATGCTGTGGAGGCCACCAGCGGCGAAGAAGGGACCACGGCGTGGAAGAAGAAGAAATGAGGCCAAGACTGTGAGGTAGGCGTCCGCCCCAAAAACCCTTAAAATTTTGATTTTTTTTTTCAATTTTTATGTATGCATGTGTGTTTGAGGGGGAGAAAATGGGTCTGGGGACCCATTGGGATTCATTGTAGGCCATTGCGGCCAATTCCACGGACTGGGGGAACAAAGAAGACGATGCCCTATCAGGGAGAACGTGACGGTCATTCCAGCGATCGTCACAGTACCTGACGCGTCATACATGGTGCGTCAGAGGACTATAACGCGCCAGAACATGGCTGTCAGAGGAAGCAGAGCCAGAATTGATTTTTTGGTGTTTTGCATAATCAATTTTTTTTTTGGTTTTATTCATGTTAAACTAATGAAATGACTAACTTATGCTCTATATGTGTGCAGGGGAAAAGAAGAACCCGGATTCTTTGGCTTCAGATCAAGGCGTGTACCAGGCACTGCCAGAGTATCAGAGAGAGAGGCTGGCTGCTATGGGCTTCGGAGAAGTCCTTAGCATAGAAGTGACAAGAATGGACACGCCTCTGCTATATGTGTTGCATGAGTGATGGGATCCGATCAGCAGGGCGTTCATCTTCCCATGGGGGCACATGATCCCAACACTAGAGGATATAGCGAGGATTACAAGGCTGAGGGTCCACGGTGCAGCGGTGACAGGCTGGACTTATGGAGATTACCGAGTACTAGCCTAGGAGCTGCTAGGGCTGGACTTAGTGAGGCCGGGGCATCCATCATCCCAGTTGTCACGATCGAGACTCCAGGAGAGCCTGGGGCTTCGAGGAGCAGCTATCGCAGTCGGGGAGCTTCCAGAGCAGCATCTGCATAGAGTGATTGAGCAGGTCCGCCCGAGGGTAGCAGCGGAGGCGGGACCAGAAGAGGATAGAGTATTACGATGCTTCTTGATCTTGTTGTTCGAGAAGCTACTGTTCCCGACCAGAGTAGATGTGATCAGCTATAGGCTCCTGCCTTTACTGGAGGACCTTAGCAGAGTGGGCAGATACACATGGGGAGCGGCAGTGCTCAGCTTCCTGTTCGAGTCCCTGAGCACGATCGACCGGCAGACGATGCTGGGCGGCTTCTCACCTTTCCTTCAGGTAAATGCTAAACTTAAAATGCTTCTATATGCTTTTGACTACTATATGCTGACACTTGACTTCTAAAATGCAGATCTGGATTTTCCTCTACCTCCCAGGAATCGAGCGAGGTACACAGATGCATCCTGGGCGAATCCCCATCGCGAGGCGATGGATTATCGCGAGGGACACGGGATCGATCAGCAGACTGAGCAGAGCCATTCAGGATGACATAGACTCGTTCCCGTATGCATCGGTAAGCTCTCGAACTTGAACTCTTTTCTATATGCTTGAATGCTGCTAAATGCTTCTAAATGCTGACATGGACTCAATTGCCTTTTCAGGTGCACTGGACACCATATCGGGATGAGGGCCACGAGAGACAGCCATGGGTCAAGGCTTCCCTGGCATACAGCGGGCGAGACATCTGGCTGCATTGCATCAACGTCATCGAGCCCTTGCACTACCGCCTGATCTTGAGGACACCGGGAGTTCACCAGCCGGAGGTAACATTCCCTCGTAGGAACGACGAGCGCCCTGGGAAGTCTTCAAAGGGCATTAGCGGGGATATCGACTGGTGCGCCTGGAAGGTGAAGTATGTGCATGATTGGAACAAGAAGGGCCGAGCCGTGAAAGAGCGAGCCAACAACGATGAGGCCTACCTCAAGGCCTACTCCCAACGATACGGCGACCAGGTGTTTAGAGGCACCCGACGACAGGTATGAACTTCTAAACTCAAACTCTTGTCTATTTAATTTAATTGAATTATATGCACTGACACTTGTTTTCTAAATGCAGCTAGACCCACGGGGACGGATCGCCGAGCTCGAGGGGCTCCTCCATGCCACTATCCAGCAGCGGGATGAGTACCGGACAGCTTTGGAGCTCCTGGTGAGTTTTCTAAACCTTAGACTTAAATGCTTATGCTTATGAATTTGCAAATGCCTGACTTTGACTTCTAAATGCAGCGGGCCGAGGGAGCGCAGAGAGTGGGACTAGATGCTCCATCCTCCTCCTCAAAGCCTGCGGGCGGCAGAGCTGAGCGAGATGCAGAGTTCGCTCGGGAGGTTGCTCGGGCCGAGGACGCCGAGGCTACCCTCGCGGAGCGGGTAAGAAACCAACCGAGTCCCTATAGCCTTAAATGCTTAAGATTATGCCAAAAAAAAGCCTAATTGAATGACTATACTGAATGCTAATGTAGGTGAGAGAGCTGACCGCAGCCGTGGCTGAGGTAGAGCGAGGACGGTCGGAGACAGAGAGACTCCGAGTGGAGTTGGCACAGGCACGGGCTAAGGCAGAGAGACTTCGGACTGGGACATCGGACCTGGAGTGCTACGGGACCGAGGCCAGGGAGTCATGGCGTCAGATCTTTGAGTTGAAGATCGAGCTACGAATGATGGAGAGGACCATGCAGATGATGGGCCGCGGACCAGAGAGGAGCGCCTCCCAGAGTGGAGCGCGGAGTGGTGTTCGGAGCGTCGCCCCGAGTGGATCTGTTGCGAATTCTCTTGCCAGTTCTTCCGGCCAACGGAGGAATGAGGAGGCAGAGCAGAGGCGGCATCGGGGAGAGGCGAGCAGTGTCATGGAGCCGCCAGCGAAGCGGCATGAGGGTATTGGTGACAGCGACGGCCCGTGAGATAAACCGACTGAGTGACTTGTACTTTTCTTTTCTTTTGTTTTTCTTTGACACTTGTACAAGACTATATGAATGATAAATGAAATGAGAAAATGGAATGACAATCTTTTTGTGTTTTTGTTATTGTTGTTGATGTATTTTTAGTATGTGGATATGTGAATGAATGCTGTGTGGATGAACCGGTTCGGCAGAGACAGGGTGAGACTTGGCAGGCTTGAGTAAAGGACAGATGGAAGAGTGAATAAAAAACCTTCAGCAGAGAATGTAACGGTCTAACGTTGGAGCATGAGAGAGCTGTGGCGGTCCAAGATTAAGCCGTCAGAACTGACAGAGCGAAGGGGAATTAAAAAGCTGTAGCAGGAAATGTAACGGTCTCATGTTGGAGTGTCAGAGAGCTGTGGCGGTCCTACGATGAACCGTCAGAGGAAAATTGTGCAATCTGAGATGGATTCTTCCATGAGAGCCCAAACTCAAGGCAAAGAGGCCTTAATCCACACTAGAACCCTCTTAGGCTTAGGATAAGGCTTTCTAATCTATGTCCTATCATTTTAGCATCAAAATCAAACCTTTACAAATAGGAACAAGCCCAGAAATCGTAGCTCCATCCAATTTTTTGCTACAAGGCTTGGAACTTCATCAAAGTAGCAAAGAACACCATGAAGAGGAGCTTTGGAGTGATGGGCATGGAGGAGAGGGTCTACACCGGGCCCAAAGCAGCCAAAAAGGAGCATGGAGAGCTGCAAAGATTGACCTCCATCCCCAAGCATCTAAGTTCAAGTGCACAAAGAGAGGTAAGTTGCAATAGAGTTCAAAAGCTCATCAATTTTCTGCACTTTCCATACTTCTTATGATCATTTTCTCTTTTTCCCTTCCTTTTCCTTTTCTCTCCAGCCTTTGCCTGGCCCAATGTGTTATTCCAATCTAAAGTGGGTGGCTCCCATGATCAAAGAACTCCCATTAGAGGTCTTATCAATCCTAAGGGCATGGCATCTCCAACCTCTATTAATTTTGGCTAAAAATTTTCAGAAACTATCCTTGGATTGGGCAAGCATTTCAACCCTCATAGAGCTTTGGCACCCACAAACACACACCTTCCTCTTCCCTTCCTTCGAAGCTACAGTCCAATTAGAGGAGGTAGAAACCTACTTAGCCTTCCCTTAGATAAAAATGGGAGATGAAGACCTAGTGTGTCATACGGTTGAGCCTATTGACCCATCGTTGATTCTAAGTGATTTCATACATAACCCAAAGGATGTTAGGACCATGATTAGCCCACGGCACATTCACTTAATACCCATGGCTCAGTGGATAGTCTCTCATTACAAGAACAAGGGGGAAAGATATGAAGCCATAGCCAAAGCCGTATCAGTTTGCTTGTGCGGAGTGTTCCTTTTCTCCACCATCGACCACCTCCTAGATATCCAAAACCTCAGCGTTGTTAGTGGGTTGTGGCGGGGTTTATCTATTTCTCAAGAGGTCCTTTCATACCTCTATGAACGTCTTACCTCGGCTTGCTTAGGAGGACCTCTTTTCAGCTCTATGATACTCCTTGAGTGTTGGATGGGAGTGAGGATCAAATTTCAACCCAAGGGAGATACACCTTCAGCTAGCCGGATCTTTGGGAGCCACCCTTTATTCTTTATTGGAGGTGCCTTTGGATTCTCTTCACAGGTTGAATGCCGGACGGCGGACAAGAAAACACGGGACTATTGGCACCTCTTCCTCAATACCTTACCCATAGACAAGTTCACGATGCGACCAAGAGTTCTTCGGAGCACCTTGCTCAAAGTATCACGACGACCGGGCCTAGATATACAGCTAGTGGGGGACACTACCATGGCGATCTATAACCTGCATTGGTGCTATCTTCAAATCGGGCTACCCTGGACCATAGTTCCTGCACTATCACATTTCCCTCCCTTTCAAGCTAGGAAGATAGGGACCGAGGAGGACGAAAGAGTAGTCCGGAGCGCTCTGATCATGTGGGAGATCAGCAAAGTGCGCCCGTGGCAAGAAGAGGTGGAAGAAGGCGACGAGGAACGTCGTGCCTATGTGAAGGAACTACGCAAGGTCCGGCCTCATGCAGATAGAAAACTGAATGTAATTTGAACTTCTTGAAATGTAATGAAATTTGAAGTTTACCAATCAGTTTTATGTATCATTGAGTTCAATTGAATGACATGGAAGTGCCTTAGTTGACGGAATATAAGTTTGGTTGCTTGATTGGGCTCAGATGTTCTGGAGAACAGAGTTTCTGGGGAATGTAACGGTCCTATGTAGGGCCGCCACAATTCTCTGACGGTCTCACGATGAGCTGTCAGAAGGATGAGCTTAGAAAACTAAGTTTTTATATCCTCGGGAAGGTGTAACGGTCTAATATCAGGCCGTCAGAGTGAGGTGACAGTCTATTATAGACGCGTCATAGAAATTTTACTGAGAACAAATGAGCTTTGACCCCCGAAAGAGGGTGACAGCCGAATGATGGGCCGTTAGGAATATGTGACGGTCGAAGAATAGACCGTTACAGAACTTGTTGATTCGTGGGCATGAATCTTGGGCTTGAACCTGCATTCTGCACACACTTAGACACAAAGTAAGTTAGATCTGTTCTTAGACTCAACCCCTTGCCTGAAACAAGTTAGAAAGCTGACTATTCTTGATATTTGGTCAAGGGGTGGAACCTTATTAAATAGGCAGAAGAAATGGAAACAATGCAATGCATGCGATGCACATGATGGTATTTTTGGATATTTGCAAATATTTAGATTTTTGTGAGATTTTAAAAATATCTGATGTTTTTGGATTTTGAAATATATGATTTTTTGGATTTTGAGATATATGGTTTTTTTTTGGATTTTAAACTATATGATTTTTTTGGATTTTGAAATATATGATTTTTTTGGATTTTAAAATATATGATTTTTTTTATTTTGAGAACCAGTGCTCCCCTAGAAACGTGGGTCTTCCCTATTCCATTGAGAGTTTCCGAGGTTGGCGTGCGATAGAGGTGACAACCCCTGGCTAGGGCCTAACTTGCTTGACGGTGCCTCTATTAGAGGCCATACCCAGGGTATTTGTCTTAGTCCTAAAAAGAAAATAGAACATGGGGGTAAGCTTAGGCCAGGTATAGGAGTTTTCAGGGCTTGAGTTTCTCTCCGGTCAACCGATTCGCTGTCACGCCCTGACGCGGAATATTGAGGGCGAGACGAGTCATAAACAATCGTGTCGATTAGAGCATGTACAATTTTATTTTTAAAGACAGAAATGAATGGGAAAATAGTACCTTTATTCCATCAAAATGAAGTTTACAACATGAATTGATAAGCCATAAAGGAAAATTATAACTTTCAATTCCAAAGTACATCATTCTTGTAAAAACACTAATGATCTACATAAACCTAGGTAAAAAGGAAAATCACTCTCTCACTCTTGTCCATTCCCTTGTTCATTTTCATTTCCTGCAACAATTAACCAAAACGTAGGGTGAGCTAAAAGCTCAGTAGGATTTTATATCTCTAAAAACCAGGCAATCTTTAAGTATTAACAATTTAAGCAATTTTTGAAGTTGTATCGAGAAGTGTATAAACATTAATGTAATTTCCAAATAATGACTTTGAACAACTAAAGAATTTCATGTAATTGGCCATTTTCATGCAAGTCAAGTAATTCATGTAAACAAGTAATCAAATACTATTAACGAAATGTGGAATGCCGTATCAAGTAAATCTATCATGCACTTCGATGCAATGTCACACCGTGGTCAATCAACTCCCATGGGCATAAGTACTTTCGGACGCTCCCCCCAAGACCAGGCCGGGCCCCATTAATGCCAGGCATTGAGTCATATGGATACGAAGATCCCAAGTACGTTTAGACATCCACTTTAATGTATATGGCCAACAATTTTCAAGAAAATGCTGTTTGTAATAAGTACATATTTGACCAAATTTTAAAAGTTGCAAGAAAAGTAGATAACAATTTAATGCATCATGTTTAACGACATTAAGTCGTGGAGTTCAAAAATGAACGGCAAGTAGGAAGAAAATTTAAGATAGAAATTTTATTAGATTTTTTTTAAGTATCTTATCTTATTATCATAATCATAAAACATCAAGTTTTAGTTATGAAAATATATGCTTTATGAATTACAATCATGAGTTTAATCATACATTAATTAACCTTATGATAAGAAAATAGAATTTTATGTCAAAAATAACTCTAACTCGCTGAAAATAATCTTAACATGTTGAAAATGATTTTCATATGTTACTTTACTGATAAGATGATAAAAATAAAATTTTCATGCTAGATTTAATTTTTAACATGCTAGAAATTAATATTTAACATGGTAAAATTAATAGTTAACATGCTAAAATAATTCTCATACATTAACTTACGGATAGCATGATAAGATAAGTTTACTATGCTGATTACAGAAATTTTCTGATAACAACATAAATTTTATCATGCTGAAAATCATTTTTCTACATTTATTTCTAATTATTTGAAAGAAAAATAGAATTATCATGCCGAAAAGTAGTTTTAATTTATTGAAAATAATTCTAATATGTTAAAAATAATTCAATCATGCTGGAAATAATTTTAACATGCTAGAAGTAATTTTAACACGTTGGAAATATTTTTCATGTATCAATTTATTAATTACTTAATAGGAAATTAGGTTTAACATGCATAAAAATAGTTTAAATAGATTTTAGCATTCTGAAAATAATTTTCATATCTCAGTATGTATAAAATAATTTTATCATGTTGGAAGTAATTTTTAACATTCTGAAAATAATTTTCATGCATTAATTTACTAATTACTTCATAACAAAATAAGTTTAACATAAAAAAATAATTTTTCCAGATAATATGATAGAAAAGATTTTTATCATGCTGAAAATAATTTCAATATATCAATTTTTCTGATAACCAGATTTTTAGAAACTAGAATTAATTTCCATGCATTAATTGACCAATTATTTGATAGAAAAATAGATTTTTCATGCTAAAAAATAGTATTTAATTAGATTTGTCATGCTAAAAATAGTTTTCAGACGTTAGTATGAATAAAATCAATTTTACCATTCTGGAAGTAATTTTTAGCATGCTGTAAATAATTTCCATGCATCAATTACTAATAATATGCTAAAAATAGGTTTTTCATGCTAAAAAATATTATTATTCCACAAAAATAAATTTTAACATGTTGTAAATACTTTAACATGTTAATATGGATTTCTAACATTTTTTTGTTACTGTCTATGAACGCGTCCAGGAGTCTGGACGTTTTATGTAGACACGTCCATTGTTCTGGACATGTTATAAAAATTATTTTTACATTTTATATTCATTTTTTGAGGCGTCTAAGCATGTGGACGCCTTTATAAATTTATTTTAATAAAATTTAATTTTTTTATTTTTATTATTATTATTTTGTTATGGAGGCGTCCAATCATTTGGATGCCTTTATAAATTTAATCTAATAAAATTTTAAATTTTTTATATTGCGGCGTCTAAACCGTTGGACGTCTTTATAAATTTATTTTAATAAAATTTGAATTCTTTATAGAGGCGTCCAGTTACGTGGACGCCTTCCTTAAATTATTTTAATATTTTTTTTCAATTTAGGGCGGAGGGAAAAGTATATCTGAGCGCGTCTTATTTGGATGACATACTCTGTGGACGTGTCACGCCCCGACGCGGAATACCGACGGCGCGACGAGTTGTAAACAAGCGTGTCAATCAGAGCGTGTATAAATTAATTTCTAACAACATAAATGAATGAGAAAATGATAATTTTATTCCATCAAAATGAAGTTTACAACACTAATTGATGAGCCATAAAGGCAAACTACAAACTTACAATCCAAAATATATCATCCTTGTAAAAACACTAATGACCTACATAAACCTAGGTAAAAGGAAAATCACTCTCTCACTCTTGTCCATTCTCTTGTACATTTTTATTTCTTGCAACAATTAACCAAAACGTAGGGTGAGCTAAAAGCTCAGTAGGATTTTATATCTCTATGAACCAGGCAATCTTTAAGTGTTAGCAATTTAAATAATTTTCTAACTTGTATCGAGAAGTGTATAAACATGAATGGAATTTCCAAGTAATTGAGATGATATGATATCAAGATGAATTTCCAAGTAATGACTTTAAACAAGTAACGAATTTCATGTAATTGGCCATTTTCACGCAAGTCAAGTAATTCATGTAATTTTCAAGTAAACAAGTAACAAGTAAACAAGTACGAATAGTGGAATGCCGTATCAAGTAAATCTATCATGCACTTCGGTGCAATGCCACACCGTTGGTCAATCAACTCCCATGGGCACAAGTACTTTCGGACGCTCCTCCTAAGACCAGATCGGGCCCCATTAATGCCAGGCATTGAGTCATATGGATCCGAAGATCTAAAGTACGTTTAGACATCCACTTTAATGTATATGGCCAAGAATTTTCAAGAATATGTTGTTTGTAATAAGCACAGATTTGACACAATTTCAGAAGTTGCAAGAAAAGTGGATAACAATTTAAGACATAATGTTTAACGACATTAAGTCGTGGAGTTCAAAAATGAACGGTAAATAGGAAGAAAATTTAAGATAGTAATTTATTAGAATTAATTTTTAAATATCTTAGCTAAATCTCAGAATCATAAAACATAGAGTTTTAGTTATGAAAATATATGCTTTATGAATTACAACTATGAGTTTAGATATTAGTACTTAATCATACATTAATTAACCGTATGATAATAAAATAGAATTTTATGTCAAAAATAACTCTAACTCGCTAAAAATAATCTTAACATGTTGAAAATGATTTTCATATGTTACTTTACTGATAAGATGGTTAAAATAAAATTTTCATGCTGGATTTAATTTTTAACATGCTAGAAATTAATATTTAACAAGCTAAAATTAATACATAACATGCTAAAATAATTCTCATACATTAACTTACTGATAGGATGATAAGATAAGTTTACCATGCTGATTACAGAAATTCTCTGATGACAACATAATTTTTATCATGCTAAAAATCATTTTTCTAAATTTATTTACTAATTATTTGATAGGAAAATAGAATTATCATGCTAAAAAATAGTTTTAATATACTGAAAATAATTCTAACATGCTAAAAATAATTCTAACATGCTGGAATAATTTTACCATACTGGAAACAATTTTATCATGCTGGAAGTAATTTTCATACATCAATTTACTAATTATCTAATAGGAAATTAGGTTTATATGCACAAAAATAACTTTAAATAGATTTTAACATGCTGAAAATAATTTTTATATCTTAGTATGTATAAAATAATTTTATCATATTGGAAGTCACTTTTAACATGCTGGAAATAGGGTTAACATGTTGGAAATAATTTTTAGTATGTATAAACTAATGTGGTGAAAATTAGATTTTTTACATGTAAAAATAATTTCATTCTACAAAAATAAATTTTTAACATGCTGTAAGAATTAAAACATGCTAATATTACCTTTTCTTACTTTTGGTGACTAAATACGTACAATTAACGTGAATTTTCAAAGGGTATAGTACCTATTGTAAAGTGACTTAAGTTTAGTCCCATATTGGAAGTTACAAAAATTTACATGGCTTTATATGTTGGAGAGCTCACCCTTGCGTCAAGACACAAGGTGTGACGACCCAGAGTTCAGGACACCGATATACCGATAACATCGATACACCGACGCCAAGAACTGGGGAGGCCACCCAAGAGGCTGATGAGGCCCCTGAAGGGTTAGTGGGGGTTACCTGAGGAATATGCATAATTAATTGCGAATTGGGGCGCGCAATACAGTAAGTATTTAAGATTTAAACACAGGTGCGGAAGCAATTTAAAAATAACCAGAGTGATATATGTATAACTAGTCCAGAGTCACAAACACTAGTCCTCAAGGTACAACTACGCGGGGCATACCCCGGCAAAAGTACAACACGAGCCTCAAAAAGGCAGCTCGTGCGCAGCTGGCAGCTAGGAACGGTCCCGAAACAGCACACTAAAGTCCGGGAGACGGCGGGCGCGGCTCACCTGAAAGGAGAAGGGTGAGTCACAGCCAGACTCAGTAGGGGTCACGCGGATCTCTACCTCGCACTAAACAAGCAAACATGCATAAATAAAGCAATTAAAGCATGCATTTAAATAAACACACAGGCAATGGCATGAATAACCAACCACAAGAAAGCTGTAAACTCTCCTAAGCAAGTGTAACAGCTAACACATGCCACTACTAATTAAATGCAAGCGATTAAAGCTAAAACTACCAAATAGAAGGAGCTGCAACTAATCCAGACAACAAGGAAGGACAACCACTGGAGCAGAAACCAGAAGCGTCCACTGACGGCTTACACTGCGTCTCAAGCACTCGCAGTCGACGAAGCGACAAGCTAAGCGCGTAAACAGTACCAAACCAAGTGACCAGTCGGAGTGGCACCCGTCGGTGTCAGTCCACAGTCTCCGACCACATGTGCACACACTGACTCTAGCCTGAGCCAGGCCCTCTAACTAGTTTTCTCCCTTGGCAGGACGCTACCTTTGGCTGGGAGCCCACGGAACTAGCTTACAAACCGTGAATGGGAAACATACCCCTCCGCCATCCTCAAGCGGGTCGGTACTCAACAGACCTTAGGGCAACAACAGTGGCTCCATTGCATGGAAAGAAAAGCTACACTATTGGTATATAAAACACGCCATTAAACACTTAAAACAATGAGAATATGGCATGAGTATAGAACGGAACGCATAAGCAATGGGCTGGGATCATAAGCAAACTGACGGGCAAGCGGCGGTCAGAGGCCCACGCGCTACTTGGAAGTGACGGTCGGAGACTGGTGCGTTACATCAAGAGTGACGCGCTGGTCTCCAGCCGTTACTCCCTCCCGAGTTCCGACTCACAGGTGCAGGGGGGAATGTGACGGTAGGGGCCCTGCGCGTCGCTTCCAAGCGGCGCGGTAGGTCACCGCCGTTACATCCTCCCGAGTACCAAACCCAAAAGCCCTGAAGGGGAGAGTGACGGTGGGGGTCCTATGCGTTGCTTCCAAGCGACGCGCGGGAACTCCGCCGTTACTTTCACCCGAGGCTTAAACCAACTAACAGCGTTCCAAAACGATAGCAGATGAAGCGACGTCCCAGTCTCAGCGCGTCGTTACAAGCGACGGCCGGTCGACAGACCGCCGGGCTCACCGCCTCACCGGGCTAACGGAAAACAACGAACGAGTAACGGATGGGGTTCCCACCGTTACTCTCCAAACGACGCCCCTCGATAGGCCGTTATTTGGGAAGCGACGCATCCATCTTGGACCGTCAGGCAAGTGACGGTTCCTGGCAGGACCGTCACTGCACCTGGGTTACGGGCGGGTACGGTTTATAAACCGAAGCCCTCCCGGACGGCTGAAAACACCGGGTATCGACGAAAAACCTGATAACCTGTCAAACCACGCATGCCAGACAACAATTTAACATCTAAATCTAGCACATGCAAGGCCTAAAACGCATTAAACTCAAGATTTAGGCTAAAACCCCAAAAATGGAAATATGAACATCATGCATGCTACAGGGTGCTAATCAACAAACAGGCTAAGGGAAACGATCCTAGCAAGATCGAGATTCCATCCCCCTACCTTTCGCAAGCCGAAACCGTCGAACGGGCCGCATGCAAGGAGGAAGAGCCACGGAGCTTCCACGCTCCACCTCGCTCCTACGATCACCGATCCACGCCGAAGTGGACACCCACGCGCACTACTCGACGCGAGGAATCCAACGGTGCCAACCTCGCCTCAATCCGATCTCGTTTCGCCCGAGTTCCCTAGGAGAGGGAGGGGACGATCGTGAGAAGAGAGAGAGGGAGAGGGTGAGAGTGAGATCGACGGGAAGGGAGAGAGAGAGAGAGGGAGAGGTTATAAAAAAATAAAATTAATATATATATAATATAATCATTATATATATAAAAATCTTATTAATTTCAATAACCCCCAATTAGCCCCAAATAAATCTGGAAAAATACCAGACAAATTCCTAAAAATCCAGGGAAAAAGTCGGAAATTCCAGAACAATTAATAGAACAAATACCACGAAGGATCCATTAAGGCACGGGCCTTACAGTCCCTCCCTCCTTACCGAAATTTCGCCCTCGAAATTTACAACAACCGAAAAGGAGGAAACTGAGAAAGGACTTATACCTCACTGGAGCAAGAAAGGAAAAAGCTGACGCATCTCATCTTCACGCTCCCAAGTAGACTCGTTACCAGAGTGACGCTGCCAAGCAACCCTTACCAGAGGAATAACCTTATTTCTCAACCGCTGCTCACGACGGTCTTCAATTCGGATAGGAAACTCTGGTGTGGACAAATCAGCAGTCACCTCGGGCCACACTGAATCATCGAGAACATGAGAAGCATCAGACACATATTTCCTCAACTGAGACACGTGGAACACATCATGAATAGCTTGCATGGCCGCCGGCAGTTGCAAACGATAAGCCACTGAACCAATAGCGTCAACAATCGGAAAAGGGCCAACATACCGCGGACTAAGCTTTCCACGCTTCCCAAACCTGGAAACACCTTTCATCGGAGATATTTTAACAAACACCATATCTCCAGGCTCAAATTGTAGTGGACGTCTGCGTTGATCTGCATAACTTTTCTGTCGACTCTGAGCCGTCAACAATCTCTGTCTGATCAGACGAACCACATCAGAACACTGCTGTACCATATCCGGTCCTGTCAACAGTCGGTCCCCATCATCAAACCAGTTCAGAGGAGTACGACAAGGACGACCATACAGCGCTTCATAAGGAGCCATGCCAATACTGGAGTGAAAACTATTATTATAAGCGAACTCAACAAGTGGCAAATGCTGACCCCACGACCCTTGCCAATCAAGGCAACACGATCTCAGCATGTCCTCCAAAGTCTGAATGGTTCTCTCTGACTGTCCATCTGACTGTGGGTGATACGCTGAACTGAAAGCTAACTCAGTGCCCAAAGCTTTCTGGAAACTACGCCAGAAGCCAGAAGTAAAATGCGGGTCACGATCTGACACAAGTGAAATAGGAATTCCATGCAGCGGCACGATCTTCTGCACATAGAGCTCGGCCAATCTCTGCACACTCCAAGTAACCTTAATTGGCAATAATCTGGCGGTTTTCGTCAATCTGTCGACAAGCAGCCAGATTCCATCAAAACATTGAGAAGTTCGAGGCAAACCCACCACAAAATCTGTAGTAACATGGTCCCATTTCCACATCGGAATCTCTAATGGCTGAAGCAGACCACCTGGCTTTTGATGTTCGGCTTTAACTAACTGACAAGTCAAGCACTTAGAAACAAAAATAGCCACGTCCTTCTTCATGCCGGGCCACCAGAACTGTTTCTTCAAATTCTGATACATCTTAGTGACACCAGGGTGAATAGCAAAACGGGAACCATGGGCTTCACTCAGAATCTCATTCCTTAAATCATCATCAACAGGAATATACAATCTGCCCTGGAAACTGACAACTAGCTCGTCATCAAATTCCACATCATATCTTGATATAACACGGGCCAAATCAGAATCAGCTTGCTGGGCTTCTAAAATCTGCTGATACAAAGCTGAACCCAAAACCAAGCTAGCACAAACTGCCATCTTCAGATCGGCAGGAATCTCTACACACAATGCCTCGCTCGAAAGCTGTTCCCACAATTTCCATTCGTGAAGCAACAAATGGCTGACCTGCACTTTCCTGCTCAAAGCATCGGCCACAACATTCATTTTACCTGGCTGATAGGAGAGTGTAAAGTCATAATCTTTCATATATTCCATCCATCGCCTCTGCCTGAGGTTCAGATCTTTATGGGAGAAAATATACTGTAAACTCTGATGATCAGTAAGAATCTGAAATTTCTCACCATACAGATAATGTCTCCAGATCTTCAAGGCAAAAATAACTGCAGCTAGCTCTAGATCATGAGTGGGATAATTCCCTTCATGCTGTTTCAATTGCCGAGATGCATATGCGATAACCTTACCATGTTGCATCAGCACTGCACCCAAACCTACTCGAGAAGCATCAGTACAAACTAGAAAACCACCCGAGTCGGAAGGCAAAGTCAACACTGGGGAAGAAGTCAATAGCCTTTTCAATTCAACAAAGCTAGCCTCACACTGATCCGACCAGACAAATGGCACATCCTTCCGTGTCAATTTAGTCATCGGTGCTGCAATCTTCGCAAAATCCTGAATGAATCTGCGGTAATACCCAGCCAATCCTAAAAAACTTCGTATCTCAGTGATGGTCCTCGGTCTCTGCCAACTCAACACGGCATCAATCTTTGCAGGGTCTACTGCCACTCCATCACCAGAAATCACATGGCCAAGAAAATGAATCTCCCGAAGCCAGAATTCACATTTACTGAGCTTCGCATAAAGCTCGTGATCTCTTAGAGTCTGCAGAACGATCCTCAAATGCTGCACATGATCATCAACAGAGGTAGAATATATCAAGATATCATCAACAAAGATCACCACAAACTGGTCCAGAAATGGACGAAAGATACGCTGCATTAGGTCCATGAAAGCTGCTGGGGCATTAGTCAAACCAAACGGCATGACTAAAAATTCAAAGTGACCATATCGAGTACTGAAAGCAGTCTTCTCTACATCAGATTCCCGGATCCGTAACTGAAAATAGCCAGACCGGAGATCAATCCGCGAAAAGACAGTAGCAGACTGTAACTGGTCAAACAAATCATCAATCCTGGGGAGCGGATACTTATTCTTGATAGTCGCCTGATTCAGCTGCCTGTAATCAATACAAAGCCTCAGGTTTCCATCTTTCTTTTTCACGAACAGCACTGGGGCACTCCACGGAGAAAAACTGGGACGAATATAACCTTTCTCCAATAACTCTAGTAGCTGTGCACGCAGTACTTTCAATTCAGCTGGAGCCATACGGTACGGCGGCTTTGCTAAGGGGCCAATACCTGGAATCAGTTCAATCACCATCTCAATCTCTCGCTCTAGGGGCAAGCCTGGCAACTCGTCAGGAAACACATCAGGGAACTCACAGACAACCGGAATATCACAGACATCCCGTCGTGGTTTTTCAACAGCCACTACTGAAGCAAGGAATCCCTGACAACCTGCGCTAAGCAACCTATAGGCTCGAATAGCAGAAATAATCATACGAGAAGATCGGGATCGAATACCTTGAAAATAAAAGACTGATTTTCCCTGGGGCTGAAAATAGACTTTCTTCGATCTGCAGTCAACCACAGCTCCATAATGCTCCAACCAATCCATTCCCAGAATAACATCATAATCTGCCAGCTGCAACGCATACAATCTTGCCGGTAACTGGTGATTATCAATCATCACAGGAGACTCATCCAAACACAGAGGAGTAACCATGAAATCTCCAGAAGGTAATTCCACAAATAACTCACAAGACAGCTCAGATGTCGGTTCCTCAATACAAGCCATGAAATCCTCAGAAATAAAAGAATGAGAAGCACCAGAATCAAATAAGACATGAGCTGAATGTTCATAAAGCATAATCGTACCTTCCACAAGATGAGACGCAACAGCATCAGCTCTTGTCAAATGAGAAACCTTGCCTTTCTGCTTCTTGGAACCAGCTGAAGATTGCTGAGAAGACGCCGACGCTTGAGAGAAAAATTGTTGTGGAGCTTGAGGTGCAAGAGGTCTAAACTGCGGCTGAGGTTGAGACAACTGAGGAGCTTGCAATTGAGTCAGCCTCAGCGGGCAATCCCGAACCACATGACCTGGCTGGTCACACCTGAAGCAAACAATAGGAAGAGAAAACGGCTGGCCCTTGTGATGACCACCGCATCTCCGACACGTCCACGGCTGACTAGCAGCTGAGCTCTGCCGAGTCTGAGAAGAAGGCGATGTCGGCTGCTGAACAGAATCTGTACCGGACGGCTGCTGAAAAAACTTCTTCTTCTTCTTGAACCTTTTAAACTTGGGCTTAGAAGGAGAGGAAGCACTGGAAACCTCTGACTGGACCGAAGGAACACCAGGCACGGGCTGTCGGTAAGTCTGCTGAACCTGAGCTACCGGCTGCACTGACCCTGCTTGGGGATATCCACCCGGTCTCGCCATCTCCAGCTCTAAAGCTACAGCTGTCTGACATGCAGTATCGAGATCCGCAACACGACTCGCTATCAGCGGCATCTTCAACTCTGGCCTCAACCCACGCAAAAATTGCTGGGTCTTCAAAGCTTCACTGGCCAGCACATGGGGCGCATACTGACCCAATTCCAAGAACTTATTCCTGTACTGAAGCACGGTCATATTGCCCTGAATCAATTCCATAAACTGATACATCTTATCCATCTGCAAGCAGGCAGGAGTATAGGCACGCTCAAAAGCAGCAACGAACTCTGCCCAAGTGATTTGCCGAAGAGGTCTGGAACGAAAGGAAATCTGCCACTCGGCTTTCCACCACGCAATGGATGTACCCTGGAGTTGAAAAGCAGCGAGCATGACTTTCTCATCTTCAGCACACTCCATCGAGACAAACACACGCTCTATCGCATCCAGCCATTGCCTCGCGACTTCTGGATCAGCTTGGCCATCGAAAGCAGGCGGATTGAACATCAGAAATTCCTTCAAAGCCTTGCCTCGACTGCCAGGCACTTCAGCTAGAACGATCGGCACTGGAGGAGCAACTGGAACGACAGGAACAGCGGGAACTGCAGGAGGAGGTGCAGAACCGCTATCTTCCCTGGGCGCATCTCGAGGAACACGAGGAGGTCTTCCTCGACGAGGCGGCATAACTATGCTGCCAAAAACACAATCAACAATAAAATCCATCAATCATACGGAAAACATCCTATGCCAGCATGAGACGACAACAGGACTAGCTCTGGACAAAGCGTCAATTCCAATTCTTTACGCAAATCCTCAACTCAAGCTCTGATACCATCTGTGACGACCTAGAGTTCAGGACACCGATATACCGATAACATCGATACACCGACGCCAAGAACTGGGGAGGCCACCCAAGAGGCTGATGAGGCCCCTGAAGGGTTAGTGGGGGTTAGCTGAGGAATATGCATAATTAATTGCGAATTGGGGCGCGCAATACAGTAAGTATTTAAGATTTAAACACAGGTGCGGAAGCAATTTAAAAATAACCAGAGTGATATATGTATAACTAGTCCAGAGTCACAAACACTAGTCCTCAAGGTACAACTACGTGGGGCATACCCCGGTAAAAGTACAACACGAGCCTCAAAAAGGTAGCTCGTGCGCAGCTGGCAGCTAGGAACGGTCCCGAAACAGCACACTAAAGTCCGGGAGACGGCGGGCGCGGCTCACCTGAAAGGAGAAGGGTGAGTCACAGCCAGACTTAGTAGGGGTCACGCGGATCCCTACCTCGCACTAAACAAGCAGACATGCATAAATAAAGCAATTAAAGCATGCATTTAAATAAACACACAGGCAATGGCATGAATAACCAACCACAAGAAAGCTGTAAACTCTCCTAAGCAAGTGTAATAGCTAACACATGCCACTACTAATTAAATGCAAGCGATTAAAGCTAAAACTACCAAATAGAAGGAGCTGTAACTAATCCAGACAACAAGGAAGGACAACCACTGGAGCAGAAACCAGAAGCGTCCACTGACGGCTTACACTGCGTCTCAAGCACTCGCAGTCGACGAAGCGACAAGCTAAGCGCGTAAACAGTACCAAACCAAGTGACCAGTCGGAGTGGCACCCGTCGGTGTCAGTCCACAGTCTCCGACCACGTGTGCACACACTGACTCTAGCCTGAGCCAGGCCCTCTAACTAGTTTTCTCCCTTGGCAGGACGCTACCATTGGCTGGGAGCCCACGGAACTAGCTTACAAACCGTGAATGGGAAACATACCCCTCCGCCATCCTCAAGCGGGTCGGTACTCAACAGACCTTAGGGCAACAACAGTGGCTCCATTGCATGGAAAGAAAAGCTACTCTATTGGTATATAAAACACGCCATTAAACACTTAAAACAATGAGAATATGGCATGAGTATAGAACGGAACGCATAAGCAATGGGCTGGGATCATAAGCAAACTGACGGGCAAGCGGCGGTCAGAGGCCCACGCGCTACTTGGAAGTGACGGTCGGAGACTGGTGCGTTACATCAAGTGTGACGCGCTGGTCTCCAGCCGTTACTCCCTCCCGAGTTCCGACTCACAGGTGCAGGGGGGAATGTGACGGTAGGGGCCCTGCGCGTCGCTTCCAAGCGGCGCGGTAGGTCACCGCCGTTACATCCTCCCGAGTACCAAACCCAAAAGCCCTGAAGGGGAGAGTGACGGTGGGGGTCCTATGCGTTGCTTCCAAGCGACGCGCGGGAACTCCGCCGTTACTTTCACCCGAGGCTCAAACCAACTAACAGCGTTCCAAAACGATAGCAGATGAAGCGACGCCCCTGTCTCGGCGCGTCGTTACAAGCGACGGCCGGTCGACAGACCGCCGGGCTCACCGCCTCACCGGGCTAACGGAAAACAACGAACGAGTAACGGATGGGGTTCCCACCGTTACTCTCCAAACGACGCCCCTCGATAGGCCGTTATTTGGGAAGCGACGCATCCATCTTGGACCGCCAGGCAAGTGACGGTTCCTGGCAGGACCGTCACTGCACCTGGGTTACGGGCGGGTACGGTTTATAAACCGAAGCCCTCCCGGACGGCTGAAAACGCCGGGTATCGACGAAAAACCTGATAACCTGTCAAACCACGCATGCCAGACAACAATTTAACATCTAAATCTAGCACATGCAAGGCCTAAAACGCATTAAACTCAAGATTTAGGCTAAAACCCCAAAAATGGAAATATGAACATCATGCATGCTACAGGGTGCTAATCAACAAACAGGCTAAGAGAAACGATCCTAGCAAGATCGAGATTCCATCCCCCTACCTTTCGCAAGCCGAAACCGTCGAACGGGCCGCATGCAAAGAGGAAGAGCCACGGAGCTTCCACGCTCCACCTCGCTCCTACGATCACCGATCCACGCCGAAGTGGACACCCACGCGCACTACTCGACGCGAGGAATCCAACGGTGCCAACCTCACCTCAATCCGATCTCGTTTCGCCCGAGTTCCCTAGGAGAGGGAGGGGACGATCGTGAGAAGAGAGAGAGGGAGAGGGTGAGAGTGAGATCGACGGGAAGGGAGAGAGAGAGAGAGAGGGAGAGGTTATAAAAAAATAAAATTAATATATATATAATATAATCATTATATATATATAAATCTTATTAATTTCAATAACCCCCAATTAGCCCCAAATAAATCTGGAAAAATACCAGACAAATTCCTAAAAATCCAGGAAAAAAAGTCGGAAAATCCAGAACGATTAATAGAACAAATACCACGAAGGATCCATTAAAGCACGGGCCTTACACAAGGGGCATAGGATGTGGGCTTGAGTTGTGAATTGATACAAAACTAGTAATATATATTTATTTATTTGTGCTCGTGCCGTGCCGTGCCGTGGTTTATACCCAAAATAATTTAGAAGAAAATTATATATATGTATTTTTTTCTTTGAACGCGCTGGCCCTGGCTTTTTAATTGAAATAATTTGAGAACGCGCTAGCACAAGCTAGCGCGACCTTGAAGATCGCGCTACCCTTGGGTAGCGCGTTCTGGAATAATTTTCCTTTTTAAAAAAAATATGTTTGACCCCGGAGGGCGGGAAAATACATTGTATGAACGCGCTATATCGGGCCAGCGCGTTCAGAACGCGCTACTGATGTATAGCGCGTTCTGGACCTGATGAAAAGACGGGAATACCCCTCCAATAAAATGACCATAACTTACTCATTTCATAACGGAATTTAACAAATGAGCTATCAATGGAAAGAGGACAGAAAAATGAACAAGATGGCATGATTTAATTGAAGTTTAGCCTAAGAGACACCTACCTTTAGACGGATCTAAAGAAATATCCCCAAATATAAGAAAACCCTTTGATCTTCCAAATCTTCCTTCAAATCTCCACCAATCTTCGCAGCAACGTATACTTAACCTCCAGGGATGGTTTGAGGGTCGAATGGGGTTCTATTTATAGGCAAAACTTGGCCAAATGTGTCAAGATTCCTTGCCTAACAATGCCAAACTTTCCAACTCCAGATTAGAAGAAAATTCTAATTTCTCCTCTTAACCTAGCCTCCATTTGGTGTGAAACCAATGTAAAAACGGCTGGTCCAATGTGGGCTGTTAGGTAAGGGTCGATTTTTGTACCAACCTTCTAGAAATTAGGTTATTATAATCCCTTAAATATCATACTAAACACATGTTACGAATTTAAGATTAATTTAACCTTTATTGAATCCTTTAACCATTAATTCGGCCCATTATGAATTATCCAATGGGCCAATTGTAATCCTAATCCATTACATGGACTTTTATTGGGCTTACTATGATTTATCTAAGGTTTAAAGCATTTAATATCTTTTTAATTCTAGTTAATTCAAGTAAATTTAATAATCTATCTTATTTCATATAGAAAAAATGTAATTTGATTATTACATGAAAATTTTAATTACATAATGAAAATGAAAATTTTATTTCTCATTTTTAAATTTTGGGTTTCTACATGACGCGTCTAGATGGCTGGACGCCTTCTTTTTATTATTTTTATATTTTTATTTTTGATTTCCGGTTTATGTGAAAGTATCTGAGAACGTGTCTTATCGAGGAGACGCGTTCATTAACGCGGACTGAGTTTTAACAGCCACGGTTTTCTTAGGAAAAATGTGAATACCCTTCAATAAAACGCTAATAACTTGCTCATTTCTCATTAAAATTTAGGGAAACATGTATCAATGGAAAGAGCATTGAAAAATACACAAGATAGCATGTTCTAATTGAAGTTTAGCCTGAGAGACACCTACCTTTGAGCAGATTTAAGGAAGAAGTAAGAAAATCCCCAATTTGATATGAAAACCCTTAATTCTCCAACTCTTTCCTTCAAATCTCCCTTAATCTTCAGAGTAGCATAGCCTAGGCCACCAATGATGATTTGAGGGTCGAATGTGGCTCTATTTATAGCCAAAACATGGCCAATTTTGTCAAAATTTCTTACCTAATTCCACCAAACCCATTAACTCCTAATTAGAAGAAAATTCATATTTCTCCTCTTCATCTAGCCTCAAATTGGTGTGAAACCAATGTAAAAATGACTAGTTTAAAGTTATAAGTTAGGTATGGGTTGATTTTTGAGTCAATCTTCTAGAAATTGGGTTATTTTAATCCCTTAAATGTCATATTAAACACATGTTACGAATTTAAGGTTATTTATCCTTTATTAAATCCTTTAATCCATTAATCCAACACATTATGGATTATCCAATGGGCCAATTGTGATCCTAGTCCATTATATGGACTTTTATTGGACTTACTATGATTTATCTAAGGCCTAAAGCAATTAATTTTCTATTTACTTCAAGTAAATTCAAGTAAATTCAATAAACTAACTTATTTCATATAGTAAAAATGTAATTTGATTATTTAATGAAAATTTTAATTATATAATGAAATTGAAATTTTTATGTCTCATTTTTAATTATTGGGTTTCTACATCCTCCCCCACTTAAAAGAATTTGGTCCTCCAAATTCACATTATATAACTAAAAGTCAAAGATTCGAGTAGAAAGGTTGAATTTCTAACCTGAGATTAAATCCGGATATTTCTTCTTGATGGATTCTTCTAATTCCCAGGTTGCTGCCTCGAATCCACGCTTACTCCATTGGACTTTCACCATCGGTATGGCCCGATTCCTCAGTTGGTGCAATTTTCGATCCAATATTTTGATCGGTCTTTCTTCATATGATAGGTCCTTTTGGAGTTTCAATTCTTCAAATTGAATCACATGTGATGGATCGTAGACGTAGTTCCTTAGCATGGATACATGGAATACGTCATGTACACCGGCCAATTGAGGAGGTAAAGCTAGCTTGTATGCTACTTCGCCGATTCACTCCAAAATCTCGAAAGGGCTGATAAATCTCGGACTTAGCTTTCCTTTGATGCCGAATCTTCTAATTCCTCGTATGGGTGAGATCTTTAAGAAGACATGCTCTCCCACTTGGAATTCAAGGTCTCTCCTCTGATTGTCGGCATAACTCTTTTACCGTGATTGAGCGACTTTCAATCTTTCTTGAATTAACTGGATTTTGCTAGTTGTATCTTGGACAATATCGGGACCAAGCAATCCCTTCTCTCCAACCTCGCTCCAGCATAGAGGCGATCTGCAGCTTCGGCCATAAAGAGCTTCGAATGGTGCCATTTGAATACTCGACTGATAGCTATTATTATAAGCGAACTCAGTCAATAGTAAATGTTCATGCCAACTACCGCCGAAGTCAATCATGCAGGCTCTCAACATATCTTCAATAATCTGATTCGTCCTCTCGGTTTGTCCATCCGTCTGAGGGTGAAAAGCCGTACTAAACCTTAGTCTAGTACCCATAGACGATTGTAAACCCTTCCAGAAATGAGAGGTGAATCTCGGATCTCGGTCTGAAATAATAGAGCTTGGAATACCGTGCAGCCTTACGATCTCCTTGATATAGAAGGAGGCTAGAACATCCACGGTCCATTTAATATTGATAGGTAAGAAGTGAGCAGACTTGGTTAATCGGTCCACAATTACCCATATAGCATCGAAATCACTTCGGGTCTTCGGTAATCCAACTATGAAGTCCATACCGATACTATCCCATTTCCATTCCGGTATTTCGAGAGGCTTGAGTTTACCAGTCGGTTTGAGGTGCTCGGCTTTAACTTGTTGACATACCAAGCATCGACTTACGAACTCGGCTACCTCTCTCTTCATATTCGGCCACCAGAATGTTCTCTTGAGGTCTTGCTACATTTTTGTAGCACCGGGGTGAATAGTGTACCTTGACCGATGTGCTTCCTCCAAGATGTTTCCCTTGATAGTAGAACAATCGGGTATACAAGTTCTTCCTTTGAATAATAACATTCCATCATCAGCCAGAAGGAAATCCGGTCGTTGATCTAGTTTCTCTTTAATTTCAACGATCATCGGATCATCATCTTGCCGTTCTTTAACTTCCGAGAGTAACTCGGGTTGGAGTCAAAAATTAGCAATAAAGACTCCACCTTCCTTCTCCTCCATATTGAGGTTTAAGTTGGCCATTTGCTCAAGTAGATGCCATTCTTTAACCATCATGCTCGATAATAAAGCCATTGGCTTCCTGCTAAGTGCATCAGCTACGGCATTGCCTTTTCTGGGATGATATTGTATAGAGAAATCAAAATCCTTTAAATATTCCAACCACCGTTTTTGTCTCATATTGAGCTCCTTTTGAGAGAATAAATATTTGAGACTCTTGTGATCAGAATACACCGTAAAGGCTTCGCCATAGAGTTAATGTCGCCAGATCTTCAAAGCAAAGACCACAGCTGCCAGTTCTAGGTCATGTACGGGATAATTTTCCTCGTGCTTCTTCAATTGCCGTGTGGAATAAGCTATGACCTTGCCATGTTATATTAATATGCAACCTAGGCCAATTCCAGATGCATCAGCATATACTTTAAATCCTCCTCCTTCCGTAAGTAATGTGAGAATAGGAGCAGTCGTCAGACAATCCTTTAAAGTTTGAAAGTTTTTCTCGCATTCCTTAGACTATATAAAAGGATTCTCCTTCCTTGTCAATCTTGTTAAAGATACTGCGATCTTTGAGAAATCCTTGATAAATCTTCGATAATAGCCAGCTGTTGTGCCCCTGTGGTTTTGATGATTGGTTGTTGATGTGAGTTAATCAAATGTTCAGTCATCTTGTTACTCAGTTTAGTTTAATATATTTTGATGTTCAGTCATGTTAACTGATGCATAAAGCATTCATTGCTACACTCTGTCTGCACAGTTGTCACTGCAGTGCGTCAACTCAGTGTGCCGATGCGTCGACCCTCTTGGTCATATTTGTATCTGTCCATACAGTAGTGCGTCAACTCCTTGAGCTGATGCGTCGACGCTTCAGTTCAGTTTCTTCATTTGATGAAGTCTATACATCATCAGTTGATCATCAAGAATATACGTTGCAGCGTCAACTCATTGGGCTGCAGCGTCAACTCAGCAAGTATGCACATCAGTATTCACATGCTAAGTCTGTACAGCCTACGTCTCATGCAGCGTCAACGCTGTGAGCATTCTCAAGACATTAGCGTCAACGCTATAAGTGTGTACATCGCTTTCACGTCACCAAGTCCATACATTTGTCCTCCTTCAAAGTCTGTACAGCCGCTGGTCTAGCTTCATGAAGTCTGTACATCAGACTGTTACAGGAAGTCTGTACATTGTCCGTCTTCCTTAGCGTCTTGATAGTTGATGTCTATACATTGGCCTCCATGCTCCTAAGTCTATACATTACTGTTCATGCATCAGTCTTCATAAGTCTGTACATTGGACTATCTCTCTCAGCGTCTCATGGCATGAGGTCTGTACACTCGAATTGCCCTTGATCTGGTCAAAGTGTATACACTCTCTCACTGTAGCTTTCAGCTATTCAAGTCTATACACTGGACTGTTAGGTCATGTCTATACAACGTGGGCTTCAGTTCTTCAAGCCTACACATCGACTGTTCATGCAAAGTCTAGACATTCGATCAAGTTTGTACATTGGTCTTGGCATATGCATTCATAAAGTATATACACTCTTCGGTTGACTTCAACTGAAGTATGTACATCGGCATGCATTACATCAAGTGTGTACATTGCATAGCATGTTGCGTCTAAGTCTATACATCATTGTAGCATGCACTTCATGAAGCCTATACATTCTCAGTCTTTGCACACATTCAGCCTGAAGTCTGTACAGCCTTGGCAAATGTTCCTAAGTCTATACATCAGTCCTCAAGTGTTACAAGTCTGTACATTGGCCATCAAAGCCCTCAAAGTCTGTACATCCTTCAAGACTCTCAAAGTCTGTACAGCCTGCTTTGTCGATTCAGATTTCAAAGTCTATACAGCATTCGTCTCAGCCACCGCCTCTTTCAGCGTCTCACGCTTGCAAAGTCAATACTCTGGTCGGTGGAACAAAGTCTGAACATCCTTCAATGAACTTCGAAGTCTATACATTGGGAGCCTTTTACCTACGTTCAGTTCTGAAGTTTGTACATCCTTCAATGAACTTTGAAGTCTATACACTGATTCATTGTTCATCGCCTTTGGGCATCAAAGTCTGTACATCGCCTTCAGACTTTCAAGTCTATACACTCCATGATCTTCCAAGGTTGTACATCCACAGTGTATCTTCAAAGTCTCACATTGTCTCACTCCGTCAAAGTCCATACATTTGTTTTCTCTTTAAGTCTGGACATTGGCTTCATATCATAGAGTCTGTACATTGGGTTCAACGTTAACATGAAGTCTGTACACTGGTTTCTCTGGCACGTTAACACTAAGTCTATACACTTCATTATTGTTGCTGAAGGGAACAGGGTCGACGCCTGAAGCTTAAAGCGTCCACGCATCAGTAGACGAAGCTTTCACGATGTCTTCTATTGCGTTAACGCCACAAGCAAGCAGCGTCGACGCAGCAGTTAAAGAAGCAGAAACTTTTACAAACGACAAAGCTTTCACGATATCTTCCACTGCGTCAACGCCATCAACAAGCAGCGTCGACGCAGCGGCTTAAGAGACGCCAGTATACAAATGTACATGTCTTCAATGCGTCAACGCAACATGCTGATAACGTCGACGCAGCACTCCCATCTGTTGAAGACTTGATCACTGGACTGCCGATACCGTTGTTGAGTCTTGTTGAATCTTTACATGTTTTGATGATGACAACACTATAAGTCTTAGTGGTCTTCAAAAATTATGTCTATGTGAAAATTTAACAAAAATATTTCTCTGTGAAAATTAACAAAGAACATGTTTGTTGAAGAATGAACCTTCATTTCACTTCAGGTATCTTTCAGGGACTGTATTCGTGTTGGTTGGCACCTCGTCTTGTTTTGTATATAACACCTCGTGTTGCTCTGCTTGTCTTAGTGTCGTTTTAGTTCTAGTACTGTTTGTATTTCCGACACGCCGTGTCGTCTTGTCTTACCACGTGTTGTTCATGTTTACTGTCCTCCAAGTCGTGCATCCGTGTTGTTTCCACTACATTTTGTGTCATTTGATCTTTACTTCGTGTTGTTTTCATCGTCTTCGTATCATTCTCCGTGTAGTGTGTGGTTCTGTCAAAGTTCACTTCGTGACACTTACTATTGTTCTTCGAGTCATCTTTATCGTGGTCTCACTGTTTCGACTTCATGTCGTTGTCAGTTCGTGTCTGTCTTATGTTGAAACCACACTTCGTGTTGGTTTCTGTTTTGATGAACTTCGAGTCGTTTCCCAGTGAACCCCGTGTTATTTTTAACTCCTGCGTCATCCTTGTCTTCACTCCGTGTCTATTTTCTGTTCTCATCATACTTAGTGTTGTTTTTCATTTCATGTCAACTTCACTTCGTGTCGTCTCACCTCGTGTCGTTTTTCCTCGTACTGGTCTCTCTGACTTCGTGTCTTTTTCCTTGTTTTCACTTCGTGTCGTTTTACTTCTTGTCTTTTTCACTTCGTGTCAAATCACTGTTCTGTCTTCGTGTTGTTTACAACTCCGTGTCAATTCTTGTACTTCATCTTGGTGTTGTTTTTCAACCCGTGTCGATTACTGTTTTGACTTCGTGTTGTTTTCAACCCGTGTCGATAACTGTCTCGCCTTCGTGCTATCTTCACCTCGTGTCAGTTATCTTGTTGCTTCTTCGTGTCGTTTTTTATTCTTCCCTGTCCTCGTGTCTTTCTTGTATTGAAACCATACTCAGTGTTGGTTTCTGTTCTTGTCTTCGTGTCTTCGCGTTGTTTTTCTGTCTACCTCGTAAAGGTCTCTTAGTAATGTTCATTGTGTCACCACTGTATCTCGTGTCGTTCTCTGTTTAGTACCTCTTGTCGTGTCCACTAACCTCATGCAGTTCTAGTTCTTATGGCACTCAATATTAATGGCTCTTATCTCGTTGCAGGTCCGAGGAAGAACATTCATCAGTGTCTGGGTGCACATGATCCGATACTGAAGGAACAAATACACCAAGGGCACGTGGCAGGAAGGTTCTGGATCGAGCGTGGGAGGCACACGCGTTTAGTGCCCTATCCATCTGCTGCCGCTATAAATAGAAACCTTCGCCCACCGATGAAGGGTGATCGGAGCTAAGAAAGAAAAGGCAGTGTTACAGAGAGCTCGATCCAGCAGAAGAAGAAAAAGGAAAAGAGAGAGAGATAGTGATCGTGTGAAAGAGGAAGAGAGTTTAAGAGAAAGAAAGAGAGAGAGAGAGTGAATGAGAAGAGTTTGTGGAGAAGAAGAAAGAAGCTTACCTGAAGATCTGTCCTCACTGGACCTTGGATCAGATCCAGGCCAGTCAGCTCCAGTGGGAGCCAAATTGTGCATCTCGTGTTTCAGCTTTCTGTTTTGCTGAAGTCATTTTTGTTTATTATTTTTCCTTTATTTTCTGGTTTGCTGTGCTTTTCGATCCTCTGGTCTGAGGTCGGGTTCTCTCCGGTTAGGAGGAAGGGAGATCTGATCTCCAGTTGCAAGTAGCTGGGAGCTACTTGTGGGTTCCCTCCGGTTTGGAGGAAGGGAGACTTGTCTCCAGTTCTGGGCTTGTGGATTCGAGTCCAGAGGTTCCCTCCAGTTTGGAGGAAGAGGGGAGGTTGTTCCCCTGGTCAAGCTGTGTGGCAGCAATTGTTTGCAGACTGAGTCTGCTTGGTTCTAGCGTGTTCTAGTGAAGCCTCACTCCGGTTGGGAGTGAGGGGTGGATGTAGGTCTGAAGGACCGAACCACCTAAAAATCTATTGAGCAGTGGCTTGATTGTCTGGTTTGCTTCCGCTAGATGCTTGAATAGGTGCGCTCAATGTGATTGTATTTGAGTTGAATAGAATTGGTTCTATTCTGTTTCTTTATCTAGCATCCGGTTTTTAAATTTGGCCATTATTCGTAGAAGGATTCATTCACCCCCCCCTCTGTATCCGGGCCAAGCACCCTAACAGTTGGTATCAGAGCGGGTGTCTGCTTACAAGGTCCAGCGACCTGCAGATTGATCTTGCAATCTTAGGTGCTTATTTCCTTTTAGTGCATAAATATTCTTGTGCGTTAATCTGTGTGTTCTCATGGCTCATCCACCGATCTTCAGTGGTATGCATTTTGATGCATGGTTCGCTGTTTTGAAGAATTATGTTAAATCTGTGAATCCAGACCTGTGGAAAGTAATTTCACATGGTCCTCATGAACTACCTAGGAAAAAGTCCAAATGGACTGACAGTCACAAATCCATGCATGAAGAAAATCAGATAGCAATAAATTTAATGAAGGCAGCTACTGATAGAGCTTTTCATTCATGTTTCTTTGAATCCAGTTCTGCTAAAGATATTTTGGATGCACTGAAGCGAACTTAGGAGATAGATGTGGACAGATGCATGATGGCCAACAGAAGAAATCAAAGTGCCAGCGATCAAGGCAGCAATCAAACTAAAGAAGATGATGATGATGAGGTAAATATCTTCGAGAATTTCTCTCTAGAAGATTGGGAGAATGCATATGCTGAACTATTTGAATCTCATGAACTGTTAAGAAAACAGTATAAAAAGTTGAAAAAGAGTATTCGGGTAGATAGTTCTAGCTCTCCATGTAAAAACTGTTCAAGTACGAAGAAATCTCATGATGCATGTCTGTCTGATAATCATATGTATAAAAACCAGAATGCAGAACTGAAGAAGGAACTTGAATGTGTTCACTCTGATCTGAACAATTTAAAATCCGAAGATGACTTCCTCAGAAAGCTCTCTAAAGAAAATGATGAACAACTAAAGAAACTTAAACGAGAGAATGAGTTGCTGATTGAAAAATTTAACGCCATAAAATCTGTAAACATAGAATTACAGAAAGATTTTGAAAAACAACAAAAGGAATTGAGGGAGTTTGAAGCTAGGAGAGAAAGCATGGTTAACTCAGAAGATCAGCTTCTAATAAATGAGCTAGTTCAAAATGATAAGCTTAAAGAAGAAGTTGAAAAATTAAAACTGTTAAACAGTGCCATGTCTGAAAGACTTCTCACATTAGAAAAAGGAAAAGCTATCTGTACAAACGAGACTGAAGAGGTAGATGAGCTAAGAAAGGAAACTGAAGAATACAAAACAGCTAACAAGGTTTTGAATGAAGCTGTCAATTGTAGTGAACAAGAGATCACTAGTTATGAAATACACATTGCATCTCTTGAAAATGAAATTCAGGATTTGAAAGCCTCCTTGTATAAATTTGTTGATGGGCAGAAAAACCTAGACAAGCTGTTAGGTGTAAAAGTCAATGTCAACAAGGAAGGACTGGGTTACAGTCCAGTCATGAGGAAGGTTGATGGAGCCAACCTGAAAACTGTCTTTGTCAAATTCTCTGAACAGGAAAAGCCTTCTATCTCATCTCCACCTCAGTACAAGGCTAATAAAATAGAAAAACAAAATAAAAATCATAAAACATCAAAAATTCAAAGGAACAATCTGCATGCTGAGAACTCATCAGATAAATGCCATGTTTTAAAGAAATCAAGTGGCTCATGTCATTATTGTGGTAAGTATGGACATCTAATGAGTAACTGTTTTGTGATGGAAAAAGATGACAACAAGCATGCTAGAAAATCTGTGTCTGGTCAGAAAAGGAATGTCACATGTTCTAATTGTGATAAAGTAGGACACACTACTGCTCATTGTTGGTTTGCAAGTAGTAAGAAAAATTCATGCTCATATC
Organism: Amorphophallus konjac; assembly: GCA_022559845.1. NCBI lineage: Eukaryota > Viridiplantae > Streptophyta > Magnoliopsida > Alismatales > Araceae > Amorphophallus > Amorphophallus konjac. The sequence continues at coordinate 245,175,192 of CM040125.1, forward strand.
ATACAAAACACTTTGCAAATCAGCATGTCTTTAACAAGAACCAGCACATTATATGTTTTAATTGCAACAAAATTGGTCACAAGGTCTCTGAATGCTGGTCAGGTTCTTTTAAAAGAAATTCTATCTCATGCTTTGAATGTGGAAAGTATGGCCACAGGGCCATTGATCGTTGGCATGCTCAAAGGAAAAATTTCAGTTCTGGAAAGTATAGATTCCCTGCTAGTACAAATGCTCTTAGAAAGAACAAAGTGGTTTTCAAAAGGAAAAACTTTGAATGTGCTGATTATGGAAAACAGTTTGGTAATGCAAATAACAGAAATTTCCATGCTAATGCACATACAATTCATGCTCATAATAATGTGCATAACCCAGATCTGAAAACTACTGCTCCTTGCTATCAAGTTAAAAATGTGCTAAGAAAACCTGCTAGGAGTGATAATGTCATGACAGGACCCAAGACTTCCTGGGTACCTGTTCGTGCAAAATAAACTTTGTTTTGCAGGTGTACCTTGGGACTGGAATAAAAGGGGAAATGATCCAAGGCACTCAAGAATGAAAACCCCATTCTCACAATTTTCAGGTAATCTCTCTACATGTCCCATTTTGAAACTTACTGCATAACTGGTTTGATGTATTCTTGCTTATCTTGCTCTTACTTTTATCTAGTGCATGCATATTGAATCTGTTCTTGCATATTCATTCACCATCTGCAAGTTGCATTATTTCCTAAACATGCACTCTGAAAAATTCATGAAAATCTGAATTGCTGATAAGATTGTTAAGTTTACCATGTTATTCATGACCTCTATGGTATATCAAATGGTAAGCTACCAAAGGCAGGAAAATCTGTCCGGAGGTCCTTACTATGTGTGAGGTGGTCTTTCAGACCAAATGCTCCGCCTAGTACCGTAAGTCATTTGGTTGATCAGGGGAGCCAGTATGTGCATGATTCACATCTCACATGTTTAACTGTCTTGGCAAACACTGCATTCAATAAAAAATTAATACCTCCAAGAGTCGTGTGTGAGATGTCCTTGAGTGGGCTGAAAAGGAGCTTGTCAGGCCATTTGGTTTCTGAGGGCCGATGCAGTTTATGTGGTATTAAGATCTGTCATCTCATGAGGTTGCAGTTTGCTGCTCAAGTGCTTCTCTGGATGTGAGACAGAACCTCCTCAAGAATTCTATATTTGGATGTGTCCTTAGTGCCTATTGTCTTGAGTGCTCTCTCACTTGTTGGCTTGCTGATAGGAGTGCTACTCATCTCATTTCATCTCTCTCTATTCAATGAGCCACCTCATTATCTCTCACCTCTCACTATTGGTTCAGATTCTCTCTCGAAGAAATTATGGTTTCTGTCTTCTTGCTCTTATCAGATAAGATCTGTATACCTTAAACCACCCTATATCAAGTGTAACAATCTACACCCGTTAATAAAGAACTTCAATGTTTGGGGGTTATATTTGGTCCTTGATCCTTCTAAGTTATCTTCTCAAGTGTTGATCAACATATTATAAAACTTCCTGTTAAATGAGAAAAACTTATTGAGGATCTCGACTTAACTGAAACTTATGTGAAGAGAGCTCTGAGATAAAAAATTGTGTTAAGTAAGATGTTTTTTTTTTCTAAAATCATGAGAAGTGCTACCAGGGAATACGCCATTATTTGTGGCAGAGCAATGGCTTTTGTGGAGAAATAGACACTCTAGATCAATAAAGTCCAGAGTCTCTGTCATGATACAATTAGCTATCTCTGTGTAGAAATGTTAAAAGAAAAAAAAAGAAAAAAAAATCCTCAAAAGAAAAAAAAATATCATTGGCATAAAGGTAGTTCGTCCTGAGTAACCAGGGTTTCTGGTGTCTGATAAACATGTCTCCTTGTGTAAAAAAGGACTATACTACCTTGTGTTCAACAAATTGGTTGACCCTGTATGCCTTCTCATCCATTTAATGAAGAAATGATTTCTGCTTGACATTGATGTGTTATTTCGTTGCTTGACAAACATAAGGTGCAATTTAATCGTGTCTCTCTCTAGGTTAAGCAACTTTAACAGCTAAATTTTGTAATTATGCTGATTTAATATCTTGAGTTAACTGACCTTGGTTTTTGGAAAAATATAACCCGTCCACATATTGAAGGGCTAACTTTAATATGGTGTAGCTGCGTTACATCAGAACTAAGGGTATTTTGGGTATTTACAGAAAAAGTGTGATAAGAGTAAAAAGCTACTCGACAACACATTTTTTGTTTCTCACGCCTTCAACCTCAAACCCTTTATTTCCTCTTGTCGCTTCCTATTCATCCTCGTGCCGCTCCACCTTGAGCGTCTTCTTCAAACCTATCTCCATCTCTTCCCGCTCACCTTCTTCCCCCCACAGAGGTCCATTCCTCTCTTCTGTCTAGCATCGCGTCCTATAGCAGCCTGCAAGAGAGAGTTGATACTCTGAAAGTTCCGGCAGATGGATCAGCAAAGGTCAGCAGCTCCGGGTGACAGGAAGAGGAAGGGAAAAGAAATTGTTGAAGAGCCTTCATCTAAGCAACAGAGATGTCTTGAGCCAGAACCTGCTGCGGAAGTATCTTCCGAACAAGGTACCAGGATGTCTCAATCTACCGTGTTCGTAGAAAGTGGGAAAATCATTCCTCCTAGATTAATAGATTTCGGAGATGAAACTTTGGTCTCGAAGTTCCCAGAACTGCTGAAAATCTTTGAATTTCAGGAGTGGAGAAATTTCCTAGAAAATCACCGTGTCTTTTACCCTAGGCCGGTAATGGAATTTTACAATAACTTGTCCTTGAGCCGAGACAAGTCTGCCTTAGTATCATCTGTTAAAGGAGTCGAGTTAACTGTTACATGTGAGTCCCTCCACAAAGCCCTCTGTGTTCCAGATAAAGGGGAGGTTGAGGGAAGCTTTCGATACAGTCTCCATGAAGCCTTCTCAGTCATTACTGGTAAACCCAGTAACATTCATGATAAGGGGCAGTTGAAGCTAAAAGCTTATCAGACATCGTCATTTCCTCCTCTTCACAAGCTCCTTCAGAATGTCATCGCGTCCATTATCACCCCACAGACTGGGGCTAGAGGAAGAATAACAGACACACAGAGATTTCTACTGTTTTGTCTGATTCAAAATGTAAAGATTTGTCTGCCAGAGATTATTTTTTCGGTCATGAAGGGATGCATTGGATCCAAGAGACATCTTCCCTATGCCGCCCATCTGACTGAGATATTCAAGCACTCTGATATTTGCTTGGATGGAGAGGCCGCATCAGAAGTGAAGGCCAGAAACATTTTTAATATGAACTTTGTTTCAGTATTTTTGGGGTTAGAGGACTCCTCTATGGTGGGACAAGCTAAGGTCCAAAAGGCCAGGGAATCACAATCTCAGGGGGAGCATTTAGAAGATTTTCAAGTCTTAGCCCAAGCTGGTGAGCAATTGGTTTCTGAGATTGCTCAACAGGAAACACCAGCTGAACCACCAGTGTCTACCTTGCCAGCTGCACCCATCGAAGTACCCTTCTCATTTCAGAGGCTAGTTGAGGCTGCATCTGAGGACATCAGATTGTCTGACGAAAGCATTCAAACAGATCTAGATGCAACCATTGCTGGGCTATTTGATTCGTTTGGGAAGACATCTGAAGAGGCAATAGTGCCTGAAGAACAGCCAGCTAAAGAGCAAGACAGTACTGATCAAGATCTTTCTGTTTTTGTTAATGAAATTTTAAGAGCAACTGTTGAGCGAAGCTTGGAAGAGGCTACCAACTTGGTCGTATCTGAAAGTCTTGAGCAGGCCTTTGTTGGCAGCCCTGCAGATCAGGAACTCATGGAAGATAGAGAAAAGGTTCCTGTCATAGAACTAGATACAGAATCTTCAAGTGAAGAAGAGGAACCTGAAGATGTATTCCCTCAGAAAGAAACTCAAGCTGAAGATGAAGTTCAGGTCCCAGCTGAGAGCAGTCAAATGCCAGTACAAGAGGAAGCAGCTGAGAGAACTACACCTGGCAGTGAATTTTTTGGTACACCTCTAGGTCCACCTAGACTCTTATCTGCAGAGGCACCCAACATTGAATCTACTCGGGCGCCCAACATTGAAGAGCTTCTCATAAACCTGACTCAGCAGATGCAAAAACAAGACAAGAAATTAGATGATCTGCTTACATTTGTCACTCTCAACATTAATCAGGTACATACCAGATTACTGAAGCTTGAGATATCTCTCCTCACTTAATGGAGACGATTCCTTCTAAACAAAAGGGCTTCAGATGATGCAATCAAATCCTTGATGGAAGGATTACAGGAGATTTGTTCAAAAATTGCAAAAGCTCTGAGAGAGTCACATGATGTTAATATTTCCTCCTTCAAGATGTCTTCTACCATAATAGATCATTGCTATGAGATCAGAACAGCTTTAGAATTGTTGAAGAAGTCTTCAAGTGCCCTAGGTCCAGGTATTCAGCAAATCTATGATAAGTTGGTCGCCTTCATAACAGAAATGACAACTCTGACTGACAGATATGAAACTGTCAGTGTTCGCCAAGACGACATTATTTCTGAAGTGGCAAATGTCAGAAGCACTGTGGCGTATTGGCTTGCTGAGCTATCAAATGATTTAAAGGAATTTCAGTCTATCTTGGGTTCAACACCTGGTCACGCCTCTTCCAGCAGAACTCCACCTCAAGAACATTCTTCTGCTTCTCCAAGGGGGAGACCACCTCAAGGCAGGACGCGTGGCCCCTCTAGCAGACAAGCCAGATACTTTTCCTGAAAAGACTATGCTCTGTATTTTGTTGCCCTTTTGAGGCCTTCTCTCTCAGACTCTTGGACAAATTCATTTCACCCATATCATTTGCATTGTTGCATTCTTCTTGTTTTCATTTTTTTTGATGATGTCAAAGGGGGAGAAATCAGGAAAAATGTTTGTTAAAAATGTTTGTTATATTCATTTGCGAATGGCTATTTAGTGTTTTTCCTTCTCTGCAAAGACTCAAGACTCATAGTGTTGCCATCCATCAAAAAGGGGGAGATTGTTGAGTCTTGTTGAATCTTTACATGTTTTGATGATGACAACACTATAAGTCTTAGTGGTCTTCAAAAATTATGTCTATGTGAAAATTTAACAAAAATATTTCTCTGTGAAAATTAACAAAGAACATGTTTGTTGAAGAATGAACCTTCATTTCACTTCAGGTATCTTTCAGGGACTGTATTCGTGTTGGTTGGCACCTCGTCTTGTTTTGTATATAACACCTCGTGTTTCTCTGCTTGTCTTAGTGTCGTTTTAGTTCTAGTACTGTTTGTATTTCCGACACGCCGTGTCGTCTTCTCTTACCACATGTTGTTCATGTTTACTGTCCTTCAAGTCGTGCGTCCGTGTTGTTTCCACTACATTTTGTGTCATTTGATCTTTACTTCGTGTTGTTTTCATCGTCTTCGTATCATTCTCCGTGTAGTGTGTGGTTCTGTCAAAGTTCACTTCGTGACACTTACTGTTGTTCTTCGAGTCATCTTTATCGTGGTCTCACTGTTTCGACTTCGTGTCGTTGTCAGTTCGTGTCTGTCTTATGTTGAAACCACACTTTGTGTTGGTTTCTGTTTTGATGAACTTCGAGTCGTTTCCCAGTGAACCCCGTGTTGTTTTTAACTCCTGCGTCATCCTTGTCTTCACTCCGTGTCTATTTTCTGTTCTCATCATACTTAGTGTTGTTTTTCATTTCATGTCAACTTCACTTCGTGTCGTCTCACCTCGTGTCATTTTTCCTCGTACTGGTCTCTCTGACTTCGTGTCTTTTTCCTTGTTTTCACTTCGTGTCGTTTTACTTCTTGTCTTTTTCAGTTCGTGTCAAATCACTGTTCTGTCTTCGTGTTGTTTACAACTCCGTGTCAATTCTTGTACTTCATCTTGGTGTTGTTTTTCAACCCATGTTGATTACCGTTTTGACTTCGTGTTGTTTTCAACCCGTGTCGATAACTGTCTCGCCTTCGTGCTATCTTCACCTCGTGTCAGTTATCTTGTTGCTTCTTCGTGTCGTTTTTTTATTCTTCCCTGTCCTCGTGTCTTTCTTGTATTGAAACCATACTCAGTGTTGGTTTCTGTTCTTGTCTTCGTGTCTTCGCGTTGTTTTTCTATCTACCTCGTAAAGGTCTCTTAGTAATGTTCATTGTGTCACCACTGTATCTCGTGTCGTTCTCTGTTTAGTACCTCTTGTCGTGTCCACTAACCTCATGCAGTTCTAGTTCTTATGGCACTCAATATTAATGGCTCTTATCTCGTTGCAGGTCCGAGGAAGAACATTCATCAGTGTCTGGGTGCACATGATCCGATACTGAAGGAACAAATACACCAAGGGCACGTGGCAGGAAGGTTCTGGATCGAGCGTGGGAGGCACACGCGTTTAGTGCCCTATCCATCTGCTGCCGCTATAAATAGAAACCTTCGCCCACCGATGAAGGGTGATCGGAGCTAAGAAAGAAAAGGCAGTGTTACAGAGAGCTCGATCCAGCAAAAGAAGAAAAAGGAAAAGAGAGAGAGATAGTGATCGTGTGAAAGAGGAAGAGAGTTTACGAGAAAGAAAGAGAGAGAGAGAGTGAATGAGAAGAGTTTGTGGAGAAGAAGAAAGAAGCTTACCTGAAGATCTGTCCTCACTGGACCTTGGATCAGATCTAGGCCAGTCAGCTCCAGTGGGAGCCAAATTGTGCATCTCGTGTTTCAGCTTTCTGTTTTGCTGAAGTCATTTTTGTTTATTATTTTTCCTTTATTTTCTGGTTTGCTGTGCTTTTCGATCCTCTGGTCTGAGGTCGGGTTCCCTCCGGTTAGGAGGAAGGGAGATCTGATCTCCAGTTGCAAGTAGCTGGGAGCTACTTGTGGGTTCCCTCCGGTTTGGAGGAAGGGAGACTTGTCTCCAGTTCTGGGCTTGTGGATTCGAGTCCAGAGGTTCCCTCCAGTTTGGAGGAAGAGGGGAGGTTGTTCCCCTGGTCAAGCTGTGTGGCAGCAATTGTTTGCAGACTGAGTCTGCTTGGTTCTAGCGTGTTCTAGTGAAGCCTCACTCCGGTTGGGAGTGAGGGGTGGATGTAGGTCTGAAGGACCGAACCACCTAAAAATCTATTGAGCAGTGGCTTGATTGTCTAGTTTGCTTCCGCTAGATGCTTGAATAGGTGCGCTCAATGTGATTGTATTTGAGTTGAATGGAATTGGTTCTATTCTGTTTCTTTATCTAGCATCCGGTTTTTAAATTTGGCCATTATTCGTAGAAGGATTCATTCACCCCCCCCTCTGTATCCGGGCCAAGCACACTAACAACCGTTGCGTCAACGCAGCAGGCTGATGGAGTCGACGCAGCGGTTAAAAAGTTTGAAGATCTCTGATGGCTGCGTCAACTCTTTGGAGCAAGTGAGTTGACGCCATCTAACTCTAGTTGCTGAGCGTACTGGTGCTGGGCACGTGATCCGAGGATAAGGAGAGTGCCCAGATGAGGACACGTGTTCTGACAGCCTGCTGGATGCTGCCACGTGGTCCGAATTCTTAGGGCGGGAACTGTGGAAGCCACACGCGCCCTGCTGCTGCTGCTGGTATATAATGGAGCCTTCGTCTTCAGATGAAGGTTGATCGATAGAAAAAGCCTGGAGAGCAGAAAAGCCCTTCGATCCAGAAAAAGAAAAGCAGAAGTAAAAAGAGAAAAAGAGAGAGCTCACGAGTGAGAGAAGGAAGCAGAGAAGAAAAGGAAGAGAAAGAAGAAGAGAGAACGAGAGATAGGAAGCTTCATCTGAAGATCTATCTTCACTGGACCGTGGATCAGATCCAGGCCAGTCAGCTCTGTTGAGAGCCATATTGTGCATTTCGTCTTTCAGCTTTCTGTTTGCTGAAGTTATTTTCATTTCGTGTTTTTGTTTCTCCATTTTCATTTGGTTATCTTGTTCTTCCGATTGCCCTGCTGGGGATCGGGTTCCTCCTGTTGGTTCAGGAGAAGGGAGATCTGATCTCCGGGTTGCAAGTGACAGGTTGTCACTTGTGGGTTCCCTCTGGTTAGAGGAAGGGAGGCTAGTCCTCCGGTTCTGGGCTTGTGGTTGCGAGTCCAGTGGTCCCTCCTGGTCTGGAGGAAGAGAGGTCTTCGACCTCTAGTTTCCTTGTGACTGGGAGTCACTTGGGTGTCCCTCCGTTTGGGAGGAAGAGGGGAGGCTGTTCCCCTAGTCAAGCTGTGTGGCAACAACTGTTTGCTGACTAAGTCTACGTTCTAGCTTGAGCTAGTGGAAGCCTCACTCCGATTGGGAGTGAGGGGTGGATGTAGGTCTGTGGACCGAACCACCTAAAAATCTATTGTGCAGTGGTTTGATTGTTTGCTTTGCTTCCGCTAGATGCTTGAATAGGCACGCTCCAAGTGTTTGTATTTGAGTTGAATCGAATTGGTTCTATTCTGTGTCTATCTCTAGCATCCAAGTTTTTGTTTGGCCATTATACATAGAAGGATACATTCACCCCCCTCTGTATCCGGGCCTAGCACCCTAACAGTTGGTATCAGAGCGGGTGTCTGCATACAAGGTCCAGCGACCTGCAGATCGATCTTGCATTCTTAGGTGCTAATTTGTTTTAGTGCATCAATATTCTTGTTGCATTGAATCTATCAGCTATCTGTTTCAATGGCTTGTCCACCCGTCTTTAGTGGTTCTGATTTCAACCAGTGGCACAGTGCTTTACGTAGTTATGTTAAATCAGTGAATCCAGACCTATGGAAAGTAATTTCACATGGTCCTCATGAATTACCAAAGAAAAAGTCCAAATGGACTGACAGTCACGAATCAATGTATGAGGAGAATCAGACAGCTATAAATCTGATGAAAGCAGCCACTGACAAAGCCTTTCACTCATGTTTCCTTGATTGCAGATCTGCAAGGGATATGTTGGAAATGATGAAGAGAGCTGGGAAAGGAAATCAAACAAGCTGCATGATGGCTGACAGAAGCAATCAAAGCAGCAGCCAAAATGAAGATGATGATGATGAGGTAAATCTCTTCGAGAATTTTTCTCTTGATGATTGGGAGGATGCATATGCTGAATTGTTAGAGTCACATGAGAGCTTAAGAAAACAGTATAAAAAGTTGAAGAAGGGTACTCGGGTAGATAGTTCTAGCTCTCCATGTGAAAATTGTTCAAGTACGAAGCAATTTCATGATGCATGTCTGTCTGATAATCATATGTATAAAAATCAGAATGCAAAACTGAAGAAGGAACTTGAATGTGTTTACTCTGAACTAAACAAGCTAAAATCTGAAGATGAATCTCTCAGAAAACTCTCCAAAGAAGATGAAGAAGAATCAGAGAAACTTAAGCAGGAGAAAAACTTGCTTGCTGAAAAACATGAAGCCATCAAATCTGTGAATGTGGAATTACAGAAAAACATTGAAGAAAAGGAAAAAGATTTGAAGGATTTCAAGGCTGGAAGAAAACTTGAAATTAGCTCAGAAGATCAGACCTTGATAAATGAGATAATTCAGAATGACAAACTTAAGGAAGAAAATGAGAAGTTAAAAATTCTGAACTCCACTATGTCAGAGAGACTTCTAGCTTTAGAAAGAGGAAAAAGTATTTGCTTTGAAGATTCTGATAAACTGAGCAATCAGAGAAAGGAAATTGAAGAATACAAAACAGCTAACAAGGTTTTGAATGAAGCTGTCAATTGTAGTGAACAAGAGATTGCTAGTTATGAAATGCACATTGCATCTCTTGAAAATTAAATTCAGGATTTGAAAGTTTCATTGTCTAAATTTGTTGCTGTGCAGAAAAACCTAGACAAGCTACTAGGTATAAAAATCAACCCTAGGAAGGAAGGGCTGGGCTACAATAAGATAAACAAGAAGGAACTTCAGAACAAAGTTATGCCATCTTTTGTAAGTGGTTCAGATGTAGCCACCACCTCCAAAGATAAACAGTCCATTGCTCAGAAAATGTTGGGAGCAAAGGATAATTTTAAGAAAGAGGGACAAGGCTACAGTCTAGTCATGAGGAAGGTTAATGGATCCAATTTGAAAACTATTTTTGTTAAATCTTCTGAACAGGAAAAGCCTTCTACTTCATCTCCACCTCGGTACAAGGCTAAGAAAATAGAAAAATAAAATAAAAATCATAAAATATCAAAAATTCAAAGGAACAATCTGCATGCTAAAAACTCATCAGATAAATGCCATGTTTTTAAGAAATCAAATGGCTCATGTCATTATTGTGGTAAGTATGGACATCTTATGAGTAACTGTTTTGTGATGAAAAAGGATGACAAAAAGTATGCTAGAAAATCTGTGTCTGGTCAGAAAAAGAGTGTCACAAGTTCTAATTGTGATAAAGTAGGACACACTACTGCTCATTGCTGGTTTGCAAGTAGTAAGGAAAAATCATGTTCATATCATACAAAACACTTTACAAATCAGCATGTCGTTAACAAGAACAAATCTGTTTCAAAGAACCAGCACATCATATGTTTTAATTGCAACAAAATTGGTCACAAGGCCTCTGAATGCTGGTCAGGTTCTTTTAGAAGAAAGTCCACTTTCTGCTCTCACTGTGGAAAGCATGGCCACAGGTCCATTGATTGTTGGCATGCTCAGGGTAGAAAATTCAATTCTAAAACTGTTAAATTCCCTGCAAGTACAAATGCTCTCAGAAAGAATAAAGTTGTTTTCAAAATGAAAAACTTTGAATGTTTTGATTATGGAAAACAGTTTGGTCATACAAATAGCAGAAATTTCCATGCTAATGCACATACAATTCATGTTCATAATGATGTGCATAAAGAAAACCTAAATCCTATTTTCTCATGCTATAACTGTGGAAAGCCAGGTCACAGGGCTGCAACCTGTTGGCTGGCAGGACATCAAAACCAAACTGGTCTTGGCAAACAGAATGTTTATTCTGTTAACAAGGAGTCTCATGTATATGCACATAGAGTTCATGCTAACAAGAATGTGCATAAATCAGGTCTGAAAACTGCTGCTCCTTGCTATCAAGTTAAAAATATGCTGAGAAAACCTGCTAGAAATGATACTGTCATGTCAGGACCCAAGACTTCTTGGGTACCTATTTTTACAAAATAACGTTGCTATGCAGGTGTGCCTTCGGACTGGAAAAAAAGGGGTAATGATCCAAGGCACTCAAGAATGAAAAACCCCATTCTCACACTTTTCAGGTAATCTCTCTGCATTTCCCATTTTGAAACTCATTGCATATCTGGTCTGATGTATTCTTGCATATCCCATTCTTAGTTTCATCTACTGCATGACATACTAAATCTATTTTTTGCATAATCATTCTTCATCTGCATTGTCTGAATTGATGCCTCTGAACTCTACTCATCTGAAGTGCATATATGTGATTTGCATGTATAGTACATTGGAAAACCTGAACTGCATTTGAATGCTGTTTGAAAACTGTCTGTTGCATAACTCATTGAAAAACCTGAATTGCATATAGGATTGTTGATTTTACCTTGTTATTCATGACCTCGATGGTATATCAAATGGTAAGCTACCAAAAGGTAGGGAAATCTGTCCGGAGGTCCTTACTATGTGAGAGCTGGTCTTTTAGACCAAGTGCTCTGCCTAGTACCATGGGTCATGTTGCTTGATAGGGCAGTCTGAATGTGCATGAATCATTTGGTATCATATGTTCAATTTTCAGTGCAAGCATTGCATGTTTTCAGGGGGAGTTAGTTGTATTTCCTTGCATAGCATTCAATGTTAAGACTTTGCATGTCCCTGCATACATATAGTGCATTGCATCTCCCTATATTGAAAATGCCAAAAAGAGAGTTTGAATGCATATTGTGAGGGGGAGTCATTGCATTGCATATAGGTTGTCAAATGCATACATGTGTCAGAACTCATTGCATATTCTCTCTTACTGATTTTGTTGACAAACCTTAATCATATTCTGAAAACTTTGAGCTTCACAATCTCTCTTAACAATTGGTATTCCTCCTATCAATTGGTATAATTCGGGTTCAGAATTCAATCAGTCCTTCATGAAGATTTCAATGGGCTATCTCAATCATAAATCTGAAAACTTTTGAACTAGAAATCTTCTGTTATACGTTTTTTATGAATGTCTGAAATAACTCATGTGGTTTAAGTTTAATGTTCATGGAGTTTGACTTTAAAATCTCTTAAAAATATCTGAAGCATGCTTAATAAATCTTAACCATCTGCTTCATGATGTGTCTTGTAAAATCTTCTGAAATCTGCATTTTTGAATACATGACTTTAATTGGTTAAGTACATGAAACTATTATTGATTTGAAGCAAATGAATGTCTCTGAAATGTCTAAAGGGTAATATCTGTCAGAGCAATGACATTGGTCACTGAGAAACACAAGTCCAAAGGACTGTGTCATGAGGTGCCGTAGTTAACTCTGTAAAATAAAATTCATTAAAAATTAGGCAGAGCAATGGCATGCACACTGAGAAATACAACTCACTCATCCAGAAATGATTTCGAGTGTGTCATGATGTGTAAATGCTAACTCTGTTCATACAAAGCATGACTATTAGTCACACTAAGTGCTTAGGGATATTGGCCTCTGATCAAGGTATATCCTCTAGTTACAAGGTGTGAACTGAACTAGAGTGCTCGTAAAATTGTAGTAAGAAAATTGTTGAACAAATTGAAATACATGAATATTGATGCTAAAATCAAATTGCTACAACCCTAGACAAATTCATATGACTTCATAATTACTTGATTTCAATACAAATGCATGTAATTCCGAAAGAAGTTAATAATTTTGATTGTGTAAGAGAAAGGGAGATTTATCAAGATAAATATGAGGGCTTGGTTCATTTTTATTAAACCCTGGTTTTAGATATCAATACAGAATTTTATTGATAAACTCTACATACATCATGTTTAAACCATGTTGTTCAATAAAGCTCATTCATAAGCCCTTATAATGGAAGACTTTGAAAACTTATGTTTTAAATTTATGAGATTGATATCTCTCTGAAAATCTGACTGAATTTTCTGAGATTGAAGCTTCCTTAAAAATCTGGCTGAATTTCTTCTGCTCATGTTATTGGTTCATTGACCTGAACTTCTCCTTGTTTGCCCCTGTGGTCTCCTTCTCATCTATCTCATAAGATTCCACTTATTCAGGGGGAGCATTCCTTGTCATAATGAATCATGTTCATATCATTTGTGACCTTGCATTCATATACTCAGGGGGAAGTATTACATTTCTTGCTGCATCTACATCTACCATGGTTTATTTTGATTATACCAAAGGGGGAGATTGTTTGCCAAAGAGGGAGAAATTGACTGAACTTTTATACATGCCTTAATTTCTCAAATTCTTTTCTTTTTGATGAAGTCAAAGGGGGAGAATAATTTGAGTCTTCAGAATGCCTCACATCATCAGAATGACTCAATGTATTGAAAGTGTTGCCATCATCAAAAAGGGGGAGATTGTTGTGCCCCTGTGGTTTTGATGATTAGTTGTTGATGTGAGTTAATCAAATGTTCAGTCATCTTGCTGCTCAGTTTAGTTTAATATATTTTGATGTTCAGTCATGTTAACTGATGCATAAAGCATTCATTGCTACACTCTATTTTCACAGTTGTCACTGCAGTGCGTCAACTCAGTGTGCCGATGCGTCGACCCCTTGGTCATATTTGTATCTGTCCATACAGTAGTGCGTCAACTCCTTGAGTTGATGCGTCGACGCTTCAGTTCAGTTTCTTCATTTGATGAAGTCTATACATCATCAGTTGATCATCAAGAATATACGTTGCAACGTCAACTCAGCAAGTATGCACATCAATCTTCACATGCTAAGTCTGTACAGCCTACGTCTCATGCAGCGTCAACGCTGTGAGCATTCTCAAGACATTAGCGTCAACGCTATAAGTGTGTACATCGCTTTCACGTCACCAAGTCCATACATTTGTCCTCCTTCAAAGTCTGTACAACCGCTGGTCTAGCTTCATGAAGTCTGTACATCAGACTGTTACAGGAAGTTTGTACATTGTCCGTCTTCCTTAGCGTCTTGATAGTTGATGTCTATACATTGGCCTCCATGCTCCTAAGTCTATGCATTACTGTTCATGCATCAGTCTTCATAAGTCTATACATTGGACTGTCTCTCTCAGCGTCTCATGGCATGAGGTCTGTACACTCGAATTGCCCTTGATCTGGTCAAAGTGTATACACTCTCTCACTGTAGCTTTCAGCTATTCAAGTCTATACACTGGACTGTTAGGTCATGTCTATATAACGTGGGCTTCAGTTCTTCAAGCCTACACATCGACTGTTCATGCAAAGTCTAGACATTCGATCAAGTTTGTACATTGGTCTTGGCATATGCATTCATAAAGTATATACACTCTTCGGTTGACTTCAACTGAAGTCTGTACATTGACATGCATTACATCAAGTGTGTACATTGCATAGCATGTTGCGTCTAAGTCTATACATCACTATAGCACGCACTTCATGAAGCCTATACATTCTCAGTCTTTGCACACGTTTAGCCTGAAGTCTGTACAGCCTTGGCAAATGTTCCTAAGTCTATACATCAGTCCTCAAGTGTTACAAGTCTGTACATTAGCCATCAAAGCCCTCAAAGTCTGTACATCCTTCAAGACTCTCAAAGTCTGTACAGCCTGCTTTGTCGATTCAGATTTCAAAGTCTATACAGCGTTCGTCTCAGCCACCGTCTCTTTCAGCGTCTCACGCTTGCAAAGTCAATACTCTGGTCGGTGGAACAAAGTCTGAACATCCTTCAGTGAACTTCGAAGTCTATACATTGGGAGCCTTTTACCTACGTTCAGTTCTGAAGTTTGTACATCCTTCAATGAACTTTGAAGTCTATACACTGATTCACTGTTCATCGCCTTTGGGCATCAAAGTCTATACATCGCCTTCAGACTTTCAAGTCTATACACTCCATGATCTTCCAAGGTTGTACATCCATAGTGTATCTTCAAAGTCTGAACATTGTCTCACTCTGTCAAAGTCCATACATTTGTTTTCTCTTCAAGTCTGGACTTTGGCTTCATATCATAGAGTCTGTACATTGGGTTCAACGTTAACATGAAGTCTGTACACTGGTTTCTCTGGCACGTTAACACTAAGTCTATACACTTCATTATTGTTGCTGAAGGGAACAGGGTCGACGCCTGAAGCTTAAAGCGTCCACGCATCAGTAGACGAAGCTTTCACGATGTCTTCTATTATGTTAACGCCACAAGCAAGCAGCGTCGACGCAGCAGTTAAAGAAGCAGAAACTCTTACAAACGATGAAGCTTTAACGATATATTCCACTGCGTCAACGCCATCAACAAGCAGCGTAGACGCAGCGGCTTAAGAGACGCCAGTATACAAATGTACATGTCTTCAATGCGTCAACGCAACATGCTGATAACGTCGACGCAGCACGCCCATCTGTTGAAGACTTGATCACTGGACTGCCGATACCGTTGCGTCAACGCAGCAGACTGATGGAGTCGACGCAGCGGTTAAAAATGTTAAAGATCTCTGATGGCTGCGTCAACTCTTTGGAGCAAGTGAGTTGACGCCATCTAACTCCAGTTGCTGAGCGTACTGGGGCTGGGCATGTGATTCGAGGATAAGGAGAGTGCCCAGATGAGGACACGTGTTCTGACAGCCTGCTGGATGCTGCCACGTGGTCCGAATTCTTAGGGCGGGAACTGTGGAAGGCACACGCGCCCTGCTGCTGCTGCTACTACTGGTATATAATGGAGCCTTCGTCTTCAGATGAAGGTTGATCGATAGAAAAAGCCTGGAGAGCAGAAAAGCCCTTCGATCCAGAAAAAGAAAAGCAGAAGTAAAAAGAGAAAGAGAGAGAGCTCGCGAGTGAGAGAAGGAAGCAGAGAAGAAAAGGAAGAGAAAGAAGAAGAGAGAACGAGAGATAGGAAGCTTCATCTGAAGATCTATCTTTACTGGACCGTGGATCAGATCCAGGCCAGTCAACTCTGTTGAGAGCCATATTGTGCATTTCGTCTTTTAGCTTTCTGTTTGCTGAAGTTATTTTCATTTCGTGTTTTCGTTTCTCCATTTTCATTTGGTTATCTTGTTCTTCCGATTGCCCTGCTGGGGATCGGGTTCCTCCTGTTGGTTCAGGAGAAGGGAGATCTGATCTCTGGGTTGCAAGTGACAGGTTGTCACTTGTGGGTTCCCTCTGGTTAGAGGAAGGGAGGCTAGTCCTCCGGTTCTGGGCTTGTGGTTGCAAGTCCAGTGGTCCCTCCTGGTCTGGAGGAAGAGAGGTCTTCGACCTCTAGTTTCCATGTGGCTGGGAGTCACTTGGGTGTCCCTCCGTTTGGGAGGAAGAGGGGAGGATGTTCCCCTGGTCAAGCTGTGTGGCAACAACTGTTTACAGACTAAGTCTGCGTTCTATCTTGAGCTAGTGGAAGCCTCACTCCGGTTGGGAGTGAGGGGTGGATGTAGGTCTGTGGACCGAACCACCTAAAAATCTATTGTACAGTGGTTTGATTGTTTGCTTTGCTTCCGCTAGATGCTTGAATAGGCACGCTCCAAGTGTTTGTATTTGAGTTGAATCGAATTGATTCTATTCTGTGTCTATCTCTAGCATCCAAGTTTTTGTTTGACCATTATACATAGAAGGATACATTCACCCCCCTCTGTATCCGGGCCTAGCACCCTAACACCAGCCAATCCCAAAAAACTTCGTATTTCCGTTACACTTGTAGGTCTTTCCCAGTTCTTAACAGCCTCGACCTTTGATGGGTCAACAGCTATACCGTTCCGAGAAATTATGTGACCGAGAAAAGAAACCTCCTCTAACCAGAAATCACATTTGCTTAATTTGGCATAAAGCTTGTGATCTCTTAATAATTGAAGGGCCTTCTTTAGATGTTCTTCATGTTCTTTCTTGGACTTGGAGTATATCAAAATATCGTCGATGAATACAACCACAAATTGATCGAGGTACGGCCTGAATACGTTGTTCATCAATTGCATAAATGGGACAGGCGCATTTGTTAAGCCGAAAGGCATAACGCTGAACTCATAATGACCATACCGACTTCGGAATGCCGTCTTGTGAATATCACTTTCCTTGATCTTCAATTGATGATAACCAGATCGAAGGTCGATCTTTGAGAAATATCGAGCTTCGAAAATCTGGTCAAATAATTCATCAATCCTCGGTAAAGGATATTTGTTCTTGATGGTGAGTTGATTCAATTGCCGACAATCAACACATAACCTCATCGAACCATCCTTCTTCTTGACAAATAAGACCGGGGCTCCCCAAGGTGAAGTACTTGGTCGGATAAACCCCTTCTCCAATAATTCCAATAATTGATCCTTTAATTCTTTCATTTCCACGGCATACATCCGATATGGAGCTTTAGAAACTGGTGCCGCTCCCGGAATTAAATAAATAGAGAATACCACCTCTCTCTCTGGAGGAATACCAGGCAATTCGTCTGGAAATACATCAGAATAATCTCGAACGATAGGAATGTCCTTTAGAATGGGTTCCGTATGCTCGGTCATTATGATAGAAACTAAGTAACCGGCACAACCCTTCCTTAATAATTTTTCCGCTTTAAGGGCCGAAATGAGAGGCATGTGCTTGGAATGCCTGATACCCGAAAATAGAAGGTCAGGGTAACCCATGAAAGTTACCGTCCCCAACTTGCAATTTACACTAGCTCCATGTGTAGATAGCCAATCGGCAGCCAAAATAACATCATATCCTTCCGTCTCCATGCATACCAAATTAGCGGGTAAGTTATAACCGCTAATTAGAATTTCACTATCAGGATGGAAATATTTGATTTATGTTCCCGTTCCAATAGGTGTAGTACTAGTAAGTGTAGAATCTAATGGAACAGGCTTCATAGGTAAAAGACCAGCAAATCTTCTAGATATAAATGAATGTGTAGCTCTAGTGTCAAATAAGACAGAGGCAGGCTTGGAGTATATGAAAAGAGTACCTTCCACGACTCCTCCTTCCTCGGTAGCTTCCGCATTCATTAGGGCTTGGAGTCTCCCTTGCTTCTTTGCAATAATTGGAAGCTTTGCCGGTGATGGAGCTTGCTCATTAAGAAGAGGGCAATTCGGGATCCTATGCTCTTGACTCCCGCATCGAAGACATGCACCAAGCTTTCTCCAGCATTCCTCGACTTTGTGTCCGGGCTTCTCGCTGAATTTACATAATTCTTTTGATGTTGCCGATATAGGGACAATTTGCTTGTCGAATGTCCTCGCCTTCTTGTCCCCTTAGAAATTACGTCCACCCTTGCTGAAATTACGCCCGTCCTTGTTGAAGTTACGCCCGTCATTGGGCCTTTTTTTCTCGAAGGAAGGTTTGAAACTTTCGGACCCAGTAACTTGCTCTCTCTTGGCTTCCCTTCCTCGGATGCGATCCGATAACTCCGTTACATCTTCTAGGAGTTGAGCTCTTCGTACCATATAAGAATATAATTGAATATCCATCGGGGCAAGTTGAGTAATATATTGCGGCTTAAGGCCATTTAAGAATCTCCTTGCCTTCATTTTCTCGGTACCCAAGAGATGTGGAGCATACCTAGATAACCTTGAAAATTGTGCTTCATATTCGGAGACCGATAATCCCCTTTGCTTTAAGGCGGCAAAGTCGACGGCCTTCCTTTCTTGCACCCTGTCGGAGAAATACTTGGTATTGAAGTGTTCCATGAACTCTTCCTATAGAATTTGGTCATGCGATAAAGTAGCCTCGATCGATTCCCACCAAGCACGTGCATCACTTTCTAGTTGGAAAGTAGCAAGTAAGACCTTCTCCTCGTCGGCACCTTGCATGACTCGAAAAATCATCTCGATCTCCTTAATCCAATGTTCGGCCTCATCCGGGTCCATAGATCCCGCGAACCGGGGAGGGTTCATGCTCCAAAAATTCCTATGTAGATCACCCGCTCCTCGGTTTGCTCCTCCCAGAGCAACCTGTTGGAGAGCTTGGGTTAAGCCTTGAACGGTGCGTTGCATCTCGCGCCATTGAGCTCTCTCAGCGGCCATTTGTGAGAATTAACCTGCAACCATAATTACAAGGTTTAATTGTTTTATACATTTGTTTACATCTTGATAAATCTTTTTCTTTAAAACTAAACCTGTGTTTCTACTCGTGCTTACCAGGAATGTTTAAGTCCTTATCCAAGTTTCTAGATATTGATCTAAAACCTAACCTAAGTTTAAGAATAAACCTAAAATTGTGAAACATAGGATTTTATGCAACCTAGGCTCTGATAGCACAAAGACTGTCATGCCTCGACGCGGAATATCGAGGGCGCGACGAGTCGTAAACAATCGTGTCGATCAGAGCATGTATAATTTTATTTCTAAAGACAGAAATGAATGGGAAAATGGTACCTTTATCCCATCAAAATGAAGTTTACAACACTAATTGATAAGCCATAAAGGTAAATTACAGCTTTCAATCCCAAAGTACATCATTCTTGTAAAAACACTAATGATCTACATAAACCTAGGTAAAAAGGAAAATCACTCTCTCACTCTTGTCCATTCCCTTGTTCATTTTCATTTCCTGCAACAATTAACCAAAACGTAGGGTGAGCTAAAAGCTCAGTAGGATTTTATATCTCTAAAAACTAGGCAATCTTTAAGTATTAACAATTTAAACAATTTTTGAAATTGTATCGAGAAGTGTATAAACATGAATGAAATTTTCAAGTAATGACTTTGAACAAGTAAAGAATTTCATGTAATTGGCCATTTTCACGCAAGTCAAGTAATTCATGTAAATAAGTAATCAAATACCAATAACGAAATGTGGAATGCCGTATTAAGTAAATCTATCATGCACTTCGGTGCAATGCCACACCGTGGTCAATCAACTCCCATGGGCACAAGTACTTTCGGGCGCTCCCCCCAGGACCAGATCGGGTCCCATTAATGCCAGGCATTGAGTCATATGGATCCGAAGATCCCAAGTACATTTAGACATCCACTTTAATGTTATGGCCAATGATTTTTAAGAAAATGCTATTTGTAATAAGCACAGATTTGACCAAATTTCAAAAGTTGCAAGAAAAGTAGATAACAATTTAAGGCATCATGTTTAACGACATTAAGTCGTAGAGTTCAAAAATGAACAGAAAGTAGGAAGAAAATTTAAGATAGAAATTTCATTAGAATTATTTTTTTAAAATATCTTAGCTTAATATCATAATCGTAAAACATCAAGTTTTAGTTATGAAAATATATGCTTTATGAATTACAATCATGAGTTTAATCATACATTAATTAACCATATGATAAGAAAATAGAATTTTATGTCAAAAATAACTCTAACTCGCTGAAAATAATCTTAACATGCTGAAAATGATTTTCATATGTTACTTTACTGATAAGATGATAAAAATAAATTTTTCATGTTGGATTTAATTTTTAACATACTAGAAATTAATATTTAACATGCTAAAATTAATACTTAACATGCTAAAATAATTCTCATACATTAACATACTGATAGCATGATAAGATAAGTTTACCGTGCTGATTACTGAAATTTTGTGATAACAACATAAATTTTATCATGCTGAAAATTATTTTTCTACATTTATTTACTAATTATTTGAAAGAAAAATAGAATTATCATGCTGACAAATAGTTTTAATTTATTGAAAAAAAATTTAATATGCTAAAAATAATTCAATCATGCTGGAAATAATTTTATCATACTAGAAGTAATTTTAACATGCTGGAAATATTTTTCATGTATCAATTTACTAATTACTTAATAGGAAATTAGGTTTATCATGCATAAAAATAGTTTAAATATATTTTAGCATTCTGAAAATAATTTTCATATCTCAGTATGTATAAAATAATTTTATCATGTTGGAAGTAATTTTTAACATGCTGAAAATAATTTTCATGCATTAATTTACTTATTACTTCATAAAAAATAAGTTTAACATAAAAAATAATTTTTCCTGATAATATGATAGAAAAGATTTTTATTATGCTGAAAATAATTTCAATATATCAAGTTTCTGATAACCAGATTTTTAGAAGTAAGAAATAATTTCCATGCATTAATTGACCAATTATTTGATAGAAAAATAGATTTTTCATGCTGAAAAATAGTATTTAATTAGATTTGTCATGCTAAAAATAGTTTTCAGACTTTAGTATGAATAAAATAAATTTTACCATTCTGGAAGTAATTTTTAGCATGCTGTAAATATTTTTCATGCATCAATTACTAATAATATGCTAAAAATAGGTTTTTCATGCTAAAAAATATTATTATTCCACAAAAATAAATTTTAACATGCTGTAAATATTTTAACATGTTAATATGGATTTTCAACATTTTTGATTACTATCTATGAACGCATCCAGGAGTCTGGACGTTTTCTGTAGTCACGTCCATGGTTCTCGACATGTTATAAAAATTATTTTTACATTTTATATCCATTTCTTTGAGACGTCTAAGCATGTGGACGCCTTTATAAAGTTATTTTAATAAAATTTATTTTTTTTATTTTTATTTTTATTTTTATTATTTTGTTATGGAGCCGTCCAATCATTTGGACACCTTTATAAATTTAATCTAATAAAATTTTAAATTTTTTATATTGCGGCGTCTAAACCGTTGGACATATTTATAAATTTATTTTAATAAAATTTGAATTCTTTATAGAGACGTCCAGTTACTTGGATGCCTTCTTTAAATTATTTTAATATTTTTTTCAATTTAGGGCGGAGGGAAAAGTATATTTGAGCGCGTCTTATTTGGACGACGTGCTTTGTTGACACGTCTAGATGGCTAGACGCCTTCTTTTTATTATTTTTATATATTTATTTTTGAATTCCGGTTGGTGTAAAAGCATCTGAGAACGCGTCTTATCGAGGAGACGCGTTCATTAACGCGGACTGAGTTTTAACAGCCACGATTTTCTTAGGAAAAATGTGAATACCCTTCAATAAAACGCTAATAACTTGCTCATTTCTCAATAAAATTTAGAGAAACAGGTATCAATGGAAAGAGCATTAAAAAATACACAAGATAGCGTGCTTTAATTGAAGTTTATCCTGAGAGACACCTACCTTTGAGCGGATTTAAGGAAGAAGTAAGAAAATCCTCAATTTGATAGGAAAACCCTTAATTCTCAAAATCTTTCCTTCAAATCTCCCTTAATGTTCAGAGTAGCATAGCCTAGGTCACCAATGATGATTTGAGGGTCGAATGGGGTTCTATTTATAGCCAAAATTTGGCCAATTTTGTCAAAATTTCTTACCTAATTCCACCAAACCCATTAACTCCGAATTAGAAGAAAATTCATACTTCTCCTCTTAATCTAGCCTCAAATTGGTGTGAAACCAATGTAAAAATGGCTGGTCTAAAGTTATAAGTTAGGTATGGGTTGATTTTTGAGTCAATCTTCTAGAAATTGGGTTATTTTAATCCCTTAAATGTCATATTAAACACATGTTACGAATTTAAGATTATTTATCATTTATTAAATCCTTTAATCTATTAATCCAACCCATTATGGATTATCCAATGGGCCAATTGTGATCCTAGTCCATTATATGGACTTTTATTGGGCTTACTATGATTTATCTAAGGCCTAAAGCAATTAATTTTCTATTTACTTCAAGTAAATTCAATAAACTAGCTTATTTCATATAGTAAAAATATAATTTGATTATTTCATGAAAATTTTAATTACATAATGAAATTGAGAATTTTATTTCTCATTTTTAATTATTGGGTTTCTACATTCGGAGACTCGGTCTGTTGTGCTGGAGCTTTAGTGTCCGTCATCGAACCTTTGTCCACTCTAGGCACGCATACGACCGGGCTCATAACGTCCCGCGGGGAAACTGTACTGCCACTCTTGCCATGCCTAGCTTTTTCTTTTTCCTTGGAGCTTTGGAATTACGATTGATGGACTTTTAAGATAATCTTTTGTTTTCGTCATGATAACCCCTCCTTTGCTTTGCTTTGCTTTTTCTTTTCTTGTGGCGTCAAGTCATAACAGACTACCCCTTTTTGAGACCTCCTCTCGTCCAGGTGTCTAGATTGGTTGTCACCTCCTTATTCACCTCTTGCCCCTGGATTCAACTGAGGAGAGAAACGGACAGGGACTTTGACTTTCTCCTAAGCATGGCCAAGGAGAAATAGTGTCTACAAAGTTGGAAACCTGACCAGGGACGTCGTATGGTGTGTGATTGCCGTGCTCAGGGTCCTCCTTCAGGGTGAAAGGGAAATGACACCTTGCTATTGGGGTGGCACTGGTTAGACTCTAAGGAAAGAAATGCTTAAGATATAACCCATTCCAAGCGTGAGCGAGCTCCTCACCTTCTGCGTTCACTAAGCGGTAAGCATTCCCTGGATAAGCTTCTTCGACAACGAACGGCCCTTCCCAGTTAGGTTGTAATTTAGACCTAGGACCTGCAGACCGAATGAACTTACGTTTCAAAACCATATCACATTTTTGAAATTTGCGCTCAATTACTCTCTTTTGAAAATTACGTGAAACTCTCTTTTGATAAACGGATACGTGATCGGCCACGTTCATCATCTTCTCATCTAAGAGTTCCAACTAGACGAGTAACGCCTCTCGACGTTCATCGGGATTAAGTTCCTTATCAAACTGTACTCTCAAGGAAGGTGTAGCGACCCGGATTCCAGATACCCGGTGCACCCGGTATAAATACCGGATACACGTGATACCACATGGGACCCGCGAGGCCTCCCAAGCGCGGGAAAGCGCCGAAGGGAAAAAGGAGTGTGTGGAATACATTGAAGCCAGCAGATATAATAGTAAGCAATTAACTTTCATTAATAATTTCAACAATTACAATTATACCCCAGAGTCAAGTCCTAGGGAAAGACAACAAGTACAGTCTGATAGAAAAGAAACGTACACAGAAGTCGGGAGAAGCCCGACGCAGGTACAATTGGCAGCTACAGCAAACGCGCACCTCCAAGAGCAGCAGAGGCAGACGGTGAAACCCACCTGAAAAGTAGGGGTGAGTCTCAACAGAAACTAAGTAGGGGTCACGCGGATCCCCACTGGAAATTGCACAGAGCAACGGAAGCAACTACGGAAACAGCAAGTGCAGCAAAGCAGGAAAAGCTACACTAAAAGGCTGTAAACAGACGGGGTACAGTAGGAGTAGGGAACATGCTAAGAGCAAGGGGAGCTCAACAACAAAGAAGAGCGAGACCGTAAAACACGGGACAATGGCCACCGAGGAGAACTCGGCACCCTAAGCTACTCCAAGCGGCAACAGACGGTCAACCCCAAACTCACACAGTAGGGTAGCCCAGTCCGTCAGCCAAAAGAAAGGCGAAGGCAGACGCCGACGCCGAAAACACAGACAAAACACGACAGGAGACGTCGTGCACGTAGCCCCACGCATGACGAGAATGTCATGCCAACGACAGAACACTGACCTCGAGTACAGCCTCGAGAGGGCAACTCGCAAAGGTCACAGCGCACAAGAAAACGCGAGAGCCACAGTACCGAGTGACAGGAGCACCCTCCTCCCAGAAGAACAGCCAGAAGCGTCCACTGACGACTTACATTGCGCCACAAGTGTCATGTCACTCAAGGATAAGACACACCAAGAACCAGGTCCAAGGAACAACAGTTCCAAGGAAACAAGGTACCACAGCACGAAACTACAGCACCAACTGCGAGTGACTAGTCAGGGCCACGCCTGTCGGTGCAAGTCCCCAGTCCCTGATCACGTGTGCACACACCGACCTCTACCTAGGTCAGGCCTCTAGCTAGTATTCCCCTCGGTAGGACGCTACCGTTGGCCGGGGCCTACGGAACTAGCTTAAGAACCGTACATACCAAACGCAACAGGAAAACCCCTCTACCACTCCCGGTGGGTCGGCAAAAGCCTAGGGCTACAACTAGTGGAGGCTCACAAGGCACAGACTCTGAAACACAGGTGCTAAAGCACAGACAGTCTAAGAAACACCCGTCTCGTGCACCACAAAGCACCATGGCAGCTAAACAACCGCCAACCGACTCAGGACCAGGCAACTAGACCTACGAAGTAACGATCCTTGAGTCGAACGACTCAAAGGCAAGATCGTCACAAATAGCGGAACAAGCCGCCAATCGGTCTAATCCTAAGCCAGCAAAACAACGCTCCACAGAAAATGACACACGGAGACCTGAGGAAAACACCAAGAACCCTCAGCACACCTGGACATGCAAACCGAGGTAAGGCAACACCTCGAGGCATCCAGAAACAGTGTCTCGAGCCGGACGCAACCATCGAGACACACACACACAAGGCCACATGTCAACCACTGGGTCACACCAGGTTGACCTGAACCCAACAGTAATACAAGCAAAAGTAGGATAAACAATCCTATCGCAAGTAAGGAGACTCCTGGCCACCTTACAACGTAGTCTTAGCCCTCATAGGACGTCAAGAAACATCCACGGGACAACGGGCAGACCACAAGGCCAAGCCAAGACACACAGGAATCAACGGGCGGAAAACAAAGGCACAAGGAATGCAACGCACCAGCCTTAGACCGCTACATGCAAGCGACGGTCTAGCCTAGGCCCGTTACTTCCCAAACAACGGACGGGAATCAATCCGTCACACACACCACCCTGACAAACCTACAAAACCACACTAAAGCCAAGTAACGCACAACACCAGGCGCGTTACAACCAAACGACGCACAGGGGTAGACACGTTATTCTCAACGTCCACATCCACCCTCAACCAAAGCGAAGTAACGTGCAACGTCAGGCGCGTTACAACCAAACGAAGCGACAGCGGAGGGGCGTCAGAGCCAAACGACGCACGGGGGGAGGCGCGTTACTCTCAACGTGCACAGCCACCCTCAACCCAGCACAAAACAACGAACGACGGCCAGGAGCAGGCGCGTTGTACCACAACGACGCATGGGGACAGGCACGTTATTCTCAACGGCACTGCCACCCATACCTGACCCAAACCAGAATGTAACGGCCTGGGGCAGGCGCGTTACACTGAAACAATGCACGGGAGCACGACCGCTGGAGGCACCGCCTCAACAGGTCAAACTTCGGTAAAACAGCAAGTAACGGCCAGGACCAGGCGCGTCACTTTCCTCTAACGCGCTGGGTCAAGCGCGTTAGATCAACCGACTCAACCCCAAAACAAAAAGACAAAAAGGAAGTAACGCGCTAACCTAGGCGTGTTACAAGGAAACGACGCGCCACCCTAGGGCCGTCACATTCCCAAAAGCCTAAAAACTCAAAAAATGCCTAATCAAATGGCAGTCTATCGTAGGGCCGTCAGAGCCAAGTAACGGCCACTGAAACGACCACTACATCGGTCACGGCGGGAAAACAGAGGAACGGCCAAACGGGCCCATTCCACGCCCCATTCACGCCGAAACGCAGGGGAAACAAACCACAACGACGAATAACAACATCAGGGGACAAAAACTCCCACATGCAAGCTCAAAAACGCACGATCTGGGCGATTTCATCAAATCGACCCTAAGTGGGTCACCGAGGTTCCCGGTCTTCTACCGACCTCGAATGAACACCAAATCACACGAAATCAACGTGGATGTGATCCTAACATCCCAGCGGTCAGTTAGAAACTAACTACGCCGCAAATGGTCGCCGTTTACCGGCCGACCCTAAAAACCACGAAAATCACGGTTGAGGCAAAACAAGCCCAAACTCGACCGTTTCCTTGCCGAACGCCGTGCAATGGCAGGGAAAACGGAGAGGACGAAGTAAGGATCAGTCACCCTACCTCCACCGAAGAAACCATGCCCCGATGGGACTAAACCACGCCGAAAACCACTCGCGAACCGATTTCACCGGCTTTGAATCCACCGTTCGGGATCGCGCCAGAATCGATCCGATCCTTGCTCCATCGCGCACCTCGACAACTCCACAACCTCGCCAACCCGCCCACGATCGCTCCGTCTGCTGCCGGGGCCAAAGAGGGGGAAGAACGAGAGAGAACGGGAGAGAGAGAGAGAGAGTGGGATCGCGAGAGTGAGGAGAGAGAGAGAGGAAAAGGAAATAAAAAGAAAAGAAATTAGGAAATTTTCCTAATTTCTGAAAATTCTGAAAATGCGCCGAAAATACACAAATTCAGAAAAATACGCAAAAATAGCCGAAACGACCGGCTCGAAGAGTACATCATCGATGTAGCATCCACGAGTTTGAGAATTGACAAACAAACTCACGGTAGGGTTCCGTAACTAGTACGAGAGAAAAATCCACACGGCTCGTCAAACTCACTCGGAAGCCACAAAAGTGAACTGAAACTCAACGAAACCAATCCGAAACAGATCCGAAAGATCCAACGAAGATCCAACAAGACCTGCAAAGGATCCAGCAAAGATCCACCAAGGATCCAGGGCATTACATCCTCCCCTCCTTTAAGAAATTTTGCCCTCGAAATTAAGGACTAACAAAGGAGAAGCAGGGAACAACAACCCTACAACACAACCACGAAAAACAACGCAAATCTCAAAAAACACTGCTCAGAGGAACACCGTCAGATCATAATTACAGGTACACACTCTGGCTCCCAAGACAGCAAGTCCACAGCACGAGTATGGCACCAAAGTGAACACATCTGACACCTCCGAAGCAAGGGCAATGTCGCTTACGTCTCACCAAAAATGAGACACGACTGCCACAACAACCGATAACCAACACCAAGAAACCAACAACAACAGCACGGCAAGCGGCAGCTTACACCAGGAGACACAGTCCTTACAGCTGACAGCTCGCAACATCATCGACTCCAGTGCCAAAGGCGACAGGGAACACCTGGCACACAGAACGCCAACGACCACAACACCACTAGACCACAGGCATAATCAAGTCAGTCCTCACTCAGATATCACATCTGATTAAGTCGCAAGCTAACTCTACCCAAGAGAAAGGGAGTACAGCAAGCTAACTGACAACATGATGGTCCAAGACAAGAACACAAAATCATAAAGAAACAGCGCCAAAACAACAACACAATGGCAACACCTATAGGATTCCGGCTCCACACAACACGCAAGGCCAAGGAACACCACTGCAAGCAGGGTCACATCAAGGCACAGGAACAGCTGAGCACACGACCACAAGAGACAGGTCACGCATCAGACTACTCACCAAGAGAAGACCCACAACAACGAGAAATGACAATACTCTCAGGGAATGCATCTCAAGGACTACCAACACGCCTCGAGAGCACAACACCCAAGAAAAGAAATGCAGAGTAGTGGGTACTCAATCAGCAGGAATGCCGAAAAATTCCCCAATACTCGCAAACGCCAATGCCAACACCAGAAAACCACAAACATTGGCACGGCAACATACAAAGTCAAGGCACGAGAAGCCAAGACGAAGTCACATCGAGGAAGAACAAACCTCTCGACGAATGGGTAGCCAACCCACACATTTCCGCTGCACCCTCAACAATGCGCACAGGCAACAGAACAACACCGGTAATCGCACCTCAGCACACACCAGGCGTCATCACAATCAATAAAGACCGCAATTAACATGCCACGAGCACCGATCTCGCGAACAACCGATCACAAAGAGCCTAAGTGCAACAAAGGAAGAGCACCAGCTTCAGCACAAAGCACGCGGAAAGAGCTAATCTCAGTTTACCATCACGTCGTGGAAAAACAAATGAGCCTTCACAATACATCGGCCGTTGGACACAGCACGACTAATACGGTACACCACGACTCTTAACCCAATGAATAGGTCCAAAGTCAAGCAACCGTACAACAAAAGAGAGATCAGGCTCAAAATAAAGCTGTCCACACTTAAGCAGACACAGGACAAAGGCATCACTAAGACGGCAATTCCAAGGCTAACCTCGAAAAAGCTTCACCAAGAAGAACGAGAAGCAACAAGCTCGACAACACAGCTCACCAGGAAGGGAAAAACCTAGGCTCGCCCGAGCAACTTCTCAATCGAGGCAACACAACAATCGAGACAACCGAAACAACGATGCATCAGGAGCTACACAGACTCAAGCTGGGACAACCAAAGCAACGTAAGAACGCGCATGGCCATCACACCAACGCTAAAAGTCATAAGCCACCTGAGCAAAATCACATAAAATAGCTCGAACAATGCACTACAGGTTCATGCCAACCGACAAACACTGCCAAGTGCAACATGATCGAGACAACTTCAAAACCGAACGAAGCACCTCGTCACACCCAGACGAGAGCAAAACCATCTCGTACAGCGCCAACAAAGCATGTACAAGACCACATACAAAAAGCACCGCGATAAACATCGCAACACCTACGCCAGCAAGAGACTGTACTGGACCTTAAGACTCTGGTAATTGTATATCTGGATTTCCATGTATTTCACACGACAATGATCTGATAGCTCAGAAAAAAAACTCCGAACATCTCAGAACACTGCTCTGATACCAACTGTAGCGACTCGGATTCCGGATACCCGGTGCACCCGGTATAAATACCAAATACACGTGATACCACATGGGACCCGCGAGGCCTCCCAAGCGCGGGAAAGCGCCGAAGGGAAAAAGGAGTGTGTGGAATACATTGAAGCCAGCAGATATAACAGTAAGCAATTAACTTTCATTAATAATTTCAAAAATTACAATTATACCCCAGAGTCAAGTCCTAGGGAAAGACAACAAGTACAGTCTGACAGAAAAGAAACGTACATAGAAGTCGGGAGAAGCCCGACGCAGGTACAGCTGGCAGCTACAGCAAACGCGCACCTCCAAGAGCAGCAGAGGCAGACGGCGAAACCCACCTGAAAAGTAGGGGTGAGTCTCAACAGAAACTCAGTAGGGGTCACGCGGATCCCCACTGAAAAATGCATAGAGCAACGGAAGCAACTACGGAAACAGCAAGTACAGCAAAGCAGGAAAAGCTACACTAAAAAGCTATAAACAGACGGGGTACAGCAGGAGTAGGGAACAGGCTAAGAGCAAGGGGAGCTCAACAACAAAGAAGAGCGAGGCCGTAAAACACGGGACAACGGCCACCGAGGAGAACTCGGCACCCTAAGCTACTCAAGCGGCAACAGACGGTCAACCCCAAACTCACACAATAGGGTGACCCAGTCCGTCAGCCAAAAGAAAGGCGAAGGCAGACGCCGACGCCGAAAACATAGACAAAACACGACAGGAGACGTCGTGCACGCAGCCCCACGCATGACGAGAATGTCATGCCAACGACAGAACACTGACCTCGAGTATAGCCTCGAGAGGGCAACTCGTAAAGGTCACAGCGCACAAGAAAACGCGAGAGCCACAGCACCGAGTGACAGGAGCACCCTCCTCCCAGAAGAACAGCCAGAAGCGTCCACTGACGACTTACACTGCGCCACAAGTGTCATGTCACTCAAGGACAAGACACACCAAGAACCAGGTCCAAGGAACAACAGTTCCAAGGAAACAAGGTACCATAGCACGAAACTACAGCACCAACTGTGAGTGACTAGTCAGGGCCACGCCCGTCGTCGCAAGTCCTCAGTCCCTGACCACGTGTGCACACACCGACCTCTACCTAGGTCAGGCCTCTAGCTAGTATTCCCCTCGGTAGGACGCTACCGTTGGCCCGGGCCTACGGAACTAGCTTAAGAACCGTACGTACCAAACGCAACAGGAAAACCCCTCCACCACTCCTGGTGGGTCGACAAAAGCCTAGGGCTACAACTAGTGGAGGCTCACAAGGCACAGACTCTGAAACACAGGTGCTAAAGCACAGACAGTCTAAGAAAGACCCGTCTCGTGCACCACAAAGCACCATGGCAGCTAAACAACCGCCAACCGACTCAGGACCAGGCAACTAGACCTACGAAGTAACGATCCCTGAGTCGAACGACTCAAAGGCAAGATCGTCACAAATAGCGGAACAAGCCGCCAATCGGTCTAATCCTAAGCCAGCAAAATAACGCTCCGCAGAAAACGACACACGGAGACCTGAGGGAAACAACAAGAACCCTTAGCACACCTGGGCATGCAAATCGAGGTAAGGCAACACCTCGAGGCATCCAGAAGCAGTGTCTCGAGCCGGACGCAACCATTGAGACACACACACACAAGGCCACATGTCAACCACTGGGTCACACCGGGTTGACCTGAACCATACAGCAATACAAGCAAAAGTAGGATAAACAATCATATCGCAAGTAAGGAGACTCCTGGCCACCTTACAACGTAGTCTTAGCCCTCATAGGACGTCAAGAAACATCCACGGGACAACGGGCAGACCACAAGGCCAAGCCAAGACACACAGGAATCAACGGGCGGAAAACAAAGGCACAAGGAATGCAACGCACCAGCCTTAGACCGCTACAAGCAAGCCACGGTCTAGCCTAGGGCCGTTACTTCCCAAACAACAGACGGGAATCAATCCGTCACACACACCACCCTGACAAACCTACAAAACCACACTAAAGCCAAGTAACGCACAACGCCGGGCGCGTTACAGCCAAACGACGCACGGGGGTAGATGCGTTATTCTCAACGTGCACAGCCACACTCAACCAAAGCGAAGTAACGTGCAACGTCAGGCACGTTACAACCAAACGACGCGGCAGGGGAGGGGCGTCAGAGCCAAACGACGCACGGGGGGAGGCGCGCTACTCTCAACGTGCACAGCCACCCTCAACCCAGCACAAAACAACGAATGACGGCCAGGAGCAGGCGCATTGTACCACAACGACGCATGGGGACAGGCGCGTTATTCTCAACGGCACCGCCACCCATACCTGACCCAAACCAGAATGTAACGGCCTGGGGCAGGCGCATTACACTCAAACAACGCACGGGGGCACGACCGCTGGAGGCACCGCCTCAACAGGTCAAACGTCGGTCAAACAGCAAGTAACGGCCAGGACCAGGCGCGTCACTTTCCTCTAACGCGCTGGGTCAAGCGCGTTAGATCAACCGACTCAACCCCAAAACAAAACGACAAAAAGGAAGTAACGCGCTAAGCTAGGAACGTTACAAGGAAACGACGCGCCACCCTAGGGCCGTCACATTCCCAAAAGCCTGAAAACTCAAAAAATGCCTAATCAAATGGCGGTCTATCGTAGGGCCGTCAGAGCCAAGTAACGGCCACTGAAACGACCGCTACATCAGTCACGGCGGGAAAATAGAGGAACGGCCAAACGGGCCCATTCCACGCCCCATTCACGCCGAAACGCAGGGGAAACAAACCACAACGACGAATAACAACATCAGGGGACAAAAACTCCCACATGCAAGCTCAAAAACGCACGATCTGGGCAATTTCATCAAATCGACCCTAAGTGGGTCACCGAGGTTCCCGGTCTTCTACCGACCTCGAATGAACACCAAATCACACGAAATCAACGTGGATGTGATCCTAACATCCCAGCGGTCAGTTAGAAACTAACTACGCCGCAAATGGTCGCCGTTTACCGGCCGACCCTAAAAACCACGAAAATCACGGTTGAGGCAAAACAAGCCCAAACTCGACCGTTTCCTTGCCGAACGCCGTGCAATGGCAGGGAAAACGGAGAGGACGAAGTAAGGATCAGTCACCCTACCTCCACCGAAGAAACCGTGCCCCGAAGGGACTAAACCACGCCGAAAACCACTCGCGAACCGATTTCACCGGCTTTGAATCCACCGTTCGGGATCGCGCCAAAATTGATCCGATCCTTGCTCCATCGCGCACCTCGACAACTCCACAGCCTCGCCAACCCACCCACGATCGCTCCATCTACAGCCGGGGCCAAAGAGGGAAAAGAACGAGAGAGAACGGGAGAGAGAGAGTGGGATCGCGAGAGTGAGGAGAGAGAGAGAGGAAAAGGAAATAAAAAGAAAAGAAATTAGGAAATTTTCCTAATTTCTGAAAATTCCAAAAATGCGCCGAAAATGCACAAATTTAGAAAAATACGCAAAAATAGCCGAAACGACTAGCTCGAAGAGTACATCGTCGCTGTAGCATCCACGAGTTCGAGAATTGACAAACAAACTCACCATAGGGTTTCGTAACTAGTACGAGAGAAAAACCCACACAGCTCGTCAAACTCACTCGGAAGTCACAAAAGCGAACCGAAACTCAACGAAACCAATCCGAAATAGATCCGAAAGATCCAACGAAGATCCAACAAGACCTGCAAAGGATCCAGCAAAGATCCACCAAGGATCCAGGGCATTACAGAAGGGATCAAGATCTCATATGGGAGCACCGCCTCCATCCCGTAGGTGAGAGCGTAGGGGGTTTGCCCCGTGGGAGTACGGACGGAATTGCGGTAAGCCCATAGAGCTTCCACTAATCGTTCCGGCCAATCAGAGAATTTGTGAGATTTGCATATTTTTTTTATAATTTCGAGAAGGGTTTTCTTAGTAGCTTCGGCCTGACCGTTGCCTTGCGGGTAATATGGAGATGAATGATGCAATGCAATATTGAACTTCTTACATAGGTCCTTGAGCTCTTAAGAAATGAACTAGGGTTCATTGTCGGTGACGATGCTGCTTGGCACTCTAAACTGCAAGATGATATTCTTCATGATAAAGTGGCACACAGTGGTAGCTTTAATCTCCGCATATGCTTCGGCTTCAGCCCACTTGGTGAAGTACTCAGTGGCGGTAAGGATAAAGGATTTTTGCTTCGTCTGAGAATTAGGATCACCGAGCGGGCCGACAACGTCGAAAGCCCACATAGAGAATGGCTAAGGAGCAGAAAGAGGATGTAGGGATGAAGCTAGAGCGTGAATCTTATCAGCATAGAGTTGGCGTTTAAGACACCTCCGGACATAGAGAGATCAATCTTCCTCTAGAGTGGGCCAATAATAACCTTGCCTAAGATCTTCTTTGCTAGAGTCTGGCCATTGACATGACCTCCACACTCACTAGAATGGGCTGCTTCAGCCACCTTCCAAGCTTCAACATCATCTAAGCATCTCATGAGCATTCCATTGGTAGCGCGCCTGTATAGTCCTCCTGCAATGATAGTATACCTTGAGGTGGCTCTCCTTATAGCTTTACGCTGCTCGGCATTTGCCCCTTCCGGGAACATTCCATCCTTGCAATACAACTCGATTTCGTGGTACCAAGGCAACTCTTCTTCCTCCAAGATCTCTTCTAATTCTGTCAAGGATACTTCCTTAAGATCTTCCTTCTCAGCCTTTGCCTCCACAGTTTTCCTAAGGTTGGAATACCAAGGATCCTGAAGAGAGGGTGCGTCTAATCTCTGGACGACAATAGTCTCAGTGCTCCGACTGAGAGGGAAAGATAGAGAGGAATCAAGTGACACTAGGGCATCAACGAGAATGTTCTGAGATCGAGGAGTGTGGATGTAGATCAACTTATGAAATTGCCTAGCAAGGAGCGTGACCAAGTCTTGATATGGCTTGAGCTTAGGGTCACCGGTGCGGTAAGTGGACAGCACCTGTCGCAGGATGAGCTGAGAGTCCCCTATGATATTCAAGTAGCACGCGCCTAAGAGGTAGGCGTGCTTTAATCCAACTAGGAGAGCCTCATACTCGGCGATGTTGTTGGTAGCAAGAAATCAGAGTTGATAAGCAAAGGGAATCGTCACCCCTTCCGGAGTGAGCAGGACGGCGCCTATCCCTCGGCCTTGAGAATTGAGTGCACCATCGAAGTGCAGAGACCAGAAGGAATGATGAGTAAGGACAGAGAGATGCTCATCAGAGAAATCATCCTGAATAGAGTCAGTGTGAGGAATGGGAAGATGGGCAAGATGCTCAGCGATGGAATATCCTTTGACTACCTTCTGAACGACGAAAGTGATATCGAACTGAGACAGGAAGCTCTGCCAGCGAGCTAACCTACTAGAAAGGACAGGCTTTTCTAGAAGATAGTGGATCGGGTCCATTCTAGAGATCAACCTAACTGGGTGGGCTAGGAAGTAATGCTTGTGCTTCTGGGCTACCCACACTAAGGCGGCACAAGTCTTCTCCATATCGATGTATTTGGCCTCGACCGGGATAAACACCCTGGAGAGATAATAAGCTACCCGCTCTTTCCCTTCATCATCTACTTGTGCTAAAACCGCCCCTAGGGAGTCCTCAATGACCGAGATGTATAGGATTAGAGGTTTCCCAGGGATAGGAGGTTGCAGAACTAGGGGATTGGATAGATATTCCTTTAGGTCCTCATAGGCCTTTGGCAATCTTCGTTCCATTCAAACTTGACCCCCGCATTTAGCAATTCATAAAACGGGCGGCACCTCTGAGAATGTTGGGATATAAATCTTCTGATGAATTGCAATCTACCAATCAGTCCTTGAAGTTTTGTAATATTCTTAGGCGGAGGCATGTCCATGATGGCCTTTGCTTTATTAGGATCAATCTGGATCCCCCGTTTGCTAACTATAAAGCCTAACAACTTCCCTAAAGAAATTCCGAAAACACACTTCTTCGGATTCATTTTTAGCTTGTACTCCCTGGCTCTCTGCAGCACCTTAGCCAGAATAGCGGGGTATTCCTCTTTCATTATTGACTTCACCAAAATGTCATCCACGTAAGCTTCCATATAAATATGCATCATGTCGTGGAATATAGCCATCATCGCCCTTTGATAGGTGGACCCTACATTCTTCAGACCGAACGGCATGACCACGTAACAATACTTGCCCCAGGACGTAGTGAAGGAGATTTTCTCCTGATCTTCGGGAGCGAGACAGATCTGGTTATAACCTTAATAGCCATCCATGAATGATAAAGCTTCGTATCCGGCGGTGTTATCCACCAAGACATCGATGTGAGGTAGCGGGAAATCATCTTTGGGACATGCCTTGTTAAGATCCCTGAAATCGATATAAATACGCACTTTTCCATCCTTCTTGATAACATAGACTATGTTTGTAGCAACTCAAAATTTTTTATATGCATTTATATTAAAACAAGGGAAATAATGAAAGATGAAAATAAAATAACACGAACGGTGAGATTCGCGATACGATTATGAGAAGACGAAGACATCGGTACTGTAGCAGTACTATAGTATCCGATTTAAGAGAGAATTATTAGCTTTAATCTAATCCTAATTAATGGATGAGGTCATTCTTACATCATTGAATAAATGAGGTCATAGATTATGTCATCCACATAGTGGAACAAAGTTGGTGTAATGGGGTTGGTGTAATAGTGGAACAAAATTGGTATAATGGGGTTGGTGTAATAGTGGAACAAGGTTGGTGTAATAGTGACATGGTGGAATGAAGTTGGTGTAATAGGGAAAGTAGGTGGGAGATTTTGGCCTATAAATAGGGCTAGGCTCTTCCCTACTCAAAGCATAAATCTCTTAGGAGGAATTGCTGGTTGGAGAGAGGGAGAAAGCTCGAAGTTGGAGGAGTGTTCGAAAGCGTTCTTCGTTCTTAAATTTTTTTTTCTTTGATCTTCAACGAGGTAGGTTTTCTGTCAGGCAAAAACTTAATTAGGTCTCTATATATGTTTCTTTGCATGAGTATTTTGATTCTATGTAAAATTTTCATGATCATGTATTTATAGTTTATTTTAAGATTTAAAGTTCAATTATGGAGTTTTCATTATCATAACGTGTTTCAATAACGTGGATCACATATAGACCATGATTTGAATACGGTAACCATGCCCGATTTACATCGTTTATGTGCGTTATTTCAAACTTAAATTCTGACTTTTAAAATCATGTTCTTGCCTAAAGAATTCTATTAACAAAGAAATGACTAGGGGAATGAACTCGTAAAGCTATTGTTAATTAATCAAACAATTATGCCCTAATTTCCGTAAAATTTCTATACATGATCGACCCTATATATTTGATTTAAACTCCATCTGAAAGCTTGACATCTTCTTTCAAACATCTCTTCATACATGAACATATTATGCAATTGGAATCTTGACATCTTTTTTCAATGTCTTTACCTTCATTGAAATTCTTTCACAAATGAAAATGTTAGAAAATATAAAAATGATTTCCGTTTGATTTACGTGTTTTCATGTCTCCAAAAAATCGAGTAACTAGCAAGTTCACCAAGAAGAACCGGTGTCTAAGGCTAGAGGTCCATGGGCAAACACTTTAAGTGGATAAGTGGTTACTTAATTAGGACCTCGTGAATACGAGGGGAGCCTCTCACTGTCCCACCTCTTACCTGACCAGGTTTTCTTTGGTTTTCTGCTAATTACCCGACTAAGAGAAACCTGATCTAAATTTATTTTACAAGATTTTCCATGAGAGTTGATCGTGTCTTGACCGAAAATTCATTCTCTTTATTGTCTTATTGTCGTTAAACATGATGCCTTAAATAATCCTTAAACTTCTCTTATAAACTTCATTCATTCTTCATACTACATGCCTTTTCTTCATACTACATGTCCTTGGAAATGAAAATTTCACTAGATCTATACTTTATCCATAAACTATCATTTAGGAGTGTAGGAGCTAAGTGCCATGCAGGGTAAAGTGCTACATTATGGGAGCCACCTCTTGAGGCCAGAATGGCATAAAGTGCTACATGACGGGAGCCACCTCTTGAGCCTGTAGGGGCCACCTCTAGAGTCCTCCATAACTAAATGACTAGCTATGCACTATACTACTCTTCTTAAGCTTTTCTTGAAACTCAAATTGGCCATAATTTTAAATGAATTGTTCTGGAAATTACATGGGACTTTGGTCCACCTGATACTCAATGCCTGGCAAACATGGGGGCCCTGATTTGGTCCTAGGCGAGTAAAGTCTGAAAGTACTTATGCCCGAGGGAGTTGAATGATCAGGTGTGGCATTGCACCAACTGACATGCAAGATTGAACTAGACAATTCACTTATCACATGATTGACTCGTTACATGCTTAACATCCTATACATGACATTTTTGACCGGAGTGGTTAATATCCTTGTTACATGGCCATATTTACAATTCTATATTTGTTATTGATCTCCATGCTTATACTTGAGCTCTACAATATCTATTCTTGAAATTCTTGACTTCCTGATCTTGTTCTATAATTGTCATTTGTTTTATTACTTATTTTATTCAAAAGCATATAGATGATCTAAAATGCTAATTACTTAAAGTGACCTGGTAAAGAGATATAAGTCCTGCTGAGCTTTCTAGCTTACCCTGTGTATTGTTGTTAATTTTCAATAAATCCTGAAGATGACGGGAATGGGCTTGAGTGATGAGAGTGATGATAGTTTTTAATAAGTTTCTTTCCCAGTCTGTCTACTTATAAATGAATGTATCGAGTTTGAATAGTATTATAAGTCCTTGAAGGATATTTGTTGGAAATGTCAGATTATGAAATAAAGATGTGATTTTGTCTATTTTTTGTTCATACTCATCATCTGAGTCTCTTGATCGACCTGCCCGTATAACTGTTCATGCCTTGATAATTCCACCTTGTTCGGGGCGTGACAGTTTAGTTGGTATCAGAGCCTATTGTTAAAAAGAGTCTAGGAGCTTAGTTATTGAAAACCCTAGGTTCTTCACACTATAGGACAAATGATAGCTATACTTGACCCGTGAGATTTGGTAGAGACTTGTGCTAGACATTAAGATAGGTAGAGATAATACATTTAATCCCCATAGCTTGTTTTGCAAAAATTCTTAGCTGTTGAAAATGGCCACTGAGCGTGCTCAATGGAGAGAAATGCTGTAATGCCCTAGATCCTTGGTAGGACTTGCTGGATCTTCATTGGATCTTTTGGATTTGTTTGGGTGAGTTTCGGTTCGTTTTTGTGGCTTCCGAGTTGAGTTTTACGAGCCGTGTGGGTTTTTCTCTCGTACTAGTTACGAAACCCTACGGTGAGTTTACTTGTCAGTTCCTCGACTCGTGGATGCTGCAGTGACGATGTACTCTTCGAGCCGGTCGTTTCGACTATTTTTACGTATTTTTCGGAGATAGGGCCAGAAATCGGATTTTTCAGAAATTAGGAAAATTCCTAATTTCTTTCCCTTTTTCTTTTCCTTCCTCTCCCCTTCTTCTCATTCGCCGCCGTCGTCTCTCTCTCCCGTTTTCTGTCCTCTCGAGCTTCCTCGGCTCCGACTACAGATGGGGTACCTAGAAGCACGTGTTGCGGATGCTGTGGAGCTGGTTGGGTGCACGACGGAGCGAAGATGGAGTGATTTTGGCGCGATCCCGAACGGTGGATTCAAAGCCGACGTTTGAGCTCGCGGTGTGGTTTTCGGCGCGGTTTAGTCCCTTCGGGGCACGATTTCTTCGGTGGAGGTAGGGTGATGGTTCCTCACTTCCTCCTCTCCATTTTCCCTATCATTGCACGTCGTTTGGCGCAAAAACGGTCAAGTTTGGGCTTCTTTAGCCTAAACCGTGATTTTTGGGTTTTGTAGGGTTTGCCGGAGAACGGCAACCATTTGCAGCGCGGTTAGTGTTGAACTGACGGTGGGGATGTCTGCATCCCATCCATGCTAGTTTCGTGTTGATCGGTGGTCATTCGAGGCCGGTAGGAGTCTGGCAACCTCAGTGGCTCATTTAGGGTCGATTCGTTAAAATCGCCTCGATCTAGCGTTTTAACCCGTGCATGTGGGCTTTTTAGCCTTCTAATGATGTTTTTCATCGTCGAGGGATGTTTCCCTTGCGCTTCGGCGTGAATGGGGCGTAGAACGGGCCGATTTGGCCAACCCTCTATTTTCCCACCGTGACTGGTATGGCGGTCGTTCCAGGGACCATCACATGCCCTGACGGCCCCATGATAGACCGTCACAGCATCAGGGCGTTTTTAAGCTTTTCGTGGTTTTGGGAGTGTGACGGCCCAGGGGTGGCGCGCCACAGCCTCCTGACGCATCCGGTGAGACGCGTCACGCCTATCTTGTCATTAAGTGCCTTGGTTAAGTCGGTTCCCCTGACGCGCCTGCCCCTGTGCGTCAGGTGGGTGTAACGCACCTGGTGTAGGCCGTTACGTTCTGTTTGACCGCGTTTGACCGGTTGAGTCGGTTCGCCTAACGGTTGTGCTCTCGTGTGTTAGGTCTGTGTAACGCGCCTGCCCCAGGCCGTTACACTTTGTTTTGGCCGAGTTTAGGTGGATGTGCCTGTTGATTCTAACGGCCATGCCCCTGTGCGTTAGGCCGGTGTAACGCGTCCGCGATGGACCGTTACATGCTGTTCTAGCTGAGTTGGGTGGCTGCGTCGTTGGCTCTAAGGGCCGCGCCGCCGCGCGTTAGGTGGTTGTAACGCATCCGGTTGGGACCGTTACATGCCTCTCAGCCAGTTGTTTTCTTGACTTGA
This sequence comes from Amorphophallus konjac, assembly GCA_022559845.1. NCBI lineage: Eukaryota > Viridiplantae > Streptophyta > Magnoliopsida > Alismatales > Araceae > Amorphophallus > Amorphophallus konjac. The sequence continues at coordinate 245,215,373 of CM040125.1, forward strand.
GCCTATTGCCCTTGACGCGTCTGTCTTGGAGCGTTAGGCCGGTGTAACGCCCTTAGTCTCGTGCGTTACGTGGTTCGAGTGTTGTTTTGGGTTTGAGGTTCGTTGGCCCTGACGGCCCGGGTTGGGCGCGTCAGAGCTGTGTAACACACCTGTCGTAGGCCGTTACGTCCCTTCTGTGTTCTAGGTGTCGGTTAGGGCGGTGTGTGTGACGGTTCCCCTGTGACCATCACATGTGTGTGACGCGTCTGCATTGGACCGTCACGGTTGGAGTGTAACGGCCCTAGCTAGACCGTCACATTTGTGTAACGGTCTAGGGGTGGTGCGTTACAATCCTTCTACCCCGATTGCCGTCGTTTTGGTTTCTGCTTGTCTTGGCTTGTCCTTGTGGTCTGCCCGCTATCCCGTGGATGTCTCCTGACGTCCTATGAGGGCTAAGACTACGTTGTAAGGTAGCCAGGAGTCTTCTTGCTTGTGGTAGGATTCCCTATCCTACTCTTGTGTGTGTCTTTGGTCAGGTTCCGGTCAACCCGGGGTGACCCAGCGGTTGACAGGTGACCTTGTGTGTGGGTGTCTTGGCGGTTTTGTCCAGTCCGAGACACTGGTTCTAGATAGCTCGAGGTGTTGCTTTACCTCGGTCCGTGTGTCCAGGTGTGCTAAGGGTCTCCTGTATTCCCTCAGGTCTCCGTGAGTCGTTTCCTGCAGAGTGTCGTTTTCGTGGCTTTGGATTACACCGATTGGCGGCTTGTTCCGCTATCTGTGACGATCTTGCCCTTGAGTCGTTCGACTCGGGATCGTTACGTGGTAGGTCTGGTTGCCTAGTCCTGAGTTTGTTGGCAGTTGCCGTACTGCCGGTGATGCTTCGTAGTACGTGTGGTAGCGTGTCTGCCTGTCAGTACTCTAGCACTTGTGTTTCGGAGTTTTATGTTTTGTACGCCTTCGATTGCTTTTGCCCTAGGCCTTTGAGTGCCGATCCGCCTGGTGGTGGCGGAGGGGTGTTCCCGAGACACGGTATGTAAGCTAGTTCCGTGGGCTCCCAGCCAACGGTAGCGTCCTACCGAGGGAAAAAACTAGCTGGAGTACCTGGCTTAGGCTAGAGCCAGTGTGTGCACACATGGTCAGGGGCTGAGGACATGCGTCGACGGGCGTGACCCTGACTGGTTACTTCATGCTGTTTGGTTTTGTGCGGGTGTCTGCGACTCTACCGTGGCTTCGGCGGTATTGTAGGCAAGACACCTGTGGCGCAGCATAAGACGTTTGTGGATGCAGCTGGCCGTTGCCCTGGTGGGGAGGTGCGTCCGTCTGTGACGCGTGGCTCTCCACTACTCTTCACGTTTCTTGCGCGTCGTGACCTTTCTGGGTTGGCCTTTCCGTGGCTGTACCCGAGGTCAGTGTCCTGTCACATGCATGATGTTCTAGTCATGCGTGGGGCAGTGTGCACGACGTTCTAGTCGTGTATGTGTGATCGAGTCCGTCGGTTGTCTGTGTGGGACTTTTCTAGACCTGTCGTCTGTTCTTGCAGGTCTTCGTCTTAGACCTGGTGTTTTTTCGGCAGATTGGTAACTTCTGACTTGGTTAGATTAGAGTCGCCCTTCTGTCGCTGCTTGGAGTAGTTTGGGGTGCCGAGGTTAGTTCGGCCGCCGCTTGTCTGGCGCGGGTTCTTCCCCTTCCTTGCTTGTTCCCTACTCCTACTTCCCGCTTGTTTACTACTAATTGTAGCATAGTTTTACAGCTTTGTAGTGTAGTTTTCCTACTTTACTACACCTACTGTTTTCGTTGTTGTTGTTCCGTGTTACTGCGTGTTTTTCAGTGGGGATCCGCGTGACCCCTACTGAGCCAGTGACACGTGGCTCACCCCTGCTTTTCAGGTTGGGTGGCGTTGTTCGTTCTGCTTCCGAGTGGTTCCTGGAGTGCGTGCTCATTGCGTGTCGTTACTGCTAGCTGGTACCTGCGTCGGGTTTCCCCGACTTCTTGGTACGTCTTTCCTTTCTATCGACTGTACTGTGCTAGACTTGTTGTCTTTAACTGTAGACCGACTCTGGGATATAATTGTTAAATTTGAACAGTTAATTAAAAAGTAATTTTATTTCTGCTACTTTAGCAAACCGATCTAATGAAATTTAATTGCTTCTGTTACATCTCTATGGCTTCAATGTACTCTACACATGCCCTTATCCCTTCGGAGCTTTGCCGCTCTTGGGAGGCCTCGCGGGTTCCAAGCGGTATCACGTGTATCCGGTAGTTCTACCGGGTATGCCAGGTATCCAGAATCGGGTCGCTACAGCTTGGTATCAGAGCCGTGTTCTGAAATGTTTGGAGTTCTTTTCTGAGCTATCAGAGCATTGTTGTGTGAAGTACATGGGAATCTGAGATATACAGTTTCTAGAGTCGTAAAAGTCCAGTACAGTCTTCAGCTGGTTTTGGTCTTGCGATGGTTTATCGCGTTGTTTTCTTCGAATGTTGTCTTGTGCGTGCTGTTCAGGCACTGTGCGAGATGGTCCTGCTCTCGTCAGGTTGTGACGAGGTGTTTCTCTTTCATCGTTGTGTTTGTTTCGATCATGTTGTACTTGGCAGTGTTCGCCGGAAGGCTTGAATCTGTAGTACGTTGTTCGAGGTTTTCTCCGTGTGTTGTTCAGGTTGCTGTTGACCTTTGGCCTTGGTTTGATGACCGTACACATTCTCACGTTGTCTTGGTCGTCTTGGCTTGAGTCTGTTCAGCTCCTAATGTGTTTCACTTCTATTCAAGTACTCGATTAGATTCCGTGTTGGCGAAGTTGCTCAGGCAAGCTAGGATTTTCCCTTCATGGTGAGCTTTTCTGATTGAGCTTCCTACTTCTCGTCCCTTCTGGTGGAATCTTTCTCGAGGTTTGCCTTGGAATTGCTGTCTTGGTGATGTCTTTGTCCTGTGTCTGCTTAAGTGTGGACAGCTTTGTTCGGAGCTTGATCTGCTCTCTGCTTTACGGTTACTTGGCTTTGGACTCCATGATGGTGTTAAGAGCTGTTGTACAGCATGTTGTCATGCCGTGTCCAGCGGCCGATGTATTGTGAAGGCTCATTTATCGTTTTCGGGACGTGAAGGTAAACTGAGATCGATGCTTTCCTTGTGCTTTGTGCTGAAGCTGGTGCTCTTCTCCTGTTGCACTTAGGCTCCTTGTGATCGGTTGTTCGCGAGATCAGTACTCGTGGCGTGTTGTTTGTGATCTTCATTGGTTGCAAAGGTGTCTGGTGTGTACTGAGATGCGGATACCGAGGTCTCTTCTGATGCCTGCGTGCGTTGTTGAGTAAGCAGCTGAAGCGTGTGGGTTGGCTACCCACGGGTCGAGAGATTTTTTCTTTCTCGATGTGACTTCATCTTGGCTTCCTGTGCCTTGACGTTGTTGTTGCTGTGCAGTTGCTGGTGTTTGTCTGGTATTGGCATTGGCATTTGCGAGTGTTGGGGAATTTGTCGGCATTCTTGCTGATTGAGTACCCTCTACTCTGCATTTCCTTTTCTTGGGTGTTGTGCTCTCGAGGCGTGTTGGTAGTCCTTGAGATGCATTCCCCGAGATCGTGGTTGTTGTTTTGGCGCTATTTCTCTATGATTTTGTGTCTCTATTTTGGACCAGGTCTTGTCAGTTAGCCTTGCTGTACTCTTTTTCCTAGAGTTAGCTCACGACTCGATCGGATGTAATATCTGAGTGAGGACTGACTCGATTGTGCTTGTGGTCCAATGGTGTTGTCATTGGCGTCCTGTGTGCCAGGTGTTCCCTGTTGCCTTTGGCACTAGAGCCGATGATGCGGTCGAGCTAGCAGCTGACAGGATTGTGTCTCCTCGTGTAAGCTGTCGCTTGCCGTGCTGCCGTTGTGTTTCTCAGTTGGTTGTTTGTGGTTGTGGCAGTCGTGTCTCTTTCCCCTGTGAGACGTAAGCGACGTTCCCCTTGTTTCGGAGGTGTCGGACTTGTGTCCACTTGTGCCGTGCTCGATCCAGAGCATGTGCTCGTGATTGTGGTCTGACAGTGTTCCTCTGAGCTGTGTTTCTCGAGATTTGTGTTGTTTCCGTGGTTGTGTTGTTGGGTTGTTCTTCCCTGCTTCTCCTTTGTTAGTCCTTAATTTTGAGGGAAAATTTTCTTAAAGGAGGGGAGAATGTAATGCCCTAGATCCTTGGTAGGTCTTGCTGGATCTTCATTGGATCTTTTGGATTTGTTTCGGTGAGTTTCGGTTCGCTTTTGTGGCTTTCGAGTTGAGTTTTACTAGCCGTGTGGGTTTTTCTCTCGTACTAGTTACGGAACCCTACGGTGAGTTTACTTGTCAGTTCCTCGACTCGTGGATGCTGCAGCGACGATGTACTCTTCGAGCTGGTCGTTTCGACTATTTTTACTTATTTGTCGGAGATAGGGCCAGAAATCGGATTTTTCAGAAATTAGGAAAATTCCTAATTTCTTTTCCTTTTTCTTTTCCTTCCTCTCTCCTTCTTCTCATTCGCCGCCGTCGTTTCTCTCTCCCATTTTCTCTCCTCTCGAGCTTCCTCGGCTCCAGCTACAGATGGGGTACCTAGAGGCACGTGTTGGGGATGTTATGGAGCTGGCTGGGTGCGCGGCGGAGCGAAGATGGAGTGGTTTTGGCGCGATCCCGAACGGTGGATTCAAAGTCGTCGTTTGAGCTCGCGGCGTGGTTTTCGGCGCGGTTTAGTCCCTTCGGGGCACGGTTTCTTCGGTGGAGGTAGGGTGATGGTTCCTCACTTCCTCCTCTCCGTTTTCCCTGGCATTGCACGTCGTTTGGCGCGGAAACGATCGAGTTTGGGCTTGTTTAGCCTAAACAGTGATTTTTGGGTTTTGTAGGGTTTGCCGGCGAACGACAACCATTTGTGGCTCGATTAGTGTTGAACTGACCGTGGGGATGTCTGCATCCCATCCATGCTAGTTTCGTGTTGATCGGTGGTCATTCGAGGCCGGTAGGAGTCCGGGAACCTCGATGGCTCGTTTAGGATCGATTCGTTAAAATCACCCCGATCTAGCGTTTTAACCCGTGCATGTGGGCTTTTTAGCCTTCTAATGATATTTTTCATCGTCGAGGGTTGTTTTCCCTGCGCTTCGGCATGAATGGGGCGTGGAACGGGCCGATTTGGCCAACCCTCTGTTTTCCCGCCGTGACTGGTGTGGCGGTCGTTCCAGGGACCGTCACATGCCCTGACGGCCCCACGATAGACCATCACAGCGTCAGGGCGTTTTTAAGCTTTTCATGGTTTTGGGAGTGTGACGGCCTAGGGGTGGCGCGTCACAGCCACCTGACATGTCCGGTGAGAAGCGTCACGCTTATCTTGTCGTTTAGTGCCTTGGTTAAGTCGGTTCCCATGACGCGCCTGCCCATGTGCGTCAGGTGGGTGTAACGCGCCTGGTGTAGGCCGTTACGTTTTGTTTGACCGCGTTTGACCGGTTGAGTCGGTTCGCGTAACGGTTGTGCTCTCGTGCGTTAGGTGTGTGTAACGCGCCTGCCCCAGGCCGTTACACTTTGTTTTGGCCGAGTTTAGGGGGCTGTGCCTGTTGATTCTAACGGCCATGCCCCTATGCGTTAGGCCGGTGTAACGCGTCCGTGATGGACCGTTACATGCTATTCTGGCTGAGTTGGGTGGCTACGTCGTTGCCTCTAACGGCCGCGCCCCCGCGCGTTAGGTGGTTGTAACGCGTCCGGTCGGGACCGTTACATGCCTCTCAGCCAGTTGTTTTCTTAACTTGAGCCTGTTGCCCCTGACGCGTCTGTCTTGGAGCGTTAGGCCGGTGTAACGCCCTTGGTCTCGTGCGTTACGTGGTTCGAGTGTTGTTTTGGGTTTGAGGTTCGTTGGCCCTGACGGCCCGGGTTGGGCACGTCAGAGCTGTGTAACGCTCCTGGCGTAGGTCGTTACGTGCCTTCTGTGTTCTAGGTGTCGGTTAGGGCGGTGTGTGTGATGGTTCCCCTATGACCGTCACGTGTGTGTGACGCGTCTGCGTTGGACCGTCACGGTTGGAGTGTAACGGCCTGAGATAGACTGTCACGTTCGTGTAACGGTCTAGGGGTGGTGCGTTACAATCCTTCTACCCCGATTGCCGTCGTTTTGGTTTCTGCTTGTCTTGGCTTGTCCTTGTGGTCTGCCCGCAGTCCTGTGGATGTCTCCTGACGTCCTATGAGGGCTAAGACTACGTTGTAAGGAAGCCATGAGTCTTCTTGCTTGTGGTAGGACTCCCTATCCTACTCTTGTGTGTGTCTTTGGTCGGGTTCCGGTCAACCTGGGGTGACCCAGCGGTTGACAGGCGACCTTGTGTGTTGGTGTCTTGGCGGTTTCGTCCAGTCCGAGACACTGGTTCTGGATACCTCGAGGTGTTGCTTTACCTTGGTCCGTGTGTCCAGGTGTGCTGAGGGTCTCATGTATTCCCTCGGGTCTTCGTGAGTCGTTTCCTGCAGAGATTCATTTTTCGTGGCTTAGGATTAGACCGATTGGCTACTTTTTCTGCTGTCTGTGACGATCTTGCCCTTGAGTCATTCGACTAAGGATCGTTACGTGGTAGGTCTAGTTGCCTAGTCCTGAGTTTATTGGCAGTTGCCATATTACCGGTGATGCTTCGTAGTACGTGTGGCAGCGTGTCTGCCTGTCAGTACTCTAGCACTTATATTTTGGAGTTTTATGTTTTGTACGCCTTCGATTGCTTTTGCCCTAGGCCTTTGAGTGCCGATCCGCCTGGTGGTGGCGGAGGGGTGTTCCCGAGACACGGTATGTAAGCTAGTTCCGTGGGCTCCCAGCCAACGGTAGCGTCCTACCGAGGGAAAGAACTAGCTGGAGTACCTGGCTTAGGCTAGAGCCAGTGTGTGCACACATGGTCAGGGGCTGAGGACATGCGTCGACGGGCGTGACCCTGACTGGTTACTTCATGCTGTTTGGTTTTGTGCGGGTGTCTGCGACTCTACCGTGGCTTCGGCGGTATTGTAGGCAAGACACCTGTGGCGCAGCATAAGACGTTTGTGGATGCAGCTGGCCGTTGCCCTGGTGGGGAGGTGCGTCCGTCTGTGACGCGTGGCTCTCCACTACTCTTCACGTTTCTTGCGCGTCGTGACCTTTCTGGGTTGGCCTTTCCGTGGCTGTACCCGAGGTCAGTGTCCTGTCACATGCATGATGTTCTGGTCATGCGTGGGGCAGTGTGCACGACGTTCTAGTCGTATATGTGTGATCGAGTCCGTCGGTTGTATGTGTGGGTCTTTTCTAGACCTGTCGTCTGTTCTTGCGGGTCTTCATCTTAGACCTGATGTTTTGTCAACAGATCGGTAACTTCTGGCATGGTTAGATCAGAGTCGCCCTTCTGTCGCTGCTTGGAGTAGTTTGGGGTGCCGAGGTTAGTTCGGCCGTCGCTTGTCTGGCGCGGGTTCTTCCCCTTCCTTGCTTGTTCCCTAGTCCTACTTCTCGTTTGTTTACTACTTCTTGTAGCGTAGTTTTACAGCTTTGTAGTGTAGTTTTCCTGCTTTACTATACCTGCTATTTTCGTTGTTGTTGTTCCGTGTTACTGCGTGTTTTTCAGTGGGCATCGGCGTGACCCCTACTGAGCCAGTGACACGTGGCTCACCCCTGCTTTTCAGATGGGGTGGCATTGTTCGTTCTGCTTCTGAGTGGTTCCTGGAGTGTGTGCTCGTTGCGTGCCGTTGCTGTCGGCTGGTACTTGCGTCGGGTTTCCCCGACTTCTTGGTACGTCTTTCCTTTCTGTCGACTGTACTGTGCTAGACTTGTTGTCTTTAACTGTGGACTGACTCTGGGATATAATTGTTAAATTTGAACAGTTAATTAAATAGTAATTTTATTTCTGCTACTTTAGCAAACCGATCTAATGAAATTTAATTGCTTCTGTTATATCTCTATGGCTTCAATGTACTCTACACATGCCCTTATCCCTTCGGAGCTTTCTCGCTCTTGGGAGGCCTCGCGGGTTCCATGCGGTATCACGTGTATCTGGTAGTTCTACAGGGTATGCCGGGTATCCAGAATCTGGGTCGCTACAAATGCAAAGGACCGTCCAAGGGCTAACTCAAGCCCTAAAACAAGTGGCTCAATGAGGAGTTAATCACCATGGTGCGGGAGACCTGCACCGCAACTTTAAGAACATGAATCCCCCGAGGTTCAACGGTTCCACTGACTCGGATGAAGCTGAACATTGGGTCAAGGAGATAGAAAGAATATTCCGAGTCATGCAATACTCGGATCAAGATAGAGTTTTGCTTGCAACTTTCCAACTGGAAAGGGATGTAAGAGCTTGGTGGGAATCCGTGGAGACGACCTTGCCCGATCCCCATATCACTTGAGAGGAATTTCTAAAATATTTCAACGACAAGTATTTCTCGGAGAGAGTCCAAGAAAAGATCGTAGCAGATTTGCCACCTTTAAACAAAGAAGTCTCTCTATAGCTGAATACGAGGCCCAGTTTTCTCGACTGGCCCGTTATGCTCCACACCTCATTAATACAGAGAGAATGAAGGCCAAGCGATTTATGAATGGGCTAAGGCCCCAATACATTCCCCAACTGGCGCCTATGGACATCCAAACATATGCTGAGATGGTCCGGAAGGCCCAACTGCTAGAAGATGCCATGGAGATGGCGGATAGAATCAAGGGAAGTGTCGTGAAAGAACAAGTTATTAGCGCCGGAAACTTTAAACCCACTGTTGGAAAGAAGAGGCCAAATGAAGGAAGAACCTCTCAACAAGATAAAAAGCCTCGAGATGGAAATAGACAAGTCATCCCTTATATATCTTCAAAAGATATTTGCAAGTATTGTGACAAGGCTGGCCACAAGACTGAACAGTGCTGGAGAAAGAAGGGAGCATGCTTGCGCTGTGGAAGTGGGGATCATCGTATTTCTGATTGTCCCCTTATGAAGGAATCTCCATCGGAGAAGAAAACACAAGAAGGACCAAGGCATCAAGGAAGACTCCAAGCTCTGATAGAACCTACACCTATTGAAGAAGGAGGAGTGGTGGAAGGTACTCTTACCATCAATTCTAGAACTGCTTTTGTTCTATTTGATACTAGAGCTACCCATTGATTCATATCCCAGAATTTTGCTACCACCTTATATGAAAAATATGTTCCTTTGAAAACTGAACTTGTTATTTCCACACCTTTAGGAGCAAGCACTGAGCTTAAACATTATTTTCCCTCTACTGAAGTGTTGATTAGTGGTCATAACTTAGCCACTGATTTGATATGCATGAACATGGAGGGTCATGATGTAATCTTAGGTGCTGACTGGTTGGCCAAGTGTAATGCTAAGGTGGATTGCAGGTGAGGAAGTGTAGCCTTTGGTGAACTAGGATACCATGAACTATCTTTTTCTAGAAATAGCCATCATAGACACCCTCTTCTCATCTCTGCCCTTCAAGCTCGAAAAATGTTGAAGAAAGGATGTGTTGCATTTTTGGCTTCTGTCCTTATAACCGAACCCAAGCAACCCATTCTGGAAGAAATATATGTTGTTAAGGAATATCCAGATGTATTTCTTGAGGAATTACCTGGCATACCACCCGAGAGAGAAGTTTCATTCTCAATCGATTTGATACCTGGAGCAGCCCCTGTATGCAAAACTCCTTATAGAATGTCACCTACTGAGCTGAAGGAACTAAAAGAGTAATTGATGGAATTATTAGAGAAGGGATTCATCAGACCTAGAACATCACCTTGGAAAGCACCTGTTCTTTTTGTGAAGAAGAAAGATGGATCTATGAGGTTATGCATTGATTATAGGCAGTTGAACCAATTGACTATCAAGAATAAGTACCCTCTGCCAAGAATTAATGAACTATTTGATCAAATATCTGGAGCTCATTATTTCTCTAAGATTCACCTCAGGTTGGGTTATCATCAAGTGAGAATCTAGGAAGAAGATATTTATAAGACAGCATTCAGGAGTAGATATGGACACTATGAGTTTGTTGTCATGCCTTTTGGGCTGACTAATGCCAATGTAGCTTTTATGCAACTCATGAATAGTGTGTTTTGACCCTATTTAGATCAATTTGTGGTGGTATTTATTGATGATATATTGATATACTCCAAAACCAAGGAAGAACATGAAGCACATTTGAGGATTATCTTGCAGATATTAAAAGAAAATCAATTATATGATAAATTGAGCAAATGTGAGTTCTGGTTAGAAGAAGTTTTATTTCTCGGTCATGTGATCTCTAAGGAAGGTATTTCAGTTGACCCTTCAAAGGTAGAAGCTATCAATAATTGGGAAAGGCCTACAAATGTGACCGAAATCTGAAGTTTTCTAGGATTGGCCAGTTACTATAGGAGATTCATCAAATACTTCTCTAAAATTGCCGTGCCATTAACTAGACTAACAAGGAAGGAAAATTTTTATATATGGGCTGAGGAATGTGGGAAGAGTTTTCAAACTCTAAAGGAGCGCTTGACAACTGCACCTGTTCTTACTCTACCTATTGGGGGAGGAGGATTCGAGGTATATACTGATGCTTCGGGAATTGGCCTAGGCTGTGTATTAATGCAACAAGGCAAGGTGATAACTTATGCATCTAGGCAACTGAAGACCCACGAAGTTAATTACCATGTACATGATCTAGAATTAGCTGTAGTGGTCTTTACTCTTAAAATATGGAGGCATTATGTAAGACCCCGAGTTTCTGTACAAATATTAAATGTTGAATAGTGACTGTGGTAAATAGTAAATAGTAAAAATTTTGACTATCATATATATAAAAAAAAATTTCAAAAAATGGTAATAAATTAGTAAAGACCATGGTAAACACTTTGGTCTTCTGTACTTGACCCTAATAAAATCATTTACATGGCTTAATCAGTGATTTAAGCCTGACTTAAAAACGTGGAAAACACTATTCATACGAAAATACAACTACCTTAGAAAAATCTGTAAAAATCACATCTGATAGAGGGTATTTTTCTTAGCAACTTTGTCTTCTGAAGTTTCATCGGTAAAAATCAGAAACTCTCTCTATCGACTAAACCGTTGAACATTGGGTTAAATTATTATTTTAATCTTAAGATTGGGAGATTAACAATAAACCTCGTGATAAAATTCCATAAAAATCATATTATGAAAGAGCATGTCTTGATTAGTAATTTTGTCTTCTGGGTCCAATTCATTAAAAATCATTTAATAACATTAAATTGAGGTCTTAGTTAACCATTCCTTAATCTTTTGGATTAGGCTTAGATTAGGCTAACCTTACCTTGAGAAACACGTGAAACCGTGTTTTGGTTGGTAGAAACACGTTGTCAACAATGCAAAGGATTTTGCGGCTCTGACCAAACCGTGTGTGAAGATTAAACACTCCTCTTCCAAACCTATAAGTAGAGGAAGCCCCCTTAAACATCTCTTAAACACAAAAGGGTTCTTGCTGTTGTGAAGAAGCTCTGCAAGTCTACTGTTCATCTTCTTCCCCATTCATCTTTCCTTATTTCATCGGTTAAGGTAGGTAACCATGGCACAAACCTTGAATTTGATAAATGGAATGAAAGGGCATCATGTTAGCTTGTAGAAACCATGCTTTTCCATTTATTTACGTACTCAAATGCATAAAACGCCGGATTTATGCTTCTGTTTCGCTATTCCCGTGTTACAGGGATTAACGGTTCCAACCGGACCGCTTTATCTCTTAGACGGTTCAGAACTGCCCGCCCGACTTATACAAACGGCCCAATTAGAACCGCCCGCATTGTATAAAACGGCCCAATGATAACCGTTTTACAGCCAGTAGGTTTAACGGCCCACTGTCATCCGTTTAACTTCCAGAAAACTGATTTTTTTGCTATTTTGACCCATTTAACAATGTTAATTAGTAAAAATTGACAATCCACATAAATAACAGATAATGACATGAGTAAATTTCTGTTATTTGCAATATCTATTTTGAAAAATTGTTTAAAGTGAAAATCATTGAAATTCACTTGTAACTTTGGATAAATTGAATAAGTATGGTAAATAGCTAAACTTTACCATAGGTAATTTCTGTAAATTACTGTAAACCAGAAAATTACTGGCCGACTTATGGCAAGTCTTTGACCAATTAGCCGGACACTCCATCCGGCAAACTTTACATTTTTTTTTACCGTAGAAAATTTTTACCGTGGTAAATTACGGTTACATCATGACTATTGTTTTAACTTGATTAAATGATCGATTACCTTGGATAATCTTCGGTCATATTTGAGCCCGGAATTGATCAATGGACATTAAACTGAAATTGGTTGGTTTAATTGTTATTGGCAACCCGGTAACTATTTTGCATAAATTATCTTATAATTAGACATTATCGTTATGCTTAATACGGATTCTCTTGAACCGTATTTCTTAAAATACAACCCGAATGGTTCGTATATTCGTTCTTCGGAACTTACTTCTCTCTCTCGAACGGCTTACTGTCAACCGTTCATTCTTGGCCCCGTGACTCGTTACTCATGTGAGTACGGCCCGGTGTTTGCCGTACGACTACCTTGTTTTGAGTTTTTCATCGTGGTTATACTCTTGAATCAAAGGAGGCAAGTGTCATCCTTTACATCTTGTACCCGACAGAAATTCATCTGATTATATTGGCCATAATTGACTATGTCTAGACGGGGGATCGGTGATCCAATTAAAATGAAATGCCAACGCATCATAAGGGCCCGGTCTGGTCCTGGGGAGAGCGCCCGAAAAGATATTGAGCCCATTGGGATGTTTATGACAGGGTGAGGCATTGCACCCGAATACTTGACTTGACATGTTACGTCTATGACAAACTTTTGTTACTTGACTCGTGCGTATTTACTTGGCTACATGTGTAACATACTTGCTGGCCAAATTCTCTACTGTTACTTTACTTGTTCATTACTTGGTAAATTGTTATATTTCTTGACTTGGCAAGATATCTTTTACATTGTTTCTTTTATCGTATCGTCATTCTTTATTTACTGCATTTCATATAAATTGGAAATCAATGGTTAATTACGTAAATCTGTTTGTGGTTATCTACTGAGCGCGTTTAGCTCACTCCTACTTTTCCCCTCTTTCCAGGTGATGAACTTGTCGGGAATGGACTGGAGTGATATCGAGAGATAGTTTTAGTTTATTGAGTCAGTTTGTACCCTTAGTATTAGTGAGAGATTGTTCTAGTATTTTGCTTATTATTTGGATGTAGTTGTTCTACCCAGTGTACTCAACTTTATTATCAATAAAACTCTGATTATTATCTTTTCCAACCTTTTGTGCAATGGTTTGCAATGGTTCGGAATTATTGCTCGCTTGCCCCTAACCGTACGTCCCGAGATTCCGCATCGGGGCGTGACAGTTTAGTTGGTATCAGAGACAAGTTCAATTTATCCTAGGTATTTCACTTTAAAGTTATAGGTTTATTGGTTATAGGCTTAAGAAAACAACCTTGTGAGAATTGGGTAGAAATTTGGGTTAAGTTATTTAACCATAATCATGTTCTTCTTATCTAGTTCTTCTCTTCTCATCTAAGAAGTTCTTCTCTCATAAATAATCCGAGTAACTATTTTATATAGGCACTTAACTAGAAATGGCAGCCAATCGTGCTGAGATGAGGAATTTACAGCATACAGTTCAAGGACTTACGCAAGCCTTGAATGCACTGGCTCAGGCAGGAGCTGGAGCTGGAGCGGCACCTCATGGCGCAGCTCATGGCACTGGTGATTTATATCAGAATTTTCGAGGAATAAACCCGCCTAGATTCGCTGGTTCAACTGATCCCGATGAAGCCGAGAATTGGCTCGACGAGATGGCAAGAATTTTTGAGGTCATGCAATGCACTGACCAAGAACGTGTTCTTTTATCCATTTTCCAACTGGAACGTGATGCACGTGCTTGGTGGGAGTCTGTTAAGCCGACTCTCGGAGATCAACAAGTCTCGTGGGAAGAATTCGAGGAATATTTCAATGATAAATATTTTTCTGACCACGTGCAAGAAAAGAAGGGAGCAGAATTCGCAGCTTTAAAACAGTGAAGTTTATCGGTATCAGAATATGAGGCTCAGTTTTCACGACTCTCTCATTATGCAAGACATCTTATTTCGACTGAGAGAATGAAGGCGAAGCGTTTCCTCAATGGTCTTCGACTTCATTATATCAATCAACTTGCACCACTGGAAATTTCTACATATTCTGAGATGGTAAGAAAGGCACAAATATTAGAAGATACTTTGGAAATGACTGAAAGGATTCGTGGTCAAGGTAACAAGAAAGAGCAACCGAAGGCACTCAAGAATGTTAAACCTGGATTTGGCACTGACCCGAGCAAGAAAAGACCCTTTACTAGTTCTGGTTCAAGTTCTGGTTATGGTTCGTGGAAAGGCAAAATGCCGCGACAAGAAGACAAGAAACCTGATTCTATGATTCCATTCAAGGGCGTATGCCGATATTGTGATCGTCCTGGTCACAAGATGGAAGATTGTTGGCGCAAGCTAGGTGCATGTCTGCGGTGTGGAAGCAAAGAACACCGTATACCCAACTGTCCTTTATTATCGAAACAAGCTATCCCGGCAAAACCTCTGAATTTCAAGAAGCCTCAAGGCAGGCTTCAGGCTCTCCATGCAAAGGAAAAAGATATCGCCGAGGAGGGTGGACTCGTCGAAGGTACTCTTGTTATATTCGACTTGCCAGCTTTTGTTCTAATTGATACTGGTGCAACACATTCTTTTATTTCACGGAGATTTGCTAAATCTTTAGCTATGGCACCTGCTTTGTTGAGTTCTTCGTTAGAAATATCAACCCCTATTGGTTCTAAATCAGCAATTCAGCATTACTATACTTCTAGTAAGGTTATGGTAAACGATCAGAATTTTCCAGCTGATTTGATTTGTATGGACATGAAGGATTACGATGTAATCCTAGGAGCTGATTGGTTGGCTCGGTATGAGGCCAATGTTCATTGTAGTTCTTGTTCCGTGTCTTTTTATAGACACCCCGGATTATCCTTCAAGGGAGTGAAACACCCTAGTTCTATCTCTCTTATCTCGACTCTTCGTGCTGATAAGTTATTGAGGCGTGGATGCGAAGCTTTTCTGGCTTTTGTTCTTGCGTCCCCTGAACAGCAGATGGAGATTAAGGACATTTCTATTGTCCGAGAATTTCCGGACGTATTTCCAGAGGAGTTACCAGGACTTCCGCCTCTGCGTGAAGTTACATTCTCTATTGATCTTATTCCTGGATCGTCTCCTGTTTCTAAAGCCCCTTATCGCATGTCTCCTGCGGAATTACGGGAATTGAAGCAGCAATTGTTGGAATTACTCGAGAAGGGTTTTATTCGCCCGAGTGTTTCCCCTTGGGGAGCTTCTGTATTATTTGTTCGGAAGAAAGATGGTTCGATGAGATTATGCATCGATTATCGGCAACTTAACCAGTTGACTGTCAAGAACAAGTATCCTTTGCCAAGGATTGATGAGTTATTTGACCAGATTACTGGAGCTTCTTATTTTTCTAAGATCGATCTTCGATCTGGATATCACCAGTTACGGATTAAAGAAGAGGATATTTATAAATCAGCTTTCCGTAGCCGGTATGGCCATTATGAGTTTGTCGTTATGCCTTTTGGGTTAACGAATGCACCGGCAGCTTTCATGCAGTTAATGAACAGTGTGTTCCGACCCTACCTTGATCAATGGGTTGTGGTATTCATAGATGATATTTTGATATATTCCAAGAGTGAAAGAGAACATGCCGAGCATCTGAGGATGGCTTTGCAATTATTGAGAGATCACCAATTATATGCTAAGTTGAGCAAGTGTGATTTCTGGTTACAAGAGGTGTCTTTTCTAGGACATATTATTACCAAGGATGGTATTTCTGTAGATCCATCGAAGGTGGAAGCAGTAAAGAATTGGGAACAACCTACCAGTGTTACTGAAGTGAGGAGTTTTCTTGGCCTGGCTGGTTACTATCGAAGGTTTATTCAAGATTTCTCTAAGATTGCGGTACCTCTGACGAAGTTAACCCGCAAAGAGATTAAGTTTGAGTGGTCAATTGAATGCCAACGGAGTTTTCAGACTCTGAAGGATTGTCTGACTACTGCCCCTATTTTAACCTTACCTTCTGGTGAGGGTGGTTTCGTGGTTTACACTGATGCTTCTGGTATTGGCTTAGGCTGTGTGCTTATGCAGCACGGCAAGGTGATTGCCTATTCTTCTAGACAGTTAAGAAAGCATGAAGTTAATTATCCAGTTCATGATTTGGAATTGGCAGCCGTGGTATTTGCTTTGAAGATTTGGAGGCACTACTTATATGGTGAATCATTTACGGTATTTTCGGATCACAAAAGTCTGAAATACTTATTTTCTCAAAAGGAATTGAACATGAGACAAAGAAGATGGTTGGAGTATATAAAGGATTTCGACTTTTCTATTGAGTATCACCCGGGCAAAGGCAATGTGGTTGCTGATGCTTTAAGTCGGAAGCCTGTGGCTAAGATATCTAGTCTTATGTTACAAGAATGGAAATTACTGGAGCAAATGGCTAGTCTGGATATCAATATTGATAATGATCGGATATTGATTTCCCAGTTGCAACTGAAGCCCGAATTGTTGGTAGAAATCAAGTTATTGCAAGATATTGATCCCGAGCTAGTCGAGATTAAGGAAAGCTTGAGTAGCAGACCTGATTTCTCGATAGCCGATGATGGAAGATTATTATTTCAAGGTAGAACTTGTGTACCGAATGAGGCTAATATAAAGAATCGGATTCTTGAAGAAGCCCATAGATCCAAATATACTATCCATCCGGGAGGCACTAAGATGTTCAAGGATTTGAAAAGGTCATTTTGGTGGCCGAACATGAAAAGGGAAATTGCAAATTTCGTGAGTACATGTCTTGTTTGTCAACAAGTAAAGGCCGAGCATTTCAGACCGGCAGGTAAATTGAAACCACTTGATATACCCCAATGGAAGTGGGAGAGTATTGGTATGGATTTCATTCTGGGTCTTCCTAAGACTCGAGGTGGTTATGATGCTATATGGGTAATTGTGGATCGACTGACTAAAACCGCACATTTCTTATCTATTAAGTCCAAGTGGATAGTCGATGTGCTGGCAGCATTATATTTAAAGGAAGTGGTTAGGCTTCATGGTATCCCAGTCAACATTATATCTGATAGAGATCCGAGATTTACTTCTCATTTTTGGAAAGGATTGCAAGAATCTCTTGGTACCCGTCTGAATTTTAGCACTGCATTTCATCCGCAAACAGATGGACAGACCGAGAGAACTAATCAAATAGTGGAAGATATGTTGAGAGCTTGTATGATCGACTTCGGTGGAAGTTGGAGCGATCATTTAGCATTGATAGAATTCGCCTACAACAATAGTTATCAATCCAGCATACAGATGACACCTTTCGAGGCTTTGTATGGAAGGAGCTGTCGTTCTCCATTATGTTGGGATGAGGTTGGCGAGAAGCAATGGCTTGGACCGGATCTTATCTCGGAGTCATCACAAAATATTCGTATTATCCGAGATCGGTTACTTGTGGCTCAATCGAGGCAAAAGAGCTATGCTGATAATAGAAGAAGAGATTTGGAATTTCAAATTGGCGAGCATGTGTTCTTAAAAGTCTCTCCTTCAAGAGGTATTCGTCGATTCGGTATTCATGGCAAGTTAAGCCCAAGGTATATTGGTCCATTTGAGATCCTTGATCGAGTGGGTGAAGTCGCCTATAGATTGGCCTTACCTCCTCAATTATCTGGTGTACATAACGTATTCCATGTATCTATGCTTCGGAAATACGTGTACGACCCTAGTCACATCATTCAACATGTGGACTTTGAATTTAAGAAGGATCTATCTTATGAAGAAAGACCAGTGAAGGTTCTGGATCGGAAAGAGCAACAACTTCGAAATCGTTCCATACCGATGGTTAAAATCCAATGGAGTCGGCGTGGAATAGAGGAAGCTACATGGGAATCCGAGGACGCCATACGGAAGCGTTATCCCGATCTATTCTAGGTAAGCTATTTTTTCCTTACTATATTTTGGTCCAGTGAATTCGGAGGACCAAATTCTTTAAGTGGGGGAGGGTGTAAGACCCCGAGTTTCTGTACAAATATTAAATGTTGAATAGTGACTGTGGTAAATAGTAAATAGTAAAAATTTTGACTATCATATATATAAAAAAAAATTCTGAAAAATGGTAATCAATTAGTAAAGACCATGGTAAACACTTTGGTCTTCTGTACTTGACCCTAATAAAATCATTTACATGGCTTAATCAGTGATTTAAGCCTGACTTAAAAACGCGGAAAATACTATTCATACGAAAATACAACTACCTTAGAAAAATCTGTAAAAATCACATCTGATAGAGGGTATTTTTCTTAGCAACTTTGTCTTCTGAAGTTTCATCGGTAAAAATCAGAAACTCTCTCTATCGACTAAACCGTTGAACATTGGGTTAAATTATTATTTTAATCTTAAGATTGGGAGATTAACAATAAACCTCGTGATAAAATTTCATAAAAATCATATTATGAAAGAGCATGTCTTGATTAGTAATTTTGTCTTCTGGGTCCAATTCATTAAAAATCATTTAATAACATTAAATTGAGGTCTTAGTTAACCATTCCTTAATCTTTTGGATTAGGCTTAGATTAGGCTAACCTTACCTTGAGAAACACGTGAAACCGTGTTTTGGTTGGCAGAAACACGTTGTCAACAATGCAAAGGATTTTGCGGCTCTGACCAAACCGTGTGTGAAGATTAAACACTCATCTTCCAAACCTATAAGTAGAGGAAGCCCCCTTAAACATCTCTTAAACACAAAAGGGTTCTTGCTGCTGTGAAGAAGCTCTGCAAGTCTACTATTCATCTTCTTCCCCATTCATCTTTCCTTATTTCATCGGTTAAGGTAGGTAACCATGGCACAAACCTTGAATTTGATAAATGGAATGAAAGGGCATCATGTTAGCTTGTAGAAACCATGCTTTTCCATTTATTTACGTACTCAAATGCATAAAACGCCGGATTTATGCTTCTGTTTCGCTATTCCCGTGTTACAGGGATTAACGGTTCCAACCGGACCGCTTTATCTCTTAGACGGTTCAGAACTGCCCGCCCGACTTATACAAACGGCCCAATTAGAACCGCCCGCATTGTATAAAACGGCCCAATGATAACCGTTTTACAGCCAGTAGGTTTAACG
This sequence comes from Amorphophallus konjac, assembly GCA_022559845.1. Lineage (NCBI taxonomy): Eukaryota > Viridiplantae > Streptophyta > Magnoliopsida > Alismatales > Araceae > Amorphophallus > Amorphophallus konjac. Next base: position 245,234,523 of record CM040125.1, read on the forward strand.
GCCCACTGTCATCCGTTTAACTTCCAGAAAACTGATTTTTTTGCTATTTTGACCCATTTAACAATGTTAATTAGTAAAAATTGACAATCCACATAAATAACAGATAATGACATGAGTAAATTTCTGTTATTTGCAATATCTATTTTGAAAAATTGTTTAAAGTGAAAATCATTGAAATTCACTTGTAACTTTGGATAAATTGAATAAGTATGGTAAATAGCTAAACTTTACCATAGGTAATTTCTGTAAATTACTGTAAACCAGAAAATTACTGGCCGACTTATGGCAAGTCTTTGACCAATTAGCCGGACACTCCATCCGGCAAACTTTACATTTTTTTTTTACTGTAGAACATTTTTACCGTGGTAAATTACGGTTACATCATGACTATTGTTTTAACTTGATTAAATGATCGATTACCTTGGATAATCTTCGGTCATATTTGAGCCCGGAATTGATCAATGGACATTAAACTGAAATTGGTTGGTTTAATTGTTATTGGCAACCCGGTAACTATTTTGCATCAATTATCTTATAATTAGACATTATCGTTATGCTTAATACGGATTCTCTTGAACCGTATTTCTTAAAATACGACCCGAATGGTTCGTATATTCGTTCTTCGGAACTTACTTCTCTCTCTCGAACGGCTTACTGTCAACCGTTCATTCTTGGCCCCGTGACTCGTTACTCATGTGACTACGGCCCGGTGTTTGCCGTACGACTACCTTGTTTTGAGTTTTTCATCGTGGTTATACTCTTGAATCAAAGGAGGCAAGTGTCGTCCTTTACATCTTGTACCCGACAGAAATTCATCTGATTATATTGGCCATAATTGACTATGTCTAGACGGGGGATCGGTGATCCAATTGAAATGAAATGCCAACGCATCATAAGGGCCCGGTCTGGTCCTGGGGAGAGCGCCCGAAAAGATATTGAGCCCATTGGGATGTTTATGACAGGGTGAGGCATTGCACCCGAATACTTGACTTGACATGTTACGTCTATGACAAACTCTTGTTACTTGACTCGTGCGTATTTACTTGGCTACATGTGTAACATACTTGCTGGCCAAATTCTCTACTGTTACTTTACTTGTTCATTACTTGGTAAATTGTTATATTTCTTGACTTTGCAAGATATCATTTACATTGTTTCTTTTATCATATCGTCATTCTTTATTTACTGCATTTCATATAAATTGGAAATCAATGGTTAATTACGTAAATCTGTTTGTGGTTATCTACTGAGCGCGTTTTGCTCACTCCTACTTTTCCCCTCTTTCCAGGTGATGAACTTGTCGGGAATGGACTGGAGTGATATCGAGAGATAGTTTTAGTTTATTGAGTCAGTTTGTACCCTTAGTATTAGTGAGAGATTGTTCTAGTATTTTGCTTATTATTTGGATGTAGTTGTTCTACCCAGTGTACTCAACTTTATTATCAATAAAACTCTGATTATTATCTTTCCAACCTTTTGTGCAATGGTTTGCAATGGTTCGGAATTATTGCTCGCTTGCCCCTAACCGTATGTCCCGAGATTCCGCATCGGGGCGTGACACATTATTTATATGGGGAGCAGTTCACTATCTATTCTGACCATAAGAGTTTAAAATATCTATTTTCTCATAAGGAGCTCAACATGAGACAAAGAAGATGGTTAGAATATTTGAAAGATTATGACTTTTTTATTCAATACCATCCTAGAAAGGGTAATGTTGTGGCTGATGCTCTTAGTAGAAAGACAAGGGCTCTATTATCAAGTTTGATGATTAATGAATGTCGATTGCTAGAGCAATTTACATGATTAAATTTAAATGTGGAACCAAAGGAGGAACGCGTCTTGATTGCTAATATAAGGGTACGACCTGAAATGTTTTCTGAAATAAAAGAGCAACAAGGTAACGATCCTTTATTAGTTAAAATTTTGGAAATTTGAGTCAAAGGCCTGATCTTCAATTGCAAAATGATGGGAGATTATTATTTCGAGGAAGAACTTGTGTGCCTGATAGTAACAAAATCAAGAAGAAGATAATGGAAGAAGCGCACCAATACAGGTACACTATTCATCCTGGTGCTACAAAAATGTACCAAGATCTCAAAAGAACCTTTTGGTGGCCTAACATGAAAAAAGAGGTAGCCGAGTTCATGAGCCGATGTTTGGTCTGCCAATAAGTTAAAGCCGAACATCTCAAACCGGCTGGTAAGCTAAAACCTCTGGAGATACCGGAATGGAAATGGGATAGTATTGGCATGGATTTTATAGTTGGGTTGCCAAAGACCCGAAGTGGATTTGATGCTGTAGGAGTGATTGTGGACCGACTAACTAAGTCTGCTCACTTCTTGCCCATCAAAACCAAATGGATCGTGGATGTTCTAACTGGCCTATATATCAAGGAGGTTGTAATGCTGTATGGTATTCCAACCTCTATTATTTCGGATAGAGATCCAAGATTCATCTCTCACTTCTGGAAATGTTTGCAATCATCCTTGGGTACTAGGCTGAATTTTAGTACGGCTTTCCACCCTAAGACAGATGGACAAACTGAGAGGACGAATCAAATTATCGAAGATATGTTAAGAACTTGTATGATAGATTTTGGGGGAAGTTGGCATGAACATTTGCCATTGATTGAATTTACATATAACAACAGTTATCAGTCTAGCATCCAGATGGCACCTTTTGAAGCACTGTATGGTAGGAGTTGTAGATCACTTCTATGCTGGAGTGAGGTTGGAGAAAAGGGATTGATGAGTCCCGATATTATTTAAGATACAACTCACAATAATCAGTTGATCCGTGAAAGGCTAAAAGTTGCTCAATCACGACAAAAGAGTTACGCTGATAATCGAAGAAGAGACCTTGAATTTCAAGTGGGGGAGCATGTCTTCTTGAAAATTTCACCCACGCGAGGAATTAAGAGGTTTGGTATCAATGAAAAACTGAGTCCAAGATTTATTGGCCCTTTTGAGATTCTAGAATGAATCGGCGAAGTGGCATACAAGCTGGCTTTGCCTCCGCAATTGGTAGGTGTCCATGATGTATTTCATGTATCCATGCTAAGGAAATATGTGTATGATCCTTTGCATGTGATACAATTCGATGACTTGAAGCTACAGAAGGATTTGTGTTATGAAGAAAGACCGATAAAGATCTTAGATTAAAAATTTCACCAGCTAAGGAATAGGGCTATACCGATGGTAAAAGTCCAATGGAGTAAGCGTGGATTCGAGGAGGCTACTTAGGAATTAGAAGAGTCAATCAAGAAGAAGTATCCAGATTTGATCTCAGGTTAGAATTTTGAACCCTCCATTTGAATTTTAAATTACTATTACGTGATGTGAATTTGGAGGACCAAATTCTTTTAAGTGGGGGAGGATGTCGCAACTCAAAAATTTTTATATGCATTTATATTAAAAAAAGGGAAATAATGAAAGATGAAAATAAAATAACACTAACGGTGAGATTCGTGATACGATTCTTAGAAGACGAAGACGTCGGTACTGTAGCAGTACTATAGCATCCGATTTAAGAGAGAATTATTAGCTTTAATCTAATCCTAATTAATGGATGAGATCATTCTTACATTAATGAATAAATGAGGTCATAGATTATGTCATCCACATAGTGGAACAAAGTTGGTGTAATAGTGGAACAAAGTTGGTATAATGGGGTTGGTGTAATAGTGGAACACGGTTGGTGTAATAGTGACATGGTGGAATGGAGTTAGTGTAATAGAGAAAGTAGGTGACAGATTTTAGCCTATAAATAGGGCTAGGATCTTCCCTACTCAAAGTACAAATCACTTAGGAGGAATTACTGGTTGGAGAGAGGGAGAAAGCTCGAAGTTGGAGGAGTGTTCGAAAGCGTTGTTCGTTCTTAAATTTCTTTTTCTTTGATCTTCAACGAGGTAGGTTTTCTGTCAGGCAAAAACTTAATTAGGTCTCCATATATGTTTCTTTGCATGAGTATTTTGATTCTATGTAAATTTTTCATGATCATGTATTTATAGTTTATTTTAAGATTTAAAGTTCAATTATGGAGTTTTCATTATCATAACGTGTTTCAATAACGTGGATCACATATAGACCATGATTTGAATACGGTAACCATGCCCGATTTACATCGTTTATGTGTGTTATTTCAAAATTAAATCTTGACTTTTAAAATCATGTTCTTGCCTTAAGAATTCTATTAACAAAGAAATGACTAGGTGAATGAACTCGTAAAGCTATTGTTAATTGATCAAACAATTGTGCTCTAATTTTCGTAGAATTTATATATATGATTGACCCTATCTATTTGATTTAAACTCTATCTGAAAGTTTGACATCTTCTTTCAAACTTCTCTTCATACATGAACATATTATACAATTAGAATCTTAACATCTTTTTTCAATGTCTTTACCTTCATTGAAATTCTTTCACAAATGAAAATGTTAGAAAATACAAAAATGATTTCCGTTTGATTTACATGTTTTCATGTCTCCGAAAAATCCAGTAGGTAGTAAGTTCACAAAGAAGAACCGATGTCTAAGGCTAGAGGTCCACGGGTAAACGCTTTAAGTGGATAAGTGGTTACTTAATTTGGATCTCGTGAATACGAGGGGAGCCTCCCACTGTCTCACCTCTTACCTGACCAGGTTTTCTGCTAATTACCCGACTAAGAGAAACCTGATCTAAATTTATTTTACAAGATTTTCCACGAGACTTGATCGTGCCTTGACCGGAAATTCATTCTCTTTATTATCTTATTGTCGTTAAACATGATGCCTTAAAAAATCCTTGAACTTCTCTTATAAATTTTATTCATTCTTCATACTACATGCCTTTTCTTCATACTACATGTCCTTGGAAATGGAAATTTTACTAGATCTATACTTTAGCCATAAACTATCATTTAGGAGTATAGAAGCTAAGTGCCATGCAGGATAAAGTGCTACGTTATGGGAGCCACCTCTTGAGGCCGAAATGGCACAAAGTGCTACATGACGCGAGCCACCTCTTGAGCCTGTAGGGGCCACCTCTAGAGTCATCCATAACTAAATGACTAGCTATGTGCTATACTACTCTTCTTAAGCTTTTCTTGAAACTTAAATTGGCCATAATTATAAATGAATTGTTCTGAAAATTACATGGGACTTTGGTCCACTTGAGACTCAATGCCTAGCAAACATGGGGGCCCTGATCTGGTCCTAGGCGATTAAAGCCTGAAAGTACTTGTGCCCGAGGGAGTTGAATGATCAGGTGTGTCATTGCACCAACTGACATACAAGATTGAACTAGGCAATTCACTTATCACATGCTTGACTCGTTACATGCTTAACATCCTATACATGACATTTTTGACCGGAGTGGTTAATATCCTTGTTACATGGCCATATTTACAATTCTATACTTGTTATTGATCTTCATGCTTATACTTGAGCTCTACAATATCTATTCTTGAAATTCTTGACTTCCTGATCTTGTTCTCTAATTGTCATTTTTTTATTACTTGTTTTATTCGAAAGCATATAGATGATCCAAAATGCTAATTACTTAAAGTGACATGGTAAAGAGATATAAGTCCTACTGAGCATTCTAGCTCACCCTGTGTATTGTTGTTAATTTTCAAGAAATCCTGAAGATAACGGGAATGGGCTGGAGTGATGAGAGTGATGATAGTTTTTAATAAGTTTCTTTTCCCAGTCTATCTACTTATAAATGAATGTATCGAGTTTGAATAGTATTGTAAGTCCTTGAAGGATATTTGTAGGAAATGTCAGATTATGAAATAAGGATGTGATTTTGTCAATTTGTTGTTCATACTCACAATCTGAGTCTCTTGATCGACCTGCCCGTATAACTGTTCACGCCTTGATAATTCCGCCTTGTTCGGGGCGTGACAATGTTTGCCACCCACTAGGGATATAAGACAACTCTAATGAATCTGGACTTGTACAATTTGTCTACCTCTTCTTTAATCCTCAAGGCCATGTGGGGGTAAAATCTTCTTGACCTCTATTTTACGAGTGTTGCCCCTGGTTTAAGCACTAGTCGGTGTTCCACTAAAAAGGGGTCAAGACCCAGTATGTCCTCATAAGACCAGGCAAAAGAATAACTATGCTCCCTCGGAACTTTGATTAGATCTTCTTCTACTTGCGGAGGGAGATTAGCGGCAATAATAATGGGCCTTGGGTCTTCTCCAGTTCCTAAATTTATTTCCTTCGTAGGTTCATCCACCGCCGACGATGGCTCGTCGAATCTCTTTCATCCTTGCGCATACAGATCGGCGGTGTCATCTACGTCGCTGTCCTCATCATCGATCGGGTCCTTTTCATCCAGGACATCATAAACACCAAGCCTGTCATTGCTCCACACCCCTTCTTGCTCCTCATTGTCTTCTATCACAATTGCCGTTGCGACAAACTCCGGGCACTTCAGAAGAGTATGACATTGTTGAGCTAGATCCTGCAAGAGTCTATTAGGAATAGATTTGGGGTGATGTGCAAGCGGGCGTGGCTCAGGCTCGGAAGGATTGGATGACCGAGAACAAGACCCTACTTGACCTAACTGGCTCTACTTCTCTAGACTCGACGGACCCTACGTCTAACCTAAGAGAAAGGAAATCTAGCGGAAATGAAGGAGCAGGGGACTCGTGCCCCTAGGAGGAGGATGGCGACAAGATAGCATAATCTTCCACCGAAATCTCCGTTTTAAAATTGACATTTTTTTTGGAGATCAGTGGAAATCATATGGCAAGATGGAGAAGAAGATGGAGGAGGAGGAAGAGTGAGAGGACAGAAGATGTTGAGGGATGAGTCAAAGGAAGAGAACGAAGGAGTAGAGAGATCGAATGGTGGGTAATGCCCATAAGGAGGATCAATGATTAGAAATTCCATTGGCAGGTCGTACCGAAACAGAGATATCAGGGGTAGCGGATCAATCATAGTAGGAGGAGGACGGGGAATAAAGGCCAACATCTGGAGTAGTTCGTGCAGGCGGGAAGGAGACAAAGTGATGGTAATGGGAGAGCTCACCCTTTCCCGTGAATGGTTTGCGGGTTTTGGCTTCCACTGAACAAGCCGTACCTTTTGATTTTTCTGTCCATTGTCTGGTTCCTTGAATATTCTAGCAAATGCTTGGCTGAAATCGAGCATGTCATCAACAGGCCACTTTAGCAGCAGAGGCGGACCAGCAATTGTACACACTGTATCTTTCTTTTCTAACTATGCTGATAGTGGGTTCAGTGTACTCGGCTGGAGAGGCCCTTTTATAAAATGCTGGCAGTAATCCCAGGTAAGTGGCCCTGAGTCACCCATCATTGACAGTGTGGACTCTCGGTAATCGAGACCCCGTCTACTCATTTTTCTACCTTTAGGGATTGGCTTGGTTCGCCCTTGTAACTGCGCGCTGAGGCCTCTCCCTGGCTGATAACCCAGTTTCAATATAATATCACAGCCCTTGGAATCTCAGATCTGGGGCTTCACTTTGATGTTGACGGGTGTAGTGGCGGGCTTGCGTGGTGCATAGGCCCAAGGGAAGTCCAGATCTAGCACAGAAATGACAGGCCGAGTACTAGGCCATAGTGTGGACAAAATCTTCTCTAAAATAGCTTTAACAGACTGGACCATGGATAAGCTTTTAACTTTAACCACCCTCCCTTGAAAAGGGAACTTAAGACATTGATGCGCGGTGGAGGGCACGGCGCTAAGAGTATCGATCCACGGACGACCAAAGATAGCCTTGAACATAGGGTCAATGTCCAGCACATAGAATTCAATGGGCATAGTGAGAGGCACAAGTTCAGCTTGAATGGTGACAACCCCGTGACATGCTCTTCTCGAATTATTGTATGCTGGTATAGTTGTGGGGGTCGGCCGTAGAAGCTCTTCTGACAAGTTGCAGGCCCTGAGAGTGCTGAGTGGGCACACATTGATAAAGGCCTATGTATCCACTAATGCCGCATCAATACTGACTTTGTTCAAGATAATAGTGATGCAAAGCGGCATTTGTTGAGCTTCCGGTGGCACAAGCTTGGTTTCAGAGAAGGTAATTGCTGGCCCTTTGGAAATAGTCGCCAGTGTTGTAGGTAAACTATCGGCTACCACATCTTCACTAACCATCACATTCTGAAGAAAATCTCTTAGTGCATCTTGGTGAAGGGTAGATCTTTTAATGAGTTCCAGCACATATATTTTGCCGGGCACCCTGTCCAAATGATGTAGCAAATCATATTGGGTGCCCGGCAATGGCTTAGTCTCCTCCTGTTGATCTGGAGTCGGTTGGGAAGACTGGGGATTGGGAGCAAAATTGCGATGAAACATACGCCCGCTTCGCAGGGCAAGACTCTGTGCCGACATGACCTCCAATGACGGTATAATTGGCCCGGTGGGGTGGATAAGTGGTGTAGAAGAAAGTAGGGGAGTGGTGATGAGGGGATTCGAAGGGATGAAGGTAATAGGTTGCGGGGGTAGAATGACAGGTGAAGGGTTAGTGGGAGGCGCGATGATGATGGGCGTTGGTGGCGGTGGAGGGGTGAAGGTTAACGGAGGTGTAATGAGCGGAGGGTTAGATGGAGGCGTGGCGATGGTAGCGGGGGTGATCAGCAATGGGTGTGATGGAGGCGCGGGTGAGGGTGTGGTTAATGGAGCGGGGGTGAATGGAAGAACGAGGGATCTTGGGGATGGAGAAGGGGTTTGGTGAGTGGGCAGGAGGATGGTGGAAGCGGAAGGATTGCGGTAGTTGTAGTGGAGGGCCATGACTTGTGGTGTGGAGCCGTTATCATCGAAGGACCATCTGGCGTCGAGAGCCGGGGGTTGAACTACATTAACCTGAGCCGGTGCCGGTGGCTGAGGCTGCGGAGCGGGAGGATGGTTCGGCATTGGGTTCTGATGGATCCCCAAGTCTTGAACCGGTTGTTGTTGCAGTTGTTACTGCGGCCGCAGTGCCTGTTGTTGCTGCACTTGCTACCTCAGCGCCTGCCTTCTTTTTTCTTCAATTTCTATAATGGCCCTATGCATTTCGGCCCAATCAATCCTCTGCCCTTCATGGAGGTCGTAGACCAAATCTCTGAACTAAAAACACCCTTCAATAGTATGTCCCGGCTGCATGTGGAACATGAAGTACTTTGTCTGATCAACGGTCGGGTTCCAATTGGGCCGTTCCAGAGGGAGTTGTATGCCATTAATGGACATAAGAGCTGAGAAGATGTCCGTGAGAGTTTCTGGCAGAGGTGGGTACTGGGCTCTCTTCGGAGCCGGGCGCTTGTTGTTGTTGTTGTTGTTGTAGCCGTTGGGTGGAGGGGCATTATGGTATTGCGGAGGCTGTAGGGGTTGTTGCGGAGCGGCAAAGGTGTTTTGCGGAGGGGCAAAGGTGTTTTGCGGAGGGTTTTGTGGGGTGGAGTAGGCTAGTGGAGGGTTTTGTGGAGCGTATTGCGTGTTGCAGGAGTTCTGGGGCAAGTGAATTTGGTTATTCGGGTTGGTGGAGGGAAAGTTAATGGCTTCCACCTGCTCATTTGTTTGGACTCCCTCAGTAACGGGCCCTTGGGGTTTCTTATGGTATTTGGGCTTTTGGTTTTCAAAAAGTGAATGGATAGGAGAGTCCTTGAATTAGGTTTGGATGAATCGCGCCCGGCTATATAATTGATGCATGTTTGCTATGTCATTCATTGTCAAAATGTTACGGAAGGTCGGAGTGGCATTAGAGATGAGTAGCTTGACCTTCTCTTCCTCCGGAATATGGCTTGGTACCCTGGCGGCCATCTGCCTCCATCTGTCGACATAAGTAGCAAACTCCTCATCGGGCTTCATTTTCTCGGCCCCCAAATCTGTGAACGAATATTCTGGGCCGACCCTATCTTGAAACCGTTGGATGAACTTGTCTTTCACTATCTTGAAACTCTCGGCGTCCTCTAGTGGCAGAGTGTAGAACCGTTCAAGCGCGACCCCATCTAGTGATCGGCGAAATAGATACGCCATAAGGTGATCATCATACTAAAACTGGGCCGATTCATATAGAAAGTCCCTTACATGGATAAAGGGATTACCGTTCCCATCATACTTGCGGTAATTGGGGAGCTCGGATTGCGGAGGGAATCAGATATTTTGAAAGCTCGGGACTGAAACGTCTGCTAAGACTGTGGGCCAACCGGTTTCTGGAGGAAGTCAAGTTGTTGTTGCGTGGCGGCCCATTTATCAAGTAGCTCCTGCTCCCTGGATGGAGTAGGGATAGTGAAAGATGGAATCTGAGGAGCAGAGGGGTAAGCAGATGGAGGAGGCGGCCCATAGGAAGGATATTGGGCCGAAGGATGACCCATATTGGTGTGGACTTGGGCTGCCCCTTGATGAGGGCGCATGAAATCATTTGGGTCGACAAGGACCTGCGGCACTGATGGGCCGGACATGTGATGATCCGACATAGAAGAAGGAGGGACAATGGTCTTTCCCTTATCCAAGAATTGCTGGGCCAAACCAGAAGTCTGGCCCATCTCCAGATTGGAGAATCTGAGGGTCTTGGGTTGGACCGGAGTGAGGTTAATGGGCTGAACGGCGGCCCATCGGCCCTAGGATGAGCAATGGAGGGATTGGATTGACCTTGCATGATCGTGGAAGGTGGGGTGTTGGACCCTTGCATGGCTTGATAAATCACCTGGAGTTGGGCTAGATCCAATTGAGCCATCATTTGAGGAATAGAATTGGCAGAAGGAGGGGGGAGAGATTGAGTGGATTGGGCGCCTTCCATAGGGATGGAGGACGAAGGGGGGATGTGCCCCTCCCCGAGTTGGAACGAGATAACCCTAGAGGGATCCTCTAGGAGCCCTTGAGGAAGAGACTCCTCTTGGGAATGGGGGAGATCAAAGGAGGCCGTGGTGGACTCAAAGAGCAGATTGAAGTAGGACTTAGAGAAGGAATTGCCCCTGGGTGATGACGCTTCTAGAGATCGGAAGCAACTCCGCATGCAACAAAAGACCTTAAAAAAATACAAACAACACCAAACAACACAAAATGAGCAACTAAACTTAGATGATTTTGACAAAAATGAATGTGAAAAAGAGATAACAACACTCAAGGTCAACTAAGTTATTTAGGTGATGCAATAAGATTTTTATGATTTTCTCCTTTAGAACCTTAGTGACTTGATTTAAAATGGTGCTCTCAACAATAGGTTCCCAATAGGGGAAAGATATGTAGCTTGGTTGACTCTAAATGTAATCACTCCTTCACTTATGCAATTCTAGACACGGTGTGGGAAGAGGTACAACCGGCCCGGCGTCCGTGTGCGAATCCACGGCTCGCGGGGACTTATGGAGGTCCCTGATGTGATCTCCTGGTCGGCTCCAAGGAATATGGAGACGAGAGGTTCACACACCAAGGTAGGAAAATGCAATCTAAAGTTTGAGTATATGAATGAGCCTATGTGCACCGAGTGCATGCAAATTCTAGCTTAAAATCTAACAATCAAATATGCACACAATGATATGAATATGTAAATCAACCAAGGAGGAGACCAAGTAGCACCTAAGCATGAAAATCACAACAAAAACTACGGAAATAAACTACACCTCGGGATGCGTACCTACGCTAGAGTGTGTGACGGTCTAGAATACCCGCGCCAGAAGAGTGTGACGGTCTAATAATAGACCGTTAAAATAACGTAACGCGTGGATGTCGGACCGTCAGAGGAGCCAGAGAATCAGAAAATAGCAAAAAATAAAGGGAAAATCTGAGGAAAACTAGGGCAAGAAAAGGACAGCATGTTTAACAGAGATTGAAAGCACGATTGGCACTAGATGTCCCACCGTGATCGCCAAAAAATTCTATTGATTATTATGTGTTCCTTTCTTACAAGATGGATATAATCTCAACTATGATGAACAAGATGAACAAGCAATAAAATCAATCAACCTATGAACATGTGCAACATGAACCTAGGCAACTAGCATAAGCTCTAGCATGGGCATGCTATCTCTATCAGGAATAAACTAAAGAAATAAATAAAAACACACGTCGGGGCGTGGAGCAAGGAAGTAAAGGAAAACACACAGTATAGGTGGAACAAGCAAGATAAAGTAAGAGATATGAAGTATGATGAAAGAGAAAGCTACTGCCGAATACTAAGGAAAGATGTGATCGCGACTAAGGTAATAAACAAGCCAAAGACCTGAGAAATACCTTAAAATAGGTGGATCAAACACCCACCCACGGGAGAGAGAAATAACTGCAACTCTGTGGAACGTAACGGTTGAATGATGATGCGCCACAGGGGTATGACGGCCCCACGATAAACTGCTACGTGACTCTAACGCGCCTGTAATAGACTGTCAGAGATCTGCAGAAGAGGAACTTAGGAATCTTTGATCTCCAAGCCTTCCAGCCGGCCAGAAAGCTTGGGCCTTGTGCTATGGATTCTGTAAACCTGCAAAAGAGTGTAGAACACAGAGAAACAACCTAGATTAGCCCTAGAGCAAGAGTAGTATCAATAAACCAAAAGGACTCAAAAGCATGCAAAAGGAGAGGGAAATACCGGGGAGGTTGGTTTTTTAACCCCTCTGGGGCGTTTTAAAAGATGGGAAGATTTTAAATGAGTGCAGCAAGTGCAAAAACGTGAGAGAAGAAGAGGGAAGGATGTTATGATGTTTGGAGGAAGGAGAAATAGACTAAGAGGACAATGTGACTGAACTAAACCCTTGAAACCAAAACTCCCTGGACTTTGGAAGAAGATGGACATGGGAAGCAGATCTCCTTGGTTGGTTCTAGCTCCAGGATGCGGCAGCACTTTGACGCGAACTCCAGATGTCTCCTCCTCAAGCCATGAAGTTAAGGGTTCTATTTATAAACCCTCAAACTCTCTAGTCGAGTAAGGGATATTCTAGCTAGAAAGTAGGACATTTCTTAGCAAACTCTCGAAGATAATACTCCCAAGAGTCCATAGAAAGAAATAGAAGGTTCTGAGGATTAGATATGAGGGAGAAATCATTAGATTAAACTCTTAATTCATCCACGGAGTAGCAGAGAAAGAACAGTTCTACTTGAACTCTCTGTTTGATGTAACGGCTGCACAATAGACTGCCATAGTGATGTAACGCCCTAGGAATGGACCGTCACACAACATTATCCATCAAAAGATAAGACCAACAGGTGAAGTTTTTGAATATAGGAGTCTGCAAGGATGTAACGGCCAGAAGTAGGTGCGTCACAAATGTGGTAACAGTCGCATGATAAACCGTCACACCTAACAGATCAGACAAAAGATAAGCTTGGAAAGAAGCCATAGCCTTAAGGACTCTAAATGATGTAACGGCCTGATATAGGAGCGTTACAATACATGTGGCGCGCTAGGAATGACGTGTTAGAGAGAAGGGAGTGATAAGCAAGATAAAGGTTCGCTAAGCTTCGTCCAGCGGGAAAAAGATAAGGAACCAGATCCAACCAAGGAAACATGACCCATGAAATAAACCTCAAATTGACCAAGATGGCCCAATAAAGGTGAACAACTTGGAGCATCATTTAAACTAAATAAGGAGATGACCCAACTTATTGGTCATAAAATGGGTGTCAACAACGGCTTGTGGAATGGAAGCCAAAGAAACCAACTGACCGTCCGCGAGAGAAGGGGAGCTCTCCCATTGTCTTTACTTGGTCTCCCTCCTGTTTCATGTCTCTCTTCCAGCAGATGGAATCTATACCCCTTTCACCTCCAATCATGATTGATCCGTACTTCACGGAACTCCCAACTGAGGTGTTGATTATCTTGTGCGCATGTGGGCAATGCCCACCCATTGATCACTCCACTATGTGGACCCCCTCCTCTAATCTCTATCATATGTGGTTTTTCTCCTCTGATCCTTTCTTCGACATCTTGTTCCCATCTCTCTTCCCTCTCCAACTTCCTTCTCCACCATCCTCTCCCTCTTGCTGCATGATCTCCACTGATCTCCAAAAAAATGTCAAATTTGAAACGGAGATTTCGGTGCAAGATTACGCTATCTTGTCTCCATTCTCTTCCCTGGGGCATGAGGTCCCTGTTGCCTCCTTCCCGCTAGATTTCATTTCACCTAGGTTAGACGTTGGGTCCGTCGAGTCTAGGAAAGAAGAGACTGATAGATCTATAGAAGTAGGGTCTTGTTCTAAGTCGTCCAACCCTTGCTCCCTGGAGCCGCGCCCGCTTGAGCGTCATTCCCAATCTGTTCCTGATAGGTTCTTGCAGGATCTTGCTCAGCACTGTCATGCTCTTCTGAAGTGTCCAGAATTCATAGCTACGGTGATTGTGATAGAAGAAGATGAGGAGCAAGAAGGGGTGTAGAGCGACGACGGACTAGGTGTATATGAAGTCCCGGATGAAAAGGACCCGGTCGATGATGAGGATAGCATCGTAGATGACACCGCCGATCTGTATGCGCAAGGGTTAAAGAGATTCGACGAGCCATCGGCGGCAGTGGATGAACCTACGAAGGAAATAAATCTGGGAACTGAAGAAGATCCAAGGCCCATTATCAGTGCCGCTAATCTCCCTCCACAGGTAGAAAAAGATCTAATCAATATTCTAAGGGAGTACATCGATTCTTTTACCTGGTCTTACGAGGACATGCCGGGTCTTGACCCCTCTTTAGTGGAACATTGACTTGTGCTTAAACCAGGGGCAACACCCGTAAAACAAAGGTCAAGAAGATTTCACCCCCACATGGCCTTAAGGATTAAAGAAGAGGTCGACAAATTGTACAAGGCCAAGTTTATCAGAGTCATCTTATATCTCCAATGGGCGGCAAATATCATCCCTGTCATCAAGAAGGATGGAAAGGTGTGCATTTGCATTGATTTCAGGGATCTTAACAAAGCATGTCCCAAAGATGATTTCCCGCTACCTCACATAGATGTGTTGGTGGACAATACCACCGGGTATGAAGCTTTATCATTCATGGATGGTTATTCAGGATATAACCAGATCCGTCTCACTCTCGATGATCAACAGAAAACCTCCTTCACCATGCCTTGGGGTGCGTATTGCTATGTTGTTATGCCGTTTGGTCTAAAGAACACGGGTGCCACCTATCAAAGGGCGATGATGGCTATATTCCACGACATGATGCACATCTATATGGAAGCTTATGTGGATGACATCTTGGTGAAGTCGAGAACCAAAGAAGAACACCCCTCTATTCTTGCTAAGGTGCTCCAAAGAGCTAGGGAGTAAAAGTTGAAAATGAATCCGAAGAAGTGTGTTTTCGGAGTCTCTTCATGGAAGTTGTTAGGCTTCATAGTTAGCAAGCGGGGGATAAAGATTGATCCTAAGAAAGCAAAGGCCGTCATGAACATGCCTCAGCCTAAGAACATCACGGAACTCCGAGGATTGATTGGTCGATTGTAATTTATCAGAAGATTCATGTCCCAACATTCTTAGAGATGCCGCCCATTTCATGAATTGCTAAAGGCGGGGGTCAAATTTGAATGGAACGAAGCTTGTCAAAAGGCCTACGAGGACTTAAAGGAATATCTATCCAATCCCCCGATTTTGCAGCCTCCTATCGCTGGGAAACCCCTGATCCTATACATTTCTATCAACGAGGACTCCCTAGGGGCGGTTTTAGCACAAGTAGATGATGAAGGCAAAGAGCGGGTAGCTTATTATCTCTTCAGGTTATTTAACCCAGCGGAGGCCAAATACACCGCTATGGAAAAGACTTGTGCCGCATAAGTGTGGGTAGCTTAGAAACTGAAACATTATTTTCTAGCCCACCCAGTTAGGTTGATCTCTAGAATAGACCCGATCCGTTATCTCTTAGAAAAGCCTGTCCTTTCTAGTAGGTTGGCTCGATGGCAGAGCTTCCTCTCTCAGTTTGATATAACATTCGTCGTTCAGAAGGCAATCAAAGGATATGCTATCGCTGAGAATCTTGCCCATCTTCCTATCCCCTGCACAGACTCTATTCAAGATGATTTCCCTGATGAGTATCTCTCTGTCCTTACTCATCATCCCTTGTGGTCTTTGCACTTTGATGGTGCGCTCAATTCCCAAGGCCGAGGGATAGGTGCTGTTCTCCTCACTCCGGAAGGGGTGACAATTCCCTTTGCTTACCAACTCAGATTTTCTACTACTAACAACATCACTGAGTTTGAGGCTCTCCTTGCCAGATTGAAGCATGCCTACCTCTTAGGCGCACGCTACTTAAACATCATAGGAGACTCTCAGCTCGTTCTGCGGTAGGTTCTATCCACTTACCGCACTCGTGACCCGAAGCTCAAGCCATATCAAGATTTGGTCACTCTCCTGGCTCGGCAATTTTGCAAGTTGATCTACATCCATACCCCTCACTCTCAGAATATTCTCACTGATGCACTGGCATCACTTGCTTCCTCTTTATCTTTCCCTCTCAGTCAGAGCACTGAGACTATCATCATTCAGAGGTTAGATGCTCCCTCTCTTCAGGATCCTTGGTACCACAACCTTAGGAAGACTGTAGAGGCTAGGGCTGAGAAGCAAGATTTAAAGGAAGTATCTTTAACGGAATTAGAATAGATCCTGGAAGAAGAAGAATTGCCATGGTTTCACGAAATAGAGCTGTATTGCAAAGATGGATCGTTCCCTGAAGGGGCAAGCGTCGAGCAGCGTAAGGCTATCAGAAGAGCTGCCTCGAGGTACACTATCGTTACTAGAGAATTGTACAGGCATGCTCTCAATGTAATGCTCATGAGATGCTTAGATGATGATGAAGCTTGGAAGGTGGCCGAAGTAGCCCATTCAAGTGATTGTGGAGGTCATGTCAATGGCCAGGCTATAGCGAAGAAGATCCTTAGGTAGGGTTATTATTGGCCCACTCTAGAGGAAGAATGCTCCCTCTATGTCCGGAGGTGTCTTAAATGCCAACTATACACTGACAAAATCCATGCTCCAGCCTCATCTCTACATCCTCTCTCTGCTCTTTGGCCATTCTCCAAGTGGGCTTTCGACATTGTCGGCCCGCTCGGTGATCCTAACTCTAAAACTAAGCAAAAATCCTTTATCCTTACTGCCACTGAGTACTTCACCAAGTGGGCCAACGCGGAAGTGTACACGAAAATCAAAGCAGCAATGGTGTGCCGCTTCATCATGAAGAATATCATATCGCGGTTCGGAGTGCCAAGCAGCATCGCCACCGATAATAGACCCCAGTTCATTTCTCAAGAGCTCATGGACCTATGTAAGAAGTTTAATATTACATTGCATCATTCATCTTCATATTATCATCAAGGCAACGGTCAAGCCGAGGCCACTAATAAAACCCTTCTTAACATCATAAAGAAAATGTGTGAATCTCATAAATTTTCTGACTGGCCTGAAAGATTAGTGGAAGCTCTATGGGCTTACCGCACCTCCGTCCGTACTCCCATGCGGTAAACCCCCTATGCTCTCACCTACTGGATGGAGGCGGTGCTCCCATATGAGATCTTGGTCCCTTCCCTAAGGGTGCAGCTCGATAAGGAACTTAATCTCGATGAACGTCGAGAGGCGTTGCTCGTCTAGTTGGAACTCTTGGATGAGAAGAGGATGAATGCAGTCGATCACGTGTCCGTTTATCAAAAGAGAGTTTCGCGTTATTTTCAAAAGAAGGTAATCGAACGTAAATTTCAAGTAGGTGATATGGTTTTGAAATGCAAATTCATTAGGTCCGGAGGTCCTAAGTCTAAATTACAACCAAATTGGGAAGGTTCGTTCGTTGTTAGAGAAGCTTATCTGGGGATTAAGTTAGAGGAGCTGTCTCATGCTTGGAATGGGTTTTATCTTAAGCGCTTTTATCCTTAGAGTCAGGCAAATGAAACCCGGTAGCAAGGAGTCCCTTCCTCGAACACGAAGGAGGACCCTGAGGTCAGAAAATCACACACTTCACGGCATCTCTGGTCAGGCTCCCCAATTATGTAAACACTATTCTCCTTGGCCATGCCTGGGGGAAGTCACGGTCCCTGTCCGTTTCTCTCCTCGACTGAATCTAGGGGCAAGAGGTAAAAAAGGAGGGCAATGACTAATCTAGACACCCTGATGAGAGGAGGTCTCAAACATGGGCAGTCCGTTATGACCAGATTCCATAAGAAAAAAGCAAAACAAAAGAGAAGTGGAGCAACAATTGCAAGCGAAAAATAAAGATCTATTTCAAGAGTCTGTATCTTAAAGTCCATAGCTCCGAGAAAACAAGACTAGGCATGGCAAGTGTGGCAGTACAGTTTACCCGTGGGACGTTATGAGCCCGGTCATATGTGTGCCTAGGATGGATAAAGGTTTGATGACTGACGCAAAGCCCCGGCGCAACAGACCAAGTCTCTGAAAGGGTCGTCATGAGAAAGACTCAAATCTTGAAAAACCTCTACACCTGGTCTAGGCTTACCCCTCGTTTCTGTTTACTCTTTTAGGACTAGATAGTACCCTGGGTATGGCCTCCATAGAATCACTGTTATGCAAATTGGCCCTGGCCAGGGATTGTCATTTCATAAGCATGCCAACCTCAGGAGATTCCGAGTAGCTAAGGTAGGACCCTTGTTGCTGGGATGAAATTGGCCTCCAAAATCCAAAAAAATTACATATTCCAAGATCCATAAAAATCATATATTTCAAAATCCAAAAAAATCATATATTCTAAAATCATAAAAATCATATATTTAAAAACCTAAAAAAATCATATATTTCAAAACCTACAAAAATCATATATTTCAAAAACATAAAAATCACATATTTTAAAACCACAATCATACATTTCAAAACCCACAAAAAATGAAAATTTTCAAAACATCACAAAAATCAAATATCTTCAAAAATCCAAAAATACCGTCATCTTGCATTGCATGCATTGCACTTTTCTCATTACATTTTTTGCCTATTTAATAATGCTCCACCCCTTGACCAAATCTCAAGAAATGGTCATTCTCTAACTTGCTTTAGGCAAGGGGTTGAGCCTAAGAACATATCTAACTTATTTTTGGCTAAGTGTGTACAGAACGCAAGTTCAACGCTCAAGACTTAAAGCTCATAATTTTTTTGTTTTCTAGCGGGTCACTATTCGACCACCAACACTCTCTGGCGGGTCCTTATTCGACCGCCAATCTCTCTCGAAGGCTGAAAAACTCAACTCTTAGTAAACCCTCTCTGACGCTCTTTCCTTAGACCGTCACCCTTCTCTAGCGGGCTATGATTAGACCGCTAATCTCTCCCGAGAACAATAAACTCTCAGTTTTCCCTGAGTCCCTTCTTCTGGCGGCTTATCGTGGAACCGCTAGAGAATTTTGGCGGCCCTATAATGAACCGCTATATCAGACAGAAAATTCTATTTTTAGGAGATTTGAGCTCAATCATGCAATCAATTCCACATCCATTCAACTCAAAGCTTTTATTTCATTAAGCTGAACTCATTGTACATCAATTGGTTGATAATTTTCAATACATCAAGAAAAGGGATCAAATTGCATTTAACTTTTCATCCGCGCGAGGCCGGATCTTGCGTAAATCTTTCACATATGCTCGGCATCCTTCTTCGTCTTCTGCCACCTCTGCTTGCCAAGCACGTGCTCGGATGATTTCCTACATGATCAATGCATTCCGAACTATTCGCTCGTCCTCCTCGGTCCCCATCTTCCTAGCTAGAAGGGGAGGGAGATATGATAGTGCAGGAACTATGGTACGGGGTAGCCCAACTTGAAGGTAGCACCGGTGCGGGTTGTAGATTGCTAGGGTTGTGTTCCCCACTAGCTGTAGGTCCAAGCCCGGTCACCGAGGAACTCTAAGGATGGTGCTTCGAAGAATTCTTGGCCGCATCACAAACTTCTCAATTGGCAATGTGTTAAGGTAGAGGCGCTAATCATCTCTTGTTTTCTTATCCACCGTACGACACTCAACCTGTGAAGATAATCCAAAAGTGCCTCCTATATAGAAGAGTGGGTGGCTCCCGAATATTCGGCTAGCTAAAGGTAAATCTTCCTTGGGTAAGAACTTTACTCTCACTCCCATCCAACACTCAAGGATGATCATGGACCCGAAGAGAGGTCCTCCTCAGCAAGCTGAGCTAAGCCCTTCATAGAGGTATGACAGGACCACTTGGGAAATAGATAAACCCCGCCACAACCCACTGATAACACTAAGGTTTTGGATATCCAAGAGGTGGTCGGTGGTGGTGATAAGAAAGACCCCGCACAAGCAAACCGAAGTGGGTTTGGCTATGGCTTCGAATCTTACGCTCTTGTTCTTATAATAAGCGGTGATCCAATGAGCCATGGGTATCAAATGGATGTGGCGTGAGCTAATCATGGTCCTAACATCCTTTGGGTTGTGAATGAAATCCCCTAGAATGAGAGAAGGGTCTATTGATTCAACCGTATGACACACTAGGTCTTCATCCCCAATCTTAGTCTTAGGGAGGGCTAGGTAGGTTTCTACCTCCTCTAATAGGGGAGTAGCTACGAAGGATGGGAAAATGAATGTGTGTGTTTGAGGATGCTACAATTCTACAAGGGTTGAAATGCTAGGCCAATCATATGAAAGTTTTTGGAATTTTTTGGCCAAGACTAATAAGGGTTGAAGGTGCCATGCCCTAAGGATTGAGATGACTTCTAAAGGAAGCTCTTTTAGCAAGGGAGCCACCCACTTTAAGTTGGAGTAACACCTTGGGTCAGGAAGAAGCTAGAAGAAAAGGAAAAAGAAGAGGAAGAAGAGAGGAAGGTCATGAGAAGAATGAAAATTCAGGAATTAACCAACTTTTAATCCAAATTGCCACTTACCTCTCTTGAAGAACTTGAGCTTTGATGCTTGGGGATGTAGGTTAGCCTCTGCAGCTCCCCATGTTCTTTTCTAGCTGCTTTAGGTCCAGTGTAGACCCTCTCCCCCATGGCACTAGCTTCAAAACTCCTTTTCATGGTGTTTTTGAAGGTTTTGATGGAATTTCTGAACTTGTAGCAGAGAATTGGTGTGAGCTGCGAATTTAGAGCTTGTTCATATTTATAGAGGCTTGGTTTTAGTATTGGGGTGTTAGGATTTGGGTTGGGTAACCTTATCCTAAGTTTAGGAGAGTTCTAGTGCAGATTAAGGCCTCTTTTCCCCGAGTTCGGACTCTCACGAGAGAGTCTATCTTGGATTGACACAGTTTCTGCACTAGCGGTCTATCGTAAGACCGCTAGAGCCCTCTGGCGCACTAATATTGGACCGTCACTTACCTTCATCCACCGCCTTCTCTCTAACCATCTAGCGGCCGAAGGTCCAACCACTAACTCACCCTGGCGGTTCTAACTTAGACCGTTTCATGGTTTTCTGCGGGATTTAGATAACTCTTTCTGCTCTCCTTTTGTCAAACCTGTCGCACTCTCTCTCTCCATCTCTCACTCTGTCCTCCTGTCTGCATGCCACATACATCCACATTTTAACACTTCATCAACATTTGCATAAAGTAAACCAAAACAACAAAAAGATTTTCTTTTTTTTTTCAAATGTGCATCATCAAAAGAAAGGAAGAGTACGAACAAGTCACTCGGCTGGTCTGTCTCCCAGACCGTCGCTGTCCCCGATCTCCTCACGCCTCTTTTTTGGCAGGCCCATGGTTATACTACCCTCCTCCCATCGTCGTCTCCTATCCCCCTCCTCATTCCTCCGATGGCCGGAGGAGCCGGTCTGGAAGTCGGGGAACGAGCCACTCCGAGCGCCGCTCTGGGATACGCTCCGCTCTGGTCTGCGGCCTATCATCCGCACGGTCCTCTCCATCGTCCGTAGCTTAATCTTCATGTCATAGGTCTGGCGCCGAGACGCTCGTGCCTTGGTCTGGTAGCGCTCTAAATCTGCTAACCCCGTGCTCAACGGCTCGACCTGCGCCTGGAGCCGCTTTGCCTTTGCTTGAGCACGCTCCGCCTCGGCCAGTGCTGTGGTCAGCTCTCTCACCTGCATATGCATTCATCATAATTAGTCAAAACATTTGCATAAAACTAAAGCATATGAGTCAAAGGGAAGTCAAGGGTTGTCTACCCGCTTCACAAGGGTAGCCTCGGCCTCCTTGGCTCGAGTAACTGCCTGAGCGATGTCTGCATCTCGCTCAGCATGGCCTCTTGTAGGCTGAGATGAAGAAGATGGAGCATCCGGTCCCGCTCTCTGTGCCCCCTCGGCTCTCTGCATTTAGAACTCAAGGTTGTTGTGAAGCAAGGCCCGGATTCAGAGGGGGGTGAATGAATCCCTCTAAAAACTTTGCTCAAATAAAAACTTAAATCAACCTGATATGCAGAATTAAAGCAAACAGCTGCAGGGCTGAGAGCCCACACAGAACATCAACTAGAGTAAATCAAATGTATACGATCGGTGCTCAGGTAAATCAAATACCCACTAGACGGGAAATATAGGTCGAGCCTAAGCATGCATCTAGCGAATCAGACAGAGCAATCAAACCATGATGGACAGAAAGTTTTTAGGTGTTTCGGCCAGACCCACAGTCTACCTACGTCCACCCCTCACTCCAAACCAGAGTGAGGCTTCCCTTGCAATAGCAAGAACCACAGACTCAATCTGCAAACAAACGCTGTCTAACAGCTTGACAAACCGAGGGAGACAAATCCCTCACACCAAGTTCTGCAACTCACAGAAGCTTGGCACCTGGACTTGTTACCCGCAAGACCAGAACCGGAGACAATCCTCCCTTCCTCCAAACCGGAGGGTAACCCACAAATAGCACACCACTACTTGCAAACCGGAGAACACTTCTCCCTTCTCCTGAGTCCACAGGAGGAACCCGAACTCAAAACAAAGTGTCGGAAGCACACAAAGAAAATGCGAAAAGGGGCAACCAAAAAAAATCAAAAGAAAAACGGACAATAACAGTAATCTCCAATAAGCACGGTCGTTCTGGATTTGATGCACGAACAGACTAGACAGATCTTTAGAATGAGTAACTGCACTTTCTCTTTCTCTCTTTTTGCTTCCACGATCTCTTCCTCTAGGCTCTCTCTTCTCTCTTCTCACTTCTCAGCTCTCTCACTCTCTGGCAACTCCTTCTTCTCGTTCTTTTTCTTCAGCTGCTGGCTCTCCTTTTTTTTTTTGTCTAGAGGCCTCTTCTTCCTGCACCACCACTCTTTTCTTTCTTAGCCTCTTCTTCTTCGAAGGGTATATAGCTTCTTATAAGAACAGGGGCTCGGTAAGAATGAACCAAAAGAATTCTACGGAGACTCCCATTCGTCACGTGTTCAGGAATGAGGCTTCTTTTCCTTAGATCACGTGCCTATCATTTCTCCCCTTCCATTCTTTTTCATGGGTCAGCCTTGTGCCTTTTAAGAGCTCAGGTGACTCTCATGCGAAGGAAATTGTTCCCTGTAAAAGACAGAGTATTGTTTAGGTTCACTTGTAGAAATTCAGAGTCCGTCACGTGGATGCGATCCTTGCACAACCTTAGGCTTATTCAAACCAGATATACACTAACCGGGAAATGCGCAAGCAGACATATCCACAGACCTAACCCAAGTGCTATAATGCTTTGCACCGAGTTGTAGTGTGCGGACAGGAAGCGACAAAAATGTAATGCTGTACTGACTTCTGAAAGCAAAATGCGAGATATGCACTGAGACTAGTATAATGACGAAATGTCATACACATAGAACGGACATGCACACATATGCACGAACTTTGTATGGATGTTGCACCGAGGTAAAGATTGCACAGACTCTAAGCCACGTAGGACGCAACGTGAGACATGGGATATGCACAAAGTTTAAGAGATATGAGATGCAAGGTTAGATGGACACCAGCACTGACTTTGACTAACCAGGAGATGCACGGAGTTAATGTTATTCAGAAGGGAAAGTATGCACCAGTCGGGATATGCAGTCCAAGCAGGAACTGCACCGAGCTGATAAAGAGAAGTACAAGACAAAGCTTGCACCGAGTTGTGTTTGCACTGAGATGAAAAGACTAAGTTGGGCTGACCAAGCAAGATCTGCATCGAGATGCTTGTCAGAGATGAGCTTAATCAGAGAGAGAGATACACGACAAAGCTCGCACCGAGTCAAGAGAGGCATGATGCATTAGGATGCACCGAGAAGGAGGCTTATCGACAGTATGTGAGCATGAGCAGAGCTTGCACCGAGAAGCACTTATGTGTGAGGTGCACGAAGTTGCATCGAAGGATTATGAGCGAGACACTGCATGCACTAACTATGACTTAGTCTATGACATAGCATGGACCACATGGACCATACTCAACAGATGAAATTGGAGAATTCAAACACCAATAGCTAAGCATGATTCATCACAAAGTCATTATCAAGACTAGGGTTTCCAAACATGATTAATCCATCATGCAAACAGTTCACAAGGATTAATCAGATATTCTAATCAAATGCACTGACCATAATTCTATCATACATGACTCAGAAATTGTCATTATCAAAACCAGGGTTCCAATAAAGGTCAATCAAGTTGCATAAGCATAGGCATTAAAGTCCAAGGTTTAGAAGGCTTACCAGAAGCTCCAACGCTGCCTTGTACTCATCCCGCTGATGGATCGTCCCATGTAAGAGCCCCTGAAGCTCCGCAATGCGTCCCTGGGGGTCTAGCTGGATATAGCAAGTATATGTCAGAGCATATAGGAATAATTTAATTAAATAAGATAGAATTTTAGTTTAGGAATCATACCGGTCATCGGACGCCGCGGATGACCTGGTCTCCGTACCTCTAGGTGTAGGCCTTCAGGTTGGCCTCATCACTGTTAGCCCGGGTCCGCACCACCCGGCCCCTCTGAGTCCAGTCTCTGACCTACTCGGCCACTCGAGCACTCCAATCGATGTCACCACTGAGACCCTTTGAAGATCTCCCGGGGCGCTCATCGTCTCATCTAGGGAACTCCACCTCGGGCTGGTGTAGTCCCCTCGTCCTCAAGATGAGCCGGTAGTGCAGGGGCTCAACGATGTGGATGCAGTGCAACCAAATATCTCACCCTCTATACGCTAGGGAAGCCTCCACCCACGGCTGTCCCTCGTGGCCCTCATCCCTGTACGGTGTCCAGCGCACCTAAAAAGCGCAGTCAAGTCTACGTCAGCATTTAGAAGCATGTAGAAGCATTTAAAGCATATAGAAGAGTTCAAGTCTGGAAGTTTACCGATGCATAGGGGAATGAGTCAATATCATCCTGGATGGCCAGGGTCAACCGCTTGATCGACCCCATATCTCTGGCAACCACCCACCGTCTCGCGATGGGGATCCGCTCCAGGGGTAACTCTGTGCCTCGCCTGATCCCGGGAAGGTATAGGAAGCTCCAGATCTTCATTAGTCAAAGCATCAGCATCAGTATCAGCATGTAGCAAGTGGAGTCATAATCATAAGCAGTAATAGTAGCATTTAGCATTTAGAAGCATTTACCTATAAGAAAGGTGAGGAGCTGCCCAGCATCGTCTGCCGGTCGGTAGTGCTGAGTTACTCGAACAAGAAAGCTAACACTGCAGCTCCCCAGGCGTAGCTCCCGACTTGGTCCAAATCCCTCAATAGCGGGAGGAGTCCGACACTCACTCCGTCTGCTCTCGTGGCGAATAGTAACTTCCCGAACAGGAGGATCAGGAAGCGTCTCAGGATCCTGTCGCCCACTGGTCCTCCCTCCGCTACCACTCTCGGACGAATCTGCTCTACTACTCTATCAATATGCTGCTCAAGTAACTCTCCCACTGAAATAGCTGCTCCTCTCAGCCCTAGGCTCTCCTGGAGCGTCGCCCATGCCAGCTGCGAGGAGTGGTGTCCCGGCCTCATCAGGTCTAGCCCATGCAACTCCTCTGCCATCACTCGGTAATCGGTGTAAGTGTAGCCAGTCACCGGCGCCCCATGGACCCGCAGTCCGGTGATCCTCGCTATATCTTCCAGTGTGGGGATCATATGACCCCAAGGGAAGATGAATGCCCTGCTGATCGGGTCCCACCTCTCGTGCAAAGCATACAGCAAGGCCGTGTCCACTCGGGTGACCTCGATGCTCAGAACCTCTCTAAACCCCATAACGGTCAGCCTATCCCTCTGGTAATCGAGCAGTGCCTGGTACACCGCCCGAGCCTGCAGCCATGAGATTCTGGTCCGTCTCTTCCCCTGCACACAGTTAGGACATCGAGTCAGTCATTGCATCATATTTTTATTACATTTAATATAAACAACAATAAAAAAAATCAGTTGAGGAAAAACATAAAAACACAAAATTCATATTCTGCCTCTGGTTCCTCTGGCGGCCATATCATAGGCCATCTGAGTCCTCTAGCGATCCCCGTATGGGCCGTCGGATGCTGTAGCGGTCACTGGAACGACCGCTACGCTCCCCGCGATTGGGCATTTTTCACTTCATTTCCCCCAGTTCTAGAAATGGCCCCAAGGGCCTACAATCATCTCTAATGAGTCCCCAGACTCATCTCCACCCCATCCACGCACATGCATGCATGAAAAAGAATAGAAAAGGGTTTTGGGGGGGCGGTGGCCTACCTCTGAGCTCCGTCCGCACTTCTTCTTCTCTGGCGTTTCCTCCGCCACCGTGGCTTCCTCCTCGCCTCCAACAGCATGTTCAGGGTCCTCTATGACTGGGGGAACCTCCTCCCCCTCGGTTTGAGCCACTGTCGTCGGTTCTCCTTCTTCCTTCGGTGGGTTCGCCGCCGGAGGAGTGTCCTCCTCCTACTCGATACGGCGGCAAAAATGTTTAATCGCCTTCCTTATCGTCTTCTCATTCATCATCTCGATAGTGGCCGGGGTGGTAGCTGCGGTGGTCGCCGGTGGGGCTTTGCCGGAGTGGAATGGGGATGCTCGTTTGAACGTTTACATGAATGAGAGGGAGAGACCGATCGATTTATTGTTTTGAAAACCCAAAAAAATTGGCGGTCTATCATAAGACCGTTACATGCTTCTGGCGCACCTCCCATTGACCGTTTCTTGTCTGAGCTACCCTTCTTGAGGGATGTGAACCGACGGACTTTGGCGGTCCAATGTTTGACCATCACTTCCTTATGGCGCTCCTCGATAAGACCATTTTCATCTTGAACTTGATTGATGATGATTTGCTTTGTCCATTGAACTTTCATGTTATATTTATGTCAACAATGCTTTATTTCATTATATCTCATGTGGATGTTGATACTTCATGCCTATTCTTATGATCATGATTGATTATTATTGATGGCTAACCCTTGTTTGAGCAAAAATTATGAACAACGACATCATGTTTCACCCGCTCGCCAGGCAGGTAAGTTAGGTAAGTATCTCGATCCCTAATCCTTTAATGCATTACTATATGGTATCTATGATATATCATCTTGAGAACCGGTTGGTCATTCATGTGTTCCAGGATCTGATGTTCCCCTTTAACAAAAATGATGATGATTTAAGTTCACATGTTTAATCGTTGGATAGGCCGTAGGTTGGAAAAGCTAGGGGACGATGGTTCTATCTTGCACATCGTGGTTACAGATAGTGCCTTGACCCTGGTTTATCTGGTCTAGCAATATTATTCTCGAGTATCTTATTATTTTATCCTTTCTTTGCATTTGTTTTGGTGATTTCTTTTATTTTAGCCCAGCATGCATCATGCGCATCTTTGAGCATTCACGTACGCTCATCTGTCTAAGAACGTCTTCGAGTGGTGAATAACTATGTATCTATGGTCTTGAGTAAGGAGAGTTATTCCACTTTGAGTTGGAAGGTTTCCTTCATTCTATTTGCTCGGTCTAGTTAGTTGAGGATTCTTGTCTAGAGTTTAGGTACTCGTCTCTTTACTTTTTCCGTGGCTCCGAAGGCCTATCAGCTGTGTGTTCCAGTGAGGAGGTTGATCATGTTTTCCTTTTTCCTTTAGTTGTTAGTTCCTCTAGGTGTGTGTCATTTGGTTTTGTCGTTCCTTGTGATTAGCTCAAAGTTTTACGGAAGATTCCTATCGCTCGTTAGTTGAGAATAGGTGTCGTTTACCTTAACGCCCGCTTTTCAGTCTACTCCGCTTCATTTCCGTTTCACCTCCATGTTCCATGTCGCTTTCATTTCACCTCCGCTCGCTCCCCTGCAAAGAGGACGTTACGGAGGGGCATCTATTGACACCCGTTTTATGACCAATAAGTTGGGTTGTTTCCTTGCTCATCTTTATGATGCTCTGAGTTGTTCACCCTTACTGGGCCTTCTTGGTCAGTTTTGAGGTCTATTTCTTGGGTCACCTCTCCTTGGTTGGGTCTCACTCCTCATTCTTTGTCCGCTGGATGAAGCTTGGCAAGCCTTCATGCTATTTACCACCCCATTGTCTCTGGCGGCCTATGCTTGGTGCGTTTGCTGACGTGTAGCGCTCCTTCCTTCGACTGTTTGCTGACGCCAGAGTCCAAAAGCCAACAATTTTTCCTTAAGCCTTATCTTATCTTATCCGTTGTGCTCTAGCGATTTATCGTGGGACCGTCATATGCTTCTGGCGCGTGAACCATCGACCGCCACCTGCTTGCAGAGTCCTTATTATGAAAACTTTGCCCGTTGGCCTTATCTGTTGTTAGATAATGAAGGGTCGCGGTCCGTCCTTCGGCCGTCAAATGGCTATGGCAGTTTATCGTAAGGCCATTTCATCAGATAGAGAGTTCTAGCAGGACTACTCTTTCTCTGCTAGGCCGTGGCCGGATTGAGAGTATGATCTGATGATTTCTCCCTCAATACACATCCTCAGAACCTTATGTTTGCTTCTATGGACTCTTGGGAGTATTATCTTCTAGAGTTTGTTAAGAATCATCATATTTTTTAGTTGGATTCTCTCCAACTCGTCCAGAGAGTTTGAGAGTCTATAAATAGAACCCTTGACTTCATGGCTTGAGGAGGAGATTTCTGAAGTTTGCGTCGAAGTGCTGCCACATTCTGGAGCTAGAACCAATCAAGGAGAATTGCTTCCCACGTCCATCTGCCTCCTAAGTCCAGGGAGTATCAAGTTCCAAGGGTCTTAGTGTTTTCTTGTGTTTTTAGTTCTTCTTTCCCCTCATAGCATCAATGTCTTCTTCCCTCTTCTTCTTTCACGTCCTTCCATCTTCTGCATCATTTTAAAACCTCCTCCTATCTTTTAAAATGCTTTACAGGGGTTAAAAAACTAACCTCCCAGGTATCCACCCTTCTAATTGCATGTTTCTAGTTTTCTTTGTCTTATAGTTACTACACTTGTCACCGGGCTAATTTGGGTTGTTTCTCTGTGTTCTCTACACGTTTTGCAGGTTTCACAGGTCCATAGCACGAGGCCCAAGTCTTCTGGTCGACTGGAAGAAGTGGAGATAAAAAGTCCCAAAGCTTGCTGTTCTGCAGTTCTCTGGCGGTTGTATATTGGAGCGCTAAAGTTTTCTAGCGGTTTATCGTGAGACCGCTAATTTCTCTAGCGCGCTAGTCTTCGACCGTCATTATTCACGGAAGTGCAGTTTTCTCTCTCGCGTGGGCGGGCGTTGCATCCACCTATTTCCAAGGTATTTATCTTAGCTTTGGCTAGTTAAATTGCTTTGGTGGTGATCTGTTGACACCTGGAAAACGAGCGAGGGTGGAAACAGAACTGAAAGAAGGAATCAAACCAGCAACGAAAGATTACTGATGAAACTCGTCAACCATCTGCCCGGCTGAAGCCTTTTCCAGCCAAGCTGATGTCTGGTGTCGTCGTCAGCCAGACGGCAGCACTGATGAAGTAGCAGTCAACTGACTGGTGAGACCTCCTACCATACTTTACTAAGAGCTGTATTACTGCCTCGTCCGGAAGTCTACAGGCAACATGTCGGACTAAGTCAAATGTCGACTTGTTGACGGATGAGATATGAGTAAAGACAAAGATGAAGCAAGAACCAGCAAATGAAGATTATGAGAGCCTCTGCAAAGTCAGAACAGAAGAAGAGCCGTCTCCATGGGCTATATACCCGGCTGAAGTCCTCCCAGGCTGATGTGAAACCAACCCCAAGTCTATGATTTTATTTCTTATTTTCAAGAAATATGCTTCATCATTAGTCATAAGGGAATAGGTAAGTGAGCCATGCACGTGTTGTACGGGCAGGCCTTGCAGAGAGTGCTAAGATGAGGCACTCATATCCCCTTCGTAAAATTTGAACCTGCGCCTTTGAGTGGGTGAATGACACCCTTGGATGTGCCTGGGGTACCACTAGTGCATTGCATCGTCATTTTCTTTTGAGAGTCTTTGATGTTTCTATTTCTTTCTCAATATCTCCAAGTCAGTCTCCATTTCTCACTTTGCCGCAATATTCTTCGTAAGTTGTTGATGTTCTTCGGTAGGTATCATTGCTCAAGACTCCCGGCTGGCCAGAGCATCTCCATGGACGCACCGGACTACACCTTATCAACACATGTTACCACTGGGACTGGTAGCGAGAGCGGTCGGGGATGCTGAAGCAGACCGCATCAGTAGGTCACCGGTGCCGCCGAGTGGAGCTTTGTTGCTGGCATAGTAGAAACCAAATTGGGGTGCCGACGGAGTTCTACTCGGAGTCGACAAATGGCAGATGGTGGGGTGGGTTTCTCGGACGTGATAGCGGCATGCTAGTGGTGGTAAACTGCTTGTTTGGAGTGGTGGCGGATCACTTGGGTGGCAGCGATCCTTGGCAGGAGAACGGGAGTAAAGGAGGGTGGCCAACGGTCCTGAACATGACAACAACTGCTTGCAGGGGCAAGAGGCGCAACCGACGTCTGTAGGGGTAGGGTGTGGGTGCTAGCAGGGGTGTGGGAGAGGATATGGGCTGCATGGCTCCACAGGTGGACGTGCAAGAGATTGAGTTAGCATGGGGAGAGGAATGGCAACGTGCATGCCGATGGGGAGGGGCTGTTTTAGAGAGAGAAGTTGGAGAAGTGGGAGAAGACAGTGGAGATGTCCGCAGGTGAAATGGCCGAGGAGGAGGGGGGGTTGCCGCAATGGTTGTGTAGAAGAGAAAGGGAGGGGGAGGTGAGAAGAAGGGGGTGTGGATGGCCGTAAGGGGAGAGAGGGGAGGGAGACGGGGGCACCGGCGGTGCCCCTGTTCCAAATAAGGGGCCGGTCTCGTGGTTTGAGAGAGTGAGTAAGAGGGAGGGAAGCCATGTGTGGTGGGGGCTAGTGAGAGAAAGAGGGTGAGAGACAAAGGAGGGGAGGTCGCTACCGCGAGGTGTGCATGGCCGTATGGGGGGGGGGTGACGCGGCGAGCTCCTCCTGCTGCCAAGCTGGGTGAGGTGTGAAGGAGGCAAGCAAGGGCAAGGGAGACGACGGTGGCTCTGTCCACAGGCAGGTTTAGAGAGAACGGGCAGAACGCCGTGCTTGAGGACGGCCGGGGCATCCTGCTGGCGGAGCGACGGAGGGGAGCGGCCTGTGGGAGCTCTGCTTACAGCTTGGAGGGGCGATGCAGCCATGCTCGGGAGACGTGGCCGGTGAGTTGGCGTGCCCGGACGTGGACGTAGGTGGCTTGGGGTGAACTCCAGCCGGGAAATGACGCGTGTGGACGGTGAACCATGGGCGGCCAGCCCGGCAGCGGGGATGGGTTGCTCGGTGTACGCGGCAGTGGTGCTAGACGAGCATCGGCAGGCTAACATGTGCTCGGTCGTGGCTGCAGGGGGTTGGAGCCGCTGTGGTGATGTTGGGGAAGGGGAAGGGCGCTGCTGGCAACGCACGACTGGGCAGGGTAATCGGAGACATTCACGGCGTGCAGGCGGCCATGGCGAGCTCGCAGTGGATAGGGGGTGCCGATGGTTACACTGCCGGTGGCAAGGAGGGGGGGTGAGGTGAGTAGGGAGGGGGAGCCGTTCACGAACGGGGTGGCACGGTGGAGTGCGGTTGGGGGGGATGCCAGGGTGACTATCGCACTTTGCTGGGATCGTCGGTGGTGGCTGTCCGCAGGTGGTGAGGGTGAACAGGGTTGCCGGTGGTGGTTGGCTACGTGTGTGGGAAAGGAGAAAGATAGAGGGAGGGGGAGAGCAGGAATGCTATTGAGATGAAGAAGGAGGGGGAGAGAGGCCGGTTGCTGGCCTTGACTGTGGAGTATTTAGAGAGAGGGAGAGAGACGAGGGAGATCGAGAGGCTCTCAGAGAGGTGAAGGGGCGTTGCGGTGTGGGGAGTGTTGTGGTCTCAGAGGAAATGAGATGGTGGAGGAGAAGGAGATCGAAGGAGAGAGGAGATGAGGGAATGAGTGAGAGGGAAGGTGGAGAGAGAGACGTAGGAGGGGAGGAGTGAAGGCCTTTGCCAAGAGAGGGAGGGAAAAGGGAGAGACGTGGGAAAAATGGAGAGAGGGAGAATTAGAAGAATCCACTCGTTGAGAGAGGTAGGGGGGTGGGGTATGGTCCTCACATTGGAGGTGGTTTCCAAAAATTTTGATTCAACTATATTGTATTCTAAATAAGAGTTACATGACCTTTTATAGACTCTTTAGGGAAAACCAAAAGACAACTCATTAACACCTAATACCTACTCATCATAACTCTCTTGGGAAGACTAAAAGACACAAAATAAAAAAAAGACTCTTACATGATTATTGTAGACATAATTACTATAAACATAAAACATGACCCATTAGGCTCATACATATGGCCCAATTAACATGAGACAACTAAAACATAAATAGCTAGTTTATAGTTTTGTTGAAGTCGCTTGCCGTTCCCATCAAACCCCTCAGCTTGGAGGAGGTTCGACCTCGAACCTCGTAGCTCAGGATCCCGGTTGGTTGGAGCAACCCGGTTCCCTAAGCTCTGATACCATTTGATGTGAAACCAACCCCAAGTCTATGATTTTCTTTCTTATTTTCAAGAAATATGCTTCATCATTAGTCATAAGGGAATAGGTAAGTGAGCCATGCACGTGTTGTACGGGCAGGCCTTGCAGAGAGTGCTAAGATGAGGCACTCCTATCCCCTTCGTAAAATTTGAACCTGCGCCTTTGAGTGGGTGAACGACACCCTTGGATGTGCCTGGGGTACCACTAGTGCATTGCATCGTCATTTTCATTTGAGAGTCTTTGATGTTTCTATTTCTTTCTCAATATCTCCAAGTCAGTCTCCATTTCTCACTTTGTCGCAATATTCTTCGTAAGTTGTTGATGTTCTTCGGTAGGTATCATTGTTCAAGACTCCCGGCTGGCCAGAGCATCTCCATGGATGCACCGGACTGCACCTTATCAACACATGTTACCACTGGGGCTGGTAGCGAGAGCGGTCGGGGATGCTGAAGCAGACCGCATCAGCAGGTCACTGGTGCCGCCGAGTGGAGCTTTGTCGCTGGCGCAGTAGAAACCAAATTGGGGTGCCGATGGAGTTCTACTCGGAGTCGACAAACGGCGGACGGTGGGGTGGGGTTCTCGGATGTGATAGCGGCATGCTAGTGGTGGTAAACTACTTGTTTGGAGTGGTGGCGGATCACTTGGGTGGCAGTGATCCTTGGCAGGAGAACGGAAGTAAAGGAGGGTGGCCAACGGTCCTGAACATGAGAACGACTGCTTGCAGGGGCAAGAGGCGCAACCGACGTCTGTAGGGGCAGGGTGTGGGTGCTAGCAGGTGGTTATGCAGGGGTGTGGGAGAGGATATGGGCTGCATGGCTCTACAGGTGGACGTGCAAGAGCTTGAGTTAGCATGGGGAGGAATGGCAACGTGCATGCCGATGGGGAGTGGCTGTTTTAGAGAGAGAAGTTGGAGAAGAGGGATAAGACAGTGGAGATGTCCGCAGGTGAAACGGCTGAGGAGGAGGGGGGGTTGCCACAATGGTTGTGTAGCAGAGAAAGGGAGGGGGAGGGGAGAAGAAGGGGGTGTGGATGGCGGTAATGGGAGAGAGGGGAGGGAGACGGGGGCACCGGCGGTGCCCCTGTTCCAAATAGGGGGCCGGTCTCATGGTTTGAGAGAGTGAGTGAGAGGGAGGGAAGCCATGTGTGGAGGGGGCTAGTGAGAGAAAGAGGGTGAGAGACAAAGGAGGGGAGGTCGCTACCGCGAGGTGTGCATGGCCGTATGGGGGGGGGTGACGCGGCGAGCTCCTCCTGCTGCCAAGCTGGGTGAGGTGTGAAGGAGGCATGCAAGGGCAAGGGAGACGATGGTGGCTCTGTCCTCAGGCAGGTTCAGAGAGAATGGGCAGAACGCCGTGCTTAAGGACGGCCAGGGGATCCTGCTGGCGGAGCGACGGAGGGGAGCGGCCTGCGGGAGCTCTGCTTACAGCTTGGAGGGGCGATGCAGCCATGCTCGGGAGACGTGGCCGGTGAGCTGACGTGCCCGGACGTGGATGCAGGTGGCTTGGGGTGAACTCCAGCCGGGAAATGACGCGTGTGGACGGTGAACCATGGGCGGCCAGCCCGACAGCGGGAATGGGTTGCTCGGTGTACGCGGCAGTGGTGCTAGATGAGCATCGGCAGGCTAACATGTGCTCGGTCGTGGCTGCAGGGGGTTGGAGCCGCTGTGGTGATGTTGGGGAAGGGGAAGGGCGCTGCTGGCAACGCACGGCTAGGCAGGGTAATCGGAGACGTTCACGGCGTGCAGGCGGCCATGGCGAGCTCGCAGTGGACAGGGGGTGCCGATGGTTACGCTGCAGGTGGCAGGGAGGGGGGGTGAGGTGAGTAGGGAGGGGGAGCCATTCACGAACGGGGTGGCACGGTGGAGTGCGGTTGGGGGGGATGCCAGGGTGACTATCACACTTTGCAGGGATCGTCGGTGGTGGCTGTCCGCAGGTGGTGAGGGTGAACAGGGTTGCCGGTGGTGGTTGGCTACGTGTGTGGGAAAGGAGAAAGATAGAGGGAGGGGGAGAGCAGGAATGCTGTTGAGATGAAGAAGGAGGGGTAGAGAGGCCAGTTGGTGGCCTTGACTCTGGGATATTTAGAGAGAGGGAGAGAGACGAGGGAGATCGAGAGGCTCTCGGAGAGGTGAAGGGGCGTTGCGGTGTGGGGAGTGTTGTGGTCTCAGAGGAAATGAGATGGTGGAGGAGAAGGAGATCGAAGGAGAGAGGAGATGACGGAATGAGTGAGAGTGAAGGTGGAGAGAGAGACGTAGGAGGGGAGGAGTGAAGGCCTTTGCCAAGAGAGGGAGGGAAAAGGGAGAGACGTGGGAAAAATGGAGAGAGGGAGAATTAGGAGAATCCACTCCTAGAGAGAGGTAGGGGGTGGGGTATGGGCCTCACGTTGGAGGTGGTTTCCAAAAATTTTGATTCAACTATATTGTATTCTAAATAAGAGTTACATGACCTTTTATAGACTCTTTAGGGAAAACTAAAAGACAACTCATTAACACCTAATACCTACTCATCATAACTCTCTTGGGAAGACTAAAAGGCACAAAATAAAAAAAAGACTCTTACATGATTATTGTAGACATAATTACTATAAACATAAAACATGACCCATTAGGCTCATACATATGGCCCAATTAACATGAGACAATTAAAACATAAATAGCTATTTTATAGTTTTGTTGAAGTCGCTTGCCGATCCCATCAAACCCCTCAGCTTGGAGGAGGTTCGACCTCGAACCTCGTAGCTCAGGATCCCGGTTGGTTGGAGCAACCCGGTTCCCTAAGCTCTGATACCATTTGATGTGAAACCAACCCCAAGTATATGATTTTCTTTCTTATTTTCAAGAAATATGCTTCATCATTAGTCATAAGGGAATAGGTAAGTGAGCCATGCACGTGTTGTACGGGCAGGCCTTGCAGAGAGTGCTAAGATGAGGCACTCCTATCCCCTTCGTAAAATTTGAACCTGCGCCTTTGAGTGGGTGAACGACACCCTTGGATGTGCCTGGGGTACCACTAGTGCATTCCATCGTCATTTTCTTTTGAGAGTCTTTGATGTTTCTATTTCTTTCTCAATATCTCCAAGTCAGTCTCCATTTCTCACTTTGTCGCAATATTCTTCGTAAGTTGATGATGTTCTTCGGTAGGTATCATTACTCAAGGCTTCCGGCTGGCCAGAGCATCTCCATGGACACACCGGACTGCACCTTATCAACACATGTTACCACTGTGGCTGGTAGCGAGAGCGGTCGGGGATGCTGAAGCAGACCGCATCAGCAGGTCACCGGTGCCGCCGAGTAGTGCTTTGTCGCTGGCGTAGTAGAAACCAAATTGGGGTGCCGACGGAGTTCTACTCGGAGTCGACAAACGGTGGACGGTGGGGTGGGGTTCTCGGATGTGATAGCGGCATGCTAGTGGTGGTAAACTACTTGTTTGGAGTGGTGGCGGATCACTTGGGTGGCAGTGATCCTTGGCAGGAGAACGGGAGTAAAGGAGGGTGGCCAATGGTCCTGAACATGACAACGACTGCTTGCAGGGGCAAGAGGCGCAACCGACGTCTGTAGGGGCAGGGTGTGGGTGCTAGCAGGTGGTTATGCAGGGGTGTGGGAGAGGATATGGGCTGCATGGCTCTACAGGTGGACGTGCAAGAGCTTGAGTTAGCATGGGGAGAGGAATGGCAACGTGCATGCCGATGGGGAGGAGCTATTTTAGAGAGAGAAGTTGGAGAAGAGGGAGAAGACAGTGGAGATGTCCGCAGGTGAAACGGCTGAGGAGGAGGGGGGGTTGCCGCAATGGTTGTGTAGCAGAGAAAGGGAGGGGGAGGTGAGAAGAAGGGGGTGTGGATGGCCGTAAGGGGAGAGAGGGGAGGGAGACGGGGGCACCGGCGGTGCCCCTGTTCCAAATAGGGGGCCGGTCTTGTGGTTTGAGAGAGTGAGTGAGAGGGAGGGAAGCCATGTGTTGTGGGGGCTAGTGAGAGAAAGAGGGTGAGAGACAAAGGAGGGGAGGTCGCTACCGCGAGGTGTGCATGGCCGTATGGGGGGGGTGACGCGGCGAGCTCCTCTTGCTGCCAAGCTGGGTGAGGTGTGAAGGAGGCATGCAAGGGCAAGGGAGACGACGGTGGCTCTGTCCTCAGGCAGGTTCGGAGAGAACGGGCAGAACACCGTGCTTGAGGACGACCGGGGCATCCTGCTGGCAGAGCGACGGAGGGGAGCGGCCTGTGGGAGCTCTGCTTACAGCTTGGAGGGGCGATGCAGCCATGCTCGGGAGACGTGGCCGGTGAGCTGGCGTGCCCGGACGTGGACGCAGGTGGCTTGGGGCGAACTCCAGCCGGGAAATGACGCGTGTGGATGGTGAACCATGGGCGGCCAGCCCGACAGCGGGGATGGGTTGCTCGGTGTACGCGGCAGTGGTGCTAGACGAGCATCGGCAGGCTAACGTGTGCTCGGTCGTGGCTACAGGGGGTTGGAGCCGCTGTGGTGATGTTGGGGAAGGGGAAGGGCGCTGCTGGCAACGCACGGTTGGGTAGGGTAATCGAAGACGTTCACGGCGTGCAGGTGGCCATGGCGAGCTCGCAGTGGACAGGGGGTGCCGATGGTTACACTGCAGGTGGCAGGGAGGGGGGGTGAGGTGAGTAGGGAGGGGGAGCCGTTCACGAACGGGGTGGCACGGTGGGGTGCGGTTGGGGGGGATGCCAGGGTGACTATCGCACTTTGCAGGGATCGTCGGTGGTGGCTGTCCGCAGGTGGTGAGGGTGAACAGGGTTGCCGGTGGTGGTTGGCTACGTGTGTGGGAAAGGAGAAAGATAGAGGGAGGGGGAGAGCAAGAATGCTATTGAGATGAAGAAGGAGGGGGAGAGATGCCGGTTGGTGGCCTTGACTGTGGGATATTTAGAGAGAGGGAGAGAGACGAGGGAGATCGAGAGGCTCTCGGAGAGGTGAAGGGGCATTGCAGTGTGGGGAGTGTTGTGGTCTCAGAGGAAATGAGATGGTGGAGGAGAAGCAGATCGAAGGAGAGAGGAGATGAGGGAATGAGTGAGAGGGAAGGTGGAGAGAGAGACGTAGGAGGGGAGGAGTGAAGGCCTTTGCCAAGAGAGGGAGGGAAAAGGGAGAGACGTGGGAAAAATGGAGAGAGGGAGAATTAGGAGAATCCACTCCTAGAGAGAGGTAGGGGGGTGGGGTATGGGCCTCACGTTGGAGGTGGTTTCCAAAAATTTTGATTCAACTATATTGTATTCTAAATAAGAGTTACATGACCTTTTATAGACTCTTTAGGGAAAACCAAAAGATAACTCATTAACACCTAATACCTACTCATCATAACTCTCTTGGGAAGACTAAAAGACACAAAATAAAAAAAGACTCTTACATGATTATTGTAGACATAATTACTATAAACATAAAACATGACCCATTAGACTCATACATATGGCCCAATTAACATGAGACAACTAAAACATAAATAGCTATTTTATAGTTTTGTTGAAGTCGCTTGCCGATCCCATCACAGGCTAAAGCTGATATCCGGTTTTGTCATCGTGTGGGTGGCAATACTGATGAAATGATGTCCTGTTTTGTCATCGTTCAAGTGACGACACCGATGAAATCCCAGTCCACTGACTGATGAAGGTCTCCATGATCCTATTAAGTCCTGGGTCCACCAACAAAAGGCCTGCTGCGGTTCTAATATATTCAGAGAGCTGATAAGTCCATAAGAGGTCTTAAGAAGGCCTAAGTGGGCCTATGAGATGAGCTCACGAAAGCGGCGCCGGGTTACTCTACAGATGCTACCTCGCGCACCGGGAGCTACTTGACTGAGGCGCGCCGTGAAGATGAAAAGGCACGCCGACTTCCATCTGCCGAGAAGTTAGGAGGGGCTGGGTCTATATAAACCCACTCCCTCGAAGAGAAAAGGAAGAGGATGAAAAAAAAGAGAACCTCATCAAGGACGGGGAAAAAGGAAGAAGAAAGGGAGCAGGGTTTTTGGCGAGCGGAAATCTACCTCCTCCAGAAAGAAAAGAAAGAAAGAGAGCCAGAGAAGAGAGAAAAAGAAGAGAAGAGAGCCCGAGGCCGATCGAAGGTGGGCAGCCGGGGAGAGAGAGGAGTCAATGCTCCCCCCTCCCCCCCCATTTCTGTAGTTCATTTTCTTAATTTTGATGGTTTCTCCTTCTTCTTCCTCTGATGTGTGCTATAATGCTGTAACCGGCTTCGCGCCGATAGGATGATGTATCACTTTTGCTTTCTTCCTATGTATCTCTTCCGATGTATGGGTCGGGCGGAGTATCAGTGTCGAATGAATGAATATGACAGGTTGTAGTTGGCGCCTGCTGTTCGTTTCCCTGAAGCCTTGTTGCCATCCCCCATGTTTTTCTGCCTTATCTTAAACTCTGTAGCATGCTATTCCCCTCCCCAGTTTGGTCAATAGCCTGCTGATTCCCCTGGTTTTCAAACGCTCTTTGTGCTTGTTCCAGAGCCAGGGACAGACCATCCCTTGGCCTCCGGGACAAAGTAGAGCTATACGATGACCGCTATTCATGAAATTCCGGAGTCTTAGGTGTTCACGGTCATTATCGAAGTCAAGCCTGGGCCAGAGATAGCCATCTCTTGGCTCCTAGGATGACAAAAGATAACATCCAAAAAAACTGTCCCCTGGGGACTTTACACAGCAATGGTGACGGAGGTTCTCCATGCTCGATCCTTCCCCAATTTCCTCTCCGTTCCTTGCCTTCCTCTAAAACCTAAGCTAGAACCAGTTGAAACTTGACGAATTGATTCACTTTAACCCCATAAAACTCATTTGTCTTAGCCTGATTCGTCAAGAAACCCTCTATCCTGGCCTGAACCATCAAGAAGCCCAAAACAGGGTGCCGTAGAATCCCAGAACCTCTCTCGGCACTATTACCCATCTCGGCACCATGCACAGTAAAAGGGGTGAATGGTTCTCGGCGCGATCCTTCTGGCACCGAGAACCCTGACCCCCTGGCCTCCTTGCCGGCGTCGAGAACCCTATTCCCCTAGCCACTCTACCTTCACACCGAGAACTCCACTAATGCCAGCTTCCCGGCGCCCCGAATAGGACCTTGTGAAGAACCCTTCCCGGCGCGGTGGTTTTTGCGCCGGGAACCTATACGCCCATTTAAGCTGTGCTGAGAAGCTGCCCTGCCATCCAACTGAATCCCCGGCACCTGGATCAAACGCACACAGGGATACTCGTGAGTCACCAGACCTGTCTTGGGGATAAATTTAAAGGGAGTCAGACTCCCTTATGTTCCACTGTTCCGCATCGAATTTATGAGCAATCCCTTCAGCTCAGGTGGGCTCTGCCACTGCATGAGTGCCACCGGCTTCTATAAGGGAAGAATCAAACATTGCCCCCAGGGCATACATATGCAATTCGGGAGGTTCGGCCTCTCTTTCTATCGGCTTTCATCCCGGCAGTCCATGGGTGATAGCCTATTCTCTCTTGGGTACAGCCCAGATTATGGGGAGATGCTGCCGAAATGTAGATCGATGTTTTAACCCCGATAGGCCCCGGGAAATGCACATCATACACCTCCCGTCCGGCTCGATCTATCGGGGGATACAAATACTGATGCGGGACGGAACTGACAAATGGACTAAACCTATGATGAAGACCAAGTGCGGCCAGCACTCACACGTGACAAGGCAAGCCGAGAGATCGACCTCCGTACTATTCCTCCGAAGAGAGGCGTCTCTCAACAAGAAACCCAAGTCCACGGTAGTCCCTATGAGGGAAGCGAGTGGATCAAAGCGGCAAAGGAGCCGACGCGCAACTATAGGAGTCTAGTCCGAGCTCGGTGCTCGACTAGGGCCACGGAATGGGATACTCTCACTCACGATCTCGCGGTGTTGAATGCTAGCTAGGATCCCTACACTCTCACGCGGCATACAAGATCACATACTAGTAAAGCAAAATGCCAAGGGGGGGAGCGTCGCACGTACCTCCACGCCTAGGCGTGGGGAAGGAACCCCGGCCGAGACCGACAACCCCGATACACACAATGAAAGAATAGGTACAAGCCAGCAATGGTGCCCACTCCTCGCAGGGAGATAACAGGCTACAACAATTCCATTCGGGGCGGCCGATACACGGGCTGACGGGCGGCACTCGGTGAAGGGTTGGCCACGAGGAGGGTCCGAATGACGATCGGCAGAATCGCAGCAACGCGCGACTCAGTGGTAAACGTTCCCACGAATGGATCCGGAGTCTGATTGGGGCGCCGTCAGCGAGGGCGCGTAGTTAGGTCGCAGGAGGAAGCCTCGGCCAGAAGGCGTGCTCAGATTCAGTCCGTGGAAGCCGTGGCCGCACCTGCAAGTGGGGACAAGGAATCTGCTCCCAGAACTGCGCTGTCGAGCGGGGAAAATGGTAACTCGCTTGTGGGAGGACGTCGGGGACGCAGAGAAGCAGGTCCGGACCAAAGAGCTCGGTCAGATCTGGTCGTGGTTGGACGCTGTGAACTTTGGAAGTCGCCGGTTGTCCTGGCACCGGGTGGACTGGGCTGGCCCGCGCGACCTCACGGGAACGGACGCCACGAACAGCGCGGACGTCGGAACGAGACGAGGTTGGCGGCGTTGGAAAGAGGACGACGAGAGGTACAAACCATGAAGAAATCAGCTCCAAACTCGGAGTTGTCCGTCCTGTGGGATTTTCGCAAGAAGGAGGGTGGATCTGGGCGCGCAGAGAGGGAGGCTCCTGCGCTAGCTCACGAGAAAACTCGCCACGGGTGGTGCCGACCTCGGATCGAGGCGAAACCAAAGCCCACGCGCTGCCGACTCGTAGAAGTATCCACCAAAAAAAGGAGGGGCTCGGATTCGACCCGCACCGGATGGGGACGCCGCTGCAACTCGGGGCCGAATCTGGAACAC
Source organism: Amorphophallus konjac (assembly GCA_022559845.1). Lineage (NCBI taxonomy): Eukaryota > Viridiplantae > Streptophyta > Magnoliopsida > Alismatales > Araceae > Amorphophallus > Amorphophallus konjac. The sequence goes on from CM040125.1 coordinate 245,276,039, forward strand.
GCGAACTCGAACCGGAGACGAAGTAGAAGGGAGGAAGAACCTCGGCGTCGCACCGAGGGGATGGGGAGTCGCACCCCGGGGTTGCTCCCATCGCAGGAGCAGAGGAGGAAGAGAGGGTCGCCCTCTCCAAGGGGTGGCTGCGCAAATGGCTGCTCAATCAAAATATTTCATTCATTAATTCCTAAAGAAAGTACATAAGACCTTATATATGGAGGGTGGGAATGCTAGGGTTTCAACCCTAGCAAGGGGGGAAAGGGGGGCGGCCAAAGGGGGGGAGGGGATCGAATAGGAAGGAAAAAAAGGGGGGTGCACAATCTACTTCCTACAAAAAAGGTAGGGGGGCGGCTGCCTCCTCCTCCTCTTGGAGGAGATGAGAGGGGGCACCCAAAACCCTAATGGGCCAAAAGGTTGGACCAAGAAGTGGGCCACTACTCCTATTGCCCAACCAATGAGCCTAGCACACCCAATAAAGGTCTAATTGGCCCCAATTGCCCTACAAAGGTCCACAATAAAGAATAAACATGTCCACGCAGGGACTAAACCAAGGCCTGGTATGGCCATCATGTAAAAGAAGGTCCTCTAAACCATGCCGTAGTCGCCGAGCCAAAGAGATGCCGGCGTGCTCCGCGTGCTCCGTCGAGAAAGGCGGCGCGTGTCCTCACCAATTCTCCCCGGGTGGGAAGAACTTGACCCCGTCGAGTAAGGGTCACGATCGCTCCAATAACGCTCCAGCAGGTCCGGGTCGATCAGCTCCAGCTCTCCACGTGTGATCCAGGTGTCGTCTGTCGCAGGGCGCCCTCTCCAGCGCACTAGGAAGCGCTGGTAGGCTCCGCTCCTGGTCGTGGTCACTTGCTCATCCAGTATGCAATCTATATGCTCGCGTGTCTGTAATGGGGCTGGAGGAGGTGGACGCTCAGAAGGTGTAATGCTCTCAACAGGAGGGGTAGGCCCAAAAAGCTCACTGGGAATCACCGCGGGATCTCGATATGTCACCAGATCTGAAACATTGAACGTCGAACAGATCCCATAGTCGTCTGGCAGCTCAATCTCATACGCATTCGACCCAATTCACTTCAAGACTCGAAAGGGTCCGGCACCGCGGTCCTGGAGTTTCTTCACGGCCCCCGAAGGGAACAATTCAGGTCTAACCCTGATCATGACGTACTCTCCCACTTGGAACTCACGGGTGCGTCGATGCGCGTCAGCTAATTCCTTATAACGTGCGTTGCTGGCCTCGAGGGGGTGATGATGATGTAGACTCCAAACTAGTGGCGTGGACTCATACCGATATGAATGCATGGGTGGCCCAGGGCATCCAAACATAGACCCAGCATGTCTATGACGCCTACATGACTGGACAACACGGGGAGGACCAGGACAACCAAAGTTGTATCTATCATGCATGGGTGTCCTACGGAATGTGGTAGACTCATGGGGACTAAATTGCCCAAACTCACTCATGACATTCCCTATATGAGACAAACCCCTATATGATGGTGGACATGAAGAAACATGGGGAAGAGACATGTGTCCCTGGCCTCCTAAGCTCGGGCATCTGGATGCCGGTAAGGTGAGGTGTTGACTAGAAGGCCTAGGTGGTGTATGATAGTGGACCTCCTCGACAAGGTGGGGAAAAGAATATGGGTCGAGAGGCTCACTAGGGAGGGGATCGAAAGGGTCAAAGAAATGATGACCCCTCCCGACAGGTCCCTTCACTATACTTGCCCATGTGCGACATTCGCCCAGGTGCAGATAATCACCTTCAGGCACTCTCATGTATGGGGCAAGAGGCTCATGAGGAAGGCAAGGAAGGCAAGGTTCCTCCCTCGGGACCGTGAAACCATAAGCGGGGACAAAATCAACCTCCACGGGTATGGGAAATAATAAAAGGACCTCGGATGTGATATGTCCTATGGTGTAGACCGAGGTAATAGACCCCAAAGCAGGGAGTGTATAGCTATGACTATAGGGTTGGTCAGACCCTAAGGTCAACATATAAGTCAACTCCCATTGATAATCTAAACTCCTAAGGAAGTCCTTCACATTTTCAAGAAAGCAGAAGGACCGAAAAGTGGTGTGAAAGGAGTTAAGGGGTATTATTGGGAGGGTTGGTCCCATGGGTGTATAGCAAGGAATGGAGACATCTAGAAGTGGACCCTCCCTTAGCCAGCTAGCTAAAGACTCTCCAATGACCAGTTCACCCTCGGAAGGTAAGAATGTCTCTATATGAGGGTCTAAGGGTGAAGCCTCTCTCTCGGGAGGGGAAATGGAGTCCTCTATGATGTGGAGGGGATCACTCCCTAACTCCTCAACCTCAGTTAGGTACTCCTCAATCAACTCCTGTTCAGCCTCGTAACTCACTGGAACAAACCCAGGTGATGACATGGAGGTGGTCGGCGTAACGCCGTCATGGAAGACAAACTCACCGGGAAGGTGAGATGGGTGTAAGGTGCAAGTCCTCCTATCCAGGTCGATGGTCGCACTTCTTTCCTCCAACCAAGTTCGCCCTAAAATGATGCATGGACCAGCAAGTGTGCTGATCTTGCACCAAGCGCCATCGGAATATTTAACGGGGCCAAACCACCGTTGAAACTCGATAAAAGCTAAACCATCACGGAGAACAATCTCCCCAGTCTTAGAGAGTGACTCAATAATGTCTTGTGAGACACAGTTAGACGACACCCTACTGATGAAGTCGATCTCCGTATGCATCCCATTAGGTAGGATGGCAGTGGACATGACAGGGCGCTGGAATGACTCGGTCATCGGTATAGGGATCGGGTCTCCCGACGACTGAGTGGTAGGGGCGACACTTAGGGGTCGTACCATAAGAGCATCGAATCGGGCCAATAGGGATGACTAATCTGACATGTGGGCTCGAGGAACCACCATGGGGTTGACGCGGAGCTGGACATGCAAGACTCAACGAGACAAGGACAAAACTCTAACTAGACACAAACCTAACATTGCAATGCAATGGTGGGTTACCTAGATGAACTAAGAGACTCAATGCAACCTAGATAACTCTAAGGCCTCAATTGCACCCTAGACAACCTAAAGACTCGAATGACCTAAGACCCCAATTTGCTAGAACAAACTGGTTCCCTAAGCTCTGATACCAAATTTTGATGCGGGACGGAACTGACAAATGGACTAAACCTATGATGAAGACCAAGTGCGGCCAGCACTCACACGTGACAAGGCAAGCCGAGAGATCGACCTCCATACTATTCCTCCGAAGAGAGGCGTCTCTCAACAAGAAACCCAAGTCCACGGTCGTCCCTATGAGGGAAGCGAGTGGATCAAAGCGGCAAAGGAGCCGACGCGCAACTATAGGAGTCTAGTCCGAGCTCGGTGCTCGACTAGGGCCACGGAATGGGATACTCTCACTCACGATCTCGCGGTGTTGAATGCTAGCTAGGATCCCTACACTCTCACGCGGCATACAAGATCACATACTAGTAAAGCAAAATGCCAAGGGGGGGAGCGTCGCACGTACCTCCACGCCTAGGCGTGGGGAAGGAACCCCGGCCGAGACCGACAACCCTGATACACACAATGAAAGAATAGGTACAAGCCAGCAATGGTGCCCACTCCTCGCAGGGAGATAACAGGCTACAACAATTCCATTCGGGGCGGCCGATACACGGGCTGACGGGCGGCACTCGGTGAAGGGTTGGCCACGAGGAGGGTCCGAATGACGATCGGCAGAATCGCAGCAGCGCGCGACTCGGTGGTAAACGTTCCCACGAATGGATCCGGAGTCTGATTGGGGCGCCATCAGCGAGGGCGCGTAGTTAGGTCGCAGGAGGAAGCCTCGGCCAAAAGGCGTGCTCAGATTCCGTCCGTGGAAGCCGTGGCCGCACCTGCAAGTGGGGACAAGGAATCTGCTCCCAGAACTGTGCTGTCGAGCGGGGAAAATGGTAACTCGCTGCTCCGGTAGGCGATCTAGGCCCCGCTTGTGGGAGGACGTCGGGGACGCAGAGCAGCAGGTCCGGACCAAAGAGCTCGGTCAGATCTGGTCGTGGTTGGACGATGTGAACTTTGGAAGTCGCCGGTTGTCCTGGCACCGGGTGGACTGGGCTGGCCCGCGCGACCTCACGGGAACGGACGCCACGAACAGCTCGGACGTCGGAACGAGACGAGGTTGGCGGCGTTGGAAAGAGGACGACGAGAGGTACAAACCCTGAAGAAATCAGCTCCAAACTCTGAGTTGTCCGTTCTGTGGGATTTTCGCAAGAAGGAGGGTGGATCTGGGCACGCAGAGAGGGAGGCTCCTGCGCTAGCTCACGAGAAAACTTGCCACGGGTGGTGCCGACCTCGGATCGAGGCGAAACCAAAGCCCACGCGCTGCCGACTCGTAGAAGTATCCACCAAAAAAAGGAGGGGCTCGGATTCGACCCGCACCGGATGGGGACGCCGCTGCAACTCAGGGCCGAATCTGGAACACGCGAACTCGAACCGGAGACGAAGTAGAAGGGAGGAAGAACCTCGGCGTCTCACCGAGGGGATGGGGAGTCGCACCCCGGGGTTGCTCCCGTCGCAGGAGCAGAGGAGGAAGAGAGGGTCGCCCTCTCCAAGGGGTGGCTGCACAAATGGCTGCTCAATCAAATTATTTCATTCATTAATTCCTAAAGAAAGTACATAAGACCTTATATATGGAGGGGGGGAATGCTAGGGTTTCAACCCTAGCAAGGGGGGAAAGGGGGGCGGCCAAAGGGGAGGAGGGGATCGAATGGGAAGGAAAAAAAGGGGGGGTGCGCAATCTACTTCCTAAAAAAAAGGTAGGGGGGCGGCTGCCTCCTCCTCCTCTTGGAGGAGATGAGAGGGGGCGCCCAAAACCCTAATGGGCCAAAAGGTTGGACCAAGAAGTGGCCCACTAGTCGTATTGCCCAACCAATGAGCCTAGCACACCCAATAAAGGTCTAATTGGCCCCAATTGGCCTACAAAGGTCCACAATAAAGAATAAACATGTCCACGCAGGGACTAAACCAAGGCCTGGTATGGCCATCATGTAAAAGAAGGTCCTCTAAACCATGCCGTAGTCGCCGAGCCAAAGAGATGCCGGCGTGCTCCGCGTGCTCCGTCGAGAAAGGCGGCGCGTGTCCTCACCAAATACTTCAAGGCTCTCGGCCGGATGAGAAACGTGAGCGGGGACATGTCTCCGATGATTGCCCAGGCCCCATCCCGCCATTGTGTGGACGGTGTCCTATTTCTACCCGGCATGACCCACACAAGAGGAGGTCATGTTGATTTAATAAGTCTATCGTTTACCCAATTACATTCTTAGAATAACAAGAGCTTCAATATTATGCACTATCATTTTTTCTTAACCGCCCCGAGGGGGCCCCCTATTTTGGCGTTTAATCAAGGGTTGTCCTTCTTAGGAAGGGCGTAATTAACGTCATAACCTTTATGGTATGACGGACTTCCGGTCCCGACTCGGACTTCACAATCGACTGATTGAGTCAGATCGAGCGCATAATAAATCGTCACTCCGGTGACTGGCACGCCTAACAAACCAACCAATAAACCAATAAACACAACAATAAAATAAATAAATAAATGATGAATAAAACCATTCCCACAAGTCTGGCACGCCCGGTGGGACCGAGTCTCCCTTCATCTCTAAGCCAAAATAGGAGGCCCGATGGCCCCCCCCCTCAAATTTCTAATTCTATGTGCTTTCTCTGTTTTCAGGAAGCTAGGGTGACGGCTGGAATCATGTCCGTATGCTTTGACCAGCAAGCGGTCGAGGCACATGGTCGAGAAGGCTACCTGGCGGTACCTCTTTCATTCGGATCGATGCCGCCTACTGTCGGAATGCCCAATTGCCTAGGCCTCATTTTCACTGATCTGCTCGAGATTGACAACCAGGCGCCAAAAGCTGTTGTCGAGACGTCGCCGCAAGCTACCGGTCCCATGAAGAACCCGGTGATGAAGGATACTCCTGGGGTCGTGTCCTGCTTTGTCCATCACGAGGCAAGGAGAAGCGCACCCTCTGCTGCTACAGGAAAAGGAGGAAGATCCGACCAGAGAGCCCGATCTATTGCTGCGGGTCGTCGGATGTCCAACTCAGGGAAGATGATGCTGATTGGAGATATCCGGGCGAACCTCAATGGTTGCCCAAGGGAGGTCAAGCCAGATGTGATCGTCCCAATGGTACCTACCACCAATAGGTTCCGAGTACTGACTGCTAGGAGGGCCGACATGTAACATGGAGATAGAAGGCCACTGGCACCAAAGCCGCCCAGATTCAGGCAGATCTGGCGGCCGAAGAAAATCCAGAGCTGGGCCCCAGCTTAAGATGAAGAACAAATTGCTGATGCTGCTATTGCCCGCTTTAGGGCAGGGAGCAGAAGAGGAGAAAGAAAAGACGAAAGAGATGCTGTTGTTGTTCACCCCAGGGCTCGGGGTAGGAGTGATGAGAAAGAGAATGAAGGAAGAAATATGACTACTACTCGCCCCAGGATGAGGGGCAGAAGATATGAGAAAAAAGAAGACCGCATGGTCACCCACCCCATGGCCGGGGGCAAAAGATGGGAAAGGGAGAACTATGCTATTGCTGCCAACCGCCGCCAGGATGGGAGCAGAAGGTTCAGGGAGGAAGAGAAAATGATAATGAGTGAACCAGTCGCTGCTGCCATTTCAAGAAGATCAAGAGCCTGTGCTAGACATGCCGACATATTCAAATACTCCAAACCCGAACATCTGACTGCTCGGGTGGCAAGACTGGCTTGTCAGCGGAAAGGTCAGGAAAGACTGATGCCCCGACCAGAGCTACAAAGACACAGCCAAGAGGAGATGAATCAAGTGGTTCAAGAATACTTTCACTACCTAGGGAATTCTTCCCTCAGGCAGCGAAGATTATCCCATGCCTTAGGCACCATAGATGATGAAGAAGAAGCCTTTCAAGAAGCAATGATCGGAGTCTCCTCCTCCGATTCCAATGATTATGAAGAAGGCCACAGAGCCAGGTGTGGGAGAGAAGACCTGCACGGGCAAGAAGCTGAAGAAAGAATATCGGTCTTTGACCGGCTCAAATACCCCGACCAGGTGAAAAGGAAAGTCTACGGGCAGAGGGAGAAGATGCATATCTTCGCCTGCAATATGGCCAGACTTGTCAAAGGGCAGGATATGTTACCGACTCAGCCAGATGAACTGCTCAGACTAGCAACCAGACCAGGCCCCGTCACGAGGAGAAGTCAGGCGGCCAAAGAAAAAATAAAGACTGATGATGAAGTCCGCAAGATCACCACTATGACAGTTAATGTGGTGACAGCAGAAGAGGAAGATAATCCCTTCGTCGATGACGTTGAAGGGACTTCAGAAGAGATACAGATCCCGTCAACCATGGATCCCATGATCTAGATGATGTTTAGAAGATATCAACAAGAGATCAATGCTCTCAGAAGACAGCTAAATGAGAGGCATGAAGCTACATCGGTCTCCAAGAAAGTCGAGCCTGTGGGGTAGACCTCCAGCTCAACAGAAATGGCTATCCCAGCTAATCCTCTCCCGGCCGATAAGGGCAAAGCACCGAGCCAACCTGTTCTACAGCAAACAGTAGCTCAGCCCTCTGTGTCTCAGACACAGCCCACCGTGCCCACCTTGCGCGCAACTGTGATGACAACTCCTTACAGTCAGCAACAAGCTCACTTCTTCCCGGAAAACATAGATCCAGCCATAGCCCACAAGCTGATGATTGAAAAGATTGTCAAAATGAAGCTATCTGAGAAGACTGGTGATGATGCTAGTACCTACGATGTGTACAAGGTACCGTATCCTCCCCAGTATGCTGCTAAGAGACTACCGCCAGGCGTTAGTAAGCCACCGAAGTTTGAAAAATTTAATGGCCAGGGCTCTCCCAGGGAGCACATAGCATACTATACCACCATTATGGGTGACTTGGCAGCTGATGAAGCTTATCTGCTTAAGTTCTTCGGCTCATCCCTCACCGGGATAGCCTTTGAATGGTATTCAAGCCTGCCGGCTGGGTCAGTGGCCGATTGGCCTGATATGCAAAGAAAGTTCCGCGACAGATTTCACGTCACAGAAAGAGAAATTACAATAGCAGAACTATATGCAACCAGGCAAAAGCAAGATGAAACAGCACTGGACTACATCAAAAGGTGGAGGAACTTAGCTATGAGATGCAGAAGACCTCCTCATCAAGAAGATGCAGTGCAAATATGTAAGCAGAGCCTCAGGAGAGAGGTACTGGAAAAGATGATTGGTGCAGATGTCAGAACATTTGACCGGCTGAACAATATAGTGGCGGAAGTCGAGACGTTCCTGTCCAAGCGTCCGACGGCCAATGCTCCAACTGTGCCGAAAGGTAAATCTAATGATCGACGACCATCGCACTCTGAGGCTAACACCGTCGATTTCAGAACCTTCGAGCAACAGAAAGGGAAGAAGGGGGCAGATGAAGCTCCCCCGCCAGCAGACACAGCGGAAAGAAAAGATAAGGTCTCTCTGAGAAACAAAATGAGAAAGCCATACTCTTTCCCGAAAGATAAGACAGCCGCACTATTCAACTGGGCATACAAGTTCAACAAGGTAACATTGCCTGAGCCAAAGAGACCCGAGGACGCGGCAAAGAAAGGTGATCCACTGTTCTGTCCATATCACCGTGCGCTGGGGCACGCAATTGAAGATTGTTACGTCTTCAAAGATATTATGGAAGACATGGTCAAAAAGGGCGAGCTACAGCTGGGAGATTACCAGGTAGAGCCACCTCGTCCACATGAGCCTCCGGCCTTGAGAATGGCCGCCAATATGATTTCAGTCTACCAGCAGCTGCCTAAGGAAGCCGTCGAAGAATGCACCAGGCATACTTATGAAGCTTGCTTCCTCACCCCGCTGAAGGGTCAAGAAGGGTGGCAGATAAAGCCAATAAAGAATAGAAAGAAAACTCCCGCAGCCAATACCAGTGGAGCAGTTATCCGCGGTGTCACACCAAGGCCCGAACCACCTCCAGTAAAGCCAGTATGGCACACAGCTGAAACAGGGCCAGTCATCTGGATCCCCACTCATAACTAGAGAAGACAAGTCTCCCTACCTGCACATAAGGAAGTAAGTCCTGCGGCTAGGCGTTTACAGCAGTATATTAATGGGCTCGATGAATATGAACAGAAAAAGCCCGGGCACCTCCTGGTGAAAGATTGTATACTCTGGGAATAGCTCGAAGAATTGAAAATTAAAGAGCAACCGGGGGCAGAACAGGGAAAAGATGAGGCTGAGCCTTTCTGGGGGCAAGAACCAAAGAAGCCAAATTCCCAGAAAAAGAAGAGATGGTGTAAATGTAAAAAGGAAAAGGGAGTCGTGACAGTACAATGCAACACCCTGTCGGCACTCTTTACCTCGCCCGGGGAGAACGATGAGGATGAAACATCAAATGCCCCGCTAGAAGCCAACCATGCCGAGGCCTCAACCTCAGCACATGCAACACGCTCCGGAAGAAGGTGGGGGCGCCCACCACCAGCCAATCATAACATTATGTTCAGAGGGGAACAACCCTACCAGATTCCTGAACCAGAGGTGCGGGGTGTCCAGATTCCTCCCCCTGCTAGCTTATACCAAGAAGAGTAGAAGGGAGGTCAAATTCCAACATTTCTAGAATTTCTATCCAGTCTGGAAAATGGGCAGTCGATACAGGCTGGGCCAGATAAAGGCAAGAGACCTCAGCAGTCGGCATCTGTAGCCTACAAGCAGAATGAGAAAGAGGAGGATAACTCTCCGACGGCACCAGGGGTCGTTGCTATAGAAGAAGCCCCCCAAGAGATCAGTCCAGGGGATGAAACCAGCACTGGGCACCAGAGGCCACGGGCACCACATGAGCCTCCAAAGCCCCGATGGGCGGAAGAAATGAGACTGTCTAATGTCCGGGTGGGCAGTCGGATCATGAAAATGCTAAAGAAGGTCCCTACCAGATTCTCCATCTGGGAGATTCTCTCCCTGAGTGAAGAGGCTCACCAAGCAATTGTTGATGCCCTATAGTCGCTGGCACAGTATGAAGCACTCTTGACAGAAGTGAATTCTAGGCCGTCAGTCACATTCACAGAGGATGATATGCTGATTCCAAATTCCGGCCATAATAGGCCGCTGTATATGAGGGGCTCCCTGAACTGTCAGCCACTGAGCAGGATACTGATAGATCCCGGGGCTGCTGTGAACATTCTCTCATACCGGATCTACCAAAAATATTACTTTGATCTGTAGCTTACCAAGGTCAGAGACATGAAAATTGTGGGATTCAACCAGAAATGTGAGACGCCCCTTGGGGTGGCTGATTTCAACCTCACATTGGGGGACCTCACTACCGTGGTGCGATTCTATGTAATCGACTCCAACACCACATATAAGGCCCTGCTAGGGAGACCGTGGCTGCATGAATATCAGATAGTGCCGTCCACGCTGCATCAGTGTATTAAATACTGCCATGAAGGAAAAGAAGAAAGGGTGTTTGCGGATCTGCATCCCTTCGAAGTATTCGAGTGTCATATGCTCGATGCATCCTACTACACGGAGGTGTCACAAAAGGGTGAAGGGAAGGAGGCTGTGGTCAGCCAGAAGAAGCCGGTGATGAAAGCAAGAAATTGGTCTCCACCGCCACCAAGGGGCTATATTAAGAAACATGAAGTATCTCACATTTCTTATGTTGGTGACTTTGCTCGGATCACCCCTCCTAGCATCCACCCAGATGATACTGACGAAGAAATGAAAGAAAAGTACATACAGGTGGGGGTTCCGCAGGGTTTAGTCAAGCCCATTGCTAGCATAGAATATCAGACAGTGCTACCATTAAAGACTATGGAGGTCCCTCGCTTCTGCGAACCTCCTATCATATTCTACACCGGGGAGCCAGTCGAAGACGATGATCAAGACTGCATGGTCCCTGAAGAATCTGCAAACCGGATGGTGCCGATCACAGGCTTGGACTATACTACCCAGCGGGTTTCGCAGATGTTCTCTAAAATGCAGATGCCATCACTACAACCTGTTGCCCAAAAGAAGGCGTTCCAGGAGCTATGGGATCCGCCCCGGGATAATAAAGAACTGAGGAAGATCACTCAGCACCCGAGATTGGGTTATACCCTTCAAGAATACTATGAAGCCGAGGTGGACGTCATCTCTGCCTCCTACCAGCATGAATACCCTCCCGAGGTGGGATATGACAAGTACCCCTCGGAAGATGAAGAGATCATTTATCAATCCTTAATGAACAGTGAAGCCCCAGACAGTCAGCCAGAAACAGGGACATCTGATAAAACAAAGAAAGGTTGGTGCTGGGAAGACCTACCTTGCAAAGAGGATCTGTTCCATGCTGAAGCAAAGTTTGATACGGGAATCTCGGATAAAGACCAAATAGCCAACGAGCTGAGAGAATGCCTGGAGTTTGAGCGCATTCTAGAAGAAGTCCGGGCCCTACAAAGTGATGATCTCTCAAGGGAGCCTGCACCAGAAGAGCCTCTGGGGGCAGAAGAGTCCACCTTTGGGTTTCCTGTTGAACCGGTCACGTCCTCGGGGCAGACCGAACAAAATCAGACAGTATCGGCCTTATATGATGAGCCGACATCCGCCGATGACCAGTATGACGGAACCAAAAATCATGAGATCGAAGAGGATTATATCCCGGGAGGCTTATTGACTTGCAAGAAGCCCCGCCCGAGTTGAAGATGGGGGTCAGGCCACCGTTGATGAGCTTGTAGAAATAAATCTGGGGACAGCAGATGAGCCAAGGCTGACATTCCTCAGTGCACTGCTGGAGCCAGCTGCCAGGGAACAGTATATACAGTTCTTGAAAGAATTCCGAGATTGCTTTGCATGGACATATGATGAAATGCCGGGACTGAGTTCTGATGTGGCACAGCACCGGTTGGCAATAAACCCAGAGGCTAACCCCGTAAAGCAGCCGCCCAGGAGAATGCGCCCTGAGTTGATAAATCAAATTAATAAAGAGGTCGACAAGCTGATTGATGTAGGCTTCGTTGAAGAAAATCAGTATACTACGTGGCTAGCCAATATAGTGCCTGTAAAGAAGAAAAATGGGCAGATCAGAATATGTGTTGATTTTCGGGACCTTAATAAGGCTTGCCCGAAAGATGATTTCCCAGTGCCAATCACTGAAGTGATGATCGATGCGACTACTGGTCATGAAGCCCTGTCATTCATGGATGGGTCATCCGGATACAACCAGATCTGGATTGCTGAAGAAGACAGAGTGCACACTGCATTCCGCACTCCGAAGGGGATATTCCACTACAAAAGGATGCCGTTTGGCCTCAAGAATGCCGACGCTACCTACCAAAGAGCTATGACAAAGATCTTTGATGATTTGCTCTTCAAGAAAGTAGAGTGCTACATTGATGATCTGGTAGTAAAAACTAGCAGAAGAGAAGACCATCTGCAAGACCTGAGGATAGTATTCCAGAGGCTGCGCAAATATGAACTCAAGATGAATCCTATGAAATGTGCCTTCGGCGTGTCCAGTGGAAAATTCCTCGGGTTTATTGTCCGACATAGGGGCATTGAAATCGACCCATCCAAGATTAAGGCTATCCAGGAGCTCCCTCCACCAAGGAGTCTGCCCGAGCTAAGATCTCTGCAAGGGCGTTTGGCCTATATCCGACGATTTATATCGAATCTGTCGGGAAGATGCCACCCCTTTCACAAGCTCATGATGAAAGATGTACCGTTCCTCTGGGACGATGGATGTCAGGAAGCCTTTGAGAAGCTGAAAGAATATCTCAAGACCCCTCCAGTGCTGGGGGCACCAATTAAGGGCAAGCCCTTGATACTGTATATCGCGGCCACACACTGTTCCCTGGGGGCAATGCTGGCACAGATAAATGAAGGAGGCAAAGAGCAAGCCTTGTACTACTTGAGTAGGAGGCTGATTAGAACTGAAGAAGGCTACAGTTACATAGAAAAGACATGCTTGGCACTAGTCTTTGCTGTCAAGAAGCTCCAACACTATATGTTGTCACATGAAGTCAGGTTGATATCTACAGCAGATCCGCTCAAATACATATTGACTCAGCCAGTACTGAAGGGCCGGTTGGGCAAATGGGCAGTGATCCTGATGGAATTTGATATTACCTATACACCCTAGAGGGCGATAAAAGGACAGGCCGTGGCTGATTTCTTCGCAGAGCATCCTGTGCCAGAAAATGACATGCTAGGGACTGAGTTACCCGATGATGAGACACTAGAAGCTTGCCAGGCTCGGCCAGTTATGTGACAGCTATTCTTTGACGGAGCGTCTAGAACAGAGATAGACTCCGATGGAAAGACCAGAATACGGGCCGGGGCCGGTATTGTGCTGAAGTCGCCAGAAGGGGAGGTTGTGCATACTTCATGTTCTATAAACAAGCCCTGCACCAATAATGAAGCTGAGTACGAAGCTCTGATAATCGGTCTGCACATCAGCCTCAACATGGGTATCCAAATGCTTCAGGTATTCGGGGATTCGATGTTGATAATAAAACAAATCCAAGGGGAGTTTGAAGTGCGGAAGCCAGAATTGAATCCCTACCACCAGAAAGCTGTGCGCCTTATCGCGAAATTCTATCATATTGAGCTCAAGCATGTGGGCCGGGGGCACAATGCCCAAGCAGATGCACTGGCAAAGCTAGCCAGCTTACTAGCAGTCCCACCAAATGAGACACTGAACATTGTTGTTATGAACCGGCGGCAGGTCTCCAGTATGCTAGAAGGGTGCCCCGAAGAAGATGAAGTTGCTACTATCAGCACGGTACAGGCGTCTGATTGTAGACATCACCTGCTGCAGTGGTTTGTACACCAACAGCTGCCGCAGAAAAGAGAAGAAAAGATGAAACTTCTGAGAATCAAAGATTCTTATGAATTCAGGAATGGAACTTTGTTCCGAATAATGGCAGATGCACGCAAGAAGATTCTGCTCCGCTGCCTGTCCACTGAGGAAGCTTGGCAGGCGATGAAAGAAGTACATGCCGGAACAGCAGGTGCCCTCCAGGCTGGTCCCAAGATGAAGATAGAAATCAAGAAGCTGGGCTACTATTGGCCCACCATGTTTGAAGACTGCTGTAAATTCGCAAAGTCATGCCAAAAATGTCAAGAGCATGCTACTGTGCCTAGAAGGCCTCCTACGACTCTGCACCCTACAGTTCCCAGCTGGCCATTTGCACAATGGGGAACTGATGTAGTCGGGCCACTGCCGACTTCCTCGGCCGGACATAAGTACATACTGGCCATAACAGATTACTTCTCCCGATGGGCGGAGGCTGTAGCATTAAGAGAAGTGACTGGTGAGCTGGTCGCTAGATTCATCAAGCAGAATATTATCTTCCGGTTCGGAATCCCCAGCCGAATAATATCTGATAATGGAAGCCATTTCAGAAATCAGAAGGTCTATCGGCTTGCCGAGAAATATAAAATCGAGTGGAGGACTTCCACCCCTTACAATCCACAGGCAAACGGGTTAGCGGAAGCTTTTAACAAGACTCTGTGCACCCTGCTGGCCAAGGTCGTCAGTTCCAATAAAAAGGACTGGGAAGAAAAAATGTATGAAGCTCTGTGGGCGTACCGCACCATCTTCAAGACACCTACAGGGTGCTCACCATACTCACTGGTATACGGCTCAGAGGCAGTGGTTCCGCTAGAGCTGGAAGTCCCGTCGCTCAGAGTGGCAGTCCAATATGGCCTGGCCCGTGGCAAACAGACCAATGCAGAAAGAAGATTAGAAGAATTGGCTGAATTGGAAGAGAAACGCCTCCAAGCTCAGAAGAATATCCAAATGTATCAGGCCCGCATGGCTAATGCATTTAACAAACTCGTAAGAGGACGAGAATTCAAGAAAGGTGACCTCGTCATGGTCAAGAAAAGAGAAGTCATGGCGTCCAACCCAAAAGGGAAGTTGAATGCTAATTGGGAAGGTCCTTATGTGATACAGAGGGTATACGAAGGAGGAGCCTACGTGGTTGTCAACCATCGAGGGAAAATTCAATTCTCACCACTCAACGGAAGACATCTAAAGCTGTATCATACAGCACAACCGACATTCCCCGAGTGATCAGGCAAAACTACCCCTTTCTTGGTCTAGCGGCACTCCACCCTAGCCGAGCTACCCCTTTCTTGGTCTAGTGGCACTCCGCCCTAGCCAAACTACCCCTTTCTTAGTCTAGCGGCACTCCGCCCTAGCCAAGCTACCCCTTTCTTGGTCTAGCGGCACTCCGCCCTAGCCGAGCTACCCCTTTCTTGGTCTAGTGGCACTCCGCCCTAGCCAAACTACCCCTTTCTTGGTCTAGTGGCACTCCGCTCTAGCCAAACTACCCCTTTCTTGGTCTAGTGGCACTCCGCCCTAGCCGAGCTACCCCTTTCTTGGTCTAGCGGCACGTCGCCCTAGCCAAACTACCCCTTTCTTGGTCTAGCGGCCCTCCACCCTAGCCAAGCTACCCCTTTCTTGGTCTAGCGGCACTCCGCCCTAGCCAAACTACCCCTTTCTTGGTCTAGCGGCACTCCGCCCTAGCCGAGCTACCCCTTTGTTGGTCTAGTGGCACTCCGCCCTAGCCAAACTACCCCTTTCGTGGTCTAGCGGCACTCCGCCCTAGCCGAGCTACCCCTTTCTTGGTCTAGCGGCACTCCGCCCTAGCCGAGCTACCCCTTTCATGGTCTAGTGGCGCTCCGCCCTAGCCAAACTACCCCTTTCTTGGTCTAGCGGCACTCCGCCCTAGCCGAGCTACCCCTTTTTTGGTCTAGTGGCACTCCGCCCTAGCCAAACTACCCATTTCTTGGTCTAGCGACACTCCGCCCTAGTCGAGCTACCCTTTTCTTGGTCTAGCGGCACTCCGCCCTAGCCGAGCTATCCCTTTCTTGGTCTAGCAGCACTCCGCCCTAGCCGAGCTACCCCTTTCTTGGTCTAGCGGCACTCCGCCCTAGCCAAACTACCCCTTTCTTGGTCTAGCGGCACTCCGCCCTAGCCAAACTACCCATTTCTTGGTCTAGCGACACTCCGCCCTAGCCGAGCTACCCCTTTCTTGGTCTAGCGGCACTCCGCCCTAGCCGAGCTACACCTTTCTTAGTCTAGTGGCGCTCCGCCCTAGCCAAACTAACCCTTTCTTGGTCTAGCGGCACTCCGCCCTAGCCGAGCTACCCTTTTCTCGGTCTAGTGGCACTTCGCCCTAGCCGAGCTACCCCTTTCTTAGTCTGGCGGCACTCCGCCCTAGCCAAGCTACCCTTATCCTGATCTAGTGGCATTCCGACCTGTCACCCTCTAAAAAAAAGAGAGGAAGGAAGAAGAAAGAATAAAAGAAAGTAAAAATGGGGTTAAAAATAGAGATGCCCCTCCAGACTTGCTCCTATATTAGGGACAAGGGTAAAAATGGCCCAAAACCCAGCTGTGGTGAAAACCCGAAAGGGCACTGTAGGCAAAATCGGGTACCCCGCCACGTGAAAACCTGAAAGGGCGCGTGGGCAAAAGCAAGAGGGGGCTGGCTTCGACGAAAACCCGAAAGGGCGCTTAAACCAGTAATGTGGTAATTTAAAGTTCCCTTCTTCACCCTTCCTAATAAAACTCCGAGAAGGACAATCATCACAAAGTCCCACCGGAAATCCTATCTAAACAATTCCTCGGCCTTTGTCATCATCGACAAGATAGGCCGGTCTGTTTCTTTAACCTGGACTCTTCGTCCCTGTTAAGCTAGTCTACATTCCTGGCAACAGCTTCATGCCTAAGCTGCCATCCACCAGCTTCGGTTCAGACCTTCCGTTTGAATTGCATGATGAAGCCCTACTCTCCGTTGCGTTGATGTTCACCCCACATCGATGAATGGCACCTGCTCAGAGAGCAACACGAAAAAAAAAAGAGGGGCCCACCTCGGAATAGACCTTTCGTCTGTTCTGATGAAACACTTCCACTTGTCTTTGTCTAAGATCCACCACGATGAATCCCATCCAGTCTAGATCTTACATTTATTCTGATGAAACCTACCACACGTCCCGGTACCGATGATGAAGCCTGCTGTTGATCGATTGGCACCCTGCCCGATCAATGATAAAGCCTCTCCGATTTAGACCTTACGTCTATCCCGATGAAACATATGAAATCCTTGCATTGGTATGAACCCGGTACCGATGATGAAACCTGCTGTTGATCGATTGGCGCACTGCCCGATCAGCGATGAAACCTGTCCGGTTTAGACCTTACGTCTATCCCCATGAAACATATGAAACCTTTGCATTGGTATGAGCCCAATACCAATGATGAAATCTGCTATTGATTGGTTGGCAGACATCCTGATCGATGTTAAAACCCATCGAGGGTAGACCTTCCGTCTGCTCTGACAAACACGACACAACTGTTTGAATCAATTCAGACCCTTCGTCTGGATAGATCATGAAACTCTATTCCTTTGCGTTAATGTCAAACCTTACATTAACGATGAAACTCACATTTCCAGCAAATGGCTTCATGCCCGAGCTACTATCTATATCCTCTAAATCAATTCGGACCTTTCATCTGGATAGATCATGAAACCCTATTCCCCTTTGCATTGATGTTGACACCCACATCAATGATCATGTATCCATAATAAACATATGGCCCCATGGTCCATAGAATGAAAGTTCTAGTTCCAGGAAAGACGATGACAAATGAAAAGAGAAAGAATACAAAATATATATATATGAAAAGTGGGGTTAAAAATAGAGATACCCCGCCAGACTTGTTCAGGCATTCTGGACAAGGGCAAGAATGGCTAAAACCCAGCTGTGGTGAAAACCCAAAAGGGCACTGCAGGCAAAATCGGGTACCCCGCCACGTGAAAACCCGAAAGGGCGCGTGGGCAAAAGCAAGAGGGGGCTGGCTCCGGTGAAAACCCGAAAGGGTGCCTGGGCCAGTAATGTGGTAATTCTGAGAAATTCCATACTTCCTTCCCTTGATAAGGCCTTCCGTTAACCGTTTGGCTCCTTGCCCGGTCAACGATGAAACCTTTCCAGGGCAGACCTTACGTTTACCCTGATATAATATGCATACCCTCTTGCAAATGTCCCACCGACAATAAAACCCATCACCATTCTGATAAAGCCTGGCCAGCTCAGACCTTACGTCTGTCCTGATGAAACTCTTAAACCATCTCTTGATCGATCGGCTCGTTGCCCGGTCAGCAATGAAACTCTACCAGGATAGACCCTACGTCTATCCTGATGAAACCTACGTATTGCTTAGCAGAGTCCCACATGCAATGAAACCCTATCCAGGCTAGGCCTTACGTCTATTCTGATGAAACTTATGAAACTTCTTTGCATCGATATAAACCCAATGTCGATGATGAAACCAACTATTAATCAACTGGCACCCGCCTGATAAATGATAAAACCCTATCTAGTCTAGACCTTACGTCTATTCTGATGAAACCTATGAAACTTCTTTGCATCGATATAAACCCAATGTCGATGATGAAACCAGCTATTGATCGACCGGCACCCCGCCCGATCAATGATGAAACCCCATCTGGTTCAGACCTTACATCTATCCTAATGAAAACCACGGACCTTCAAAGTCCTACCTGAGGTAACCCTATCCAGTCTAGACCTTACGTCTATTCTGATGAAACCTATATAACTTCGTTGCATCAATATGAGCCCAATATTGATGATGAAATCATGCACCGGCCGATTGGCACACTGCCCCGACTGGCTTTGAAACCTACCCGGGATGGACCATTCGCCCGTTCCGGATGATGCTCTAGGCCTTTTCATTCACATTCCCGTAAACAGTCTCCCTTGCGGCACATATGGCCAAAGAAGACGTTTGCTACTACTAATAGAATTCGGTTTAAGCACGCCCCCCGGATGTCGTCACGCGGTGGAGCGAGTTCCCCATCCTTTCTATGAAGGGATGGACGCTCTCCTGCCAGGTACGGGCCATTCATAGGAGGGACTGCTAGAACCACTACCCCACTTCCCAAAGTGATGAAACCACATAGAAAAGATGATGGATACACATGAAGCCGAAGATTCCTTTTCATTAAAAGAGGAGTACACAAAGAGCCCCGAGGAGACACTATATCACAAAAGAGGGCAAAAGAAAACAAAGAAGAGATAATTCAAGGCCGCCGGAAGATATCTTAAAGGCCAAAAGACCCACATCGGGAGCGGCTCTTAGCTCGTGAAGGCGCGCCTCCTCTTCTTGAAGCTTCACGGACATACCCTGGAGAGACATCACCCGTCCCTCCAACAAGGCCACCTCCTCAGTGGACTGTGGCCGAATAGAGGATAATTGTTGCAGCTCGGCTCGAAGTCCAGCGAGTTCCGCTTCCAGAAAGGCTATCCGGTCCTGGACAGCTTCCTCCCGCTGTACAACACTCTGTAGCTCAGCCTGGCGTTCGTCAAGGGCAAGCGTCAGCTTCTCCAGCTCAGATTTACACTCTGACCTCTGCAACTTCAATGCCATCCGCTTGTCGGTCATAGTCCGTGCTAGGAAATCCCTCCGATGCACAAATTTCAGTAGAAGCAGAACACGCTGAACTCATATGTCCAAAGGGCAGCCCATGGCCTGCAGGCCGGCAGTGAAGTGATCAGCAATTTCCTTCAGCTGCAAATGTGTCAAGCCAGGCTGGGATTCTACTAGTTGGCGCAGCATATCCAGGTTCTGCCAGACAACGATGCGAAGCCAAAAGAAGTGGAGGGGATCACTTCAAAGCTCACTTCACTTTCAATGTCCGCCCACAGCGCAATAGCCGACCGGGAGGACGAAGACGGCAAATCTGTTAGGAGAGCTGGCTGGTCCCTCTCTATACTCTCCTGCCGAGCCGAAGACTCCTCTGCTACCGCTGCCTCAGGAGTTATGGCTTGAACACCCGCAGGAGGAGAATCAATAAATGATGGAGCTATCTCTTCATGGGTCTCCTGAGTGGGGGCTTCATCTTCAACTGCTCTTTCTGGTAATGGGGACGAAGGCGCCCTAGTCTGTGGAGGCAGAAATCCAGTCTCTGTAGCCACTATGGCAGGGACTGCTGACTCGAGCGCAATGGACATTACTGCTACCGGTATAAAAGCCGAGCTCCTGGCTGGGTCTGCTTCGGCTCTAAAATCTGAGGCCTTGACAGGGTCGGAACTTTCTCTTGAGGCCCCCAAGTCCAATGATGCTAAGTCAGTTGAAGATTGTATCCTTACTGGCACAGAGCGGATAACCTCAGAAATTCCCATGCAAGTTAAAGGTAAAGCAGGGATAATGGCCAAGTCTGCGGATGAAACGGCCATAGAAACTGTGACCGCGTCTGAGCGGATGATGACAGGGTCCTGAGGACAAAGCAGAATGACCTTCAGCAATGAATGAAAGAAAATAAATAGAACAGCAAACAAAAAAGAGAAGCTTACCTTTAAAGTGGGGTCTATACCCTCGAAATGAGACAAAAGGGGAGAAAGCTCCGTAGTTGAAGCAGCAAACGGAGGGGTTATGTCAACCTCGGTGTCGAGCCCGGTAAACTCCTCTTGCAATTCCTCCTCAGCAGATAGCATCAGCAGCTTAGGAGGCTGTAAAGGCGGAAGGCCTTTTACAAATACGGGCAAGGCTTCTGATTTTAGAACTTCCTCCTCACTGTCGCTGAAAGTCACTTCCTCCTCATTATCAGGGATGGTCTCAGAGCTGCCCGAGGATATCTCCACACCAGCTATATGCTGCGTGGTCACCTCTAGAGCATGCCGGGATGCGGACCGGGTGATTATGCGTCTTGCCGGAATAGGGCTCCGTTTTGTTTGAGTCCTGTGACCCTCCTGCGGTTGAGGCGACTCTCCCGCTGCTATCATGGCCTCAGTCTGCTCCCCGACTGCCACTTCAGCAAAAGAGAACCTCTGAGGGATACAACAGAAAAAAAATAATGGAAGTATAAAGAAAAAGATGAGAAAGCACATTTTACCTCCTCCTCGCCAGCCGGGGTAGGAGAAGGCAGCCTCGTGTCCCTTTCCACAGGCATTGCAACCTGCTCCTGGGGTGTATCAGATAAAGAGAAGCTCAGCCTCGAAGAACTCCTTAAAAGATCAGTCAAGAAGACAATGAAGATTGCATCTACAAGCTATTACCGCCACTCTCGGCAGGTTCCTGAGTGGCCTCCCTCTGAGACCTGAACTCGTCGAAAGAGGGGATGTCTGGAAGAGGGGTTCCGGCATCTGTCACAACCAGAGCTGACTGCTGGACCCGAACAACCTTGGCCCTCTTGGCCTTGGCAACTGTAGCTTTCACCACAGAAGGCTTCCTCTTCTTGCCTGGACGTAAGGGAGTGGTCGTAGGTGCCGCTGTAGGAATTTCAAAGTAAGCAGGCTTCTCAGCTTGAGCAATAATCTTCCTGTAAAGTCCCTGCCGCTTTATGTCCGGTCTATCTGTGCAAGACACAAGAAAGGCAGTCATAGTCGACAGATGCAGAACATAACAATAAAAGAAAGATGCCATGAGTGCACAGGAAGGGTCATACCTGCTGGGCCATCATAAAATGTGGAAAGCGGCCAATATAGATAAGCCACCTCCTTCGATCGGGAAGCAGCCTCCTTCACGAGCCAGCATTAGTCACCAATGGTCTGGCACTTCTCTGTCAAGGCAGCCAAGTCTTTATGTCCGTGGAAGTCGAGGCAATGAAACATGCCGAGATAATCCATACACCAGCCGCCGACATAATGAAAAGAAACAAAAAGTGATTTATTCAGAATGCCAGTTATTGGGTTCTCCACTGATAGCCCGTGAACATTTAGCAATACAAAAAGCCAAGAAGTGTGCTGATAATATGTCTGGGTACGGTCTTCCCTCCGCACAAGCGTCCTATAAGGGTGAAACCTGTCCACCGGACCCCTCCAAGCAGTTGCTGTCAGGAGAGGTTCCTCCCGGGGGAACGGATATTGTACATCCAAATGAACACCCCCTATATGGCCCAACTGCCTCAGATCCTTTGTAAATGCGTCTTCATTAATCTCAGAGAAGACAGGAGTGGGTATTTCAGAACCTCCCTCTTTCAAAGACCGACGCGTGGCGATATATGTTTCTGCCTCTTTCTGGTGCTGTGAATAGAGCATTTTCAGATGGACCTCGTCAATTTCAAACACAGGCCCTGATTGCCGCTTTAAGAAAGCACGCTCGGCCACATTCCAAAAGGTGCCTCTGCCATCTTTATAAAAGTTGGTGCGTGTATTCCACCACCTAATGTTGTCTGATGTGACACGGGGTATACGATTAGAAACGGTCGGAACCCTGAAAGTTACGGCCTCTCGGCGATGAAAGAAATCCCACCATGTTCGACCGTCACTGGCGATGGTGGACCCGTGCTTGGCACGGCTGTCCAAAGGAAACTGGGCAACCGATGGAGGAATGTGCTGATCATAGCCAAAGTTTCTGCTGAAACGGAATGGATAATAGGGCTCCAAAATGAGCAAGCCTCCCTTCCTGAAGACCTATACACTGGGCCGAATAGCCATAGCCCACCTGACCAGTTCTGGTTCTAATATGGGTCGGGTGGCGTTGACCCCCGAAACAGGATGGGCATAAGTTTCTACCTCCTCCATTTTGCATTCCCTCTGAGGGTCCACTAAAGGAGCCGAACCTGCTGCCAAGCTCCAAAAATGAATGCTGCCAGGAGCGTCTACAGGCACTTTTATCAACCTACCCCTTATCTTAAATAGTTGCTCTGTGAAAGGACCAGGTTCGGCGCTAGCGAAATCGATCATCCGAGGAAGCAATGTGTCCGACTGTAAAGTCCTCGGGGCCAGCTCGGGGAAAATACTGCAGACCCAGGCATTAAAAAAATGAAACGGACCCACAGTCCTTAAGGAGTGGGGAACCCGATGTCTATGCAAATCCCCCAATGATTTGTAAATTAAGCACAAAGCCACTGGGCACAGAGACAGCCTCATCCCCTAGGCCATCTGACAGGCTGGACATATAGCCTCCGGCCTGATAGTCGTCTCGTCCCCTTGAGGAAGAGCGAAGGTGCACAGCCAGAAAGTCAGATAAGCTGCACAGTGAGTGATAGGGGCAACCCCTGCTGTGTTCGGGCCGTCTGCACCTGCTCGGCGCAGTGAAGCTGGCAGTGCTGATTTGTAACGAGGGGCCCTGATTTGCTTGCTAGAAGTTGGTCCCACAGAAGGGAAGTCTGCATACTTCAAGGGACCCCCGAAGAAGTATTGTATACATTGTCCTACACGGACTCTCAACCTGCTGCTCTTTTCCCGGGGTTGATAGCCTTTGGAGGATCCCCGGCTGTAAGCCAGACAAATGGTATGATAAGCTTTCATTAAATATCGGTATGCATAGCCGAAAGAATGTCAGCCCTCACCATCAGAGGCGTCCTTTACAGAGTCATCCAGGCAAACCTCCTCGTATGGCTCCCCATCAATAGGCAGACCTGAGAGCTGCGAAAGACTCCAGAGGTCGAGAGATGTTTCACCTTCTGCTGTGTAGAATGTGTTAAACTGTGGGCAGAATACTTCAAACATGCCACAACATAGTCCCCGAGAGATGGGATAGTAGAATCTGGAGGCGAATACACTATGGTAGACCCCAGCTTTAGTCAGTAAAGGGGCGTACTCCTTCAAGACAAATTCTGTGAATTCCACTGCCCCTACCCTGAAGAGATGAGCATCTGTCACTTTAGCATCTCCAAACCAGCCGGCAGCTAGCTGATATTTAAATTGAACGGCCAGACAGTTCAGAATAAATGGCTCGTCCCTGTAACCCCACTTCACAGGTGCTAGAAAAAGTCCGAAGTTGGTCTTTTCCCGATGGACGCGACCGGCTGCATGGTCCCACCTCGCCGGGGTGAACTCTGGAGCCCGGATCAACATTTTCTTCTCCGGCTCTAATTCAGAAATACCCAGCACGGCATTCCAGTCCCACTGCTCGCCTGGAAGATATGTAGCCCGGGCACGATAAACAGAGCCCTTCATGCTGTCTCTGTCAGTAAGTATTGCCTCTTCCACAGACCGAGCAAGCAGAAGATCTCTCATTCCGCCTATGGTGAAGGACTGGATAAATGGCAATAGATGACGATCCTTCGGCAGGTCCGGACGGTAGTCAGCAGCTCTTCTGAAATCAATACCTTCTATGGAAGAATAGACCCCAGAAGTCGGCACTGTGTCAGTCTCAGAATCAGAGGACTCGTCAACAGTAGCAATCTGATTATAGCCAAAGCTCAGACTGTTCACGTTCATCCAGTTGACCGAGGCGCGAGATATATCCGGCTGAGCCGATGAACTCGCTTCCATAGTCATGGAAGCCGCAACAGAAGAGTCGGAAGCCATGTCAGCACCTGCAATCAGGGAAAGATGAGAAGATAAGCATCGGGAAGATGAATGGGCATGAAATAATGAGGTAAACAATTTTCGATAAATTTCGGCAGCATCACCTCTTATCTAGGGTATGCCCAAGAGAGATAGGGAGTCACCCACCAAAAGGGAGTGATCTCGGAGATAAAAAGGGATTCAATCCCAAAACAATATCCCGCCGTGCAAGGTATACGCAGATGGGAAGAAAATGGAACGACCGAGAGAGGGAGAAGCTCGCGCCGATGAGAAGAGATTGAAGAGAGAGGAAGCTCCGATGAAAATGAGAAGAAAAGACCTCCCGGCGCCATAAATAGTGAAGGTAGAAGAGGGGCTCTCGGCGTGGCATTTAGCGCGCCGAGAACCCTCCCCCTTCTGGTGAAAAAGGCGTGCCGAGAAGCGGCCTAAACCCCGTGCCGAGAAAGGTCAGGCCGAGAGCAGGGCGCGCCGAGAGCTGCACAGTGGCCGCGCCGAGAAGCAGCCCAATCTTTGCGCCGAGAAGCCCATGAATATCATGCTGAGAAGACTCCAAAGTGCTGAAAAGAAAAGAAAACTTATCAGAAAAGAACACAGAAATAAAAAAGTATATGTGCATAATATTGCTGCAATAAGTTGATTAAGTCGAAGGACTAGATTGAAGAGAAATGGAGGAAGATACCCTCGAATGCTAAAAAGGCACCTGCGGACCCCGTGCCGCTTGCTCTGCGCTTACGCCGTCCGCAGGTGGGGGGCATTTGTTGACACTTGGAAAATGAGCGAGGGTGGAAACAGAACTGAAAGAAGGAATCAAACCAGCAACGAAAGATTACTGATGAAACTCGTCAACCATCTGCCCGGTTGAAGCCTTTTCCAGCCAAGCTGATGTCCGGTGTCGTCGTCAGCCAGACGGCAGCACTAATGAAGTAGCAGTCAACTGACTGGTGAGACCTCCTACCATACTTTAATAATAGCTGTATTACTGCCTCGTCCGGAAGTCTACATGCAACATGTCGGACTAAGTCAAATGTCGACTTGTTGACGGATGAGATATGAGCAAAGACAAAGATGAAGCAAGAACCAGCAAATGAAGATTATGAGAACCTATGCAAAGTCAGAACAGAAGAAGAGCCATCTCCATGGGCTATATACCCGGCTGAAGTCCTCCCAGGCTAAAGCTGATATCCGGTTTTGTCATCGTGTGGGTGTCAATACTGATGAAATGATGTCCTGTTTTGTCATCGTTCAAGTGACGACACCGATGAAATCCCAGTCCACTGACTGATGAAGGTCTCCATGATCCTATTAAGACCTGGGTCCACCAACAAAAGGCCTGCTGTGGTTCTAATATATTCAGAGAGCCGATAAGTCCATAAGAGGTCTTAAGAAGGCCTAAGTGGGCCTATGAGATGGGCTCACGAAAGTGGTGCCGGGATACTCTACGGATGCTACCTCGCGCACCGGGAGCTACTTGACTGAGGCGCGCCGTGAAGATGAAAAGGCACGCCGACTTCCATCTGCCGAGAAGTTAGGAGGGGCTGGGTCTATATAAACCCACTCCCTCGAAGAGAAAAGGAAGAGGATGAAAAAAAGAGAACCTCATCAAGGACAGGGAAAAAGGAAGAAGAAAGGGAGCAAGGTTTTTGACGAGCGAAAATCTACCTCCTCCAGAAAGAAAAGAAAGAAAGAGAGTCAGAGAAGAGAGAAAAAGCAGAGAAGAGAGCCTGAGGCCAATCGAAGGTGGGCAGCCGGGGAGGGAGAGGAGTCAATGCTCCGCCCTCCCCCCCCATTTCTATAGTTCATTTTCTTAATTTCGATGGTTTCTCCTTCTTCTTCCTCTGATGTGTGCTATAATGCTGTAACCGGCTTCGCGCCGATAGGATGATGTATCACTTTTGCTTTCTTCCTATGTATCTCTTTCGATGTATGGGTCGGGCGGAGTATCAGTGTCGAATGAATGAATATGACAGGTTGTAGTTGGCGCCTGCTGTTCGTTTCCCTGAAGCCTTGTTGCCATCCCCCATGTTTTTCTGCCTTATCTTCAACTCTGTAGCATGCTATTCCCCTCCCCAGTTTGGTCAATAGTCTGCTGATTCGCCTGGTTTTCAAACGCTCTCTGTGCTTGTTCCAGAGCCAGGGACAGACCATCCCTTGGCCTCCGGGACAAAGTAGAGCTATACGATGACCGCTATTCATGAAATTCCGGAGTCTTAGGTGTTCACGGTCATTATCGAAGTCAAGCCTGGGCCAGAGACATCCATCTCTTGGCTCCCAGGATGACAAAAGATAACATCCAAAAAAATTGTCCCCCGGGGACATTACACAGCAATGGTGATGGAGGTTCTCCACGCTTGATCCTTCCCCAATTTCCTCTCCGTTCCTGGCCTTCCTTTGAAACCTAAGCTAGAACCAGTTGAAACTTGACGAATTGATTCACTTTGACCCCATAAAACTCATTTGTCTTAGCCTGATTCGTCAAGAAACCCTCTATCCTGGCCTGAACCATCAAGAAGCCCAAAATAGGGTGCCGTAGAATCCCAGAACCTCTCTCGGCACTATTACCCATCTCGGCCCTATGCACAGTAAAAGGGGTGAATAGTTCTCGGCGCGATCCTGCTGGCGCCGAGAACCCTGACCCCCTGGCCTCCTTACCTGCGCCGAGAACCCTATCCCCCTAGCCACTCTACCTTCACGCCGAGAACTCCACTAATGCCAGCTTCCTGGTGCCCCGAATAGGACCCTGTGAAGAACCCTTCCCGACGCGGTGGTTTTCGCGCCGGGAACCTATACGCCCATTTAAGTTGTGCCGAGAAGCTGCCCTGCCATCCAACTGAATCCCCGACACCTGGATCAAACTCACACAGGGATACCCGTGAGTCACCAGACCTGTCCTAGGGATAAATTTAAAGGGAGTCAGACCCCCTTATGTTCCACTGTTCCGCGTCGGATTTATGAGCAATCCCTTCAGCTCAGGTGGGCTCTACCACTGCATGAGTGCCACCGGCTTCTATAAGGGAAGAATCAAACATTGCCCCCAGGGCATACATATGCAATTCGGGAGGTTCGGCCTCTCTTTCTCTCGGCTTTCATCCCGGCATTCCGTGGGTGATAGCCTATTCTCTCCTGGGCACAACCTAGATTATGGGGAGATGCTGCCGAAATGTCGATCGATGTTTTAACCCCGATAAGTCCCGGGAAATGCACATCATACACCTCCCGTCCGGCTCGATCTATCGGGGGATACAAATACTTCAAGGCTCTCGGCCGGATGAGAAACGTGAGCGGGGACATGTCTCCGATGATTGCCCAGGCCCCGTCCCGCCATTGCGTGGACGGTGTCCTATTTCTACCCAGCATGACCCACACAAGAGGAGGTCATGTTGATTTAATAAGTCTATCGTTTACCCAATTACATTCTTAGAATAACAAGAGCTTCAATATTATGCACTGTCATTTTTTCTTAACCGCCCCGAGGGGGCCCCCTATTTTGGCGTTTAATCAAGGGTTGTCCTTCTTAGGAAGGGCGTAATTAACGTCATAACCTTTATGGTATGACGGACTTCCGGTCCCGACTCGGACTTCACAATTGACTGATTGAGTCAGATTGAGCACATAATAAATCGTCACTCCGGTGACTGGCACGCCTAACAAACCAACCAATAAACCAATAAACACAACAATAAAAAAAATAAATAAATGATGAATAAAACCATTCCCACACGATCACAATCCTCTAATTTGGGCAGTAGTCCTCTCTCTCTCTCCTCATATCTCTTCTTTACTTACTTTTACTTGCTTGCTCCACACCCACGGTGTGTGTTTTCCTTTATTCCCTTGCTCCACGCCCCGGCGTGTGTTTTTCCCTTTCCCTTGCTTATTTCTGATAGAGATGGCATGCCCATGCTTAGATTCCATGCTGATTGCTTAGGTTCATGCTGCATATGCTCATAGGTTGATTGCACATTGCACATGGCTTATTCATATTTCTATTGTTGATGTTCATATTCATTTGCAAAGGAACCATTTAAAATCAACAGACACCAACCCAAGTCCAAGTCTGCACATCCTAAGGGTAGAAAGAATGTCAATAATGGCACAGGTCGAGACTACCCCAAGGACAGGTCGACACCCTCATGGTCAACCACCCATCAGTTCCCTAGGTTTGCACTGACAAGTCGACACTCAATTTACAGGGACCCGACACATCTCTCAAACAGAGACCGTTATAAATGGGTAGAACTTGAGACAAGTCGACACTTTCATGACAGGAGGTCAACACATCCCTCATCCAGAGATTGTTATAGATGGTCAGAACAAGGGACAGGTCGACACTTCACCTCCTACAGGTCGACACCTTCATGGGTCTGGGGTAGTTATGCACCTTATGGTCACAAGTTCACTCAACCTCAACAACCTGGGTACTATGACACCTCCTACCCTTCAAGACAAACCAACTAGAACAAATGGTCCAAAAAAAATCCTTTTCCAACACTCCTAAAACCCATGAAGCCCAAGAGACTAAAAGAGAGGAAAGGAATGTTAATGAAGAAAAGAAAGACCAGAACTTCCAACCAAGCAAGAAAAATAAAAACACTAAGAAAGTCTAGATTTCAAAGCCCATGTTGTCTTGCTATACTGAGATGAGAAGACTGTTGGGACCCAATTGTCCTTGGGTTCCAAACATTGTCACCTAATTCCTTGTGCAGGAGTGTCTTACAGCCGTGCACAACCGGTGGTACCTTGATAGTGGCTGCTCAAGACACATGACTGGGGATAGAACCAAATTCTGTCTCTTGGTAGAAAAGGAAGCTGGACATGTAACGTTTGGAGGGAATAACAAGGGAAAGATCATTGGTACAGGTAAAGTTGATAAGAACCCCTCCAACTCCATTGAAAATGTATTGCTTGTTGATGGTCCGGAATATATTTTACTGAGCATAAGTCAGCTTCGTGATAAAGGTCATACTGTGGTCTTTGACTCTAATAAATGTAGAATATTGCACCCTAATTGAAAATAAACCAAGTTTTCTGGTAAAAGAGTCAACAATGTATACATGATTGACTTAGATGACCCTGCTCACATAAATCTTTGTCTTGCTGAACCTAAATTGGAATTAGTATGCTTGTGGCATTGTAGACTAGGTCATGCTAGCTACAATACCCGTCATAAATTGGTGAAGCATTCTGTGAAGTCCCGCGATCAATGACACCCAAGAGGGGGGTGAATTTGGTATTTATAAACTTTTAACAAAATCTTGCCTAATTCAAACAAGTGTGAATAATATCCGTAATGAATTTTAGAACTATATGAAAACCCACAGATCTAATAGAATCTATCGCACTCAACCGATCTTAGGTATGATGACGGAGGTGGGAATTCAGAGATTCTACTCACGCAAGATGTTATCTTCCTAACAATGTTTGCCTTGCCGATCCGAACCCACCTTTTAATATACCCGAGATCTAATATGAGAATGATAAATTATGCTAGATCTCACTCAAACAATACAACCAGATTAATCTACGTGTGTGCTGCACAGAATGGGGATAGAAGAAAAGGAACAAATCACACAATGGACAGTGATTTTTAGGTGGTTCGGATGCAACATTGGCAACCTACGTCCACCCCTCTTGATCTGTGAGGATTACCACACTATCTTGTAAAGGATTACAAGATCAAAACACACACACACACACACACACACATACACGTGAGGAGTTGGAGCTCCCATGAAGGTGCACAAGCACCAAATCACAAAGATATGTGAAGACTAGAAGAACCACACACACACACACACACATGGATCTGCGTAGATCCACACACACACAAGTGTTTAAATGTACAAGATCACGCACTTGAAGCTTGATGAAAAATAAGGGAAAAACACGGATTACTATCTTTCTCCCCTTGTCCACCAAGGAAATGACAGTACCCACTAGTACTTTTACGATCTACAATACATCTGGCATAATCCGCATCGGTGTATGCAATCAAATCAAATGAACTATCGATGGAAAACCACAAGCCAAAGTCTATGGTGCCAATTAAGTATCAAAAAATGCGTTTAACAGCCATTAAATGAGACTCTTTAGGACATGACTAAAAATGAGCACATAGACATACACTGAATTAAATGTCAGGGTGGCAAGCTGTGAGATACAGTAGTGATCCGATCATACCTCGAAACAGTGTGGGATCTATTGTTTTATCATTTTCATCTTTGTTTAACTTCATGGTTGTGGCCATCGGAGTTGACAAAGATTTTACTTTAGCCATCCCAAATTTCTTTAATAGCTCCAGTGTGTACTTAGCTTGATGATGAAAATGCCCTCGGGTGTTTGCTTCACCTGCAATCCAAGAAAGAAGTTCAGTTCACCAATTGAGCTCATCTCAAATTCTCCTTGCATGATTTCTGCAAATTCTTCACATAAGACATTGTTAGTGGCTCCAAAAATGATGACATCCACATATACTTGAACTACTAATATGTATTTACCTGATTTCCTCGTGAAGTGTGTTTGGTCAACCTTACCTCTTTTGAAATCATTTTCCATGAGGAATGAAGTGATCCTTTCATACCATGCTCTTAGTGCTTGCTTTAACCCATACAAGGCCTTCTGTAACTTGTACACATACTTTGGATACTTTGAATCTTCAAAACCTGGAGGTTGCTCTACAAAAACATCCTCTTTGATGTAACCGTTAAGAAATGTAGATTTAACATCCATTTGAAATAGTTTGAAGTTCAAAGAGCAAGCATAGGACAGTAAAATCCGGACTACTTCTAGTCAAGCAACAGGTGCAAAGGACTCATCAAAATCAATACCCATCTCCTGGCTATACCCCTTGGCTACAAGCCGGGCCTTGTTCCTAACAACCAGTCCCATATCATTTAGTTTGTTCCGAATAACCCAACGAGTTCCTATTACGGGTTGATTCTTAGGACGTGGCACAAGAGTCCATGCCTCGTTCCTTTTGAACTGGTGTAGCTCTTCATGCATAGCCTGAATCCAATATTCATTTTGAAGAGCTTCATGAATATCCTTAGGCTCTTCTTGAGAGATTAAGGCCATCAAATCTTCTTTTTCCACTAGCCTTAGTGACGATCTAGTTCTTACCCCATCTTGAGGACTACAGATGATGTTTTCAGTTGAGTGATCTTTCAAGAATGTAGAAGAGCTGGACAAGTCTGGGTGCTGCACTTGTTGTTCTTGGAGCGTTTCAATTAAAGGATCTTCATCCTTTTCACTCTTTCTTGAGATTCCTTCAGTTGGTTCGTTCTTGGCCTTAGCATCATTTGAACGTTTGGGATCTTTATCTACATCCACAATTGGAATAGATTGATTGGTCAACTTCAGTTCAGATTCATCAAAAATAACATGAGGACTTTCTTCAACAACCAAGGTCTTTTTATTAAACAACCGACAAGCTCTAGAGTTAAGTGCATAACCTAGGAAAATTCCTTTGTCACTTTTCTCATCAAACTTACCTAGGTTGGACTTACCATTGTTCAGGATGAAACATGAGCATCCAAAAGATTTAAGATGAGAAATATTTGATTTCTTACCCTTGTAGAGCTCATAAGGAGTTTTCTTCAAAATAGGCCTTACCATCGCCCTGTAGATGATGTAACACGCTGTACTTATCACCTCAGCCCAAAAATATTTTGGTAGAGAATTTTCACTTAACATGGTCCGTGTCATGTCTATCAATGTTCTATTTTTCCTCTCCACTACTCCATTTTGTTGGGGCATTCTTGGTGATGAGAAGTTGTGCGTGTACCCGTACTCTTCAAAAAAATTACTGAACTCATGCTTTTCAAATTCACCACCACGATCACTTTGGATGGTAGTGATAAGGTAGCCTCTATCATTTTATATTTTCCTACAAAACACTTCAAACTCCGTCAAGGTATCACTTTTATTTGTTAAAAATAATACCCACGTAACTCTGGAGTAATCATCAGCAATAACAAATCCAAAAGATTTATCTCGTAGGCTGGATGTCCTAGTAGGGCCATAAAGATCAAGATGCAATAATTCTAGAGGCCGAGAGGTAGAAACAATGTTCTTATTTCTGAAAGATATGCGTGTTTGCTTGCCTTTTGTGCAAGCCTCACAGATTTTCTCACTTTCAAATTTTAATTTTGGCAAACCATTCACCAAGTCATGTTTAGACAACTTGGACATTAATCCAAAACTAGCATGACCTAGTCTTCGGTTCCATAGCCATGCATTATCATGATTGTTTGCTACAAAGCACACATCATCACCAGAAACATCATCTAGATCAATAGTATAGACATTGTTATTTCTCTTGTCGATGAATCTGATTTCATTGGAGGTTTTATTTATGACAAGGCAGTGGGTTACATCAAAAATAATTTTAAAGCCCTTGTCACACAATTGGCTTATGCTCAGCAGGTTGTGATTTAAGCCTTTCACTAAAAGGACAATTTCAATCAAGGTTTCAGAATTCTTACCTTTGTTGCCTATTCCAATTATTTTACCTTTATCCTTTCAACCAAAAGCAACTGAGCCTCCATCTTTATCTTGCACTGTAGAGAACACCTTCTTGTCCCCTGTCATATGTCTTGAACAACCGCTATCCAAGTACCATTTGCTCCCCCTGGCTTCAAGACATATCTGCAAGAAATAACATTCTCATGCAATTATTTTTGGTACCCAAACGAATTTGGATCCATTGAAGTTAGTCCAATTCTGCACATATGATTTCTTTGTCCAAGCAGCATGATTTCTATGTGAGTTTTGTCTAAACCAACAATGAGCAATAACATGACCAAAATGACCACAATGAAAGCAATTGACATTTGAGGACATTCTTAGGAATTGGCGTGGTTTTGGTTGAACATGTATTGGCTTAGAGTGTGAACATGAAGCACAATCATTTCCTTTTTCATGCACGTAAGATGTAGTAATCTTGTGCTCAAAAGATTTCTTATTCTGGGGTATGTACCCCAATCCTTCATTCCGGAAGTTAGTTTTAACTCCCAAGACATTGTCTAGGTTTTGTTTTCCTTTAATAAACCTAGAGAGAGTGAACTGAAAGTTAGTCACCTCTTTATTCAAGCTCAATTTTTATTTTCAATTTCTGAAATAGAGGATGTCAGAATTTCTTTTTCATTCTTGAGCTTTTCACATACTTTTTCAATTTCAGACATTTTACATGATAGCTCCTCGTTGGCATTTTCAAGATCTGAAATCTTTTGAAGAAAACTTTCCTTTTCTTCTATTAACTCAAACCATTCTTGTTCCAGTTTCTCAAATTTAACAAAAATATCCTCATGTGATACATCATCAATTTTCTTTTTGAGAGTTTTATTTTTAGATCTTATTTTTCTATCTTTTGTATACAACTTTTCATATTCTGACTCCAATTGTTCATTGGAATAAAATCAAGATCAGAATTTACCTCTGTTGCGTCATCCTCATGTGCCATAAGGCACAGGCTCTCAACTAGCTCTTGCAGCTCCTCGTTGGATGGTTCACCCTCTTCGTCGCTCCATGTAGTGACCAAGGCTTTAGGCTTCTTAAACTTGTCCTTCTTGAATTTCCTCTTCAGATCTGGACACTCTCCTCTCATGTGCCCGGGTTTCTTGCATTCGTAGCAAATGACGTTGTTGGGCTTGCTTGGCTCTCCCTTGGTTTGAACAGGCTTTTTTTGCTCTTTTCTGAAGTTTCCTTAGAAGTTATTCTTTCTTCTCAAAATTTTCTTCACTTGACAGGTCAACATGGCAAGGCCTTCTTCTTCATTGCTCCCTTCACTGGATTCCTCTTCTTGGGAATCATCATCAGACTGGTGGGCTTTCAGTGCCATTGTTTTCTTCTTCTTGGTTTCCTCCTCAGCAGTACTTTTGATGTTTATCTCATAGGTCATGAGCGACCCTATGAGCTCGTCTAGAGAGAGTGTGAACAAATTCTTTGAATCTTCAATAACAGTAGCTTTGGTGTACCACGCGGGTGGGAGAGATCTTAAAACTTTCCTCTCGAGCTCGGAATTGGTGTATTCTTTTCCGAGACTCATGAGACCATTAGTAATCTCAGTTAACCTTGCGAACATTTCAGAGATAGATTCTTCGGGTTTCATCTTGAATAGCTCGTAGTCTCAGACGAGTAGGTTGGCCTTGGTCTCCTTGACCTCGGAGGTTCCTTCATAGATAAGCCATAATTTGTCCCACATCTCCTTTGCTGAACTGCACATGGATATACGAGAAAACTCATTAGGATGTATAGCACATTACATAATGTTCATAGCATTAAAATTTACAGTGTATTTCTTAATTTCCTCGGGTGTCCATTTCTCCTCATCATCCGAGAGTTTATACGGACCCTTGTCCACAACCCTCCAGATTTCATACTCTTGGGCTCTCAGAAAGACATGCATTCTATTTTTCCAATATGAGTAATTTAAGCCATCGAAGTATGGAGGACGATGAATGGAATGACCCTCAGGCATCATACCCTTGTTTGCCACTAATTTGGATCTTACTCTAGATCGTTAGATCTGAAAGAAATAGAGACTTAGCTCTGATACCAATTGAAGTCCCGCGGTCAATGACACCCAAGAGGGGGGTGAATTGGGTGTTTACAAACTTTTAACAAAATCTTGCCAAATTCAAGCAAGTATGAATAATAGCCGTAATGAATTTCAGAACTATATGAAAACACACAGATATAATAGAATCTATCGCACTCAACCGATCTTAGGTACGATGACGGAGGTGGGAATCCGAAGATTCTACTCACGCAAGATGTTATCTTCATGACAAGGTTTCCCTTGCCGATCCGAACCCACCTTTTAATATACCCGAGATCTAATATGAGAATGATAAATTATGCTAGATCTCACTCAAACAATACAACCAGATTAATCTACGTGTGTGCTGCACAGAATGGGGATAGAAGAAAAGGAAGAAACCACACAATGGATAGTGATTTTTAGGTGGTTCGGATGCAATAACGGCAACCTACGTCCACCCCTCACAATCTGTGAGGATTCCCACACTATCTTGTAAAGGATTACAAGATCAAAACACACACACACACACGTGAGGAGTTGGAACTCCCACGAAGGTGAACAAGCACCAAATCACAAAGATATGTGATCTAATGCTGGGAAAATTTGATAGTCCTAAGGACAAGTTGCAAAATACTGGTGAGGGGATCTTAAAAGCCATTGTCATTCCAGACAATGACAATTATCCTCTGGAGAAAGATGGGAATGGTGTGGTGAAGGATAATTTAGATGGTTTTCACATCTCCTCAATCACCCAGTAGCATGCTGCAACGGAGTTCCATTCAGACCAAAATTTAACATATATGACAATTCCCAAGAGGAAATTTGGCAGTCAATGCCAGATGGACACTAACAACTCAGCTGTTAACATGGTAATCCAACAACATGAGGGGGGGAATGGTGATTTGGATAGTGCACTCAGTGTTACTGGGCTCCAATTACCCAACAGCTTAGGGACTTCAAGCTAGGAGGCTACAAATAAATGCCAGGATGCCGACCAGGAAGGTGTTACAGGCCATAGGGCTAATCAACAGGCTGAGGACAATGCTGAGACATCCAACTTAAATAATATCAAGCAGCTGTTATCATCTTTCAATCGTGGTAGGGTGGATTTGTCTGTGGTCGAACAGTCAAGTGCTGATAACATATTTATGCAGGAAGATTTAGTGGTGGATGGTCATGATTTACTGGGATGCAAGGAAAGAGGGTTGAAAGCAACAGACCAAAGAAAGCAGCAACCTTTCACTAGGGCTAAGGCTCAAAATTTAGCTGGTGGTCATCCATCAAGTTCTCTCTCTCAATGATTGGGCCTATGCTGATATGGAACATTCGAGGGATTGGCAATGCTAAGTCAATGCGTAGCCTTAAAAATCATATTAGGAAGAATGGTAAGAGTTTGGCCTGCGTTATTGAACCCAAAATCGCTGCTGATAGATTGGATATACATAGACAAAGACTTAAGTTTGACTATGCTTGTGCGAATCTGGATGAGAATGCAAAAATATGGTTGTTCTGGCAACATC
Organism: Amorphophallus konjac; assembly: GCA_022559845.1. Lineage (NCBI taxonomy): Eukaryota > Viridiplantae > Streptophyta > Magnoliopsida > Alismatales > Araceae > Amorphophallus > Amorphophallus konjac. Next base: position 245,312,361 of record CM040125.1, read on the forward strand.
AGGTTTCTGTTTCAGTAGTGCAGAGAAGTTCACAATTTATTACAGTCCAAGTTCAGATTGGTGGCAGTGAGGAATGCCTTGTTACTTTCGTCTATGCATCATGTATTGTAGCTGGTAGAAGAGACCTGTATGATGATCTCAGTCAATTTGGGATTGCTGTCAACCAACCATGGCTCTTGGGGGGAGATTTCAATGCAATTTTGTCACCTGAGGAAAAGAAGGGAGGGACTATGGACTTTCTCAACTCAATGGCTGACTTTCAGGGTTTTGCTGCAGTGAACGGATTTATGGATGCTGGATTTGTTGGTAGTCCATTTACTTGGTCTAATAATCAAACAGGGAAGAGGAATATCAAGGCTAGGCTGGACAGAGTTATCTATAACGATTGCTGGGCAGAGAAAGCAAAAGCTATCACTGTTAAACACCTAATGAGAGAGCCATCAGTCCATTCTCCCTTGCTGATCTATCACCCTCAATTGAGCTCTGGCCCTAGCAGATTTGTTTTCTAAAATATGTGGCTTGAAGATGCGAATTTCAAATCTGTAGTGAGGAATGCATGGGATCAAGCCTCATTGGACCATTACAACCCATCCTACATTCTGCAGCATAAACTTAAATCGGTCAAAGCTGTGATTAAGCAGTGGAATAGGGATCACTTTGGCAATATTTTTGAACATAAAACAAAAGTAGAGGAGGAAGTATTGATGGCAGAAGCTACTTTTGATACTGATCCAAATGAGCACAACAGAACTTCATTACAAAAGGCTCAAGTTGAGCTCCGAAAATGTCTCCATTTGGAGGAAATCTTTTGGGGCCAAAAAGCTAGAACCAACTGGCTGCAACTGGGTGATAGAAACACTAAGTTTTATCATCTTCATGTCAGGCAAAGAAGCGCTAGAATGACCATTCATAGAATGAAATTGGAGAGTGGTGAATGGTGTGAAGAGGAATCAGTTTTGAAGGAGGAAGCTGTTAAGTTTTTCCAGAAGCAATTTACCTCTGTTGAGCATCAGATCAACCCAGATATACTGAAACACATTCCATGCCTCATTTCAGCAGAAGATAATAATGTCCTCACTGCCATACCTGAAGAGGAAGAAGTGCATAATGTTGTCCATTCACTGTCTGCAGACAATGCCCCTGGTCCTGACGGTTATACAAGTAAGTTTTTTACAGCATGTTGGGATATTATCTCAGCGGATGTCATCAAAGCTGTGCAGGGGTTCTTTAAAGGGCTTCCCCTTCCGAAGGGTATCACCTCCTCTTTGATTGCCATGATCCCTAAAGTGGCCGTCCCCAGTTCATTCACTGACATGAGGCCTATTAGCCTCTGCAATTTCACTTACAAAATAATCTCCAGAATAATTAGCACCAGGATGGTGGATATTATACCTCAAATCATTTCAGATAATCAAGGGGCCTTTGTCAAAGGAAGGAACATAACAGACACCATCTCTCTTGCCTCCGAACTGGTGACAGATCTGAGCAGGAAAGTCAGGGGTAACAATATTATACTCAAGTTAGATATGGCTAAAGCATACGACAGACTGGAGTGGGATTTTTTGATTGCTGTCATGAAAGCTTTTGGCTTCTCTAGTAGGTTTTGTTCCATAATATCAATGATGCTAAGTAACTTCTATTTTTGTGTCTTGGTTAATGGGACTCCCACTGGTTTCTTTAAGTCCTCCAGGGGGGTTAAACAGGGTGACCCTCTCGCACCTGCCTTGTTCATCAATGCAGAGGAAGCACTTAGTAGGGGAATCACTAGACTCTTCTACAGTGGGCAGGTTCAGTTTTTTAAGGTGCCTAGAGGATGCCAACAGATAACCCATCTTCTCTACGCTGATGATACTCTGGTATTTCTTAATGGAATGGCAAAAAATATTAAGGGCCTATTGGATTTCATAAGGGTGTATGTGGAATGCTCCGGTTAAAAAGTTAATAGCAGTAAAAGCAGTTTTATTGTATCAAACAAAGCATCACTTGCTGTGATTAGAAGACTTTCTGACAGTACAAGTTTTCATCATAAGAATGGGTTGCATTCTTACCTTGGAGTTCCACTTTACGAAGGAAGAAAGAAAATATCACATTATAAATACCTGATTGACAAGATCTATTCCAGGTTAGAGTGCTGGCAGTCAAAATATTTATCTCAAGTCGAAAAAGTAGTCTCATAAACTCTATGCTCCAATCTATCCCAATCTATACCGCCAGTGCATCTTGCTTACCTGCCACTCTCATTGACATCATAAATAAGCTGTGTGCCAAATTTTTATGGAGTGGTAAAGAGAGCTCAAAGAGACATTGGGTGTCTTGGTCCAATATAACTAGACCATTTGAAGAAGGTGGGCTTGGCATCAAAAGCTTGCAACATATTCAAGTCACTATGGTCATCAAACAGATCTGGAGAATTATTCATGGCACATCTCTATGGTCAAAGTTTGCATCCACTAAGTATGTTAAGGGTCATCTCAACACCATAGAGAAGCCCTTCCCTGCTGGTATCGAAAGAATGTATTCAACTAGGCCAAGCAAGTGGTGCTCTCCAACACTCGGTGGATCCCCATGGATGGGAACTCTATTGACATTCTCAAGGATAATTGGTATGGATTTGTTCTGGCTCCTCATGCTAACTGTCCAAAAGTCACTTTAAGGGAAGCAGTTGATGATCCCAATCATATGGTATGGTCCCATATACCACCTAGCATTTCTATCAACAGTGGTAACATTCGGCTTCATCAACAACCTGATAAGTGTGTATGGGCCGTGAGCACTGATGGTATCTTCACCAGCAAATCTACCTACAATGCCATCAGACCGCAAGGCAACAGAAGGCAAGCCTTAAGGAAGATCTGGGGAGCTCATGTTCCCCCGAGAGCATCAATGTTTTACTGGCGGATTCTGAATGGCAGTCCCGGTTGACAGTTCAGTTAAACACACTGGTATTTGCCTCCCGTCCAAGTGTGCATGCTGTAAGAGCAATAATCAGGAGGAAAACTTGAATCATTTGTTTGGAGACAGTCAAATTGCTCAGCCCCTATAGAGGATGTTCAGACCTTTCTTTGCTTCTAGCTGCAGATCCCTGAACACTGTCACAGGATTTTGCTGGGACGTCTTATGTTCAGCTGACAACAAAGGTCCTGCAGGTTATGTAGCCATCACTGCTATGATTCTCATTGTATGAGAAACTTGGAAAGCTCGATGCAAACTCAGATATGAAGGTAAGGGCACCTCAAGTACAGTGCTATAGCAGCGGATTATGAAGCAAATTGAATTCTCTCTGAGCAATGTGTGATTCAGTAAATCTCCCACTGCCAATGAAAAAAGGGTGCTGGCACATTTCAATCTTCTCTACAGTTGCAAAGAGAATCTCCCAAAGCTGATCAAATGGTCTTGCCCCAATCAGGGATATGCCTTGAATGTGGATGGGGCTGCCAAAGGTAACCGGGGTCATGCAGGTGGAGGTGGTTGCATTAGGGGCAGCAGAGGGGAACTGATTCATGGCTTTTCTTACTATTATGGCGTGGGGAGTAATATGGTGGCTGAGGCCAGAGCACTTTTAGATGGGTTGAGAATTTTGGTCAAGGCTGGGATTCCAGTGGCTGTCATCTATTCAAATTCTAAAGATCTTGTTACCAAGTTGCAATCTAGTCAACAACCTCCTTGGAGGATCTGCAGGTGGTGGGAAGATATCAAGGACATCATTAATAAAAATGAATGGAGCATTCAGCATATTTATCGAGAAGGAAACACTGTTGTGGATGCCTTGGCATCATTAGCCTGCACAGCTCGCATCAACCATGATTTTACATGTTGGAAGGAGCTCCCTAGAAGAGCGCGTGGTTGTACCACAGTAGATGCAGCCAGTCTCCCTAGCTGGAGGAGATGAGGATCTTTGGCATTTTTTGATTTCATTTACTCTTCCTTTTGTTTCATACCCAGGGGTATGCCCCGCGGTACAATTGTAAAGCTTTTCATCATTATCAATTACATTTAGGCCAGAGACCTTTGGTGGAACTAGCACAAACTGTGCTTTCCCCCAAGAGTTCTCTCTGGTCTCGTTTATATATATATATATAAAAACAAAGATATGTGAAGACTAGAAGAACCACACACACACACACACGGATCTACGTAGATCCACACACACACACAAGTGTTTAAATGTACAAGATCACACACTTGAAGCTTGATGAAAAATAAGGGAGAAACACAAAATGAAAAATAAGGAATTCGACACATAGACAGTGTGACGACCCAGGGTCCGAATACTGGGTAAACCCGATAACACTTGGATTTTGCGAGGACTCCCGAGAGCGGTAAAGCTCCGAAGGGATAAAAGGAGTGTGTGTGGTACATTGACGTCCTAGATAAAGCAGTAAGCAATTAATATTTCATTGATCAGGTTTGCTAAAGTAGAATAAATAAAATTACTTTTTTAAATTAACAGAGTCCAGTCCAAATTAAGACAAGTACAGTCCAACAGAAAGGAAAACATACACTGAAGTCGGGGGAAGCCCGACACAGGCAACGCTGGCAACTACGAACTGACGCACCACGTCACGAACCATGAGGAAGACGAATGACCACACCTGAAAAGCAAAGGTGAGCCTCGTGTCACTGGATCAGTAGGGGTCACGCAGATCTCCACTGGAAATAACATAGTAACACGCTAAATAGCACTAAATAGTAAAGCAGGAAGAACAAAAGCAACAGCAGTACAAAACTACACAGTAAAGCTATAAAAAGTAGGAGTAAGCAAGATTAAGAATAGCTAAAGAAAGAGTAAAGCCGTACTAACCAGAAACACGGCCGTCGACCAAACCATGGCTCCAAAGCTACTCCAACTGGCAACAGAAAGGCGAACCCTGATCTCATAAAGTCAGGCGTTACCGATCCGTCGACAAAGTACAAGCTCCATACCTAAAGCCTACCAAAACTGGCAAAAGCCCTATTAAAAGACCTACACAGTCAAAGACACGAGCATACACAACTAGATCGTCGTGTACGTTACATAAGACTGGACCGCAGGTGAAGCCAAGAACAGACTACCCGACGAGTCACACCAATCACGACGGAAACCAGCCACAAAACACAAGCCACGAAAGTCACGAGATTGTGCGTCAAGTGACAGGAGCACCTCCTCACTAGATGAACAGTCAGATGCATCCACTGATGACTTAGACTACACCACAAGTATCTCCCACACACTGGGAACGGTGGTAACTGAGACACTCACAAACCCAAGTACGATGAACAATAGTACCAAGTACAAGGAGCAACGGTACCACAACACAAGGAACAATGGTACCACAGTAACGAGTGACTAGTCAGGGTCACGCCCGTCGACGCTCGTCCAAACGCCCCTGACCACGTGTGCACACACAAGCTTAATGCCTTGAGCTAGGTCTCTAGCTAGCATTCCCCCCCAGTAGGACGCTACCGCAAGGCAAGGGGGCCCACGAAAACTAGCTTACAAACCATATATCGGGAACACGGCCTGCCACCACTCCTAGGTGGGCCGACACACAGGAAGTGTCGACCGGCTACGACTAGTGGAGGTTCACTTGACACAGAAACTACAAAACATCAATGCTGAAGTACGGACAGGCTAAGCATGCACTGTCGCATGTACTACGAAGCACCAGACACAAGACACAAGGTAGCATACCAGACTGCCACCAGACTCAAGACAAACAACTAGACCTGCTGACACAACGATCTTTGAGTCACAAGACTCGGGGTCAAGACCGTCGCACAAAGGTGGTAACAAGCCACCAATCATCCTAATTCTTAAGCCAATCACGATAAAACATTGATAAAGGAAATGGCACAGGACAGCCGGATCCACACATCCACATGACACGAATCATGGAGACATGAGAAATAACCAAGACCCTCAAAGCACATGGACACATAAACCGAGGTAATACAATACCTCACGACATCCAAACCATGTCTCGATCCGTACCGAATCACCGAGACATTCACGAGGTCACATGTCAACTGCTTGATCACACCAGGTTGAGCGGAAACCAATCATGACTCTGAAACATCACGGAATAATACTCGATATAATGGCACACCCTGGCCACCCTATCATATGGTCACAGCCCTCATAGGATATCCAAGACATCCACAGGACAATGGGCAAGCCACGAGGTAAGGCCAAGACAAATGGAGGCCGAACATCAGGAAAACAAGGCTCTGGGAAGTAAACAGTCATCTGCTAGGATGCTAGGTAAACCAAGCGGTGAGCCAAAGGCCGCTACCCTCACACAAAGAATACAGACATTGGGCGGTCAAGAAAAGGCCGCGCCAACACATAAACGGTCTATACATAAGCCGTTTCACTGAGATAAGCGGTCTAGGACATGGCCGCTACACTCAGAGACTCAACGATCGGAACTATTAAAGCATAGGGGGCATGCGATCTATCGTAGGGCCGCATGGATACGGTAGCGGTCGTCCATATGACCACTAGACTCGGTCAACCCCTGAACCGACTTAAAACAGTCAAATAGCTTAGAAGTCTCCCAAGGGACCGCTAAGGACGCTAAGCGGTCAAGGCTAGGACCGTTAGCCGAATCGGCTTAAAACTATTGAACCGACATAAACAATGATTAGCAATCTTCTCTCAGACCGCCAATTCCAGTTTAGCGGTCTATCGCACGACCGCGTAGCCAAACCGACATACGCCCCCAGAATAGCGGTCAATCGTGCGACCGCTGTCAGAGAGTAGCGATCATCCATTCGATCACGAGCCAGAAGAAACGGTCTATCACACGACCATGGAGAGCTGAACCGACCTAATGTTCAAAAAGTAGAAACGGTCACCCAAGGAGCGCTAAAGCTCTAAAAATGGTCTCTGGTACGACCGCTAAAGTGTTACGGTGGGTAAAATAGGGGAATGGCCGATCCCGACTGTTCCATGCCCTGTTCGCTTCTAAACGAAGGGGAAATAACCCTAATAGCCAAATAAACCTTCCACAGACTGGAAGGGGTCCAAACGACACCAAAAACACAAGAAATGGGTGATTCTACCGAATCGACTCAAAATGAGTCACATGGGTTCTCGGGCTCATACCGATCCCAAATGACCACCAATCACAATGAAACCAGCGGAAATGGAATGCTGACATGCTAGGGGTTCAAATAAAACTAATCTAGCAAGAAACTATCACCGAAAGAGGGGAACTCGTCTCACACCCCCCGAACATGCTTTCACCCAAAACGAGGTAAAACCCACTCGTTCTCGAACGGTTCGGCTCCAAATCGCGAGGAAACGTAGAACAGGAGTAGGGCGTCCATCTCCCAACCTCCACCGAAGTTCTAGCACGTCGAAGCGACTAAACCACACCGAAAACCATCAAACGAACCGAACACATCGGCTTTGAATCAACGAACGGGATCGCACCAATGCCACGCCTCGATCGTCACTCTAACACTCTCCACGATAACTCCACGCCGTCACCACCTCATCCCCGGGCCTCCTCCGTCTGCAGCCGGAGCAAAGGGGGTGAGAAGAGAGAGAACGGTGAGGGAGAGTGTGAGAGATCATGAGGGTGAGAGAGGAGAGAGAGAGGGTTAAAAAGAAAAGGAAATTAGGAATTTCCTAATTTTCGTGAAATCCGATTTTTGGTCCAAAAATGCACTAATTCAGAAAAATATGGAAAAATAGTCTAAACGATCCTCAGAAAGAATGCAACGCAATTGTAGCATCCTCGAGTCGATGAACTCAATAATAAACTCACCACAGGGTTCCATAACTTGTACGAGTGAAAAATCCACGTGCATCGTAAAACACAACTCAGGACCCACAAAAGTGATCTGAAATTCTCCGATAAAGATCCGAAAGACTCAGGGTCTTACAGTCCTCCCCCTCTTACAAGAATTTCGTGCTCGAAATTAAAGGAGCTAACAAGGAAGAAGCAGGGAAGAACAAACCCAAATGCTGGCAATGATCACCAAGCTCCAGCCAACACCAACACCTAGAACACGGCAACACAAATCTCAAAAAACACAATCCAGAGGAACACTACCAGACCACAATAACAGGCACACGCTCTAGATCTCAAGACAAATCAATCCACAGAATGAGCACGGCACCCAAATGAACCCAAGTCTGACACCTCTGAAACAAGGCAACGTCACTTCCGTCTCGCAGGGAAAGGAGACACGACTCATGCCACGAAAGCAGTTACCGACAAAATATTCGACAAACACAACAAGCATCAGGTTAAACAAGGAAACATAGTCCTCAGCTGACAACTCAACAACATCGGCTTCCATGCCAAGAATAATAAGATTGGCACGCAAAACGCCAACGACAGCACTAGACCATGAGCACAATCAAGTCAGTCCTAACTCAGCCATTACATATGATTCGAGTCGCATGCTAACTCTATCATAACAAAAGAGTAAAGCAAAACCAACTGACAAGACCTCGGTCCACACAATGCCAAATCAGACTCACAGGGAACTCCTCCCAAGCTGAACACAAACACCAGTGAACGACAACAACAATAACACTTGCAGAATCCCGACTCCGTTCTCAACATAGAACCACGAAACACAACTGCAAGCTGGGTCACATCAAGGCATAATTATAGCTGAACACACGGCTAACATATACAAGCCACACTGCAAACAACTTACCAACAAGGACCCACAACAATAATAATAATCTTGGGAAACGCATCTCTAGGACCACGATCACGTCCCGAGAGCACAACACCTGAGAGAAAGTTATAGAGGAAGGAAAGGGTACTCGACCAGCAAACATGCCGACAAATTCCCCCTAATCCTCACACATGCCAGTGCCAATAACCATAATGCCTCCAGTAATGGCACGGCAACCAACATCATCAAGGCACACATAGCCAAGACGAAGATACACCAAGGAAAATGAACCTCTCGGTCGGCCAGAATCTTCCAACCAAACGATCCTCGACTAGTGGGTTATCAGCCCACACGCTTCCGCTGCACGCTCAACATATGCACACAGGCATCAAGGATAACTCAGCATCCACATCTTAGCACACACTCGGCGCCATCGTAATTCACAAACTGCAATATAACACGCCTCGAGTACCGATCGTGCTAATAGCCGATCACAAGTCGCCAAAGTGCAAACCATGAAGAGCATCAGCAGCAGCACAAAGCATAAAGAACACCTGTCTCAGCTTATCCTTACATCCTAGAATGATTACTGAACCTTTACAACACAACAGCCGCCAAACACGGCATGTCGGACACAGTGCACAACAGCTCCCAAACATAAAATTTGGGTCCAAAGCCAAGCAACCATCGAACAAGAGCAACTCAGGTTCAGAATTAACACAGTCCACACTTAAGTAGACACAGGACAAATGTAATGACCCAAAATATTTATATTATTTCAGGAATTATTACTATTTTTTTAGAATTTATTAGAAATTTATTTGGGCCCAATTATGGTAAACGATTAATCTAGCCTATTTAATTGAAGCCCAAAAGGTTTAAGGACCAAGCCCATGAAGTTTGGCCCATATTCTAGAAGGTTATTTAGCCTATTCACGAATTATAGGAATAAATACTCATTAATTAATTAAATAAGTGGATAAGACGAAATTAGAATTTGAATTCATTTCAAATTCGACACCTACGATAGGTAACGGTCTATCGTGTGACCGCCACAGGGACCTGACGCTCCAGGGTTCGACCGTTACACTCTGTCAGTTCCGTGAATTGAAGAAAGAACAAAAAGATTAGATTTTTGATAGTCTATCTCTTAGGGATCGAGATGGGAGGACTACTAAACGTGCTAAGGACTCTCAGAAGTTGATCTAAGGTTTAATAAGGACTTTAGAATCGATCTAATCCTCAAAACATTAGCTAGAACCTATAAATAGACCCGAACTTTGACCTGAGCAACCCTTACATTGGCTCGCGTGGAACTAAGGTAAGGAGATAGTATTTCGGGTATGTTCTTTCGAACTTTTTGTTGTTAATACATAGGACTAACATCTCCCAAAACCCTGTTCTAGGAGATCGACTACACAAGGAGCTAGAACCTTGCAAAGTTGCTGGTTTCATCACGTCAACCCAGGAAACTGTATAACGGGGTGCTGATGATCAAGAGATTAGAACACCTAAACAAGGTATTTAGAGTTCGTTTCTTTAGAATCTTTTGTTTCTCTTAGTTTCATATTCTTACCCTCTAAATTTCACGTCTATAGGTCAAGGGATTACGGAGTTAGAGTAACGTGAAGTTGCTGAAAATTCACAAGAAGGGAAGAACTAGGGCGTGTCTTGCAGTCCCGAATTGGAAGTTGAAAGCGCAGGAAAGGCGTAGGTTATCTCATGAATGGCAAGAACATCATGATAGGAGTAAAAGTCCTCTGGTTTTGTTTGATTTCATGCACTATAGACCATGAATTTCATGTTTTAGTTCGATCTATGCATACATGTATATCTTTAGCCTAAATTAAAGATAAAAAGGTATCCTCTTATAAATTCACTGAAACCTACGCATCTAGATGGCCTTTACTTCGTGTTGTCATGACTAGAATAGTTAATTATTTTGATTCTTCGTGCGTGAGATGTTTTAAACCTTAGTTCCTTTTACTGTCAGCAGTGCTCTGACGGATTATAGGTAGACTGCCAGAATACTCTAATGGCCTTACAATAAATCGTCACATGCTCTGTAATACTTAAGTTTCTCTGTAATATCTGACGGACCATAATCCGAGCGTTACAATGTTCTGACGGCCACACAATAAACTGTCACAGCACTGTGATGCGCTCATCTTCGACCGTCAGAATATTGTGATCTGTCAACCCGAGACAGAATTGAAAAATAGTCAACTAAGCTTATAAATAAAGCCTAGATAGCTAAGTTTTCACCTGTTTTCACGACTTTGAGTTTATTAATTGATTCATGATAGAAGTTGCATGTCTAAAGCACCTTGAGTTGTTTTAAGCCTATGTTAATTTCATTTGCCAAACACTATAGTTTTGTATTAAACCATGATTTTAAATGATGTATTGATGCAGCTTATCATGGTTTCACATCGTTACACATTCTTTCTCATCTATAGAGTCATTTTCTTTAAGTACGTGGCGTATACTCTGGTATGTGTCCACTAGTTACACTTTTGCACTATAGGAACACATTCTTGAACTTGAGGACCTCTCTATTGGATATTCCTTCCAATGGACTAGGAAATCTTGTTTCAAGGCCTCCGTAATTCTCCGCGAGCCTGGGATTCCCACTAGGACGTCGAGTTGGTTGTACCATTAAAGCCCAATTGTCTAGAAAAGTACTACCAAAGTTTTGAATTCTATCTATGTAACAGCCTATTACTCGACCGTCAGGCACATCTAACGGTCCTGTATACAACCGTCACATTACTGAGTCCAATTTATTCTTTCTTGATTCAGCCCGTTCTAACGGCCCAATACTAGATCGTTACGTTCATGTAGCGGCCCATTACTTGACCGCCACAATTCCTTAGTACCTTAACCTGAGGTTTGACCCAAGGGTTGATATTCTAAAGTTTCTAGATGGATTATTGATGGTCTAGGACTTGTCATATTGTTCAAAGATACTTAAATTTAAATTATGGAAGATAAGGAATGTACTATTATGCTGTCGAATTGTTTCCATGAGCATAACTGTATTTTAAGTCATTCTTGATCCCTCGCATTCTTAAATGAAGCGTTCATTCATTGAATTATTGTTATCATGAACTTATTGAACTTGTTATATTGATTGGCCATATTTTATTGCTTAAAACGTGGAAGTAGCTTGATTTATACTTGAAGATGCGATCGAGCACTGATTGTGTTCAAGGGCTCTATGCTAGTCCCCTCAACTGATTGTCGGAAACATACTGTAAACCATGGGGCATGATGCTACTGGCATCACATTGCGCTGGGAGTACTTTCTCTATAAATAAGTGAAATTCCACAGGCACGACATATACACATACATGACTTTCTTGCTTGTTACATGATATTCCACAGAAATTCACCAAATACTTGCTCATATGCAAAAGATGTTTGTGTGATGATTATGTGGTTTGCTAGTACATTCTCGATACATTCTTGTTCATGAAAGGCCATACCATGTTCTTGATACATTCTTGCTAATTCATACTTGCTCATTCTATCCTACATGGTCATCTTGTTACCTTGATTATTTAGATGTGATTTATCACATTCGCATGATTTCACTTTATTTTCTTTAGAGCTAAAAAGCTAATCACTTTAATAGTGCCTTCATGTTGATGCAAGATACCTACTGGGCAAGTGTGTTCATTACCTATTTTCCAATCTTTTCAGGAGATGGAAGTGATTCGAATTCGGATTCGAGTTATACAAGTGGCGGGTCCGAGAGTGAATGAAAGTCATATCAAAATGAGAGTGAAGACTTTGGAAGTCAATCTTGTTTTGATCGAGTCTTTGTAATTTTCCTTTTTTTTGAGTCTAATGGATTGGAGACGGTGAAATGAAGTGATGTAGTAAGATTTTGTAGCTTGATATTATTAATGAAAGAGAGATAATTGAATTATTATGCAATTACATTTTTATGTGTGATTATCTTGCGCTCTGATCGTTCTTACTCGTAAGAGGCTTACCATGCCGGCTGTTCACATTCCTCGAGCTAGTCTTCCGCAGTAATAAAGGCTCGGGACGTGACAGTTAAGTTTGTATCAGAGCCTGAGTCTCAGCACTTGGGGAAAGGAGTTACGTCATAGGATAAGTCCAAGGCTTAAGGACCCCTACCTATGAACTAAGGAAGAAATTTCCTCACCCATGCGAGAATTGGGTAGTGACCGGGATAAGATAGTTAATTAGTTTTAATATTAATCTCTTTCTAATTCCATGAGAATTAACAATTGTTATTTCTCTCAGGTACCTCATTATTGCAATGGCTCATCGCGTAAATTGGGATGGCATGCAACAAACGGTTGCCGGCCTTACTCAAGCATTAAAAACTATGGCCCAGGCAGGCGCAGGGGCGAGGGCTGGTAACTTGCATCGCAATTTTTGGAGCTTAAACCCTCTGCGTTTCTACGGATCTTCTAATCCAGATGAGGCAGAAAAGTGGATAGATGAAATGAATCGTATCTTCGATGTTATCCAGTGTACAGATCAAGAAAGAGTGCATCTTGCAACCTTTCAACTTAATAAAGATGCACGCACATGGTGGAAGTCGATTCCAGCACCTCCGGCCGCTGTACCTTATACATGGGACGGTTTTCTCACTCTATTCCGTGCTAAGTACTTTTCTGAGTATGTTAAAGAAAGAAAGGCTATGGAGTTCGCCTCTCTTCGTCAGGGAATGATGACAGTCGCGGAGTATGAACTTCAATTCTCTAGGCTAGCACCCTATGCACCGCATTTAATCAGTACCGATTTATTAAAGGCTAATCGGTTTATGGACGGGTTACGACCCGATTTCATTCAGCAGCTCGGGACCCAAAACACTCGTACCTATGCAGAGATGGTCTAGCGGGCATATTTATGTGAGACGACCTTAGAAAAGGTCGAGAAATTGAAAGGAAAAGGAGAAGAGTCCAGCCGACGATCTGATCGGCGTTATAAGAAAGAAAAATTTAGCATCACGGAACCTCACAAAAGTTGTGATAGTAAGAAAAGATCCAGGAGCGGGAACGGGAACGGTGGAAGTTCCCAGAAGAACAAGAAAGTCAAAGAGGAGAAGGAGCAAGTCATGACGGCTTGCACATTTTGTGAGAAGTTTGGCCATTCAGCTAAAGAATGTTGGAAGCGCCTTGGCACTTGTCTACGTTGTGGAAGCAGGGAGCATCATATGCCAGATTACCCCCTTATGAAGGATCAATCGTTTGGTGGTGGACTTAAGAGGCAGGCTCGCCTCAACGCTGTTCTAGAGGAAGAAGAAGCGCCCAGGGATGGTGGGCTTATGGAAGGTACCCTTCAAATTTGTTCCCGTCCTGCATTTGTGCTATTTGATACTAGTGCCTCTCATTCTTTTATCTCCACTACTTTTGCAAAAATATTACCAATTGCATCAGTTCCCCTACCTTCAGATCTTGCTATTACCACACCCTTAGGTTCTGGAACAAAGCTTACCGAGTATTATCCTGATAGTGAGGCAATAGTAGAAGGTCACAATCTCCCCGCAGACTTAGTATGCCTTGACATGAAAGATTATGATGCCATCTTAGGGGTAGATTGGCTTATAGATCATGATGCTGATATTAACTTCTGAAATAAGATTATATTCTTTCAAAAACTCGGTCTTCCAAGATTTTCTTTCCTTGGCATCAAGTATAGGAAACATCCTACTATCATATCCTCTCTTCAAGCTTACAAACTTATCTCGCAAGGATGTGAAGCTTTTCATGCTTCTGTCATTATTACCGAGTCCAAGGAAATCATCCTAGCAGACATCCCTATTGTAAATGAGTTCCCAGATGTGTTTCCACCTGAATTACCCAGTTTATCACCCAAGAGGGAAGTAAACTTCACTATTGAACTCATTTCAGGAGCAGCACCTGTTTCTATAGCCCCTTACAGGATGTCCCCCACGGAACTTAAGGAATTAAAGAGGCAATTGCAGGAACTATTAGATAAGGGTTTCATCAGACCGAGCACATCCCCCTGTGGTGCATCGGTTCTTTTCGTCAAGAAGAAGGATGGCTCTCTCAGGCTGTGTATTGACTACCGGTGACTAAATCAACTTACAATCAAAAATAAGTATCCGTTGCCGCGTATTGATGAGCTCTTCGATCAGCTTTCAGGAGCAGAGTATTTCTCCAAGATTGACCTCAGATCAGGTTATCATCAGCTTAGAATTAAAGAAGAAGACATTTATAAATCGGCTTTTCCAAGTCGTTATGGCCACTATGAATTCGTGGTGATGCCGTTCGAGTTAACAAATGCCCCAGTAGCATTTATGCAACTTATGAACAATGTTTTCCAGCTATATCTGGACCATTTCATCGTCGTCTTCATTGATGACATCCTGGTATATTCCAAGACAAAAGAGGAACATGAAGGACATCTGAGGATAGCTTTGCAAACACTTAGAGAACATAAACTTCATGCCAAGCTTAACAAGTGTGAGTTCTGGCTCAAGAAAGTTTCATTCCTAGGCCACATTATTTCAAAAGAAGGTATCATTGTGGATCCTTCTAAAGTAGAAGCTATCAGAAACTAGAGCCGGCCAACGACTGTATCAGAAGTAAGGAGCTTTCTGGGTCTAGCTGGTTATTATAGGAGGTTCATTAAGGACTCCTCAAAAATTGCTGTTCCTTTAACTAGACTCACAAGAAAAGAAAATCCTTTTGTCTAGTCAGAGGAGTGTGAAGAGAGTTTTCAAACTCTTAAGAACCATCTTACTACAGCTCCTATTCTATCACTACCGATGGAAGGTGGTGGATTTGAAGTATATACGGATGCGTTTGGCATTGGCTTAGGGTGCATCATCATGTAAAATGGAAAGGTAATATGTTATTCTTCAAGACAATTGAAACGTCACGAGGAAAATTATCCCGTGCAAGATTTAGAACTGACAGCTGTTATCTTCGCCTTAAATATTTGGCGTCACTACCTTTACGGAGAGAAATTTACAATTTATTCAGACCACAAAAGTTTGAAATACCTATTCTCTTAAAAGGAGCTAAATATGAGGCAGAGGAGATGGTTAGATTATCTCAAGGACTTTGATTTTGCTATTCAATATCATCATGGCAAGGCTAATGCTGTAGCGGATGCACTCAGCAGAAAACTAATGGGAAAGCTATCAAGTCTTATGATTAGTATGACTAATCTTATTCCTCAATTTGCTTAGTTGAACTTAGATATTGACACGAAGGAAGAAGATTATTTTATAGCCAATATCTGAGCTTAGCCTACATTAATGGAAGATCTAATCAGGCTACAAGACAATGATCCCGTATTACTGGAGATTAAAGCCAACATAGAATAGAGGCCGGATTTTTCTGTCTCAAATGATGGAAGATTGCTATTTAAGGGCCAAGTGTGTGTACCAGATCATGAGGATACGAAGAATCTGATCCTAGAAGAAGCACATAATTCCAAGTACACCATTCATCCAGGTGGTAGCAAAATGTATCAAGATCTCAAAAGAAATTTCTGGTGGCCCAATATGAAGAGGGAAATAACCGATTTCGTTTCCCGCTGTCTCACTTGTCAACAAGTAAAGGCAGAGCATTTTAGACCCGCAGGTGTTACACCTATTGAATATTCCCGAATGGAAATGGGAGAGTATAGGGATGGATTTCATCATGGGATTACCTAAGACCAGAGGAGGATACGATGGTATCTGCGTAATCATAGACCGATTGACTAAATCTGCACATTTCCTACCAATCAAAAGTCGATGGTCTGTGGATATTCTAGCAGCATTATACATAAAAGAAATTGTTAAACATCATGGTGTCCTTGTCACTATTATATCTGATAGAGATCCTCGATTCACATCGCAGTTCTGGAAGGGTCTACAATATTCACTAGGGACTAGATTGAATTTTAGCACAGAATTTCATCCACAAACTGATGGTCAGACTGAAAGAACAAATCATGTAGTAGAAGATATGCTCAGGACTTGTGCTATTGATTTTGGAGGAAGTTGGCACGATCACTTGCCTCTGGTATAATTTGCATATAACAACAGTTATCAGGTCAGCATACAGATGGCACCCTTTGAAGCTTTATATGGAAGAAGGTGTAGATCACCAATATGTTGGAATGAAATAGGGGAAAGGTAATTTCTAGGCCCCGACATTATCAGGGATTCTTCAGAGAAAATTAAGCTCATTCGAGAAAGATTGCAGATGGCACAAGATAGGCAAAAATCTTGTGCTGATAATCGGAGGCGCGACCTGGAGTTTCAAGTAGGAGATCATGTATTTCTTAAAGTTTCTCTAGGTCGAGGTATTCTAAGATTTGGTATTAAGGGAAAACTTACTCTAAGATTTATTGGTCCTTTTGAAATTCTGGAATGAGTTGGTGAAGTAGCTTATCGGATTGCTTTACCTCCATAATTATCCGAAGTTCATAATGTATTTCACGTCTCGATGCTCAAGAAGTATGTACCTGATCCTTTCTATATCATCACTTGCGACAATCTGGAGATTAAGAAGGATTTGACATACGAACAAAAACCAATCAGAATACTTGAACGGGAAGTACGTCAACTTCAGAACAAGACTATTCCCGTGGTTATAATCCAGTGGACAAAGTCAGGAGAGACATGGGAAATTGAAGAAGCTATGCGCAAAAGATTTCCAGAATTATTTAAATGTAAGTACACTCTCCACAATCCATGTATTGAATTTGGGGACCAAATTCCTTTAAGTGGGGGAGGGTGTAATGACCCAGAATATTTATATTATTTCAAGAATTATTTAATGATTTTTTGAAATTTATTAGAAATTTATTTAGGCCCAATTATGGTAAATGATTAATCTAACCTATTTAATTGAAGCCCAAAAGGTTTAAAGACCAAGCCCATGAAATTTGGCCCATATTCTAGAAGGTTATTTAGCCCATTCACGAATGATAGGGATAAATACTCATTAATTAAATAAATAAGTGGATAAGACGAAATTAGAATTTGAATTCATTTCAAATTCGGCACCTACAATATGTAACGGCCTATCGTGCGGTAGCCATAGGGACCTGACGCTCCAGGGTTTGACCGTTACACTTTGTCAGTTCCGTGAATTGAAGAAAGATAAAAAAGATTAGATTTTTGATAGTCTATCTCTTAGGGATCGAGATGGGAGGACTAGTAAACGTGCTAAGGACTCTCAAAAGTCAATCTAAGGTCTAATAAGGACTCTAGAATCGATCTAATCTTGTGGAATAAATATATCCACAAGAAATGCCAGAGGGCTGTGCCTGGCACACTCATGAAGACTATATCCTATCACATGAAAGGGAGCAAGAGAATTGGCGAGCATCGCCAACAAAGAAAGGAACAGAGCCGGCTTATCGCCCGGCACTAGAAACCCAAATTTCTGGCGCCATGGACCGGCCTACTCTGCCTCCTGCAGTCTCTGCCTGCCTTCAAACAGCCTCTCCGATGGCCATCAAAAGGTCAACTGACAATAAAAAGAAGAAACAAACCCCGTCACGGGTACACGAAAAAGCTAGCTCAGCCATGGAGCGGTCACAAGCTATTATAAGTGGGCCTGATAACCATGAGCAGCCAAAGAACCAACCTATGCACTATGCAGCTCAAAAAGCATGCCCCTCGAAGATGTAATGAGTCCCGCAGGTTAACAAAAAGAACTGAAGAAAAAGTAGAAAACCTGAATGCATCAAATAGCCCACTGTGGGGGCAGGTGCCGACCATGAAGGGAAATAAAAAGAAGAGTGCAAAGGCTAAAAGGAGGAATCTTGTCTTCTCCTGCAACACATTGTCAGCATCTTCCAGCGGGGCACAAATTGCTGATGAAGAAGATGAAGAAATTTACTTTGTGCCAAAGGAAGCAACTCCAGCTAAAGCTTCCGACTCTCACCCATCTACCAGGTCTGGGAAAATGCCAAAGCAGCACTCACAAGATAATAAGAAGGGTCAATGTCATATTCCTCCACCATCTGAAACCCTAAAACACAAGGAGTTCATCTCAAAGGAGTTAGTTGTAGCTGGCAATAATGGCAGGAAGCCATTTATCTCAGGCAAACCGGAGGCGGAAGGTAGTAGCACTCCTGGTCCCTTCTTACAAGACCCTATCATAATGGCACTACTACACCAGAAGTAGTAGGAGATTGAAACGCTACAAAAGTAGCTGAATGAAATGAACATAAAGCCATATACGTCACAATTGACACGACATCTATATGAGACAGCCCAAGACAATGCTAGCTCATCAAAAGCTTCAACATGGCCAACAAAGCCCCGAATAGTACATGATCATTCAGGGGGCATCCTCCCTCAGCCATTCCAACCACAGTCCCCTGGGTAAGTCTGGGGGAAACTAAAGCATCTCCGGCAATGAGGTCGATGAGGCCGCATGTGCAGCCAACTGCCGTACACCCGAGATCAGCGGGTCTAGCCACAATGGACAAGCCAAAGGCGGGGCGAACAATGAATACAAAGACGGCTGAAGAAGAAGTCACTGAAGCGGAATTACAAGTAGCCAAACAAAAGGATGATGAGTTTGTCATGGACTATATAAGAAGGTGGAGAAATCTCCGCGAAAAGTGTCGGCATCCGCCTAGCTACGGGGATTCTGTTCAAATCTGTAAAGAGAATTTGAGAATAGAAATTCTACGATGGGTCATTGATATTGAAGTCACGACCTTTGAACAACTAGGTGACATCGCAGCCAATGCCGAAGTAGTTCTTGCAAGGCTCTGCCCAGCTCCAACAGTCCCGAGTCAAAAGAACGAACCAACCGGCAAACACCTAGCCCTAGAAGAACTTTGCGCCTCAAATTTTGAAGCCTTCGAGTAACAGAAGAAGAAAATGAAAGAGGCATCTTCCACCGATCCGGCAAAATAAGGGCCCTCATTAAGAGGCAAAACGATGAAACTATATTCCTTTTCAAAGGACAAGACTAGGGTACTTTTCGAGTGGGCCCATGGATACGGCAAAGTAGTGCTTCCGAAGTCAAAGAAACCAGGCGATGTCGAAAGAAAAGATGATCCACGCTTCTGTCCTTATCACCAAATGTTGGGGCATCCCATTGAGGATTACTACGTGTTCAAGGATATTATTGAAGGCCTGATCAAGAAAGGCGAACTACAGATGGGCGAGTATAAGATGGACCCATCGTGCCCTCATCAAATATCTGTCCTTAAATGAGCAGCCCCGTGCGGCGTTACCGCCTCAACTGCTCCTCGCAAATCTGGCTAAAGCCGATGTCTAGCAAGCCCGCATGGCTTGAATGCGGATGTTTGCCAACAAAAGAAGAATGGAAAATAAAAAAAAAGGGGAAAAAAAAAAAGAAGAAAGGAAAGGTCCTGTTCTGGGGGCAGGCACCCAAAAAAAAGAGAGAAAAAAAAGAAAAAAATTTTCTTTTGAAGGAGGCCTTGATGGCTGCATTTGTCAAGGGAGATATCACTCCCCCCCCCCCCATGTCCTGGTCCGTGCCAAATAAGAAACTACCATTGTGGGGTTGGCGTGGTAGAGCGAACCACTTATCCCATCTCTGAGGGGGTGAGCACTCTCATATGCACCCACTTTGGTCTGTTTAAAAACAAATGGATAAAGGGTGACGGCTCTGCACTGCACTGCACTGTCGGCGCCATCCGAGTTGTCCGTTCAAAAAATTGAATGCAAAAGAAAAGAAGAATGGAACTTATAAGGTCAGCGAGGCCTCCCCATCCTCCCCATGGGCAGAAGACTCCTTAGTAGCATTGCATGGTGAATGCCCAAGGAATAATGAAACGACTACATCATCTGTGGAGGTAAGAGGACCCTGCAACTATAGCTTCTAAGAATAACCGTCAAGAGGAGGACACTTGGCGTACGTGCCGGAGGCCCGAACCGAAGCTATTTGGAGCATCTCCTAAAGAAATCAATCACAAAAGAAGATAGCTATTGATCTGATGTATAGCTGTCACTAAATACTCCCAGGGGGATCATGTTAATCAACAGTCCCACCGACGCTAAAGAACCTTCATTGGCCACTGGGCCTCCCATTTCAAATACGGGTCCAAACCCTGTTGGGGAACGAAAAGAACAAGTCCTGCCGAGTTGTCTGCAATCCCAGCTCCTTTCTCCTCATCAAGCCAACAAATAAGAGCCTTTCTGCTTTTGGTGGCCTATCTCAGCACCCTTGGTCCCACCAAATTCATGGTGCCTTGCCGCCCTCCTATCCTACGGGGATACTCTCCACTCGCCTCACTGGAACTAACCCTCCACCCTTGATCTGAGACCTATGCTCCCAGCCAATGCACTCTCATGGCCTTTCGGCATTTAGCCACGACAATGCCATATTGATCCCATGGGACTCTCCTATCACTGCCGGTTTAGATTCCTTGCCCAATGTCGGCCCAATAAAATCTCTTTTTCCTTGGCATAAGGCACTATGCCCTTGTCGAGCTCAAAATTTGCCCATCAGTCCCGCCGGGCTATGTCCGTAAAGCTTTCCCTTGGCTAGGGGCGGTCTGCCTTAGTCGAACTCGAAAATTATCTTTTGTCTCATCGGGCCGAGTCCACAAGATCTTTTCCTTGGCCTGAGGTGCTCCGCCTCAGCCGAACTCGAAAATAATCTTTGTCCCACTAGACAAGATTCATAAAACCTTTTTCCTTGGCCTAAGGCACTCCGCCCTCGCCAAGCCCCAAAACTACCCTTTGTCCCACTGGGCAGGATTTATAAAACCCTTTTCCCTGGTCAGAGACACTCCGCCCTCGCCAGGCCCACTGGGCTCTTGGACATCAATCCCCAACCCCGCCAGCAAAATAAATAGTCAACTTCATCAATAGTCCCACCAGATAAAAATATCTCGCACCATAGATGAGTCTACGTCGGGAAGCCCCCCAAAAAAAAAAAGAGGAAAAAAAAGAAAAAAGCGACAACAAAAAAATGAAGAAAAGAAAATGACAATTTAAAATAAGCATAATGAATCAATAAACACAATAAACTCAACGAACTCAACAAAATCAGTAAATCCTATAAATCTAATGAGCTCAATAAACTTAACAAACTCAATAAATCAATAAACCCAACAAATTCAATAAACTCAATAAATCAATAAACTCAGTAAATCAATAAACTTAGCAAACCCGATAAACCCAATAAAATCAAACAAATCAATAAACCCAATGGAATCGATAAAATCCAACAGACCTAATAAACCCAACAGGTCAATCGACTTATCAAATCAATAAACTCAACCAATCCAAACTAATAAACCAATAAAAGACCTCTTCACTTTGCTTTAGACCTTTCTGTCTAGGTAAAGTTTGTTGATCCCGACATCTCCATGGGTCAACGTCCATATTTTATCTTGGCTTAGACCTCATGTCTTCGCCAAGTTGGTCAGCTTCGAAATGACGTTGGGTTGACATCTTCACCTACGCATTCTACCCTTGTTTCAGATCTTCCGTCTGAGCGAGGTCGGTTGACTATGACACTTCGTCAGGGTTGACATTGATATCTAGCCCTTGGGTCTGGACCTCTCATATGTCTGCATTCTAGTCAATCCTTGCCCTAAATCTTCTACCGGGGTAGGGCCCGTTGACTTTGACGTTCCGTCGGGTCGACACCTATCCTATGTTCAGCCCTTGGCTCAGGCCTCATGCCTTTGCCAAGCTCGTTGAGTTCAGCATGACGTTAAGTCAACACCTATCCTATATTCTACTCTTGGCTTAGACCTCACGACTTTGCCAAGCCCGTTGGCTTCGACAGGACGTCGAGTCAACACCAATTCTACATTCTGCCCTTAGTTTAGGCCTCACGCCTTTGCCAAGTTCGTTGGCCTTGACAGGACGTTAAGTCAACACATATCCTATATGCGCCCCTTGGCTTAGGCCTCACACCTCTGCCGAGTTCGTTGACTTCGACATGACGTCGAGTCAACACCTATCCTACATTATGCCCTTGGCTTAGGCCTCACACCTCTACCAAGTTCGTTGGCTTCGACAAGACGCCAAGTCAACACTTATCTTATATTCTGCCCTTGGCTTAGGCCTCACGCCTCTGCCAAGTTCGTTGGCTTCGACAAGACGTCGAGTCAACACTTATCCTATATTCTGCCCTTGGCTAAGGCCTCATGCCTCTGCCAAGTTCGTTGGCCTCGACATGATGTCGGGTCAACATTTATATCCCATATCCCTTCCTTGGCCTAGACCCCATGTCGTCGCCAAGTTGGTTGACTTGGACAGTCTGTCAAGTCAACAACCATTTTCTACTCTGGCCCAGACCCTGTGTCTCTCCCAGGCCGGTCGTTTTCGACATGACTTTGAGACAACAACGGTGTTTTATCTCTGCCCTTGTCTTGGACATACCGTCTAAGCAAGGTTTGTTGACTCCGACATCCCGTTGGGTCAACGTCCATATTTCACATTTGGTTCGGACCTTCCATCCAACCATATAACAAAAAGACCCTTCTACATTTGGCTCGGACCTTTCGTCTAGCCACTCAAAAAAAAAACCCTTTCACATTTGGTTCGGACCTTCCATCCGACCATACAACAAAAAGACCCTTCTACCTTTGGCTCGGACCTTTCGTCTAGTTAGTCAACAAAAAGACCCTTCTACCTCTGGTTCGGACCTTCCGTCTGACCATACAACAAAAGACCCTTCTACCTCTAGCTCGGACCGTTCATCCAGTCAGTCAACAAAAAGACCCTTCTATCTCTGGCTCGGACCTTTCGTCCAGTCAGTCAACAAAAAGACCCTTCTACCTCTGGTTCAGACCTTCGTCCGACCATACAACAAAAAGACCCTTCTACCACTGGCTCGGACCTTTCGTCCAGTCAGTCAAAAAAAAGACCCTTTTTACCACTGACGCGGACTTTTCGTCCAGTCAGTCAACAAAAAGACCCTTTCACCTATGGTCCGGACTTTCCGTCTGACCATACAACAACAAAAAAACCCCATTTTACCTCTGGCTCGGACCTTTTGTCCAGACAGACAATAAAAAGACCCCTTCACCTTTGGCTTGGGCCTTCCGCCTAGCCAGGAAACAAAAGATCCTTTCATCTAGTTGAAGAACAAAAGACTCCTTCTATCTACGGTATCATGGCTTTCCGCCTAAGCTGGTAAATATTCTACCTTGGCGTCATGGCCTTCTGCCTAAGCCGAGTTGTACGGCGTCATGACTTTATGTCTAAGCCGTTAAATATTCTTGTCTGGCATCATGGCTTTTCGCCTAAGCCGGTAAATATTCTGCCTTGGCGTCATGGCCTTCTGCCTAAGCCAAGTTGTACGTCGTCATGACTTTATGTCTAAGCCATTAAATATTCTTGTCTGGCATCATGGCTTTCCGCCTAAGCCGGTGAATATTCTACCTTGGCGTCATGGCCTTCTGCCTAAGCCAAGTTGTACGGCGTCATGACTTTATGTCTAAGCCATTAAATATTCTTGTCTGGCATCATGGCTTTTTGCCTAAGCCGGTAAATATTCTGCCTTGGCGTAATGGCCTTCCGCCTAAGCCAAGTTGTACGGCATCATGACTTCATGTCTAAGCCGTTAAATATTCTTGTCTGGCATCATGGCTTTCTGCCTAAGCCGGTAAATATTCTGCCTTGGCGTCATGGCCTTCCGCCTAAGCCAAGTTGTACGGCGTCATTACTTCATGTCTAAGCCGTTAAATATTCTTGTCTGGCATCATGACCTTCCGCCTAAGCCAAGTTGTACGGTGTCATGACTTCATGTCTAAGCCATTAAATACTATCATCTGGCGTCATGGTTTCTGCCTAAGCTGGTAAATATTCTGCCTTGGTGTCATGGCCTTCCGCCTAAGCCAAGTTGTACGGCATCATGACTTCATGTCTAAGTCGTTAAATACTCTCATCCGACGTCATGGCTTCCGCCTAAGTCGATAATTATTCTACCTTGCCATCATGGCCTTCTGCCTAAGCCGTGTTGTACGGCGTCATGACTTCATGTCTAAGCTGCTAAATATCCTTGTCCGGCGTCATGGCTTTCAACCTAAGCCGGTACATATTTTGCCTTGATGTCATGGCCTTGCGCCTGAGCCAAGTTGTACGGCGTCATGCCTCTATGTCTAAGCCGTTACATATTCTCCCTTGGCGTCATGACCTTACGTCTAAGCTAAGTCATTCGACGTCATGACCTTTGGTCCAAGTCGACAAACCTCTTACCCTTCGATCGGAACTGTTGTCCGAACTAACGAACGAAAAGACCTCCTTTGATTTCATACCAACCCGTGATCCCACCAGGGATTTACTACCCCATATGACACCTGCCCTCCACTGCCATGGCATCGGGCTCCCGACGCCAGAATCATTGCGGGCATGCCCATTAAGCCCTTTAGAAAAGAGAAAACAAAAAGAAGCAACAAAAAAATTAGTAAATAAAAAAAAAGAAAGAAAGAAAAGAAAGAAGAAAAAAAAAGAAGAAGAAAAAAAAGAAAAGAAGAAGAAATGATGATCATGACGTGTTTTGTGTGCTTGTTTGCCTCACGTGCATGTCTGCCTGACATATAGTATTAATGCGCTTCCTTCAAATTTCTAAAGGCCGCGTACTCCTTTGCTAGATAACGTTGCCCTGATTCAGGATATGTGTGCGTCACGGCATACGCTAAGAGATGAAAGCCGATTCTCGGTGAGTGCATACGACTAGGAGAAGAGTCGTCGCCACGTTGCAAGCATAATTTGCAAGATACACCCTCGACGAAACTCCCACACCTTACGCGAAATATGAGTAACGGCCCTTAGCTATAGGGACGTCGTAAATTCTTTTTAACACTTCATGGAAGCTTAAATCTCTACGCTCATGTGAAGGGTAATCGTGAGGAATGGGTCGCATGTCCCCTTAAAAAAATTATAAGAAAAAAGAAAAAAAGAAGAAAAAATTTGATGAGAATGAGGGTGAATCTTAGTAGCCGGGAATCCCCATTGAGACACATGAGGAAACTCGCGCCGAACGGTGAAGTCCGTAATAAAATTGCTATGAAGGATGAATCCTAGTAGTCGAGAATCCCCATTGAGACACATGAGGAAACTCGCACCGAATGGTGAAATCCGTAATAAAATTGCTATGAAGGATGAATCCTGGTAGCAGGGAATCCCCATTGAGAAACATGAGGAAACTCACGGCGAACGGTGAAGTCCGTAATAAAATTGCTATGAAGGATGAATCCTAGTAGTCGGGAATCCCCATTGAGACACATGAGGAAACTCGTACCGAACGGTGAAGTCCGTAATAAAATCGCTATGAAGGATGAATCCTAGTAGCCGGGAATCCCCATTGAGACACATGAGGAAACTCGCGTCGAACGGTGAAGTCCATAATAAAATCGCTATGAAGGATGAATCCTAGTAGCCAGGAATCTCCATTGAGACATATGAGGAGACCCGCGTCGAACGGTGAAGTCTAAAGATTAAGAATAAATGAGGGGGTTATGCGAAGCTACCCAAAATCGAGAGTCATGAACGTATATGTAGGCGATGAAGTAATCCTCCAATGTTACTTAGAACTTCTGCACATCCCTATATCTAGGGTTCACTACTCATATAATTGCACTTTCACGCTACGGAGGAATAGTCCTAGGTGTGGATCGTGGTTTAAGCTAGGCATATGTTCTATGCGACGTCCTCTTTACGTATGCACATCTCTCTCAGCTATGCTTCTTGAGACGCACTCTGTCTGTGAATCATGTGCGCTGTTCTTATCCTATCCCTAATATAGGGGAGCTATTCTATATACATCTAGTTTATGCGTGCGATCAAGGGGTGTCTACATGCTTGCATGAATAAGGAATAAATAAAATAATAATAATAATAATAATAAAACACGTTCTCAGATAGGGCTGCATCCACAGGTCCCGCTCACTCGTCCCTGTTTCGCGCCACCTACGGGTGGAGGGCATTTGTTGACACTGAAAATATTTCTGACATTTCTTAAACTTTTTTACTTTTGCAAGCATGGAGCCCTGGCCGAAGTACCCCTATGCCGATAAGAAAAGGAAAGACGGAAAGGAGTGGCAGAAGCGAACAAAGAAGAAGAACAAAATAAAAGAGAAGAAAAGAAAAGACGCATGGCTCCAATGGACAGTCGCTGAAGCAAGACTCAAGAGCTCAGAAAAGGCTCGGGACCATCCCCGAACGAACAAGATAAAAGCTCGGACAGCAAGACATGTCAGTCGATGGGTCAACCCTCGCAAAATGAGAAATGAACACAAATGGGCCTAAACAAATAAAAATGGGCCAAAGGATGCTAGAAATGAGCTGAAATTGGCACGGGAGTGAACCGGCACGCCACTAAACTGGCATGGTAGTGAACCGGCACGACACTGAACCGGCATGAAGGTCAACCGGCACGGCAGTGAACCGGCACGCCACTGAACAGGCACGGAGATCAACCGGCACGAACTAAAATCGGCACGAAATGAAATCGGCGCGGGATCGCAATCGGCGCGTAAACACCAATCAGCGCGCCGGTTCCTCTACGCGCCGATGGAAATAGGGCCACACCCTCTATATATATAAACCTTGCTTCGAGCACAAGAAAGGTGAGCGGAAGAAGCCAGAGAGAGGAGAGCAGAGAAGTGATCGAAGCCAGAGCAGCTACTCTAAAAAAAGAGTGATACGATAGCCCGCTAAAAGGTATCTGAAGGGGGGAGAGGGCAGTAGAAGCCCGGGGAAGGAGATCCAAGGTGGGATTCGTCTATCGAGCACCTTCAGGGACTATATCCTCCCTTCCCCGTCTTTTGTTTGAGTCTATTTTCTTTCATTTGGTCTGCTTTCGGGCGCTGTTCTTCTGATGATATCAACTGCCACTGTAGCCCGGTTGTCAAGGGGCATCCTCTGTATTTAGATTCTCGCAGTCTGATCTTCCCTTCTGTGCTGAATGTATGCATCCTCTGCAATGAAACGAAGTATGAGGTTCTGGAGTTATCTCGCTTTCTCTCTGCTTCTCTGAAATCTGCTGTATTCAATAGTCGATGTGGATAGATTTGGTTCTACTGTATGCTTACCCCTCAGGTTACATGAGTGATTTCTATTGCATTGTCTCTATATTTTCAACCTCACGATCATGATGAGAGCCTGAGACAGTCCATCTCATGGCCTCTCATTCGTGAAATGGCGAGGGATATGTTCGTATCAAAGCTTACATGACTCAATCGATAACCTAGCTCCCAATGGTGCCCCAGAGTGAAAACCCTCTCCTCCTTGGGGTGATTTGTTTTGAAACAATCCTCAGTCCTCCGTGGCCATCTCAAAGCCCCCAGTATAAAGCCTCCCAAAACCCTGAATAAAACCCCTCGAAACCTTAGGCGAAGCGCCTCAAAATCCCTGAATAGAACCCCTTAAAATCCTCAGATAAAGCCTCTAAAACCCTTAGCTCAAAACCCTTCTAAACCCCCATAACCCTCGGCCTCACAAAACCCTCATAAACCTTCTATCGTCCCCTTAACGGCCACCCGGCACGACCCTCCCGGCGCGACCCTCTCCCGGCGCGAGGTCCACGCCGAGTGCTCGATTTGCCATTCACACTCCCGGCGCGACCCTCTCCCGGCGCGAGTTCTGCGTCGGGTGCTGCTCGTGCCGATTGGCCATTCACCTTCCAGCGCGCCGAGACCCTCCTAGATGCCACCCATCGCGCTAAGGCCGAGGCCCCTTCGTGTTCTCCATCGCTCCGAAAGCTAACCGCGCCGAGGCACTACCATGCTGACGCCCTCAGGAGCACCGAGCCCTTTAACCACTCAACATGAAATCCTATCACCCCGTAGAGAAGTAACATGCTTTCACCCAAGCCCATGGGAACTAAATCAATGGGGTTAACCCCCCTACATTCTGCTGCCCCATTGGCCTATGGAGTTCTGCCACTGCATGTTCTCCCGTGGCCTCTTCAGGGGGATATCAACAAACACCGTGGTAATGGACACTGTCCCGCAACACTCAGATCCTTTTTGGATCCAGGGCTATGCCCGCCTCTCTTTTAGCTTCCACCCCGACATTCCGTGGGTGGATGACCTATATTCCCCTTTTGGCATAGTCCAAAATAAGGGGATATGCTGCCGGATTTGCCCCATAACCCATGGGAACTAAATCAATGGGGTTAACCCCCCTACATTCTATCACCCCACTGGCCTATGGAGTTCTGCCACTGCATGTTCTCCCATGGCCTCTTCAGGGGGGTATTAACAAATACCACGATGAGTGGACACCGCCCCGTCGGATTACGATCCTTTTGGATCCCGGGTTAAGCCCATCTCAATTACGGATTCCGTCTCGGCTCTCCGTTGACGGTTTCCTATATACCCCATCAACCCTCCGGGTACAGGGGAGATGCTACCGGATTTCTACCATACATAAATATTAACCGTGACGCCGGACAAGGATATTTAACAGCTTAGACATGAAGTCATGACGCCGTACAACTTGGCTTAGGCGGAAGGCCATGACGCCAAGGTAGAATATTTATCGGCTCAGGCGGAAGCCATGATGCCAGACGAGAGTATTTAACGGCTTAGACATGAAGTCATGACGCCGTACAACTTGGCTTAGGCGGAAGGCCATGACGCCAGGCAGAATATTTACTGACTTAGGCAGAAACCATGACGCCGGATGAGAGTATTTAACGGCTTAGAATTGAAGTCATGACGCCGTACAACTTGGCTTAGGCGGAAGGCCATGACGCCAAGGTAGAATATTTACCGGCTTAGGCAGAAACTATGACGCCGGATGAGAGTATTTAACGGCTTAGACATGAAGTCATGACGCCGTACCACTTGGCTTAGGCGGAAGGCCATGATGCCAGACAAGAATATTTAACGGCTTAGATATGAAGTCATGATGCCGTACAACTTGGCTTAGGCGGAAGGCCATGACGCCAAGGTAGAATATTTACCGGCTTCGGCAGAAAGCCATGATGCCAGACAAGAATATTTAATGGCTTAGACATGAAGTCATGACGCCGTACAACTTGGCTTAGGCGGAAGGCCATGACGCCAAGGCAGAATATTTACCGGCTTAGGCAGAAAGCCATGATGCCAGATAAGAATATTTAACGGCTTAGACATAAAGTCATGACGCCGTACAACTTGGCTTAGGCAGAAGGCCCTAACGCCAAGGCAGAATATTTACCAGCTTAGGCGGAAAGCCATGATGCCAGACAAGAATATTTAACGGCTTAGACATAAAGTCATGACGCCGTACAACTTGGCTTAGGCAGAAGACCATGACGCCAAGGTAGAATATTTACCGGCTTAGGCGGAAAGCCATGATGCCGGACTAGAATATTTAACGGCTTAGACATAAAGTCATGACGCCGTACAACTTGGCTGAAGCAGAAGGCCATGATGCTGAGGCAGAATATTTACCGGCTTAGGCGGAAAGCCATGATGCCAGATAAGAATATTTAATGGCTTAGACATAAAGTCATGACGCCATACAACTTGGCTTAGGCAGAAGGCCATGGCGCCAAGGCAGACTATTTACCGACTTAGGCGGAAAGCCATGATGCCGTAGATAAAAGGAGTCTTTTGTTCTTCAACTAGATTAAAGGGTAGAGTCACAAGTAGAAAGGATCTTTTGTTTGTTGGCTAGGCGGAAGGCCCAAGCCAAAGGTGAAGGGGTCTTTTTGTTGTCTGTTTGGATAAAAGGTCCAAGCCAGAGGTAAAATGGGTTTTTTTTTTTGTTGTATGGTCAGATGGAAAGTGCGGACCAAAGGTGAAAGGGTCTTTTTGTTGACTGACTGGACGAAAAGTCCGCGTCAGAGGTAAAAAGGGTCTTTTTGTTGACTGACTGGATGAAAGGTCTGAGCCAGCGGTAAAAGGGTCTTTTTGTTGACTGACTGGACGAAAGGTCTGAGCCAGCGGTAGAAGGGTCTTTTTGTTGTATGGTCGGACGGAAGGTCTGAACCAGAGGTAGAAGTGTCTTTTTGTTAACTGACTGGACGAATGGTCTAAGCCAGAGGTAGAAGGGTCTTTTTGTTGACTGACTGGATGAAAGGTCAGAGGCAGAGGTAGAAGGGTCTTTTTGTTGAACGACTGGACGAAAGGTCCGAGCCAGAGGTAGAACGGTTTTTTTGTTGTATGGTCGGATGGAAGGTTCGAACCAAATGTCAAAGGTTTTTTTTTTTTGAGTGGCTAGATGAAAGGTCCGAGCCAGAGGTAGAAGGGTCTTTTTGTTGTATGGTCGGATGGAAGGTCCGAACCAAATGAGAAATATGGACGTTGACCCAACGGGATGTCGGAGTCAACAAACCTTGCTTAGACGGTATGTCCAAGACAAGGGTAGAGATAAAACACCATTGTCGTCTCAAAGTCATGTCAAAAACGACCGGCATGGGAGAGACACAGGGTCTGGGCCAGGGTAGAAAATGGTTGTTGACTTGACAGACTGTCAAAGTCAACCAACGTGGCGACGACATGGGGTCCAGGCTAAGGAAGGGATATTGGATATAAATGTTGACCCGACGTCATGTCGAGGCCAACGAACTTGGCAGAGGCATGAGGCCTTAGCCAAGGGCAGAATATAGGATAAGTGTTGACTCGACGTCTTGTCGAAGCCAACAAACTTGGCAGAGGTGTGAGGCCTAAGCCAAGGACAGAATATAAGATAAGTGTTGACTCGACGTCTTGTCGAAGCCAACGAACTTGGTAGAGGCGTGAGGCCTAAGCCAAGGGCATAAGGTAGGATAGGTGTTGACTCGACGTCATGCTGAACTCAACGAGCTTGGCAAAGGCATGAGCTGGTATGAGCCAAGGGCTGAACATAGGATAGGTGTCGACCCGACGGAACGTCGAAGTCAATGGGCCCTGCCCCGATAGAAGATTTAGGGTGAGGATTGACTAGAATGCAGACATATGAGAGGCCCAGACCCAAGGGATAGATATCAATGTCAACCCTGACGAAGTGTCAGAGTCAACCGACCTCGCTCAAATGGAAGATCCGAAACAAGGGTAGAATACGTAGATGAAGATGTCAACCCAATGTCATGTCGAAGCTGACCAACTTGGCGAAGACATGAGGTCTAAGCCAAGATAAAATATGGATGTTGACCCGTGGAGATGTCGGGATCAACAAACTTTGCCCAGACAGAAGGTCTAAAGCAAAGTGAAGTGGTCTTTTATTGGTTTATTAGTTTGGATTGGTTGAGTTTATTGATTTGATGAGTCGATTGACCTGTTGGGTTTATTAGGTCTGTTGGATTTTATCGATTCCATTGGGTTTATTGATTTGTTTGATTTTATTGGATTTATCGGGTTTGTTAAGTTTATTGATTTACTGAGTTTATTGATTTATTGAGTTTATTGAATTGGTTGGGTTTATTGATTTATTGTGTTCGTTAAGTTTATTGAGCTCATTAGATTTATAGGATTTATTGATTTTATTGAGTTCATTGAGTTTATTATGTTTATTGATTCATTATGCTTATTTTAGATTGTCATTTCCTCTTCTTCATTTTTTTGTTTCTTTCTTTTTTTTAGTTGTTGCTTTTTTTTCTTTTTTTCTTTTTCCATTTTTTTTTGTTTTGGGGCTTCCCGACGTAGACTCATCTATGGTGCGAGATATTTTTGTCTGGTGGGACTATTGACGAAGTTGACTATTTATTTTGCTGGTGGGGCTGGGGATTGATGTCCAAGAGCTCGGTGGGCCTGGCATAACTTCATGGCTTCTACCTAAGTCGGTAAATATTCTACCTTGGCGTCATGGCCTTCCGCCTAAGCCAAGTTATACGGCGTCATGACTTTATGTCTAAGCCGTTAAATATTCTTGTCTGGCATCATGGCTTTCTGCCTAAGACGGTAAATATTCTGCCTTGTCATCATGGCCTTCCGCCTAAGCCAAGTTGTACGGCGTCATGACTTCATGTCTAAGCAGTTAAATATTCTTGTCTAGCATCATGGCTTTCTGCCTAAGCTGGTAAATATTCTTCCTTGGCGTCATGGCCTTTCGCCTAAGCCAAGTTCTACGGCGTCATGACTTCATGTCTAAGTCGTTAAATATTCTTGTCTGGCATCATGGCTTTCCGCCTAAGCCAAGTTGTACGGTGTCATGACTTCATGTCTAAGCCGTTAAATACTCTCATCCGGCGTCATGGTTTCTACCTAAGCCGGTAAATATTCTGCATTGGCGTCATGGCCTTCCGCCTAAGCCAAGTGGTACGGCGTCATGACTTCATGTCTAAGCCGTTAAATACTCTCGTCCGACGTCATGGTTTCTGCCTAAGCCGGTAATATTCTGCCTTGGTGTCATGGCCTTCCGCCTAAGCCAAGTTGTACGGCGTCATGCTTCATGTCTAAGCCGTTAAATACTCTTGTCCAGCGTCATGGCTTCCGTCTGAGCCGATAAATATTCTACCATGGCATCATGGCCTTCTGCTTAAGCCAAGTTGTACGGCATCATGACTTCATGTCTAAGTTGTTAATATCCTTGTCCGGCGTCATGGCTTTTCGCCTAAGCTGGTATATATTTTACCTTGGCGTCATGGCCTTACGCCTGAGCCAAGTTGTGCGGCGTCATGACTCTATGTCTAAGCCGTTACATATTCTCCCTGGGCGTCATGACCTTACGTCTAAGCCAAGTCATTCGACGTCATGACCTTTGGTCTAAGTCGACAAACCTCTTACCCTTGGATCGGAACTGTTGTCGGAACTAATGAACGAGAAGACCTCCTTTGGTTTCATACCAACCCGTGATTCCTCTAGGGATTTACCACCACATATGACACCTGCCCTCCACTACCATGGCATCGGGCTCCCGACGCCAGAATCATTACGGGCATGCCCATTAAGCCCTTTAGAAAAGAGAAAACAAAAAGAAGGAACAAAAAAATAAAAAAAATAAAAAATAAAAAATAAAAAAAAGAAAGAAAGAAAAGAAAGAAGAAGAAAAAAAATTGAGAAAAAAAAAGAAGAAAAAAAAGAAAAGAAGAAGAAATGATGATCATGACGTGATTTGTGTGCTTGTTCGCCTCACGTGCATGTCTGCCTGAAATATAGTATTAATGCGCTTCCTTCAAATTTCTAAGGCCGCGTACTCCTTTGCTAGATAACGTTGCCCTGATTCAGGATATGTGTGTGTCACGGCATACACTAAAAGATGAAAGCTGATTCTCGGTGAGTGCATACGACTAGGAGAAGAGTCGTAGCCACGTTGCAAGCATAATTCGCAAGATACACCCTCGACGAAACTCCCACACCTTACGCGCAATATGAGTAACGGCCCTTAGCTATAGGGACGTCGTAAATTCTTTTTAACACTTCATGGAAGCTTAAATCTCTACGCTCATGTGATGGGTAATTGTGAGGAAAGGGTCGCATGTCCCCTGAAAAAAAAAGAAGAAAAAAATTTGATGAGAATGAGGGTGAATCTTAGTAGTCGGGAATCCCCATTGAGACACATGAGGAAACTTGCGCCGAATGGTGAAGTCCGTAATAATATTACTATGAAGGATGAATCATAGTAGTCGGGAATCCCCATTGAGACACATGAGGAAACTTACGCCGAATGGTGAAATCCATAATAAAATTGCTATGAAGGATGAATCCTAGTAGCCGGGAATCCCCATTGAGACACATGAGGAAATTCGCACCGAATGGCAAAGTCCGTAATAAAATCGCTATGAAGGATGAATCCCAGTAGCCGGGAATCCCCATTGAGACACATGAGGAAACTCGCGCCGAATGGTGAAGTCCGTAATAAAATTGCTATGAAGGATGAATCCCAGTAGCTAGGAATCCCCATTGAGACATATGAGGCTACCCGCGTCGAATGGTGAAGTCTAAAGATTAAGAATAAATGAGGGGGCTATGCGAAGCTACCCAAAATCGAGAGTCATGAATGTATGTGTAGGCGATGAAGTAATCCTCCAGTGTTACTTAGAACTTCTGCACATCCCTATATCTAGGGTTCACTACTCATATAATTGCACTTTCACGCTAGGGAGGAATAGTCCTAGGTGTGGATCGTGGTTTAAGCTAGGCATATGTTCTATCCGACGTCCTCTTTACGTATGCACATCTCTCTTAGCTATGCTTCGTGAGCCGCACTCTGTCTGTGAATCATGGGCGTTGTTCTTATCCTAACCTTAATATAGGGGAGCTATTCTATATACATCTAGTTTGTGCGTGCGATCAAGGGGTGTCTGCATGATTGCATGAATAAGGAATAAATAATAATAATAATAATAATAATAAAACACGTTCTCAAAAAGGGCTGCTCCCACAAGTCCCGCTCACTCGTCCATGTTTCGCGCCACCTATGGGTGGGGGGCATTTGTTGACACTGAAAATATTTCTGACATTTCTTAAACTTTTTTACTTTTGCAAGCATGGAGCCCTGGCCGAAGTACCCCTATGCCGATAAGAAAAGGAAAGAAGGAAAGGAGTGGCAGAAGCCGAACAAAGATGAAGAACAAAATAAAATAGAAGAAAAGAAAAGACGCTCGACTCCAATGGATAGTCGCTGAAGCAAGACTCAAGAGCTCAGAAAAGGCTCGGGACCATCCCCGAACGAACAAGATAAAAGCTCAGACTGCAAGACAAGTTAGTCGATGGGCCAACCCTCGCAAAATGAGAAATGAACGCAAATTGGCTTAAACAAACAAAAATGGGCCAAAGGATGCTAAGAAATGAGCTGAAACCGGCACGGGAGTGAACCGGCACGCCACTAAACCGGCACCGGTGTGAATCGGCATGAAGGTCAACCGGCACGGAGGTGAACCGGCACACCACTGAATCGGCACGGAGGTCAACCGGCACACCACTGAACCGGCACACCACTGAACCGGCACGGGAGTGAACCAGCGCAGGATCGCAATCGGCACGTAAACACCAATCAGCGCGCCGGTTCCTCTACGCGCCGATGGAAACAGAGCCACACCCTCTATATATATAAACCTTGTTTCGAGCACAAGAAAGGAGAGCGGAAGAAGCCAGAGAAAGGAGAGCAGAGAAGTGATCGAAGCCAGAGCAGCTACTCTAAAAAAAAGAGACACGAGAGCCCATTGAAAGGGATCTGGAGGGGGGGAGAGAGCAGCAGAAGCCCAGGGAAGGAGATCCAATGTGGGGTTCGTCTATCGAGCGCCTTCAGAGGCTATATCCTCCCTTCCCCGACATTTGTTTGAGTCTATTTTCTTTCGTTTGGTCTGCTTCCGATCGTTGTTCCTCTAATGATATCAACTGCCAGTGTAGCCCGGTTGTCAAGGGGCATCCTCTGTATTTAGATTCTCGCAGTCTGATCTTCCCTTCTGTGCTGAATTTATGCATCCTCTGCAATGAAACGAAGTATGAGGCTCTGGAGTTATCTCTCTTTCTCTCTGCTTCTCTGAAATCTGCTGTATTCAATAGTCGAAGTGGATAGATTTGGTTCTACTGTATGCTTACCCCTCAGGTTACATGAGTGATTTCTATTGCATCGCCTCTGTATTTTCAACCTCACGATCACGATGAGAGCCTGAGACAGTCCATCTCATGGCCTCTCATTCGTGAAATGGCGAGGGATATGTTCGTATCAAAGCTCACATGACTCAATCGATAACCTGGCTCCCAGTGGTGCCCCAGAGTGAAAGCCCTCTCCTCCTCGGGGTGATTTGTTTTGAAACAATCCTCAGTCTTCCATGGCCATGTCAAAGCCCCCCGTATAACGCCTCCCAAAACCCTGAATAAAACCCCTTGAAACCTTAGGCGAAGCACCGCAAAATCCCTGAATAGAACCCCTTAAAATCCTCAGATAAAGCCTCTAAAACCCGTAGCTCAAAACCCTTCCAAACCCCCAGAACCTCCGGCCTCACAAAACCCTCAGAAACCTTCTATCACCCGCTTAACGTCCTCCCGGCACGACCCTCCCGGCGCGACCCTCTCCCGGCGCGAGTTCCACGCGGGGTGCTGCTCGTGCCGATTGGCCATTCACCCTCTAGCGCACCGAGACCGTCCTAGATGCCACCCATCGCGCTGAGGCTGAGGCCCCTTCGTGTTCTCTATCGCTCCGAAAGCTAACCGCGCCGAGGCATTACCGTGCTGACGCCCTCTAGAGCCCCGAGCCCTTTAACCACTCAACATGAAATCCTATCACCCCGGAGAGAAGTAACAGGCTTTCACCCAAGCCCACGGGAACTAAATGAATGGGGTTAACCCCCTACATTCTACTGTCCCATTGGCCTATGGAGTTCTGCCACTGCATGTTCTCCCGTGGCCTCTTCAGGGGGATATCAATAAACATCATGGTAATGGACACAGTCCCGCCACACTCAGATCCTTTTTGGATCCAGGGCTACGCCCGCCTCTCTTTTGGCTTCCATCCCGGCATTCTGTGGGTGGATGACCTATATTCCCCTTTTGGCATAGTCCAAAATAAGGGGATATGCTGCCGGATTTGCGCCATAACCCATGGGAACTAAATCATGTTGTGCCCCTGGCCCCTGTGGCTTGTGGTTTTGATGATTGGCTTTAGGGGTTTGTGATGATTGGTTTTAACGTGAGTTAATCACTGTGAGTCACCATATTTTTATTCAGTCATTCTATATTCAGTCATTCTTATATTCAGTCTGTCTTTCAAATGTTCATTCAGTATTTCATATGTTCAGTCAGTTTATCTGCTTACACTGTAAGTCATTGCATTTGAAGTTCAGACTGTTTATCTGCTGCATAAAGCATTCATAACCAATTATAGAGTCTGCACATTTGCATTAGGCAGCAAGTGTGTACAACGCCCTGTGTAGGCACGACAAGTCCATACACTGGTTGCACATTGCACAGCTGCAGGCACTTCTAAGTCTACACATCGTGTAGCTTGCTGGCATAGTCTGTACACTCATCTGTCTGCATGTGTCACCAAGTCCACACATTACATCATGTGTTTCTTCATGAAGTCTATACATTGGCATGCTGCATCTCTTGAAGTATGTACATCCTCTTCAAGCATCTCAAAGTCTATACATCGATTGGAGTTCTTTCAAGTCTATACATTGCTGAGCGTCTCACTGACTGTCTCATGCAAGTCTATACATCCTGCACCGTCTCATGCAGCATCTCAAGCCAAGTCCATACATAGTTCATCAGCACTTAGAAGTCTGTACATCGGTCCGTCTTGTTCAGCGTCTTAGTGCATTTAAAGTCTGTACAGCGTCCGTCTCAGCCAGCGTCTCATGCTGCATCTTAGGCAAGTCTATACATCACCTTCAGACTTTCAAGTCTATACATTCCATGATCTTCCAAGTATGTACATCCACAGTGTGACTTCAAAGTCTGAACATTGTCTCACTCCGTCAAAGTCCATACATTTGTCTTCTCTTCTAAGTCAGTACATTGGCGTTGGGCATCAAAGTATATACATCGCCTTCTGCAAGCTTTATTGCAAGTCTGTACATCGGTTTGATATCAACAAGTCTGTATATTGGGTTCAACTCTCCAAGTCTGTACAACCACATTCAATAGGTAAAATCTATACATTCTTCAGCTGGAACTGTGCAAGTCAGTACATCGTTACTTGCCAAAGTTTGTACATTGGCATCTGTTCCTACGTTGCACTTCCAAGTCTGCACATTGGGTTCTTTACCTACGTTCATCTTTGAAGTCTGAACATTGGAAGTTTTACCTACGTTGCACTTCAAAGTCTATACACTCGTTGTCTTCCATTATTTCAAGTCTGTACAGCCTTTCCATTGGAAAGTCTATACATTGGTCGCTGAATGATCTTCAAGTCTATACAGACCTTGACTCGCTCAAGTCTGTACATCGACCTGCTATCTTTGACAAAGTCTTCACATCGCGAAGTCTATACACTCAACTCCTTCACACTTCAACAAAGTCTGTACAGCGGCTATCTTCACATAGGAAGTTTGTACAGCCGTTCACCTCGTGAAGTCTAGACATTTGATGTGCATGGTCTTGAAGCATTTAGGAAGTCTGTACTTTGGTCTGCTTTGCATTGCATGAAGTATGTACATTGCACTGTAGCTACATTGTTTCAACTGAAGTCTGCACATCAGCCTACATGATTGCAAAGTATGTACATTGCACAGCATGCATCAACTCCAAGTAGGTACATCGTCTGTTCATGAAGTATATACATTGCTACAGTAACGCAAGTTTATACATAGTCCGTCTCATGCATTGTCTTAGGCCAAGTCTATACAGTGATTGTCTCATTCAGCGTCTCATATGCACATTTGAGTCAAAGTCTGTACAGCCCAAGTCTGTACACTGAGGACGCTTGTTAGCCTTCAAGGTCTATACATTGTCTACAGTGCATCCAGCAAGTCTATTCATTAGAGTGTCTTGTTCAGCGTCTCATGGCAAAGTCTGCACATTCTATTGTTCAACGTCTGCATGCATTACATGAAGTTTGTACACTGCATCGTCTCAACTTGCGTCTCACTGAGCATCCATTCACAGTAAAGTCTATATAGACTTCATCGTCTTAGGGTACGTCTCATGCTTTTGCCAAAGTCTATACAGTCTGTTGCAGTGTTACACTATATGCTTCACTCTAAGTCTACACACTCATGAGTGTCTCATCAAGTCCATACACTGGCCTTGAGCTGAGCAAGTCCATACATTGGCTGTTGTCCTTCAGAGTCTGTACATCGCAGTGAGTTGAAGGTTGCCTAAGTCTGTACAGCCGTTAGCTTCTTATGTGATGTCCATACATTGAGTAAAGTATATACAGCCATTGCTTGCGTCGCCTTACACGACCAAGTCTGTACAGAGTTTGCATTACATCTCATGAAGTCTACACATTGGAAAAGCTAGTGCTTGCATTGTTCATCACATGTCTTGTTCACTACGTCGACGCTGCACGGTGGAAGCGTTGACGCCTTGGGCTGATGTCCAAAGGTGTCTTGATCAACATCAAGTCTGTACAGCATGAAGTCTGTACATTGGCTTTTGTCTTGAACAGAAGG
Organism: Amorphophallus konjac; assembly: GCA_022559845.1. Taxonomy (NCBI): domain Eukaryota; kingdom Viridiplantae; phylum Streptophyta; class Magnoliopsida; order Alismatales; family Araceae; genus Amorphophallus; species Amorphophallus konjac. The sequence goes on from CM040125.1 coordinate 245,351,858, forward strand.
CCTTAGTCTACACACTCTTCAGTTATAATAATGCATCCCTCAGCAAGTATATACACTGAGAATGCATGAAGACTTCTAAGTCTATACACTCCCTCACTCTGTACACACTTGCTACATTGATTTCTGAAGTCTATACAATGCTTTGCATTCACAGAGTCTGTACAGGGTGTTTGGACTTAAGTTTTTTTTTTAACTCCGGTGGAAGCCTGAACGTCGAGACAAGGGGGAGCGATCAACCCTATAAGAGAGGGAAGGAGCGCTCCACCCCCGACTGACGGACAGGAAAATTTTCATTAGTAAGCATAATAGGGGAAGAAGTACAAGATACACGACTAACGACGAAACGAAGGGCACCCTATCTTATCCAAACGATAGGGGCCTTTTACAATGGTGAGGAGATCTCCCCAAGAAGACCAAACAGAGGTGGCCGGAAGGAAACAACCCAGTCCAGCAAGCATATCTACCACTTGGTTAGCTTCCCGATAAACATGAGTAATAGAGGCCTGCAGGGACATAAGCAACTCCTCCAATTGAGTAAGGACAACAGTGAGGCGCCACGGATGGGAGGTGCGGCCAGACACAATGTGAGCTAATACACGTGAGTCTGTCTCCACCAAGACATAGTGAAGCCCACTATCCCTGCAGAGCTGAAGTCCATCCCGAAGAGCCAAAGCTTCAGCATCCAAGCTAGAAGAAACATGGGGGTAGGCAGCCGCAAAAGCTAGAATGAGGCTACCATCAGAATCACGGAGAGCACCACCGCCACCTGCAAGACCAACGGCAGGCTTGAAAGTGCCATCTACGTTGAGCTTCAGACGGCCTGAGGGAGGTGGAAACCACCGAATGAGACGTGGAGGGGTGGGCTGTGGCTCCAGAAGAGATATTCCCCAAGAGAGAAGAATAGACCGTTGAGGGGATAGGAGAGGCCTTCCTTTAAATGGATGTGCAGAGGAGATAGCACGAACAGATTGAAATACCCTGCAAATAATGTTCCTAGCATTCATGGGTTGCCCCTCAAACCGGTACTTGTTTCTACTAGACCAAATTTCCCATATGGTTGCCAAGAATACACATCTAGAGAGGGCACCCGCCATGGATGACAAGTGTAGACTGCTGAGGTACTCAAAAACCGCCAAGCTAGCTGCATGTGTCATGGGGCAGTGAAACCGCAGGAATGCATGCAGGGCCGACCACACCTCCCTAGCAACATTGCCTAGGAAGAAAAGGTGGGTAGCAGACTCCAGCTGAGGAGAGCCGCAGCAGGCACATTTAGAACATAAGGGTACCCCACAGGCCGCTATGGCTTCATCAACAGGGAGACAGCCACGGATTAAACGCCATGACAACACCGACCATTTGATGGGGATATGGGAGTGCCAGAGGAGATCCCACTGCAATGATGGGGCCGAAGAGAGCAAGCTGCGAACTGAACGTGAGGAAAAAAGGCCAGTAGCAGTGGCCGTCCAAATCCACTGATCGGATAAGGTAGTGGAAGCGTGTGCCATTGCTAGCAGACCGAGGGGGCAGTACCGCTGGGCAATGGCAATACATGCAGACGTAGGGCCATGCAGAGCTGCCTGAAGTGAGTAGTATTTAGAGGTAAGTGAGGTCCACACATGTGGAGGGAGATAGTGTTGTAGGGGAACATCACCAACCCAAATGTCCAACCAGAAGAAAACAAGGGAACAGCTTGTAGATGCAAGGACACGGTGGTTGAGGTGGATCAAGCCAGCCGCCTGAACCCATAATCTCTTATCTGCCATGATTGCTAATGAGTAAGAAGCCATTGAATAGTGCTGAAGATGCAGGTGCTTAGCCTTAAAAAATACAGACCACAGGGAATTGGACGTAATCGCCCTCCATAACAACTTGGTTCTAAGTGCAATTTGCATGGTGGGGAGATGCATGACACCAAGGCCACCACAAGCAACAGGTCTAGAAATGTCATCCCATGATTTCCAATGTTTCTTAGGAGAACCCTCATACGAGCCCCAAAAGAAATTAGCCAATAACTTGTGAAAACCCTTGAAGATGGAAAGGGGAACAGCAGCACAAAATAACGTATAGATTGGCATAGCTGAGAGAACATGCCGAATAAGGATGAGACGGCCTCCCGCAGACAGAAAACTAGCCTTCCATGATTGAAGCTTAGCTGCAGCTTTAGAAATGATGTACGAGAAGTGAGCTGACTTTGGACGTCCAGCATATAGTGGGATCTCCAAGTAGGTAAACGGTGGGTTGGCGTTCTTGAAGCCCGTTAGCTTAGCAATGGAACAAGACAGAGAGGCCGGTGCACCCCGGGCCACCACAAAGGAGCTCTTGGAAATGTTAATAAGCTGGCCAGAAGCAACTTCATATTTCTTCAGGAATTTCATGAGTTCCCTCAGGTGGCGAATAGAACCATTGGAGAAAATAAGAGTGTCATCTGCAAAAAGAAGATGAGAAACTTTGGGGCACCTGGAAAGAGTATGGAAATAACCACTTCGACTACGAGAAAATAGGGATGACAGGCCACGGCTTAGAGCTTCTTCGGCCAGAATAAACAGAGCAGGAGCAATCGGGTCACCTTGGCGGAGACCTCTTGAAGACTTGAAAAACCCATGTACTTGGCCGTTGAGGAGCACTGAAAACCAAGAGTTAGTGAGCAATGGTTCAATAAGTGAAATAATACCCAGGCCAAATCCAAATTTTCGCAGAACTTCAAAAATGAATCCCCATTCCATACGGTCATAAGCCTTCGCCATATCAAGCTTGAAGATGACGTTTCTCCCTCTGCAGGGGGTGCCAAGGTGTTGAACCATTTCTTTGGCCAAGGAAATATTCTCAATTATGTAGCGACCTTTAACAAAGGCCCCTTGCTCCGCAGAAATTAGACGAGGAAGAATACACGCCAGACGGTCACTAATAACACGTGAGATGATCTTATATGTGAAGTTACATAAGCTAATAGGCCGGAAGTGAGCACAAGTAGTCGGGATATCAACCTTGGGAATGAGAGCAATCAAAGATGACGTGAAGCTGCGAGGAAGAGGATGACCGCAGAAAAAGGCTTGAACTGCTGCTACCACATCCTTGTCAATGAAATCCCAACACCCCTTGAAAAAATGACCAGTAAAACCATCCGGGTCTGGAGCACTATCTGAGGACATACTAAATACCACAGTTTTAATTTCTTCATAGGAGGGCACCACACAAAGAGAAGCATTGTCCGCAAGAGTAAGAGCCGGTGGAATGGCAGTCAAGACTTCCGGGTGGATGTGATGCGGAGAGGAGGTGAAGGTCGCATTGAAGTGGGAGACCAACAGCTTGGCAATGGCATCATCATTGTTGGCAAGAACTCCATCATCCCCATGTAGCTCAGAAATAGTCCCACGAGTGTGATTGGAAACCGCATAAGCATGGAAAAATTTAGTGTTCCTATCCCCTTCAGTGAGCCATTTGATTCTAGATTTTTGCCGCCAGAAAATTTCTTCCAAAGTTAGTACACGGTCTAGTTCTTCCTTAGCTGCTATTAAGGCGGAGCGGTTAGACTCCGAGGGTTGTGAATCAAAGGTGTCTTGCGCCAATGGAAACACACCTTCAGCAGCCTGCACATTAGCAAAGATGTTATGAAAGGTGTTACAATTCCAATGCCTATAAAACTCCTTCATGTGTTTGAGCTTCAATGCCAAGGAGAGTAAGGGAAATGACGTTGATGGTGCTGCAGCCCATGCTGCTCGAGAGTCACTAAGAAACAGTGAATGGCTCTTCCACATTTGTTGGAAACAAAACCTTGATGGCCTCATAGGAGATTGGCCGGCCAGGGATAGAAGTAGCGGCCGGTGATCACTGCACACTCGAGATAAATGCTTTATAGAAAGGGGGGGCAGGATATAGACCATTCACCATTAAATAGCACCCGGTCCAATCTAGCCCATATGCCATTGGCACGTTGGCCATTATACCAAGTGAATTGTCCACCAATGAAGCCAGCATCTTGAAGCCCAGCTGCAGCCACACAAGCCTGGAAGTCGGACATGGATAAAGAGAATGCATGCTTTCCCCCACGTTTCTCATCAGGCTGGAGAATGCTATTGAAATCCCCTCCAACCATCCACGGCTTGTCACAGGTGGTAGCAAAATCAACTAGGTGGTCCCACAGGACACGACGATCCGATAGCGAGCAGCTAGCATGCACAACAGATAAGAGGGTAGCACATTCCTTTGCAAGAGTTACATATCAGTAACATGCTGATCCGAAGAGTTGACAAAAGAAACATCAATAGGGGCTTTCCAAAGGATCCAAATACGACCCTTCTCTGGCGAGTTGGCTATACAATACTTCATGCAAACCTTGCGACAGTACCTTTCCATCAAGTTGAACGGGAGCTTCGGTTCCAAAATAGCAAGAAGACATAAGTCATATTGGTGCACAAGAGCTTTCAACCTGCAGATCGATTGGGCATTACCCAAACCTCTAATATTCCATAGGATAGCTTTCATTGGAGGTAGATAACACAGGACCACTAGACACATTCCTTCTGTGACTCCCACGGGTAGTGACCCCAGCTGCCGCAGTCGGTATGGACTGAGGCTTTCCCACAAAGGCAGTGTGAGCATCGGTAGGATTAACCCCTAGGGAGGAGGGTTCCATCCCCGGGACAGGGAGGGCCCGGACAAGGAGAGAGGGAAACGAGATGGACTCCCCATCAGAGGAGGAGGGTGATGCAACATGCGCCGGAGGTGACTCAGCCAAGGCAGCAAGGCTCGAAGGCGGTATGGAGGCAGGTGGCTCGGCGGAGGAACAAGCTACCACGGAAACGTTGGTAGTAAATGCTGTAACGAGTGAAGGAGCGTCCATAGAGCCCGAGAGGTCTGCCGAGCCCGCCTCACTAGCTATAGCTGGACCACAAGAACCGGGGACAGGAAGAGATGGGGGCAACCCCACACGAACAGAGGGAGCAGAAGCAAGAGGGACCTCCGGGGGGTTGCTAAGTGGCGCCAGGCAACCGTCAGACAAGGTGGCAGAGACTGGAGGAGGAAGATGATGGGCTGTCACCGAGGGAACGGAACCCTGACTATGGGGGCTGGCCCCCACAGGAGAAACGCCAGAAGCAGGGGAAGGTGCCAATGGCTCGGATAGGCGACCCAAAGCAGGAGAACCTACCAAGGAGGTATCAGCTGCGGATGTACAAGACCCCAAGGGAGAAGGGGCGTGGGCAGGCAGAGGACCACCAGCAGCTTCAGAAGAGGATACCACAGCAACGCAAAAGGGCAGAACCCCATCCACAGGGCACGACGGCGAGGTAGGAGACAGCTGTGGGGGAGGCTCAACCAGCGGAGCAATTGGGAGAGGCTGAGGGGCAGAGTGCGGCCTAGCTTCGTCCAGATCACTTGCACACTGGTCAGAAGAGCCCAAACAGTTTAGAGGACGGACGGAAGGGGCTGGTGACTGCGATGTAGGATGGATAGCAGGGACTGGAACCAGGGAGGGGCCAGCTACCGCAGGACCAGCTGGTGGTTGCGGGCACTTGGCAGTGGGGTGGCCCAGCCGTTTGCATGTGGAACAGAAGAAGGGCAGACGAGGGAAGACAACGTCCTGCCAACGTCCTGTAGCTCCTCCTGTGCCAATCCAAAGCTGGTGGGGAGGCTTCTTGGAGACATCCAGTTGGACACATACACGCGCAGTAGTGGAGCGGGTGTGGCATAACGAGTTTCTGTCAACCTGCAGGGGTTCACCAATACATCCAGCCAACGAGAAGAGCATGGGTTCGTTGAAGAAATTTGCCGGAAGCTTAGGAAATTCCAACCAGACTAGAACAAGAGGAGAATCTTCCTCTGTAGAGAAGTCCATGAACCACTTAAAGAATTGCATGGGCCTTCCTTTCACGAATAGAGTCTCCTTCAGAAGCGCCTGTAGGTAGTCTTCCTTGCAATGGAACCGGATAAGCAGGTGCCTGTTGTCCAAGGCACTGAGAACAAAATCCATGAGAAAGTTGAACCGCTGGGCAAGATGCGCCCTGATCTCTTGGAAAGGAGGTCTCCCTCGTGGTGTCCTGGCAATGATGGCGAGGCCCAAGGGCTCACAGGATTCACGTATCTCAGCAGCAGTGAAGAACACAGCTGGCTCTCCAGAGTCGGTATAGGCGGGAGGATGCCGTAGCAGCTTGGACGGAGGAGGGACCAGCGACCGCATGACCACCTGAGCAAAAGAGGGGCCAGTAGCCATGGAAGGGGAGCCCGGCAGAGCACCCGTACCGGCACCACCAGCAGAAGCTAGGGAGCGGGATCCAGAGGCCCAAGGAGTGGGCTTCGGGGGGGCACCTGACGACGAAGCGGTGACACGGCCAGGACGCGGGAGCACGCCAAGCGCAGAGGTTGGCACATGGGAGGAAGAAGGAGCCACAGCGTTGCCGGAGGTAGGAGCATCCTGCAGTGGCGGGACTGAGGGCGCAAGAGAACCGTCAGCAGACGAGGGCGACGCAGCTGCAAGTTGGTCTTGGGAGAGCAGAGGACCGTCTGAGAGACAAAGTGGGGACGCCGCAGGCACTCCACCACCTGAAGAAGGGTATGAAATGGACGCGCCATCGGCAGGTCGAGGGGGACCGGAGACGGCAAGGGGGGCGTCCAGAGAAGAACTAGATAGAACGGGCAGCGCGATGCAGTCCTCGGAGGGGGAAAGTGAAGGGTTCACGCCACCTCCCGTACAAGCGTGGCACCCGGAAGGAGCTTCCGTAGGCACGGAAGTGACCACCGCAGAGGAGGGAGCACCTCCAGAGGGAACAAGCACCTGGGAGGCGGCAGCAGGGACAGGTCGAGGCCGGAGAGGAGGAGCCCGGCCTCCCCTACCACCGGCCATGCCGGAGGCCACGGGCGGGAACCAGCCGACCAGAATAGGAAAAGGGGGGGAAACGGGAATTAGGAGAGAGAAAGTTGTTTGGACTTAAGTTGATGACTTATTGAATGCTATGTCTGACAGGGATTCTTACCGAGATTGATGACCTGGCTCGTGATCCCAGGAGGACGAGGTATGCAGATGCTGACACGTGGATGAAGCTGCCTCGGATCTGGCGAATTCCTTGGGCGAGAAAACGTGGAAGCCATGCGCCCAGGGGCTGCTGCTGCCGCTGCTATATATATGAGCCTTCTTCCACTGAAGAAGATTGATCGAAAGAAAAGGAGCAAAGTCTATACATCCAGTCTGAGAGCAGTAGAGAGGATTCGATCCAGAGAAGAGAAGAGATAGAGAGAGAGCCTACGAAAGAAGAAGAAAAGAAAGAGAAGAAGAGCAGAAGGAGAAGAAGAGTAAGAGAGAGTTAGAGAGCTCGTGAGGGTTAAGAGAAAAAGAAAGTGAGAGAGAAGAGAAGAGGAAGAAGAAGCTTCATCTGAAGACTAGTTCCTACTGGACCGTGGATCATATCCAGGCCAGTCAGCTCCGTTGAGAGCCACATATGTGTTTTCATCTTTTACAGCCTTTGATTGCTGTGTTATTTTCGTTTATTGTTTTCCTTTGTTTTCTGATTATCTTTGTACTTCCGATCCTCTGGACTGAGGTCGGGTCCCTCCTGGTCTGGAGGAAGAGAGGTCTGCGACCTCTAGTTTCCAAGGGGCTGGGAGTCACTTGGGTGTCCCTCCGGTTGGGAGGAAGAGGGGAGGCTGTTCCCCTGGTCAAGCTGTGTGGCAGCAATTATCGCAGACTGAGTCTGCTTGGTTCTAGCGTTTGCTAGTGAAGCCTCACTCCGGTTGGGAGTGAGGGGTGGATGTAGGTCTAGAGGACCGAACCACCTAAAAATCTATTGAGCAGTGGTTTGATTGCTTGTTTTGCTTCCGCTAGATGCTTGGATAGGCGCGCTCCAAGTGTTTGTATTTGAGTTGAATAGAATTGGTTCTATTCTTTGTCTTTCTCTAGCATCCAAGTTTTTATTCGGCCATTATACATAGAAGGATACATTCACCCCCCCCTCTGTATCCGGGCCTAGCACCCTAACAGTTGGTATCAGAGCGGGTGTCTGCATACAAGGTCCAGCGACCTGCAGATCGATCTTGCAGTCTTAGGTGCTAATTTATTTTAGTGCATCAATATTCTTGTTGCATTGAATCTATCGGCTATCTGTTTCAATGGCTTGTCCACCCGTGTTTAGTGGTTCTGATTTCACATAGTGGCACAGTGCTTTACGTAGTTATGTTAAATTTGTTGATCCAGACCTGTGGAAAGTGATTTCACATGGTCCTCATGATTTACCAAAGAAATGGTCCAAATGGACTGACAGTCACGAATCAATGTATGAGGAGAATCAGACAGCTATAAATCTGATGAAAGCAGCCACTGACAAAGCCTTTCACTCATGTTTCCTTGATTGCAGATCTGCAAGGGATATGTTAGAGATGATGAAGAGAGCCGAGAAAGAAAATCAAACAAGCTGCATGATGGCCAATAGAAGAAATCAAAGTGGCAGCGATCAAGGCAGCAATCAAACTGAAGAAGATGATGATGATGAGGTAAATCTCTTCGAGAATTTTTCTCTAGAAGATTGGGAGAATGCATATGCTGAATTATTTGAATCTCATGAACTGTTAAGAAAACAGTATAAAAAATTGAAGAAGGGTACTAGTTTAGATAGTTCAAGCTCTCCTTGTAGAAATTGTGTTGAATTGAAAAATATTCATGATGCATGTATGTCTGATTTTCAAATATTGAAGAAACAAGTCTCATTATTGAAAATCAAAAATCAAGATCATATAAATGTGATATCTGAACTCAAAGAAAAATTCAACTCAGATAATGATAATCAGACTCTTGTTGACTATCATGACCAGTATGAAAAATTGCTGAAAAACTTTAAAAGTGTGAACTCAGATTTAAACAAGCTGAAATCTGAAAATGATTCTCTGAGAATATCTACTAATAAAAATGATAAAAAATTTGAGAAACTTGAGCAGGAGAAAAACTTGCTTGCTGAAAAACTTGAAGCCATCAAATCTGTGAATGTGGAATTACAGAAAAACATTGAAAAGAAGGAAAAAGATTTGAAGGAATTCAAGGCTGGAAGAAAACTTGAAACTAATTCAGAAGATCAGCTTCTAATAAATGAATTGGTTCAGGATGACAAACTTAAGCAAGAAAATGAGAAATTGAAAATGTTGAACTCCACTATGTCTGAGAGACTTCTTGCTTTAGAAAGAGGTAAAAGTGTTTGCTTTGAAGATTCTGATAAACTGAGCAATCTGGAAAATGAAATTGAGAAATATAAAACTGCCAACAAAGTTTTGAATGAAGCTATGAATTGCAGTGAGCAAGAAATTGCCAATTATGAGTTACAAATCACCTCTTTAGAAAATGAAATCCAAGACTTAATGAATTCTCTGTCAAAGTTTGTAAGTGGATAAGAAAATCTGGACATGTTGTTAGGAGTTAAGGTCAATACTCAAAGGGAAGGGTTAGGCTACAACAATGTCAATAAAAAGGCTTTTGAAAACAAGCTGACGACATCCTTTATCAAAGCATCAGATGTAGCCACCACCTCAGAAAATAAACAACCAAATGTTCAAAAAAATCAGAAACTAACTGAAAAGTTGAAAAAGGTTGATGGATCCAAGCTGAAAACTATTTTCATTAAATCCTCTGAATAGGAAAAGCTTTCTACTTCATCCCCAATTCAGTACAAGGCTAAGAAAATAGGAAAAGAGGATAAAAATCAGAAAAGGACTGTAAATCAGAAAATAAATGAAAAGGGTTCATCAGTGTTTGCTGATCACAGTCCTCACACAGACTCACATGCATCTAAAAAGAAGATTATCTATCATTACTGTCATAAAGCTGGTCATCTGATGCATGAGTGTAAGTTGATGGAGAAGGATGATAAGAATGCTAGGAGATATCATGATAAAAATCTTTCATCTGAGAAAAGGAGAATTGAGTGCTTTCATTGTGGTAAACTAGGACACAAAATTTCACAATGCTGATTTGTTAGTGATAAGAATAAATTTCATGCAAACGACCATGCTCTTAACAAGAACAAGTCTGTTCCAATAAACCAGCATATGACATGCTTTAATTGTAAAAAATTGGGTCATAAGAGATTTGAATGCTGGCTGAATGCTGGTAAGAAAAGTTCTAATTCATGCTTTCACTATGGCAAGATGGGCCACATTGCAGCCCACTATTGGCATGCTCAGGGTAGATAATTCAATTCTAAAACTGTTAAACTCCCTGCAAATGGAAATATTTTTGGAAGTAATATTTTTAGAGGCAAGCACAATGAGTGCTTCAAATGTGGGAAGTATGACCATACAGTCAAGGACTGTTGGCATATTCAAGGAAGAAATATGAATCTCAAACATGCTAAATTCCCTGTAAGATAATTTGCAAAACTTTCATGTTATAACTGTGGGAAGCCAGGTCACAGGGCTGCAACCTGTTGGCTGGCAGGATATCAAAACCAAACTGGTTTTGGCAAACAGAATTTTTATTCTGTTAACAAGAAATCTCATGCTTATGCACATAGAATTCATGCGAACAAGAATGTGCATAAATCTGATCTGAAAACTGCTCCTAGAAATGTGCTGAGAAAACCTGCTAGGAGTAATACTGTTTTGTCAGGACCCAAGACTTCTTGGGCACCTGTTTGTGCAAAATAACATTGCTATGCAGGTGTGCCTTGGGACTGGAATAAAAAGAGGTAATGATCCAAGGCACTCAAGAAGAAAACCCCATACTGAACTTTTCAGGTAAACTTCCTGCTCCTCTTGCTTTTAGTTTTAATGCATAGCAAGTTAAATCTATTTTTACATTTTCATTCATCATCTGCCATGTGCATTATTTTCTGATCATGCATTTGCTGAGAGCTCTGTGCAAATAACAGATTAAAAAGGGTTGTCTGTATCTGATGCATACATAGGCTAATTGCAATTGCTTGATAATTGTGTTATGCATAAACTCTGAAAATAAATTGCATTTCGAATTTTCTAAAAAATCTGAACTGCTTATGAGTGTGACTTGAAACTTGTGTGTTGCAATAGCTCACTGAAATTCTGAATTGCATATAAGACTGCATGGTGAATAAATTTGCATGACCTCAATGGTATATAAATGGTAAGGTACCAAAAGGCAGGGAGGTCTGTCTGGAGGTTCTTACTATGTGTGAGGTGATCTATTAGACCAAGTGCTCCGCCTAGTACCATGGGTCATTTTGCTAGATAAGACAGTCTGAATGTGCATGAATCATTTGGTATCATATGTTCAGTTTTCAGTGCAAACATTGCATATTTTCAGGGGGAGTTAGTTGCATATCCTTACATAGCATTCAATGTGAGTCTTTGCATTCCCCTGCATACATATAGTGCATTGCATCTCCTTATATTGAACATGCCAAAAAGAGAGTTTGAATGCATATTGTGAGGGGGAGTCAATGCATTGCATATAGGTTGTCAAATGCATACATATGTCAGAACTCATTGCATATCCTTTCTTACTGATTTTGTTGACAACCCTTAATCATATTCTGAAAACTTTGAGCTTCACAATCTCTCTTAACAATTGGTATTCCTCCTATCAATTGCTATGATTTGGGTTCAGAATTCCATCAGTCCTTCATGAAGATTTCAATGGGCTATCTCGATCATAAATCTGAAAATTTTGAACTAGAAATCTTCTATTATACAGTTTTATGAATGTCTGAAATAACTCATGTGGTTTAAGTATAATGTTCATGGAGTTTGACTTTAAAATCTCTTAAAAATATCTGAAGCATGTTTAATAAACCTTAACCATTTGTTTCATGCTATGTCTTGTGAAAAATTTATGAAATCTGCACTTTTGAATACATGACTTTAATTGGTTAAGTACATGAAACTATTATTGATTTGAGGCAAATGAATGTCTTTGAAATGTTTAAAGGGTTATATCTGTCAGAGCAATGACATTGGTCACTGAGAAAAACAAGTCCAAAGGACTGTGTCATGAGGTGCCTTAGTTAACTCTGCATAAAATTCATTGAAAATCAGACAGAGCAATGGCATGCACACTGAGAAATACAACTCACTCATTAAAAAAATGATTTGTAGTGTGTCATGATGTGTAAATGCTAACTCTGTTCACATAAAGCATGACAGTTAGTCACACTAAGGGCTTAGGGATAGTGACCTCTAATCAAGGTATATCCTCTAGTTACAATGTGTGCACTGAAGTAGAGTGCTCGTAAAATTTGTAGCAAGAAAATTGTTGAACAAATCGAAATATCTGAATATTGATGCTAAAATCAAATTGCTACAACCCTAGACAAAATCATATGACTTCATAATTGCTTGATTTCAATACTGATGCATGTAATTCCGAAAGAAGTCAATAAATTTGATTGTGTAAGAGAAAGGGAGTTTTATCAAGATAAATATGAGGGCTTGGTTCATTTTTATTAAACCATGGGTTTAGATATCAATACAGAATTTTACTGATAAACTCTACATACATCATGTTTAAACCATGTTGTTCAATAAAGCTCATTCATAAGCCCTTATAATGGAAGACTTTGAAAACTTATGTTTTGGATTTATGAGATTGATATCTCTCTGAAAATCTGACTGCATTTCTTGTAATTGGAGCTTCTTTGAAAAATCTGCTACTTGAAACTTTTCTGCTCAATATCATTGATTCATTGACCTGAACCTCTCCTTGTTATCCATCTCATAAGATTCCACTTATTGAGGGGGAGCTCCCATGTCATATGCATCATGCTGCATAGAAACTCTTAAAGGGGGAGCATTGTGTTCTTGCATTCATATTTCTAGGGGGAGCTCTTGCATTTTGGTATCTCTTTCTGCATCTGCATTCATATTGATTATATCAAAGGGGGAGATTTTTGCCAAAGGGGTAGAATTTTATTCAATCATTGCATGTTGGTTTGCTTTCATTTCTCAAATTATTTTCTTTTTGATGAAGTCAAAGGGGGAGAATAGTTTGAGTCATCAGAATGACTTTCATAAGAATGTATTACATCATCAGAATGACTCACTGTGTATTGTTGCCATCATCAAAAAGGGGGAGATTATTGTGCCCCTAGCCCCTGTGGCTTGTGGTTTTGATGATTGACTTTAGGCGTTTGTGGTGATTGGTTTTAATGTGAGTTAATCACTGTGAGTCACCATGTTTTTATTCAGTCATTCTATATTCAGTCATTCTCATATTCAGTCTGTCTTTCAAATGTTCATTCAGTATTTCATATGTTCAGTCAGTTTATCTGCTTACACTGTGAGTCATTGCATTTGAAGTTCAGACTGTTTATCTGCTGCATAAAGCATTCATAACCAGTTATAGAGTCTGCACATTTGCATCAGGCAGCAAGTGTGTACAACGCCCTGTGTAGGCACGACAAGTCCATACACTGGTTGCACATTGCACAGCTGCAGGCACTTCTAAGTCTACCCATCGTGTAGCTTGCTGGCATAGTCTGTATCTGTCTACATGTGTCACCAAGTCCACACATTGCATCATGTGTTTCTTCATGAAGTCTATACAATGGCATGCTACATCTCTTGAAGTATGTACATCCTCTTCAAGCATCTCAAAGTCTTTACATCGCTTGGAGTTCTTTCAAGTGTATACATTTCTGAGCGTCTCACTGACTGTCTCATGCAAGTCTATACATCCTGCACCGTCTCATGCAGCATCTCAAGCCAAGTCCATACATAGTTCATCAGCACTTAGAAGTCTATACATCGGTCTGTCTTGTTCAGCGTCTTAGTGCATTTAAAGTCTGTACAGCGTCCGTCTCAGCTAGCGTCTCATGCTGCATCTTAGGCAAGTCTATACATCGCCTTCAGACTTTCAAGTCTATACATTCCATGATCTTCCAAGTATGTACATCCACAGTGTGACTTCAAAGTCTGAACATTGTCTCACTCCGTCAAAGTCCATACATTTGTCTTCTCTTCAAAGTCAGTACATTGGCGTTGGGCATCAAAGTATATACATCGCCTTCTGCAAGCTTTATTGCAAGTCTGTACATCGGTTTGATATCAACAAGTCTGTACATTGGGTTCAACTCTCCAAGTCTATACAGCCACATTCAATAGGTAAAGTCTATACATTCTTCAGCTGGAACTGTGCAAGTCTGTACATCGTTACTTGCCAAAGTTTGTACATTGGCATCTGTTCCTACGTTGCACTTCCAAGTCTGCACATTGGGTTCTTTACCTACGTTCATCTTTGAAGTCTGAACATTGGAAGTTTTACCTATGTTGCACTTCAAAGTCTATACACTCGTTGTCTTCCATTGTTTCAAGTCTGTACAGCCTTTCCATTGGAAAGTCTATACATTGGTCGCTGAATGATCTTCAAGTCTATACAGACCTTGACTCGCTCAAGTCTGTACATCGGCCTGCTATCTTTGACAAAGTCTTCACATCGCGAAGTCTATACACTCAACTCCTTCACACTTCAACAAAGTCTGTACAGCGGCTGTCTTCACATAGGAAGTATGTACAGCCGTTCACCTCGTGAAGTCTAGACATTTGATGTGCATGGTCTTGAAGCATTTAGGAAGTCTGTACTTTGGTCTGCTTTGCATTGCATGAAGTATGTACATTGCACTGTAGCTACATTGTTTCAACTGAAGTCTGCACATCAGCCTACATGATTTCAAAGTATGTACATTGCACAGCATGCATCAACTCCAAGTAGGTATATCGTCTATTCATGAAGTATATACATTGCTACAGTAACGCAAGTTTATACATAGTCCATCTCATGCATTGTCTTAGGCCAAGTCTATACAGTGATTGTCTCATTCAGCGTCTCATATGCACATTTGAGTCAAAGTCTGTACAGCCCAAGTCTGTACACTGAGGACGCTTGTTAGCCTTCAAGGTCTATACATTGTCTACAGTGCATCCAGCAAGTCTATTCATTGGAATGTCTTGTTCAGCGTCTCATGGCAAAGTCTGCACATTCTATTGTTCAACGTCTGCATGCATTACATGAAGTTTGTACACTGCATCATCTCAACTTGCGTCTCACTGAGCATCCATTCACAGTAAAGTCTATACATACTTCATCGTCTTAGGGTACGTCTCATGCTTTTGCCAAAGTCTATACAGTCTGTTGCAGTGTTACACTATATGCTTCACTCTAAGTCTACACACTCATGAGTGTCTCATCAAGTCCATACACTGGCCTTGAGCTGAGCAAGTCCATACATTGGCTGTTGTCCTTCAGAGTCTGTACATCGCAGTGAGTTGAAGGTTGCCTAAGTCTGTACAGCCGTTGGCTTCTTATGTGAAGTCCATACATTGAGTAAAGTATATACAGCCATTGCTTGCGTCGCCTTACACGACCAAGTCTGTACAGAGTTTGCATTACATCTCATGAAGTCTACACATTGGAAAAGCTAGTGCTTGCATTGTTCATCACATGTCTTGTTCACTACGTCGACGCTGCACGGTGGAAGCGTTGACGCCTTGGGCTGATGTCCAAAGGTGTCTTGATCAACATCAAGTCTGTACAGCATGAAGTCTGTACATTGGCTTTTATCTTGAACAGAAGGCCTTAATCTACACACTCTTCTGTTATAATAATGCATCCTTCAGCAAGTATATACACTGAGAATGCATGAAGACTTCTAAGTCTATACACTCCCTCACTCTGTACACACTTGCTACATTGATTTCTGAAGTCTATACAATGCTTTGCATTCACAGAGTCTGTACAGGGTGTTTGGACTTAAGCTGATGACTTATTCAATGCTATGTCTGACAGGGATTCTTACCGAGATTGATGACCTGGCTCGTGATCCCAGGAGGATGAGGTATGCAGATGCTGACACGTGGATGAAGCTGCCTCGGATCTGGCGAATTCCTTGGGCGGGAAAACGTGGAAGCCATGCGCCCAGGGGCTGCTGCTGCTGCTGCTGCTGCTGCTATATATATGAGCCTTCTTCCACTGAAGAAGACTGATCGAAAGAAAAGGAGCAAAGTCTATACATCCAGTCTGAGAGCAGTAGAGAGGATTTGATCCAGAGAAGAGAAGAGATAGAGAGAGAGCCTGCGAAAGAAGAAGAAAAGAAAGAGAAGAAGAGCAGAAGGAGAAGAAGAGTAAGAGAGAGTTAGAGAGCTCGTGAGGGTTAAGAGAAAAAGAAAGTGAGAGAGAAGAGAAGAGGAAGAAGAAGCTTCATCTGAAGACTAGTTCCTACTAGACCGTGGATCATATCCAGGCCAGTCAGCTCCGTTGAGAGCCACATCTGTGTTTTCATCTTTTACAGCCTTCTGATTGCTGTGTTATTTTCGTTTATTATTTTCCTTTGTTTTCTGATTATCTTTGTACTTCTGATCCTCTGGACTGAGGTCGGGTCCTTCCTGGTCTGGAGGAAGAGAGGTCTGCGACCTCTAGTTTCCAAGGGGCTGGGAGTCACTTGGGTGTCCCTCCGGTTGGGAGGAAGAGGGGAGGCTGTTCCCCTGGTCAAGCTGTGTGGCAGCAATTGTCGCAGACTGAGTCTGCTTGGTTCTAGCGTTTGCTAGTGAAGCCTCACTCCGGTTGGGAGTGGGGGGTGGATGTAGGTCTGGAGGACCGAACCACCTAAAAATCTATTGAGCAGTGGTTTGATTGCTTGTTTTGCTTCCGCTAGATGCTTGGATAGGCGCGCTCCAAGTGTTTGTATTTGAGTTGAATCGAATTTGTTCTATTCTTTGTCTTTCTCTAGCATCCAAGTTTTTATTTGGCCATTATACATAGAAGGATACATTCACCCCCCCTCTGTATCCGGGCCTAGCACCCTAACAAATCAATGGGGTTAACCCCCCCACTATCTGTCACCCCACTGGCCTATGGAGTTCTGCCACTGCATGTTCTCCCATGGCCTCTTCAGGGGGATATTAACAAATACCACAATGAGTGGACACCGCCCCGTCGGATTACGATCCTTTTGGATCCCGAGTTACGCCCATCTCTATTACGGATTCCGTCTCGGCTCTCCGTGGACGGTTTCCTATATACCCCATCAACCCTCCGTGTATAGGGGAGATGCTGCCGGATTTCTGCCAGACATAAATATTAACTGTCAAACTGCTAATAAAATAAAATGAAAATAAAATAAAAAAATAATAACATAAACGAATAAAACAAATTATAATAATAAAAAGATAAAAATGATAAAAATGAATAAACAATCAAATAGAATGAAATAAATAAATAAATAAACATATAATAATAAAAATTAAAATGATGCTAATCGGCGGGGGGGGGGGGCTCTCGACGCCAATGCTTCTCGGCACTAAAACCGCGCCGGGATGAAAGCATGCCGAGATGAAAGCCACGGCAAAACAAACCCCTCTCGGCGCCATTGCTTCTCGGCACCAAAACCGCGCCGGGATGAAGGCATGCCGAGATGAAAGCTACGCCGAGATGTAAACTAAAGCAAAACAAACCCCTCTTGGCGCCATTGCTTCTCGGCACCAAAATCGCGCCGAGATGAAGGCATGCCGAGATGAAAGCCATGCCGAGATGCAAACTAAAGCAAAACAAACCCCTCCCAGCACGACCCTCTCGGCACCATCCACTGATCATTATAAAACAAACAATAAGAACAAGTGAGCCTTTCATTCAAGAGAAATGGACAAATAATAATAAAAAGGTGATTGAGATAAAAAAATATACAAAAAAATATAAATAGTGGCCAAATAAATGGTTAGAAAAATATAATAATAGAATAAAAATGATAAATGAATGAAAAAAATGTAATAAACAAGAGTGCTAAACAAATAATAATCAAACAAAAGGCAATGATGCAAATAACATACATACACACAATAAAAATAATTATAAATAATAATAAATAACATGTGATAATAAAATACAAAGAACCAAAAAGGGTACGAAGTAATAATGGTGAAAAACAAACGCACACTCATGCTTCCAAATAACAATGATAATAAGGGAATAAATAAATAAACGAAAAATATTGATAATGGCCGTGTCTGCTCCGGTACCTTCACCTTCCCTAACCTCCGGGTATGAGATATTAATGCCGCTCCGACGGATCGTGCTTGGTTCTCGGGACTCACTCCCATTTTAGCCAAAGTATGATCTTGTCATGGGCCGATAGCTCATTGAATTTGATCTGTTCCGATCGGGTTTCAACCGCGCCCCCTTGGTTCTTGAACAACAAATTTGCCGTACCCCGGCATACATTGCCCCAATAATATGTGCTTGCCCGAATACGGTCACACTCGACTCAGCTCATGGGTCTATGTGTGTGCACCGTAGTGATATGCACAGCTTCAAAATAAAAAGGCCTCGATGCCCCTCGGAGCAAGATGGCGCTGTCGAAATCTCTCTCGAAGTTGTAAATAAATGACCAAACAAATAATAAATGATAATATTGAATATTGTTATCTTGCATGCTTGCATGATCCGATTCTTTGGTATATTAAATGGTGATTTGCGGAAAGTCGGGTTACGCCCGACCGAAAGCTATCACTATGTGTGATGATGATCCTCGGACCTAGGTTCTCTGCCTCGTACCGAGAGTTGATTTAATAAATAAGTACTACCATATTGTGGGCATGCATACAATTGCATCTTTAATCATATGGGCCCCACAGTCTTTATTTTTGCGATTAATCAAGGGTTGCCCCTTTTTCGGAGGGGCGTAATTAACGTCGTAGCCTTTATGGTACGACGGGTTTTGGGTCCCGACACGATCACCCATAATTGTCTGATCAGTCAGATGAGCGCATAATAAATTGTCACGACAGTGACTGGCATGCCTAATTAATAAACCAAATAAACAAGTAAAACAAACAAAAAAAAACCAAATAAAATAATCTAAATAAAAAAAAAATCCATCCCCACAAGCTGGCACTCCTTTCCTTCTTTCCTTTATAAGGGTGGGGGTAGCTCAGTCAGGGCGGAGTGCCACTGGACCAAGGGTGGGGGTAGATCGGTCAGGGCGGAGTGCCATTGGACCAAGGGTGGAGGTAGCTCGGTCTGGGTGGAGTGCCACTAGACCAAGGGTGAAGGTAGCTGTGTCAGGGCGGAGTGCCACTGGACCAAGGGTGGAGGTAGCTCGGTCAGGGCGGAGTGCCACTGGACCAAGGGTGGAGGTTGCTCGGTCAGAGCGCCACTGGACCAAGGGTGGAGGTAGCTCGGTCAGGGCAGAGTGCCACTGGACCAAGGGTGGAGGTAGCTCGGTCAGGGCGGAGCGCCACTAGACCAAGTTTGAGGTAAATCATTCGGGAAACGCTGGTTGAACCGTGTGATACAGCCTTAGGTGCTTCTCATTAAAGAGAGAGAATTGGATGACTCCTTTGTGATCCGCAAGGACATACGGTCCGACATACGGTCTAGTGGCGCTCCGCCCTGACCGAGCTACCTCCACCCTTGGTCCAGTGGCACTCCGCCCTGACCGAGCTACCTCCACCCTTGGTCCAGTGGCACTCTGACCGAGCTACCTCCACCCTTAGTCCAGTGGCACTCCGCCCTGACTGAGCTACCTCCACCCTTGGTCCAGTGGCACTCTGCCCTGACACAGCTACCTTCACCCTTGGTCTAGTGGCACTCCACCCAGACCGAGCTACCTCCACCCTTGGTCCAGTGGCACTCCGCCCTGACCGACCTACCCCCACCCTTGGTCCAGTGGCACTCCGCCCTGAATATGCTCGGTGGACGACATACGGTCCGACCCAATTTTCAACCAACTTCCCCTTGGGGTTGGAGGCCATCACCTCTCTTCTTTTAACCATCACCAGGTCACCCCTTTTGAACTCCCATCCTTTGACCCGCTTATCAAAAGCACGGGCCATGCGGGCTTGATAGAGTTGAATATTCTGTTGCTCCCGGAGACACTTTCCTTCAAGCTCGACGAGCTCTTCTAGTCTTCTTTCTACGTTAGCCTGCTCGTTGCCCACCAATCCATGCTGGATGGCGACCCGTAATGAGGGGACCTCCAGCTCAATTGGCACCACAGCCTCTGACCCAAACACGAGGGAGTAGGGTGAGCAGCCGGTAGGAGTCTTGTAGACCGTACGGTAAGCCCACAGTGCATTCTTTCTTCCCAATCTCTTCTGTTAGCTTTGACAATTTTTGCCAGCAGAGTGCACAGCGTCTTCTTAAAGGCCTCTGCAAGTCCATTGGCCTGAGGGTAGTAGGGAGATTATGTTCTCCAATCAATCTTGTATTTGTCAGCTAGCTGATAAACCTTCTGATTTTTGAAGTGGCTGCCGTTGTCAGAGATGATTCGGCTGGGGATCCCGAACCGAAATATTACATTCTGCCAGATGAATCTCGCAACTAATTCTCCCGTGACTTCTTTTAGTGCTACTGCCTCTGCCCATCTGGAGAAGTAATCTGTAGCTGCTAAGATGTATTTGGACCCTGATGAAGATGCTGGTAGTTGCCCTACCACGTCCGTGCCCCACTAGGCAAACGGCCAGCTTGGTAAGGTAGGATGTAGAGGCACTGGAGGTCTTCTTGACACATTGGCGTGCTCTTGACATTTTTGACAAGCCTTGGCAAACTTGCAGCAATCATCTGAGTGTTTTCTGTTGCATCATCTCTATATTCTCAACCTCATAATCACGATGAGAGCCTGAGACAGTCCATCTCATGGCTTCTCATTCGTGAGGTAAAGATGGATATGTTCGAATCAAAGCTCATGGAATTCAATCGATGATCTGGCTCCCAGTGAGGATTTAGAGTGACAGTCCTCTTCTCCTCTGAGTGATTTCTTCTCTTTCCGGCCATCTCAAAACCCCTGAATAAAAATCCCTCGAAGCCTTAGGCGAAGCACCTAAAAATCCTGGATAGAACCCCTTAAAATCCCCAAATAAAGCCTATAAAACCCTCAGCTCAAAACCCCTCCAAAACCCTCAGAAACATTCTATCGGCCTCCCGGCACGATCCTCCCGGCGCGACCCCCCCCCCCATGTCTTGGTCCGTGCCAAATAAGAAACTATCATTGTGGGGTTGGCGTGGTGGATCGAACCACTTATCCCCTCCCTGAGGGGGTGAGCGCTCTCCTATGCAGACACCTTGGTCTATTTAAAAATAAATGGATGAAGGGTAGTGGCTTTGCACTACACTGCACTATCAGCATCATCCGAGCTGTCCGTTAAAAAAAAAGAAGCATGAATGCAAACAAAGGGGGGCAAAGGAACTTATATGGTCAGTAAGGCCTCCCCATCCTCCCCATGGGCAGAAGACTCCTTAGTAGTATTGCATGGTGAATGCCCAGGAATAATGAAATGACTACATCATCTGTGGAGATGGGAGGACCCTGCAACTGCAGCTTCTAAGAATAAGCGTCAAGAGGAGGACACTTGGCGTAAGCGTCTGAGGCCCGAACCTAAGCTATTTGGAGCATCTCCTAAAGAAATCAATCACAAAAGAAGATAGCTATTGATCTGATGTATAGCTGTCACTAAATACACCCAGGGGGATCATGTTAATCAATAGTCCCACCGACGCTAAAGAACCTTCATTGGCCACTGGGACTCCCATTTCAAATATGGGTCCAAACCCTATTGGGGAACAACAAGAACAAGTCCTGCCAAGTTGTCTGCAATCTCGGCTCCTTTCTCCTCATCAAGCCAACAAATAAGAGCCTTTCGGCTTTTAGTGGCCTATCTCAGCACCCTTGGTCCCACCAGAATTCATGGTGCCTTACCGCCCTCCTATCCTACGGGGATACTCCCCACTCGCCTCACCGGTACTAACCCTCCACCCTTGATCTGAGACCTATGCTCCGAGCCAATGCACTCTCATGGCCTTTCGGCATTCAGCCACGACAATGCCATATTTGTCCCATGGGACTCTCCTATCACTGCCAGTTTGGATTCCTTGCCCAATGTCGGCCCAATAAAATCTCCTTTTCCTTGGCATAAGGCACTCTGCCCTTGTCGAGCTCAAAATTTGCCCATCAGTCCCGCCGAGCATTGTCCGTAAAGCTTTCCCTTGGCCAGGGGCACTCTGCCTCAGCCGAACTCAAAAATTATCTTTTCTCCCATTGGGCCGAGTCCACAAGATATTTTCCTTGGCCTGAGGTGCCCCGCCTCAGCCGAACTCGAAAATAATCTTTGTCCCACTGGGCAAGATTCATAAAACCTTTTTCCTTGGCCTAAGGCACTCCGCCCTCGCCAAGCCCCAAAACTACCCTTCATCCCACTGGGCAAGATTCATAAAACCCTTTTCCCTGGTCAGAGACACTCCACCCTCGCCAGGCCCACCGGGCTCTTGGACATCAATCCCCAGCCCCACCAGCAAAATAAATAGTCAACTTCTTCAATAGTCCCACCAGACAAAAATATCTCGCACCATAGATGAGTCTGCATCGGGAAGCCCCAAAATAAAAAAAAGAGGAAAAAAAACGTAACAACAACAAAAAAAAGAAAGAAACAAAAAAATGAAGAAAAGAAAATGACAATCTAAAATAAGCATAATGAATCAATAAACACGATAAACTCAACGAACTCAACAAAATCAATAAATCCTATAAATCTAATGAGCTCAATAAACTTAACGAACTCAATAAATCAATAAACCCAACAAATTCAATAAACTCAATAAATCAATAAACTCAGTAAATCAATAAACTTAACAAACCCGATAAACCCAATAAAATTAAACAAATCAATAAACCCAATGGAATCGATAAAATCCAAGAGACCTAATAAACCCAACAGGTCAATCGACTCATCAAATCAATAAACTCAATCAATCCAAACTAATAAACCAATAAAAGACCTCTTCACTTTGCTTTAGACCTTCTGTCTGGGCAAAGTTTGTTGATCCCGACATCTCCACGGGTCAACGTCCATATTTTATCTTGGCTTACACCTCATGTCTTCGCCAAGTTGGTCAGCTTCGACATGACGTTGGGTTGACATCTTCATCAATGCATTCTACCCTTGTTTCAGATCTGCCGTCTGAGCGAGGTTGGTTGACTTTGACACTTCGTCAGGGTTGACATTGATATCTAGCCCTCGGGTCTGGGCCTCTCATATGTCTGCATTCTAGTCAATTCTCGCCCTAAATCTTCTACCGGGGCAGGGCCCGTTGACTTCGACGTTTTGTCGGGTCGACACCTATCCTATATTCAGCCCTTAGCTCAGGCCTCATGCCTTTGCCAAGCTCGTTGAGTTCAGCATGACGTCGAGTCAACACCTATCCTATATTCTACTCTTGGCTTAGACCTCACGCCTTTGCCAAGCCCGTTGGCTTCGACAGGATGTCGAGTCAACACCTATGCTACATTCTGCCCTTGATTTAGGCCTGACGCCTTTGCCAAGTTCGTTGGCCTTGATAGGACGTTAAGTCAACACCTATCCTATATGCTTCCCTTGGCTTGGGCCTAACGCCTCTGACGAGTTCGTTGACTTCGACATGACGTCGAGTCAACACCTATCCTACATTATGCCCTTGGCTTAGGCCTCACGCCTCTGCCGAGTTCGTTGGCTTCGACATGACGTCGAGTCAACACTTATCTTATATTCTGCCCTTGGCTTAGGCCACACGCCTCTGCCAAGTTCGTTGGCTTCGACAAGACATCGAGTCAACACTTATCCTATATTCTGCCCTTGGCTAAGGGCTCATGCCTCTGCCAAGTTCACTGGCCTCGACATGACGTCGGGTCAACATTTATATCCCATATCCCTTCCTTGGCCTAGACCCCATGTCGTCGCCAAGTTGGTTGACCTTGATAGTCTATCAAGTCAACAACCATTTTCTACCCTGGCCCAGACCCCGTGTCTCTCCCAGGCCGGTCGTTTTCGACATGACTTTGAGACGACAACGGTGTTTTATCTCTGCCCTTGTCTTGGACATACCGTCTAAGCAAGGTTTGTTGACTCCGACATCCTGTTGGGTCAACGTCCATATTTCACATTTGGTTCGGACCTTCCATCCGACCATACAACAAAAAGACCCTTATACCTCTCCCTCGGACCTTTCATCTAGCCACTCAAAAAAAAACCCTTTTACATTTGGTTTGGACCTTCCATCCGACCATATAACAAAAAGACCCTTCTATCTCTGGCTCGGACCTTTCGTCCAGTCAGTCAACAAAAAGACCCTTCTACCTCTAGCTCGGACCTTTCGTCCAGTCAGTCAACAAAAAGACCCTTCTACCTCTGGTTCAGACCTTCCGTCCGACCATACAACAAAAAGACCCTTCTACCGCTGGCTCGGACCTTTCGTCCATTCAGTCAACCAAAAGACCCTTCCACCGCTGGCTCGGACCTTTCGTCCAGTCAGTCAACAAAAAGACCCTTTTTACCTCTGATGTGGACTTTTCATCCAGTCAGTCAACAAAAAGACCCTTTCACCTTTGGTCCGAACATTCCGTCTGACCTTACAACAAAAAAAAACCCATTTTACCTCAGGCTCGGACCTTTTGTCCAGACAGACAACAAAAAGACCCCTTCCCCTTAGGCTTGGGCCTTCCACCTAGCTAGGAAACAAAAGATCCTTTCTACTTGTGACTCTACCCTTTCATCTAGTTGAGAACAAAAGACTCCTTCTATCTACGGCATCATGTCTTTCCGCCTAAGCCGGTAAATATTCTGCCTTGGCATCAGAGCCTTCCGCCTAAGCCGAGTTGTACGGCATCATGACTTTATGTCTAAGCCGTTAAATATTCTTGTCTGGCATCATGGCTTTCTACCTAAGCCGGTAAATATTCTACCTTGGTGTCATGGACTTCTGCCTAAGCCAAGTTGTACGGCGTCATGACTTTATGTCTAAGCCGTTAAATATTCTTGTCTGGCATCATGGCTTTCCGCCTAAGCTGGTAAATATTCTTCCTTGGTATCATGGCATTCCGCCTAAGCCAAGTTGTACGGCATCATGACTTTATGTCTAAGCTGTTAAATATTCTTGTCTGGCATCATGGCTTTCTGTCTAAGGCGAAAAATAAACTGCCTTGGCGTCATGGCATTCCGCCTAAGCCAAGTTGTACGGCGTCGTGACTTCATGTCTAAGCCGTTAAATATTCTTGTCTGGCATCAAGGCTTTCTGCCTACGCCGGTAAATATTCTGCCTTGTCGTCATGGCCTTCCGCCTAAGTCAAGTTGTACGGCGTCATGACTTCATGTCTAAGCCGTTAAATATTCTTGTCTGGCATCATGGCCTTCCGCCTAAGCCAAGTTGTATGGCGTTATGACTTCATGTCTAAGCCGTTAAATACTCTCATCCGCCGTCATGGTTTCTGCCTAAGCCGGTAAATATTCTGCCTTGACGTCATGGCCTTCCGCCTAAGCCAAGTTGTACGGCGTCATGACTTCATGTCTAAGCCGATAAATACTCTCATCCGGCGTCATGGCCTTCCGCCTAAGCCAAGTTGTACGGCGTCATGACTTCATGTCTAAGCCGTTAAATACTCTCATCGGGCATCATGGCTTCCGCCTGAGCCGATAAATTTTCTATCTTGGCGTCATGGCCTTCCGCCTAAGCCAAGTTGTACGGCGTCATGACTTCATGTCTAAGCTATTAAGGATCCTTGTCTGGCGTCATGGCTTTCCGCCTAAGCCGGTAAATGTTATGCCTTGGCGTCATGGCCTTACGCCTGAGCCAAGTTGTACGGCGTCATGACTCTATGTCTAAACCGTTACATATTCTCCCTTGGCATCATGACCTTACGTCTAAGCCAAGTCATTCGACGTCATGACCTTTGGTCTAAGTCGACAAACCTCCTACCCTTGGATCGGAACTGTTGTCCGAACTAACGAACAAAAAGACTGCCTTTGGTTTCATACCAACCCGTGATCCCTCCAGGGATTTACCACCACATATGACACCTGCCCTCCACTGCCATGGCATCGGGCTCCCGACGCCAGAATCATTGCGGGCATGCCCATTAAGCCCTTTAGAAAAGAGAAAACAGAAATAAGCAACAAAAAAATAAGTAAAAAGAAAAAAAAGAAGGAAAGAAAAGAAAGAAGAAGAAAAAAAGAGAGAGAGAGAAAAAGAAGAAAAAAAAGAAAAGAAGAAGAAATGATGATCATGATGTGATTTGTATGCTTGTTTGCCTCACGTGCATGTCTGCCGGAAATATAGTATTAATGCGCTTCCTTCAAATTTCTAAGACCACGTACTCCTTTGCTAGATAATGTTGCCCTGATTCAGGATATGTGTGCGTCACGGCATACGCTAAGAGATGAAAGCCGATTCTCTGTGAGTGCATACGACTAGGAGAAGAGTCGTAGCCACGTTGGAAGCATAATTCGCAAGATACACCCTCGACGAAACTCCCACACCTTACGCGCAATATGAGTGACGGCCCTTAGCTATAGGGACGTCGTAAATTATTTTTAACACTTCATGGAAGCTTAAATCTCTACGCTCATGTGAAGGGTAATCGTGAGGAAAGGGTCGCATGTCCGCTTAAAAGAAAAGAAGAAAAAAGAAAAAAAGAAGAAAAAAATTTGATGAGAATGACGGTGAATCTTAGTAGCCGGGAATCCCCATTGAGACACATGAGGAAACTCGTGCCGAATGGTGAAGTCCGTAATAAAATTGCTATGAAGGATGAATCCTAGTAGTCGAGAATCCCCATTGAGACACATGAGGAAACTTACGCCGAATGGTGAAATCCGTAATAAAATTGCTATGAAGGATGAATCCTAGTAGCCGGGAATCCCCATTGAGACACATGAGGAAACTCGCGCCGAACGGTGAAGTTCGTAATAAAATCACTATGAAGGATGAATCCTAGTAGCCGGGAATCCCCATTGAGACACATGAGGAAACTCGCGCCGAACGGTGAAGTCCGTAATAAAATAGCTATGAAGGATGAATCATAGTAGCCAGAAATCCCCATTGAGATATATGAGGAGACCCGCGTCGAACGGTGAAGTCTAAAGATTAAGAATAAATGAGGGGGTTATGCGAAGCTACCCAAAATCGAGAGTCATAAATGAACGTATGTGTAGGCGATGAAGTAATCCTCCAGTGTTACTTAGAACTTCTGCACGTCCCTATATCTAGGGTTCACTGCCCACATAATTGCACTTTCACGCTATGGAGGAATAGTCCTGGGTGTGAATTGTGGTTTATGCTATGCATATGTTCTACGCGGCGTCCCCTTTACGTATGCACATCTCCTTAGTTGTGCTTCGTGAGCTGCACTCCGTCCGTGAATCATAGGCGCTGTCCTTATCCTATCCCTAATGTAGGGGAGCTATTCTATAAACATCTAGTTTATGCATGCGATCGATGGATGTCTGCATGCTTGCCTGAATAAAGAATAAACAAAAAAAACACATTCTCAGATAGGGCTGCACCTGCAGGTCCCGCTCACTCATCCCTAATTCGCGCCACCTACGGGTGGGGGGCATTTGTTGACACTGAAAATATTTCTGACATTTCTTAAACCTTTTGCTTTTGCAAGCATGGAGCCCTGGCCGAAGTACCCCTATGCCGATAAGAAAAGGAAAGAAGGAAAGGAGCGACAGAAGCCGAACAAAGATGAGAAACAAAAGAAGAAGAGAAGAAAAGAAAAGGCACCCGGCTCCAATGGACAGTCGCTAAAACGAGACTCGAGAGCTCAGAAAATGCTTGGGACCATCCCCGAAGGAACAAGATAGAAGCTCAGACAGCAAGGCAAGTCAGCCGATGTGTCAACCCTCACAAAAGAAGAAATGAGCACAAATGGGCCTAAACAAAAAAAATGGGCCAAAAGATGCTAAGAAATGAGCTGAAACCGGCACGAGAGTGAATCGACACGGAAGTGAACCGGCACGGGAGTGAACCGGCACGGGAGTGAGTCGACACAGCATTGCAATCAGCGCACAAACACCAATCAGCGCGCCGATTCCTCTACGCGTCGATGGAAACAGGGCCACGCCCTCTATATATATAACCCAAGTCTTCGAAAGAGCGGAAGGGAGAGGAATCGAGAAGCCAATCAAAGAGAAAGAAAAAGAGGCAAGAGAAAGGTCTGAGAGCCCGCTGAAGAGATCTGAAGAGAGAAAGAGAGCTGCAGAAGCCCGGGGAAGAGGATTCAAGGTGGGGTCGTCTGTCAAATGCCCTAAGGGGCTATATTCTCCCTTCCCCATTTTTTTATTTGAATCTATTTTCTTTCGTTTGGTCTGCTTCCGAGCGCTGTTCTTCTGATGATATCAACTGCCAGTGTAGCCTGGTTGTCAAGGGGGCATCATCTGTGTTTAGATTCTCGTAGTCTAATTTTCCCCTCTATGCTATAAATGTATGCGTTCTATGCGATGAAATGAAATATGAGATTATGGAGTTATTTATCTCTCTCTCTACCCCTCTGAAATCTACTGCATTTCGTAACTGTTGTGGATAGATCCCTCATCTCATCTGAGTGTTTTCTGTTGCATCATCTCTGTATTCTCAACCTCATAATCACGATGAGAGCCTGAGACAGTCTATCTCATGGATTCTCATTCGTGAGGTAAAGATGGATATGTTCGAATCAAAGCTCATGGAATTCGATCGATGATCTGGCTCCCAGTGAGGATTTAGAGTGACAGTTCTCTTCTCCTCTAAGTGATTTCTTCTCTTTCCGGCCATCTCAAAACCCCTAAATAAAAACCCCTCGAAGCCTTAGGCGAAGCACCTCAAAATCCCTAGATAGAACCCCTTAAAATCCCCAGATAAAGTCTCTAAAACCCTCAGCTCAAAACCCCTCCAAAACCCTCAGAAACCTTCTATCGGCCTCCCGGCACGATCCTCCTGGCGTGACCCTCCCCCGGCACGAGTTCCGCGCCGAGTGCGGCTCGTGCCGATTGGCTATTCACCCTCCAGCGCGCTGAGACCCTCTTAGATGCCACCCATCGCGTCGAGGCCGATGCCCCTTGGTGTTCTCCATCGCGCCGAAATCTAACCGCGCCGAGACACTACCGCGCCGACGCCTTCAGGAGCCCCCGAGCCCTTTAACCACTCAGCATGAAATCCTATCACCCCGAAGCGAAGCAACAGTCTTTCACTCAAGCCCATGGGAACTAAATCAATGGGGTTAACCCCCCTTATATTCTACTGCCTGACTGGCCTATGGAGTTCTGCCACTGCATGTTCTCCCATGGCCTCTTCAGGGAAATATTAATAAATACCACGATGAGTGGACACCGTCCCATCGGATTACGATCCTTTTGGCTCTCGGGCTACGCCCATCTCAATTACTGATTCCGTCTTGGCTCTCCATGGACGGTTTCCTATATATCCCATCAACCCTCTAAGTACTGGGGAGATGCTGTCGGATTTTTACCAGACATACAGATTAACTGCCGAACTATTAATAAAATAATAAGAATAATAATAATAATAAACAGACATAAAAAAATAAAATATATAATAATAATAATTATAAATGAGAAATAAACAAACGAATAAATAACATGAAATGAATAAATAATAATAAGTAAATAAATAAAAGAACGTGCTAAACAAAACATAAAAGGAGAGTCAACGGGCTTTCCCCCTGGCGCCATTACCTCTCGATGCTAAAATCACGCCGAGAGATTGACACGCTGAGATGAAAGCCCCTCGTGTATAAAAAAAAAAAGCATGTCGAGAGGGTGTGCCACCGACGGCACCTCGCTGGGTGCTCATCGGCGCTGTCATTTCCCCCTCACATGTGAATATGTAAATAAAACTAATAGGCATGCATTGAATCGGCGCCATCATATCCCCCATCGAATGCAATAAAAAAAGGGGAATTCACTCAATTAAACGCACTAAACAATGCACACAGCACACACATGCGCGTGATATGCATCCACGTAACACACCCTCTAACACACTTTCACACCCATTAACTCCTAAATGCCATTAACACTAAACACATGTCAACATTAATCCATGCACCCACGTCATTTACCCCATCCCCTTTTTACATTATAAAGAGAAAACCTAAACAAAACAAATAACATTAAACTCACTTAACTTTGAGCACTCTTAACATATAACGCAAAGCCACACCATATGTACGCGCCCGTCCTATACGCATATTTACAAAAAAAGGGGAGAATAAATAATAAATAAATAACTCACTCACACTCAGAATGGGGAAATAAAATGGCTAAGATAAAATAAACAAATAATGAATAAAAAGATATAAAAAATGAGAGAAGAAGAAATAAAAGAAAACGTAATAAACAAATAATGGCCAAGCAAATGATAACAAAAAAAAGAAGAATAAAAGTGGCAGATAAATAAGAAGATGGCGAATAAATGAACAATTATCAAACAAATACTAATAAAGGAAATCAAGAGGTGCGTGCATACAAGATAAGAAGATATAAAGCAAACAAATCGTAAATAAATAATAAGTGAGCAATGAAAAGAGATGACATAAATAAAAAATAAGAATAAAGACATTTATGCATCTAAAATAATAACAGAAATAAATGAAGAATAATGGCCATGTCCACTCCGTAGCCCTCACCTTCCCTAGACCCCGAGTATGGGATATTAATGATGCTCCGACAAGTCGTACCTAGATCTCGGGATTTTCCCTTACTGTAGCCAAAGCACGACTTCGTCACGGGCCAATAACTCATTGAATTTGATTTGTTCCGATAGGGTTTCAACCGTGTTCCTACAATTCCTGAACAGCAAATTTACCGTACCCTGGCATACATTATCCCAATAATATGCGCTTGCCTGAATACGGTCACACTCGACTCACCTCATGGGTCCATGTGTGTGCACCGTAATGTTATGCATAGCTTCAAAATAAAAAGACCCCGATACCCCTCGGAGCAGGGTGGCGCTGCCGAAATCTCTCTCGAAGTTATAAATAAATGATCAAACAAATAATAAATGATAATACTGAATAATGTTATCTTGCATGCTTGCATGATCCGATTCTTCAGTATATCAAATGGTGATTAGCGGAAAGTCTGGTTACGCCCGATCGGAAGCTATCACTATGCATGATGGTGGTCTCCGGACCTAAGTTCTCCGCCTCGTACCGTGAGTCGATTTAATAAATATGTACCACCATATTGTGTGCTTGCATGCAATTGCATCTTTAATTATATGGGCCCCATGGTCTTTATTTTGGCAATTAATCAAGGGTTATCCCTCTTTCGGAGGGACGTAATTAACGTCGTAGCCTTTATGGTACGACGGGTTTTGGGTCCCGACACGATCACCCATAATTGTCTGATCAGTCAGATGAGTGCATAATAAATTGTCACGACAGTGACTGGCACGGCTAATTAATAAACCAAAGAAATCAATAACAAAATATCTTAATAAAATCTCATCCCCACAAGATTCTTGTCTGGCATCACGGCTTTCTGCCTAAGCCGGTAAATATTCTACCTTGGCGTCATGGCCTTCCGCCTAAGCCCAGTTGTACGGCATCATGACTTCATGTCTAAGCCGTTAAATATTCTTGTCGGGCATCATGGCTTTCTGCCTAAGCTGGTAAATATTCTACCTTGACGTCATGGCCTTCCACCTAAGCCAAGTTGTACGACATCATGACTTCATGTCTAAGCCGTTAAATATTATTGTCTGGCATCATGGCTTTCTGCCTAAGCCGGTAAATATTTTTCCTTGGCGTCATGCCCTTCCGCCTAATCTAAATTGTACGGCGTCATGACTTCATGTCTAAGCCGTTAAATAGTCTTGTCTGACATCATGGTGTTCCGCCTAAGCCAAGTTGTATGCCGTCATGACTTCATGTCTAAGCCGTTAAATACTTTCATCCGGCGTCATGGTTTTTACCTAAGCCGGTAAATATTCTACCTTGGCATCATGGCCTTCCGCGTAAGCCAAGTTGTACGGCGTCATGACTTCATGTCTAAGCCGTTAAATACTCTCGTCCGGCGTCATGGCTTCCGCCTGAGCCACCTTGGCGTCATGGCCTTCCGCCTAAGCCAAGTTGTACGGTGTCATGACTTCATGTCTAAGCTGTTAAATATCCTTGTCCGGCGTCATGGCTTTCCGCCTAAGTCGGTAAATGTTTTGCCTTGGCGTCAAGGCCTTACGCCTGAGCCAAGTTGTACGATGTCATGACTCTATGTCTAAGCCGTTACATATTCTCCATTGGCATCATGACCTTACGTCTAAGCCAAGTCATTCGACGTCATGACCTTTGGTCTAAGTCGACAAACCTCTTACCCTTGGATCGGAACTGTTGTCCGAACTAACGAACGAAAGACCTCCTTTGGTTTCATACCAACCCGTGATCCCTCCAGGGATTTACCACCACATATGACACCTGCCCTCCACTGCCATGGCAGCCATGGCATCGGGCTCCCGACGCCAGAATCATTGCGGGCATGCCCATTAAGCCCTTTAGAAAAGAGGAAATAAAAAGAAGTAACAAAAAAATAAGTAAAATGAAAAAAAGAAAAAAAAGAAAGAAAGAAGAAGAAGAAAAAAGAGAGAAAAAAAAGAAGAAAATAAGAAAATAAGAAGAAATGATGATCATGACGTGATTTGTGTGCGTGTTTGCCTCACATGCATGTCTGCCTGAAATATAGTATTAATGCGCTTCCTTCAAATTTCTAAGGCCGCGTACTCCTTTGCTAGATAACGTTGCCCTGATTCAGGATATGTGTGTGTCACGGCATATGCTAAGAGATGAAAGTCGATTCTCAGTGAGTGCATACGACTAGGTGAAGAGTCGTAGTCACGTTGCAAGCATAATTCGCAAGATACACCCTGGACGAAACTCCCACACCTTATGCGCAATATGAGTAACGGCCCTTAGCTATAGGGACGTCGTAAATTCTTTTTAACACTTCATGGAAGCTTAAATCTCTACGCTCATGTGAAGGGTAATCGTGAGGAAAGGGTCGCATGTCCCCTTAAAAAAAAGAAGAAAAAAGAAAAAAAGAAGAAGAAATTTGATGAGAATGAGGGTGAATCTTAGTAGCCGGGAATCCCCATTGAGACACATGAGGAAACTCGCGCCGAACGGTGAAGTCCGTAATAAAATTGCTATGAATGATGAATCCTAGTAGCCGAGAATCCCCATTGAGACACATGAGGAAACTCGCGCCGAACGGTGAAGTCCATAATAAAATTGCTATGAAGGATGAATCCTAGTAGTCGGGAATCCCCATTGAGACACATGAGGAAACTCGCGCCGAACGGTGAAGTCCGTAATAAAATTGCTATGAAGGATGAATCCTAGTAGTCGGGAATCCCCATTGAGACACATGAGGAAACTCGCCCGAATGGTGAAATCTGTAATAAAATTGCTATGAAGGATGAATCCTAGTAGCCGGGAATCCCCATTGAGACACATGAGGAAACTCGCGCTGAACGGTGAAGTCCGTAATAAATTTTCTATGAAGGATGAATCCTAGTAGCCGAGAATCCCCATTGAGACACATGAGGAAACTTGCGCCGAACGGTGAAGTCTGTTATAAAATCGCTATGAAGGATGAATCCTAGTAGTCGGGAATCTCCATTGAAACACATGAGGAAACTCGCGCCGAACGGTGAAGTCCGTAATAAAATCGCTATGAAGGATGAATCCTAGTAGCCAGGAATCCCCATTGAGACATATAAGGAGACCTGCGTCGAACGGTGAAGTCTAAAGATTAAGAATAAATAAGGGGGTTATGCGAAGCTACCCAAAATCGAGAGTCATGAACGTATGTGTAGGCGATGAAGTAATCCTCTAGTGTTACTTAGAACTTTTGCACATCCCTATATCTAGAATTCACTACTCATATAATTACACTTTCACAGTATGGAGGAATAGTCCTGGGTGTGGATCGTGGTTTAAGCTAGGTATATGTTCTATGCGACGTCCTCTTTACGTATGCACATCTCTCTTGGCTATGCTTCGTGAGCCGCACTCTGTCTGTGAATCATGGGCGCTGTTCTTATCCTATCCCTAATATAGGGGAGCTATTCTATATACATCTAGTTTATGCGTGCGATCAAGGGGTGTCTGCATGCTTGCATGAATAAGTAATAAATAAAATAAAATAATAATAATAATAAAACACGTTCTCTGATAGGGCTGCACCCGCAGGTCCCGCTCACTCGTCCCTGTTTCGTGCCACCTACGGGTGGGAGGCATTTGTTGACACTGAAAATATTTCTGACATTTCTTAAACTTTTTTACTTTTTCAAGCATGGAGCCCTAGCCGAAGTACCCCTATGCCGATAAGAAAAGGAAAGAAGGAAAGGAGTGACAGAAGTCAAACAAAGATGAAGAACAAAATAAAAGAGAAGAAAAGAAAAGACGCCCGGCTCCAATGGACAGTCACTGAAGCAAGACTCAAGAGGTCAGGAAAG
Organism: Amorphophallus konjac; assembly: GCA_022559845.1. Lineage (NCBI taxonomy): Eukaryota > Viridiplantae > Streptophyta > Magnoliopsida > Alismatales > Araceae > Amorphophallus > Amorphophallus konjac. The sequence goes on from CM040125.1 coordinate 245,386,050, forward strand.
GCTCGGGACCATCCCAAAACGAACAAGATAAAAGCTCGGACAGCAAGACAAGTCAGTTGATGGGTCAACCCTCGCAAAATGAGAAATGAACACAAATAGGCCTAAACAAACAAAAATGGGTCAAAGGATGCTAAGAAATGAGCTGAAACTGGCACGTGAGTGAACCGGCACGGGAGTGAACCGGCACGCCACTAAACCGACACGGGAGTGAACCGACACGCCATTGAACTGGCATGAAGGTCAACCGGCACGCCACTGAACCGGCACGGAGGTCAACCGGCACGAACTGTAACTGGCACGAAATGAAACCGACATGGGATCGCAATGGGCGCGCAAACACCAATCAGCGCGCCAGTTCCACTACGCGTCGATGGAAACAGGGCCACACCCTCTATATATATAAACCTTGCTTCGAGCACAAGAAAGGAGAGCGGAAGAAGCCAAAGAGAGGAGAGCTGAGAAGTGATCGAAGCCAGAGCAGCTACTCTAAAAAAAAAAAGAGACACGAGAGCCCGCTGAAAGGGATCTGAAGGGGGGGAGAGAGCAACAGAAGCCCGGGGAAGGAGATCCAAGGTGGGGTTCATCTATCGAGCGCCATCAGAGGCTATATCCTCCCTTCCCCGTCTTTTGTTTGAGTCTATTTTCTTTCGTTTGGTCTGCTTCCGAGCGCTGTTCTTCTGATGATGTCAACTACCAGTGTAGCCCGGTTGTCAAGGGGCATCCTCTGTATTTAGATTCTCGCAGTCTGATTTTCCCTTCTATGTTGAATGTATGCATCCTCTACAATGAAACGAAGTATGAGGTTCTAGAGTTATCTCTCTTTCTCTCTGCTTCTCTGAAATCTGCTATATTCAATAGTCGATGTAGATAGATTTGGTTCTACTGTATGCTTACCCCTCAGGTTACATGAGTGATTTCTATTGCATCGTCTCTATATTTTCAACCTCACGATCATGGTGAGAGCCTGAGACAGTCCATCTCATGGCCTCTCATTCGTGAAATGGCAAGGGATATGTTCTTATCAAAGCTCACATGACTCAATCGATAACCTGGGTCCTAATGGTGCCCTAGAGTGAAAACCCTCTCCTCCTCGGGGTGATTTGTTTTGAAACAATCCTCTGTCTTCCGTGGCCATCACAAAGCCCCCCGTATAAAGCCTCCCAAAACCCTGAATAAAACCCCTCAAAACCTTAGGTGAAGCACCTCAAAATCCCTGAATAGAATCCCTTAAAATTCTCAGATAAAGTCTATAAAACCCTCAGCTCAAAACCCTTCCAAACCCCCAGAACCCTCAGCCTCACAAAACCCTCAGAAACCTTCTATCGCCCCCTTAACGGCCTCCCGGCACGACCCTCCCTGCGCGACCCTCTCCCGACGCGAGTTCCACGCCGAGTGCTCGATTGGCCATTCACACTTCTGGCGTGACCCTCTCCCGACGCGAGTTTCACGCCGGGTGCTGCTCGTGCCGATTGGCCATTCACCCTCCAGCGTGCCGAGACCCTCCTAGATGCCACCCATGGTGCTGAAGCCGAAGCCTCTTCGTGTTCTCCATCGCTCCGAAAGCTAACCGTGCCGAGGCACTACCGTGCTGACGCCCTCAGGAGCCCCGAGCCCTTTAACCACTCAACATGAAATCCTATCACCCCGCAGAGAAGTAACATGCTTTCACCCAAGCCCACGGGAACTAAATGAATGGGGTTTACCCCCCTACATTCTACTGCCCCATTGGCCTATGGAGTTCTGCCACTGCATGTTCTCCCGTGGCCTCTTCAGGGGGATATCAACAAACATCGAGGTAATGGACACTGTCCCGCCACACTCAGATCCTTTTTGGATCTAGGGCTATGCCCGCCTCTCTTTTGGCTTCCACCCTGGCATTCCGTGGGTGGATGACCTATATTCCCCTTTTGGCATAGTCCAAAATAAGGGGATATGCTGCCGGATTTGTGCCATAACCCATGGGAACTAAATCAATGGGGTTAACCCCCCTACATTTTGTCACCCCACTGGCCTATGGAGTTCTGCCACTGCATGTTCTCCCATGGCCTCTTCAGGGGGATATTAACAAATACCACGATGAGTGGACACCGCCCCATCGGATTACGATCCTTTTGGATCCTGGGTTACGCCCATCTCTATTACAGATTCCGTCTCGGCTCTCCGTGGACGATTTCTTATATACTCCATCAACCCTCCGGGTACAGGGGAGATGCTGCCGGATTTCTGCCAGACATAAATATTAACTGTTGAACTACTAATAAAATAAAATGAAAATTAAATAAAAAAATAATAATAAACATAAACGAATAAAATATATAAAAATGATAAAAAAATAAAAATGATAAAAAATGATAAAAATGAATAAACAATCAAATAGAATGAAATAAACAAATAAATAAACATATAATAATAAAAAATGAAAATGATGCTAATCGGCGGGGGGGGCCTCTCGGCGCCAATGCTTCTCGGCACCAAAACCGCGCCGGGATGAAAGCATGCCGAGATGAAAGCCACGCCGAGATGCAAACTAAAGCAAAACAAACCCCTCTCGGCGCCATCGCTTCTCGGCACCAAAACCGCGCCGGGATGAAGGCATGCCGAGATGAAAGCCATGCCGAGATGCAAACTAAAGCAAAACAAACCCCTCTCGGCGCCATTGCTTCTCGGCACCAAAACTACGCCGGGATGAAGGCATGCCGAGATGAAAGCCACGCCGAGATGCAAACTAAAGCAAAACAAACCCCTCCCGGCACGACCCTCTCGGCACCATCCACTGATCATTATAAAACAAACAATAAGAACAAGTGAGACTTTCATTTGAGAGAAATGGAGAAATAATAATAAAAAGGTGATTGAGATAAAAAAAATATACCAAAAAATATAAATAGTGGCCAAATAAATAATTAGTAAAATATAATAATAGAATAAAAATGATAAATAAATGATAAAAAATGTAATAAACAAGAGTGCTAAACAAATAATAATCAAACAAAAGGCAATAATGGAAATAAAATACATACACACAATAAAAAAATAATAAATAACATGTGATAATAAAATACAAATAACCAAAAAGGATACGAAGTAATAATGGTGAATAATAAACACACACTCATGCTTCCAAATAACAATGATAATAAGGGAATAAATAAATAAATGAAAAATATTGATAATGGCTGTGTCTACTCCGGTACCTTCACCTTCCCTGACCTCCGGGTATGAGATATTAATGCCACTCCGACGGATCGTGCTTGGTTCTTGGGACTCACTCCCATTTTAGCCAAACTATGATCTTGTCATGGGCCGATAACTCATTGAATTTGATCTGTTCCGATCGGGTTTCAACCGCATCCCCTCGGTTCTTGAACAACAAATTTGCCGTACCCCGGCATACTTTGCCCCAATAATATGCGCTTGCCCGAATACGGTCACACTCGACTAACCTCATGGGTCTATGTGTGTGCACCTTAATGATATGCACAGCTTTAATATAAAAAGGTCTCGATGCCCCTCGGAGCAGGATGGCGCTGCCGAAATCTCTCTCGAAGTTGTAAATAAATGATCAAACAAATAATAAACGATAATATTGAATACTGTTATCTTGCATGCTTGCATGATCCGATTCTCTGGTATATTAAATGGTGATTTGCGGAAAGCCGGGTTACGCCCGACCGGAAGCTATCACTATGCGTGATGATGATCCTCAGACCTAGGTTCTCCGCCTCATATCGGGAGTCGATTTAATAAATAAGTACTACCATATTGTGTGCTTGCATGGAATTGAATCTTTAATCATATGGGCCCCATGGTCTTTATTTTGGCAATTAATCAAGGGTTGTCCCTTTTTCGGAGGGGCGTAATTAACGTCGTAGCCTTTATGGTACGACAGGTTTGGGGTCCCGACACGATCACCCATAATTATCTGATTAGTTAGATGAGCGCATAATAAATTGTCACGACAGTGACTGGCACGCCTAATTAATAACCAAATAAACAAGCCAAATAAACAAATAAAAACCAAAAAAATATTCAAAAAAAAATCCATCCTCACAAGTTGGCACGCCCGGTGGGACCCAACCTCCCTTGATCATCAATGATAAATAGGTTTTATCAGTGTACTCAGCCACGGTCACCTCCTCATATCAATATCCTCAATATGTAGAAATTCATTTTGTTTCTCCTCTTGCTAGGTTGAAGTGATGGCGAGCGGACTGTCTGGAGTTGTTTTCGGTCCCCAAATCGTGGTCGACCATGCTGCATATGGCTACCTTGCCGTACCCACTCCCTTCGGTAACTTTTCTTCGGTCGTTGGCTTCTCCAACTTCTTGGGAGTTGCATTCGCGGATCTCCTAGAGGTGGAGAGTTCTGAACCTACGAAGCTGAAGAACGACAAAATTTCGGCTCGCCGAAGTGAGGGCCATGTCAAGGAAGCTTCGCTTAACCCATCAGTTGTTCTTATTGTTTGTTTAACCCATCAGATAATATTATTTGTTAATCCTTCATAGCAATTTTATTACGGACTTCACCGTTCGACGCGAGTTTCCTCATGTGTCTCAATGGGGATTCCCGGCTACTAGGATTCATCCTTCATAGCAATTTTATTATGGATTTCACTATTCGACGCGAGTTTCCTTATGTGTCTCAATGGGGATTCCCGACTACTAGGATTCATCCTTCATAGTAATTTTATTACGGACTTCACCGTTCGCCGCGAGTTTCCTCATGTGTCTCAATGGGGATTCCCGGCTACTAAGATTCACCCTCATTCTCATCAAATTTTTTCTTCTTTTTTTCTTTTTTCATCTTTTTTTTAAGGGGACATGCGACCCTTTTCTCACGATTACCCTTCACATGAGCGTAGAGATTTAAGCTTCCATGAAGTGTTAAAAAGATTTTACGACGTCCCTATAGCTAAGGGCCATTACTCATATTACGCGTAAGGTGTGGGAGTTTCATCGAGGGTGTATCTTGCAAATTATGCTTGCAACATGGCTACGACTCTTCTCCAAGTCATATGCACTCACCAAGAATCTGCTTTCATCTCTTAGCGTATGCCGTGACGCACACATATCCTAAATCAGGACAACATTATCTAGCAAAGGAGTACGCGGCCTTAGAAATTTGAAGGAAGCGCATTAATACTATATTTCAGGCAGATATGTACGTGAGGCAAACAAACACACAAATCACGTCATGATCATCATTTCTTCTTCTTTTCTTTTTTTTCTTCTTTTTTTTTCTCCCTTTTTTTCTTCTTTCTTTTTTCTTTCCCCTTTTTTTATTTGACATTCTTCTCTTGTTGGCAAACATCCGCATTCAAGCCATGCGGGCTTGCTAGACATCGGCTTCAGCCAGATTTGCGAGGAGCAGTTGAGGCGGTAACGCCGCACGGGGCTGCTCTTTTAATGACAGATATTTGATGAGGGCACGGTGGGTCCACCTTATACTCGTCCATCTGTAGTTCGCCTTTCTTGATTAGGCCTTCAATAATGTCCTTGAACACGTAGCAATCCTAAATGGGATGCCCCAACATTTGGTGATAAGGACAGAAGCGTGGATCGTCTTTTCTTTCGACATCGCCTGGTTTCTTTGACTTCGGAAGCACTACTTTGCCATATCCATGGGCCCACTCGAAAAGTACCCTAGTCTTGTCCTTTGAAAAGGAATATAGTTTCATCGTTTTTCCCCTTAATGAGGGCCCTTGTTTTGCCGGATCGGCGGAAGATGCCTCTTTCATTTTCTTCTTCTGTTGCTCGAAGGCTTCAAAATTTGAGGCGCAAAGTTCTTCTTGGGCTTGGTGTTTGCCGGTTGGTTCATTCTTTTGACTCGGGACTATCGGAACTGGGCAGAGCCTTGCAAGAATTGCTTCGGCATTGGGTGCGATGTCACCTAGTTGTTCAAAGGTCGTGACTTCAATATCAATGACCCATCGTAGAATTTCTATTCTCAAATTCTCTTTACAGATTTGAACAGAATCCTCGTAGCTAGGCGGATGATGACACTTTTCACGGAGATTTCTCCACCTTCTTTTATAGTCCATGACAGACTCATCATCCTTTTGTTTGGCTGCTTGTAATTCCGCTTCAGTAACTTCTTCTTCAGCCATCTTTGTATTCATTGTTTGCCCCGCCTTAAGCTTGTCTATTGTGGCTAGACCCGCTGATCTCGGGTGTACGACATTTGGCTTTACATGCGGCCTCATCGACCTCATTGCCGGAGATGCTTCAGTTGCCCCCAGACTTACCCAGGGGACTGTGGGTTGGAATGACTGAGGGAGGATGCCCCCTGAATGATCATGTACTATTCGGGGCATTGTTGGCCACGTTGAAGCTTTTGATGAGCTAGCACTGTCTTGGGCTGTCTCATATAGATGTCTTGTCAATTGTGATGTATATGACTTTATGTTCATTTCATTCAGCTGCTTTTGTAGCGTTTCAATCTCCTGCTGCTTCTGGTGTAGTAGTGCCATTATGACAGGGTCTTGTAACAAGGGACCAGGAGTGCTACTGCCTTCCGCCTCCGGTTTGCCTGAGATAAATGGCTTCCTGCCATTATTGCCAGCTACAGCTAACTCCTTTGAGATGAACTCCTTGTGTCTTAGGGTTTCAGATGGTGGAGGAATATGACATTGAGCCTTCTTATTAGCTGGTGAGTGCTGCTTTGCCATTTTCCCAGACCTGGTAGATGGGTGAGAGGTGGAAGCTTTAGCTGGAGTTACTTCCTTTGGCACAAAGTAAATTTCTTCATCTTCTTCATCAGCAATTTATGCCCCGCTGGAAGATGCTGACAATATGTTGCAGGAGAAGACAAGATTCCTCCTTTTAGCCTTTGCACTCTTCTTTTTATTTCCCTTCATGGTCGGCACCTGCCCCCACAGTGGGCTATTTGATGCATTCCGCTTTTCTGCTTTTTCTTCAGTTCTTTTTGTTAACCCGCGGGACTCATTGCATCTTCGAGGGGCATGCTTTTTAAGCTGCATAGGCTGGTTCTTTGACTGCTCATGGTTATCAGGCCCACTTATAATAGCTTGTGACCGCTCTGTGGCTGAGCTAGCTTCTTCATGTACCCGTGACGGGGTCTGTTTCTTCTTTTTATTGTCAGTTGACCTTTTGATGGCCATCGGACAGGCTGTTTGAAGGCGGGCAGAGACTGCAAGTGGTAGAGTAGGCCGGTCCATGGCGCCAGGAATTTGGGTTCTTAGTGCCGTGCGATAAGCCGGCTCTGTTCCTTTCTTTGTTGGCGATACTCGCCAATTCTATTGCTCCTTTTCATGTTATACTCGCCCATCTGTAGTTCGCCTTTCTTGATCAGACCTTCAATAATGTCCTTGAACATGTAGCAATCTTCAATGGGATGCCCCAACTTTGGGTGATAAGGACAGAAGCGTGGATCATCTTTTCTTTCGACATCGCCTGGTTTCTTTGACTTCGGAAGCACTACTTTGCCGTATCCATGGGCCCACTCGAAAAGTACCCTAGTCTTGTCCTTTGAAAAGGAATATAGTTTCATCGTTTTGCCCCTTAATGAGGGCCCTTGTTTTGTCGGATCGGTGGAAGATGCCTCTTTCATTTTCTTCTTCTATTGCTCGAAGGATTCAAAATTTGAGGCGCAAAGTTCTTCTTGGGATAGGTGTTTGCCGGTTGGTTCATTCTTTTGACTCGGGACTATCGGAGCTGGGCAGAGCCTTGCAAGAACTGCTTCGGCATTGGCTGCGATGTCACCTAGCTGTTCAAAGGTCGTGACTTCAATATCAATGACCCATCGTAGAATTTCTATTCTCAAATTCTCTTTACAGATTTGAACAGAATCCTCGTAGCTAGGCGGATGATGACACTTTTCATGGAGATTTCTCCACCTTCTTTTATAGTCCATGACAGACTCATCATCCTTTTGTTTGGCTGCTTGTAATTCTACTTCAGTGACTTCTTCTTTAGTCGTCTTTGTATTCATTGTTCGCCCCGCCTTTGGCTTGTCCATTGTGGCTAGACCGGCTGATCTCGGGTGTACGGCAGTTGGCTGCACATGCGACCTCATCGACCTCATTTCCGGAGATGCTTTAGTTGCCCCCAGACTTACCCAGGGAACTGTGGGTTGGAATGGCTGTGGGAGGATGCCCCCTGAATTATCATGTACAATTTGGGGCATTGTTGGCCACGTTGAAGCTTTTGATGAGCAAGCACTATCTTGGGCTGTCTCATGTAGATGTCTTGTCATTTGTGACGTATATGGCTTTATGTTCATTTCATTCAGCTGCTTTTGTAGCATTTCAATCTCTTGCTGCTTCTGGTGTAGTAGTGCCATTATGACAGGGTCTTGTAAGAAGGGAGCAGGAGTGCTACTGCCTTCCGCCTCTGGTTTGCCTGAGATAAATGGCTTCCTGCCATTATTGCCAGCTACAGCTAACTCCTTTGGGATGAACTCCTTGTGTTTTAGGGTTTCAGATGGTGGAGGAATATGACATTGAGCCTTCTTATTAGCTGGTGAGTGCTGCTTTGGCATTTTCCCAGACCTGGTAGATGGGTGAGAGGCAGAAGCTTTAGCTGGAGTTGCTTCCTTTGGCACAAAGTAAATTTCTTCATCTTCTTCATCAGCAATTTGTGCCCCGCTGGAAGATGCTGACAATGTGTTGCAGGAGAAGACAAGATTCCTCCTTTTAGCCTTTGCACTCTTCTTTTTATTTCCCTTCATGGTCGGCACCTGCCCCCACAGTGGGCTATTTGATGCATTCAGCTTTTCTGCTTTTTCTTCAGTTCTTTTTGTTAACCCGCGGGACTCATTGCATCTTCGAGGGGCATGCTTTTTGAGCTACATAGGCTGGTTCTTTGGCTGCTCATGGTTATCAGGCCCACTTATAATAGCTTGTGATCGCTCCATGGCTGAGCTAGCTTCTTCATGTACCCGTGACGGGGTCTGTTTCTTCTTTTTATTGTCAGTTGACCTTTTGATGGCCATCGGAGAGGCTGTTTAAAGGCGGGCAGAGACTGCAAGAGGCAGAGTAGGCCGGTCCATGGCGCCAGGAATTTGGGTTTCTAGTGCCGGGCGATAAGCCGGCTCTGTTCCTTTCTTTGTTAGCGATGCTAGCCAATTCTCTTGCTCCCTTTCATGTGATGGGATATAGTCTTCATGAGTGTGCCAGGCACAGCCCTCAGGCATTTCTTTGGGCAGCTGTTGGCATATAGATATCATGTTAATTGATGCCCCCGTAGCGGGCACTTCCTGAGGGCATGGAGGATCGACTCTGTCCTTCCCCGTTTGTAAATCCCCTCTTTTTATTAAGCCTTGGGCGATGTCCTTGAATATTTGGCAATCTTCAATAGGGTGCCCCAAGATTTGATGGTAGGGCCAGAAATGAAGATCATCTCTCCTTCTGATGTCATCAGGCCTTTTTGACTTTGGAAGAGTGATCTTATTATCCTTGATAGTCCACTCGAATAATGCTCGAGTCCTGTCCCTGGGAAAGGCATAGAGCTTCTTTGCTTTGTTCTGTGGAGGATGACTCTCTCGACATTTAGCAGGTTCATTGGGAGGAGGATTGTGCACCCATTTATGCCTTTTTGCTTTGACACTGACAGCATGAACCGCTTTCAGCATCTGCCGTTTATTAACCTGCCTGGCTTCATGACTTAAGTCGACCGAAACGGAGGGAAATCTTGTGAAGAAACCTTCAACCTCCGTGGCAATATCACTTAATCAGTCAAATGACCGGATTTCTATTACGATCATCTTTTCCAGAATTTCCTTCTTTAGATTTTGTTTGCATATTTGTATTGCATCTTCTGGATGCGGAGGACGCCGACACCTCATGCTCAGATCCTCCCATCTCTCGTTATATTCTGCAGCTGTTTCATCATCTTTTTGCTTGGTTGCCAACAGCTCGGCAACGGTCACCTCTGCCTCGATGACGTGGAATCTTTCACTGAATTTCTGCTGCATATCTGGCCAGTCATGGATAGACCTGGCTGGTAATTTAGAATACCATTCGAAGGCGGGTCCTGTTAGTGAAGACCCAAATAACTTTAGTAGGTACTACTCATCCGGTGCCAAGTCTCCCATGGCTGCTATATAGTGTGCAACATGTTCTTTTGGGGAGCCCTTCCCGTTGTATTTGTCAAATTTTGGGAGTTTATTAATGCCCGGCGGCAACCTTTTGGCAACATGGTAGGCTGGATATGGCACTTCATATATGTCGAAGGGGGCGTAATCATCACCACCCCTCTTTGCCAGCCTTGCCTCAATCATCTGCTCCACCATCCATTTGTCCATCATAATTGGATCTGCTGGTTGAGGGTGGAGGTGGGCGGTCCGCACTAATTGTCCAGCCTGAACTGCAACATAAGGTGGCAAGGGCTCTGACAAGGGTACCTGCTGCTGCATTTGAGGAGGCGTTAGCCGTGCTGGCTGGACAAATAAATGTCTGGCAGTAGCACTCCTGGTCCCTTTTTTTTATCATTTCACCACCCGGGAGTTAATATTTATGTCTGGTAGAAATCTGGTAGCATCTCCCCTGTACCCGGAGGGTTGATGGGGTATATAGGAAATCGACCACGGAGAGCCGAGATAGAATTCGTAATAGAGATGGGCGTAACCCGGGATCCAAAAGGATTGTAATCCGACGGGGCGGTGTCCACTCATCATGGTATTTGTTAATATCCCTCTGAAGAGGCCATGGGAGAACATGCAGTGGCAGACCTCCATAAGCCAGTGGGGTGACAGAATGTAGGGGGGTTAACCCCATTGATTTAGTTCCCATAGGTTATGGCGCAAATCCGACAGCATATCCCCTTATTTTGGACTATGCCAAAAGGGGAATATAGGTCATCCACCCATGGAATGCCAGGATGGAAGCCAAAAGAGAGGCGGGTGTAGCCCTGGATCCAAAAAGGATCTGAGTGTGGCAGGATAGTGTCCATTACCACGGTGTTTGTTGATATCCCTTTGAAGAGGCCACGGGAGAACATGCAGTGGCAGAACTCCATAGGCCAATGGGGCAGTAGAATGTAGGGGGGTTAACCCCATTGATTTAGTTCCCGTGGGCTTGGGTGAAAGCCTGTTACTTTTCTCTGGGGTGATAGGATTTCATGTTGAGTGGTTAAAGGGCTCGGGGCTCCTGAGCACGTCAACACGGTAGTGCCTCGGAGTTGTTAGCTTTTAGAGTGATGGCGAACACGAAGGGGCCTTGGCCTCAGCGCGATGGGTGGCATCTAGGAGGGTCTCGACGCACTGGAGGGTAAATGGCCAGTCGGCACGAGCAGCACCCGGCGCGGAACTCTCGCCGGGAGAGGGTCGCGCTGGGAGAGTGAATGGCCAATCGAGCACTCGGCGTGGAACTCACGCCGGGAGAGGGTCGCGTCAGGAGGGTCATGCCGGGAGGCCGTTAAAGGGGCGATAGATGGTTTCTGAGGGTTTTGTGAGGCCGAGGGTTCTAGGGGTTTGGAAGGGTTTTGAGCTGAGGGTGTTAGAGGCTTTATATGAGGATTTTAAGGGGTTCTATTCAGGGATTTTGAGGTGCTTCGCCTAAGGTTTCGAGGGGTTTTATTCAGGGTTTTGGGAGGCTTTATACGGGGGGCTTTGAGATGGCCACAGAAGACTGAGGATTATTTCAAAACAAATCACCCTGAGGAGGAGAGGGCTTTCACTCTAGGGCACCACTGGGAGCCAGGTTATCGATTAAGTCATTTGAGCTTTGATACGAACATATCCCTCACCATTTCACGAATGAGAGGCCATGAGATGGACTGTCTCAGGCTCTCATCGTGATCGTGAGGTTGAAAATACAGAGACGATGTAATAGAAATCACTCATGTAACCTGAGGGGTAAACATACAGTAGAACCAAATCTATCCACATCGACTATTGAATACAGCAGATTTCAGAGAAGCAGAGAGAAAGAGAGATAACTTTAGAACCTCATACTTCGTTTCATTATAGAGGATGCATACATTCAGCATAGAAGGGAAAATCAGACTACGAGAATCTAAATACATAGGATGCCCCTTGACAACCGGGCTACACTGGCAGTTGATATCATCAGAAGAACACCGCTCGGAAGCAGACCAAATGAAAGAAAATAGACTCAAACAAAAGATGGGGAAGGGAGGATATAGCCTCTAAAGGTGCTCGATAGACGAACCCCACCTTGGATCTCCTTCCCTAGGCTTCTGCTGCTCTCTCGCCCCCTTCAGATCCCTTTCAGCGGGCTCTCGTGTCTCTTTTTTCTTTAGAGTAGCTACTCTGGCTTCGATCACTTCTCTGCTCTCCTCTCTCTGGCTTCTTCCGCTCTCCTTTCTTGTGCTCGAAGCAAGGTTTATATATATAGAGGGTGTGGCCCTGTTTCCATCGGCGTGTAGAGGAACCGGCGCACTGATTGGTGTTTACGCGCCTATTGCGTTCCCGCGCCGATTTCATTTCGTGCCGGTTTCAGTTCGTGCCGGTTGACCTCTGTGCCGGTTCAGTGGCGTGCCAGTTCACTCTCGTGCCGGTTGACCTTCATGCCGGTTCAGTGGCGTGCCGGTTCACTCCCGTGCTGGTTTCAGCTCATTTCTTAGCATCCTTTGGCCCATTTTTGTTTGTTTAGGGCCATTTGTGTTCATTTCTCATTTTGCGGGGGTTGACCCATCAAATGACTTGTCTTGCTGTCCGAGCTTTTATCTTGTTCATTCAGGGATGGTCCCGAGCCTTTTCTGAGCTCTTGAGTCTTGCTTCAGCGACTGTCCATTGGAGCCGGGCGTCTTTTCTTTTCTTCTCTTTTATTTTGTTCTTCATCTTTGTTCAGCTTCTGCCACTCCTTTCCTTCTTTCCTTTTCTTATCGGCATAGGGGTACTTCGGCCAGGGCTCCATGCTTGCAAAAGTAAAAAAGTTTAAAAAATGTCAGAAATATTTTCAGTGTCAACAAATGCCCCCCACCCGTAGGTGGCGCGAAACAGGGACGAGTGAGCAGGACCTGCGGGTGCAGCCCTATCTGAGAACGTGTTTTATTATTATTATTTTATTTATTCCTTATTCATGCAAGCATGCAGACACCCCTTGATCGCACGCATAAACTAGATGTATATAGAATAGCTCCCCTATATTAGGGATAGGATAAGAACAGCGCCCATGATTCATAGACAGAGTGCGGCTCACGAAGCATAGTTCAGAGAGATGTGCATACGTAAAGAGGACGTCGCATAGAACATATGCCTAGCTTAAACCACGATCCACACCCAGGACTATTCCTCCATAGCGTGAAAGTGTAATTATATGAGTAGTGAATTCTAGATATAGGGATGTGCATAAGTTCTAAGTAACACTGGAGGATTACTTCATTGCCTACACATACGTTCATGACTCTCGATTTTGGGTAGCTTCGCATAACCCCCTCATTTATTCTTAATCTTTGGACTTCACCGTTCGACGCGGGTCCCCTCATATGTCTCAATGGGGATTCTTGGCTACTAGGATTCATCCTTCATAGCGATTTTATTACGGACTTCACCATTCGGTGCGAGTTTCCTCATGTGTCTCAATGGGGATTCCCGGCTACTAGGATTCATCCTTCATAGCGATTTTATTACGGAATTCACCGTTCGGCGCGAGTTTCCTCATGTGTCTCAATGGGGATTCTCGGCTAGTAGGATTCATCCTTCATAACAATTTTATTACGGATTTTACCATTCGGCGTGAGTTTCCTCATGTGTCTCAATAGGGATTCCCGACTACTAGGATTCATCCTTCATAGCAATTTTATTACGGACTTCACAGTTCGGCGCGAGTTTCCTCATGTGTCTCAATGGGGATTCCTGGCTACTAAGATTCACCCTCATTCTCATCATTTTTTTTCTTCTTTATTTCTTTTTTCTTCTTTTTTTTAAGGGGACATGTGACCCTTTCCTCACGATTACCCTTCACATGAGCGTAGAGATTTAAGCTTCCATGAAGTGTTAAAAAGAATTTACGACGTCCCTATAGCTAAGGGCTGTTACTCATATTGCGCGTAAGGTGTGGGAGTTTCGTCGAGGGTGTATCTTGTAAATTATGCTTGCAACGTGGCTACGACTCTTCTCCTAGTCGTATGCACTCACCGAGAATCGGCTTTCATCTCTTAGCGTATGCCGTGACGCACACATATCCTGAATCAGGGCAACGTTATCTAGCAAAGGAGTACGCGTCCTTTAGAAATTTGAAGGAAGCGCATTAATACTATATTTCAGGCAGACATGCACGTGAGGCAAACAAGCACACAAATCACGTCATGATCATCATTTCTTCTTCTTTTTTTCTTCTTTTTCTTCTTTTTTTTCTTTCTTTCTTTCTTTTTATTTTTTTTCTTTCTTTTTTTCTTATTTTTTTGTTGCTTCTTTTTGTTTTCTTTTTTCTAAAGGGCTTAATGGGCATGCCCGCAATGATTCTGACGTCGGGAGCCCGATGCCATGGCAGTGGTGGGCAGGTGTCATATGTGGTGGTAAATCCCTGGAGGGATCACGGGTTGGTATGAAACCAAAGGAGGTATTTTCGTTCGTTAGTTCGGACAACAGTTCCGATCCAAGGGTAAGAGGTTTGTCGACTTAGACCAAAGGTCATGACGTCGAATGACTTGGCTTAGACGTAAGGTCATGACGCCAAGGGAGAATATGTAACGGCTTAGACAGAGAGTCATGACGCTGTACAACTTGGCTCAGGCGTAAGGCCATGACGCCAAGGCAAAACATTTACCGGCTTAGGCGGAAAGCCATGACACCAGACAAGGATATTTAACAGCTTGGACATGAAGTCATGACGCCGTACAACTTGGCTTAGGCGGAAGACCATGACGCCAAGGTAGAATATTTATCGGCTCAGGCGGAAGCCATGACGCCGGACGAGAGTATTTAACGGCTTAGACAGGAAGTCATGACGCCGTACAACTTGGCTTAGGCGGAAGGCCATGACGCCAAGATAGAATATTTACCGGCTTAGGCAGAAACCATGAAGCCGGACGAGAGTATTTAACGGCTTAGACATGAAGTCATGACACCGTACAACTTGGCTTAGGCAGAATGCCATGACGCCCAGGCAGAATATTTACCGGCTTATGCAAAAACCATGACGCCGGATGAGAGTATTTAACGGCTTAGACATGAAGTCAAGACGCCGTACAACTTGGCTTAGGCGGAAGGCCATGATGCCAGACAAGAATATTTAACGGCTTAGACATGAAGTCATGACGCCATACAACTTGGCTTAGGCAGAAGGCCATGATGCCAAGGAAGAACATTTACCGACTTAGGCAGAAAGCCATGATGCTAGACAAGAATATTTAACGGCTTAGACATGAAGTCATGATGCCGTACAACTTGGCTTAGGCGGAAGGCCATGATGCCAAGGCAGAATATTTACCGGCTTAGGCAGAAAGCCATGACGCTAGACAAGAATATTAAACGGCTTAGACATAAAGTCATGACGCCGTACAACTTGGCTTAGGCAGAAGGCCATGACGCCAAGGCAGAATATTTACCAGCTTAGGCGGAAAGCTATGATGCCAGACAGAATATTTAACGGCGTAGACATAAAGTCATGACGCCGTACAACTTGGATTTGGCAGAAGGCCATGACGCCAAGGCAGAATATTTATCGGCTTAGGCGGAAAGCCATGATGCGGGACAAGAATATTTAACGGCTTAGACATAAAGTCATGACGCCGTACAACTTGGCTTAGGTAGAAGGCCATGACGCCAAGGCAGAATATTTACCGGCTTAGGCGGAAAGCCATGATGCCAGACAAGAATATTTAACGGCTTAGACATAAAGTCATGACGCCATACAATTCGGCTTAGGCGGATGGCCATGACGCCAAGGCAGAATATTTACCGGGTTAGGCGGAAAGCCATGATGCCGTAGATAGAAGGAGTCTATTGTTATTCAACTAGATGAAAGGGTAGAGTCATAAGTAGAAAGGATCTTTTGTTTCCTGGCTAGGCGGAAGGCCCAAGCAAAAGGTGAAGGGGTCTTTTTGTAGTCTGTCTGGACAGAAGGTCCGAGCCAGAGGTAAAATGGGGTGTTTTTTCTGTTGTATGGTGAGACGGAAAGTCCGGACCAAAGGTGAAACGGTCTTTTTGTTGACTGACTGGATGAAAAGTCCACGTCAGAGGTAAAAAGGGTCTTTTTGTTGACTGACTGCACGAAAGGTCTGAGCCAGTGGTAGAAGGGTCTTTTTGTTGTATGGTCGGACGGAAGGTCCGAACCAGAGGTAGAAGGGTCTTTTTGTTGACTGACTGGAAGAAAGGTCCGAGCCGGAGGTAAAAGGATCTTTTTGTTGACTGACTGGACGAAAGGTCTGAGCCAGAGGTAGAATGATCTTTTTGTTGTATGGTCGGACGGACGGTCCGAACCAGAGGTAGAAGGGTCTTTTTGTTGACTGACTGGACGAATGGTCTGAGCCAAAGGTAGAAGGGTCTTTTTGTTGTATGGTTAGATGGAAGGTCCGAACCAAATGTGAAAGGGTTTTTTTTTGAGTGGCTAGACAAAAGGTCCGAGCCAGAGGTAGAAGGGTCTTTTTGTTGTATGGTCGGATGGAAGGTCCGAACAAAATGTGAAATATGGACGTTGACCCAACGAGATGTTGGAGTCAACAAACCTTGCTTAGACGGTATGTCCAAGACAAGGGCAGAGATAAAACACCGTTGTCGTCTCAAAGTCATGTCGAAAACAACCGGCCTGGGAGAGACACAGGGTCTGGGCCAGGGTAGAAAATGGTTGTTGACTTGACAGAATGTTAAAGTTCAACTTGGCGACGACATGGGGTCTAGGCCAAGGAAGGGATATGGGATATAAATGTTGACCCGACGTCATGTCAAGGCCAACGAACTTGGCAGAGGCATGAGGCCTTAGCCAATGGCAGAATATAGGATAAGTGTTGACTCGACGTCTTGTCGATGCCAACGAACTTGGCAGAGGCGTGAGGCCTAAGCCAAGGGCAGAATATAAGACAAGTGTTGACTCGACGTCTTGTCGAAGCCAACGAACTTGGCAGAGGCGTGAGGCCTTGTTTCACACATCTTTTTTTCCCTTTCTTTCTTTCTTTTCGTTCGTTTCTTTTCGTTCGCGTATCGATCAACCATTTGGCTAACTGGTAGTCAACTGACTGATTGATGACGCGGGCGTGCCAGTCACATGAGTGACGATTTTATTGTGCTCTCACCTTGACCCATGTCGGGCGAATGTGAGGTTCGGTCGGGACCAGCAGTCCGTGATACCGTAAAGGTTATCGGGCTATCGAAGCTGGATAAAAAAAGAGCTACATGATGATCATGAGGAAACTGTGTCACAAAGGTTCTATGCATGCACGCACATAAGACATTCATGCCTAGATTACACATGAAGATAGTGTTATGAAACGGTGGCGATCAGCCCTATTTATTACCCCTCGCTGAGAGGAGGAAGAACGGCGCAAGTGTAATAGCGAGAGTAAAACGCTTAACGGATATGACAATGAATATGATGATAACATGACCCGGGCTTGCTTGACCCTCCCTTATTCAATTCGATGCCTACTACGGCTCGTCGACATTGCCCCCGAGAGGCGAGGCTTCAAAACCGGCGTGGCTATGCAAGAAACACTTATACGGCGCGATAAAGCGTAGGCATAGTGGTTAATACGGCGTGATAAAGCGTAGGCATAGTGGTTAATACGGCGCGGTATTCATGCTTTTGAGACGGCGCGCAAGAGGGTTGGGGCACGCCGGTTTAGGGCGCGCCGGAAAGCCGCAAGGAAAATTTTTTAGAAAATGAGTGTGGGGTTAATCCGGCGCGGGGGGGTACCGCGCTGGTTTAGGGCGCGCCGGTTAATACCGCGCCGTATTAAACCTGTTTTGTTGAATTATGAACCTTTTAAGTTTATTAGACTTCAAGGGACCCTTTCTTGAGTTGTTCGGGCCAGATGATTGTTTGATTGGAGTCCATGGCCTTCTTAGAAATGAGGGGGAGGTCAGTGCGAGGTTCATACTCGAGCACTGAGTTGGTTCGATCATTTTCTTGACAAAATTATCTGGAATCTGTCAAAAAATTTGACAGCATCTCCCCCGAACAAACGGAGTTGCAGGGGAGAATTGGGGTCATGCTCACTAATGGAGCAAGCCCCTAAACCGCCGGTCTGCACAGTGGCAGCCAGCAAAATCCCATCAGATAGGATACCCCGAGGACTATCCTACAAGGGGCACCAATACTCCGTGGGTGAGAATAGAAGGACGGGGCCATTGATGACGGGAACAACCCACAGATCATGGCACAACCGCTGAAGGGACCGACCGTTAGGAGAGTGGGGCTCCGAGGGCTAGCCTACGAGGAGCGTACATCCCTTAACCTCGATTGGGTCTTAGATTGTCGGGGTTGAGCTCGTTGAGCTAGGACCCCCTGTTGTTGTCTGCTGTGGGCTTGGGAAGCATCTACCACCGAGAGGTAGAGTCCTTAGTTGCCCAGCAATTCCGTGGCCACGGGGGAATATCCCCCTCCCCGGGTAGTTAAAACAGGATGAGAGAATCTCGGACTGGTTCGAACGACCATGATTGAGAGGAGGAGTAAAGGCCCGGGTGAAACGGGTCAACCGTAGAAGCATAGACTCAAACAGGTGGGACGCAGCGTTCCGGGGTATGCATCCGGCCATCCCGACGGTAATTCCCGCCTTGCGAATAGTCAATAGCACAAAGGGAGGAATTAATAGGGGGGGGGAAACCTTCGATACCACAGCGGGAAGAAGCATGCGCATAAGCATAGCTCTGTCCATGAAGGGGGACACAGAGGTCCATAAATCAAAGCCGAAAACGGTCGATTGGAAGGACCCGGGGAGGGGTCGTTTCTATAGCCCTCGGTGCTTTGGGGCATGGTCGGTACTTCGAGGAAACCGGAATCAAAGGGCACGCACGAAAGAACTCAGAACCACATCGACATAGATAGAGAAGAGGGTAGAAGTTCTGAGCATTCATTCGACCTCGCGGTCCAGACGTTCATATACATATCGCCATCCCAGAAATGGGAGTGGCCTCTCATTTATACATTAAGAATCCGGCGCCGGCATCGTTGCTCGGTCGCCGTTCATCATCTACGGGGGAATACACAGTAGTAGAGAAGAAATCACAGAGGAGGGGAGGGGTCGGCTCATATCATTGCCATCCCTCCCCCCTCTGCTTACAAATGGTGGACGAAAACCCGCGAGAGAGAAGAAATCACAGAGGATAGAGGAAGACAGGCACTGGCGCCCACCTGCTTTTAAAAAAAAATAGAGTATCGGCCCCCTCCTTCTTCTCCGGCTCCGGAAGGCTTCAATCGGAACAGGGGAAGGCGGCCGCTGAAGGACACTCGGATAGAACTCCTTTTTCCTCAGAAAAGCTCTCTCCCCCTCTCCTTTTTTTTTGCCCTACTCTCTACCTTTTAGTCTTCTAGGCCTCTCATTTTCTTCAATCGAACCTCGCCCATATATATAACAGATTGGAGGCTCTTCATCCGGCGTGAGCTTTTGGCGCGCCGGGGGAATCTTCATCAATCTATCGCGCCGGTTTAAGACGCCATTCGATAGGGTGACTGGCGCGCCGGGATGATGGCATAAGGTAAAGGGGCGCGCCGGGCTAAAGGCTGAAGGTGAGGGGGGGGCGCCGGTTTAGGGGTATTGAGTGAAGGGCGCGCCAGTTTAGGGCGCGCCGGGCTACTGCTCCTTGCACGCTTTTAAGCCAGTCGATGAACTCGGGGATAACTCCAGGGGCCATCGTGAACATGTACTCTGCTACTGCTCACTAAGACTTCGACGATAAGATCTGTCGAAGCTCCTAGATTGGCGTACGGCAATTTTCCAGGTTCTGGATTGCTTTAGGCTGCTCGCACGGGTTTTCTGCGGGCATACGGCCTTCAGCTCTCTGACCCACGCCGTTAGCTTGACCTGGTTCATTTCCGAGGCTTCTCGAAAAGCGTGACAACACCAGGGATAGCTCCGCCCGAGCTGGGTGATCATTCGGCTGCTAATGGGCCCATCTTGGCAGGAAGCCGCACCTATGTCGGGTGATCGGGATCTTCCGCCGCCAGAGCTTTCGGTCCTCCATGCTGGAGAGCCGGGGGAACTCCTTCATCCTCGGGAGAACCTCCTCATTTGGTGGGGGACCACCGGATAGACCGTCGTCCTTGATCGGACAACGGATGTAGTGGATGCAGCATGACTAAGTCGATGCCGGTTCATTGGGCAGGCTTGGTCGCACTGCCGGTTGGTTGGCGAGTTTGTCTCGGCTCTCCTGAGGTGAAGTCCCCGTATCTACACGGAGCGACTCGAGGCTCTGGCAGCTTGAGAAGTCTTCAATATGTTGATCTTTATCGGCTTCTGTACTTCGGTGGGCCGGGTCATTCATTCTTATGGCTTGGTCGCCGACGATCATATTTTAGGTGCCAACAAATGCCCCCCAGACGTGGGTGTTGCGAGCAAGGCACGGGCGTAGCAGGGTCGACGGATGTATTTCACCCGGACTGACTTCCCCTTTGGTTGGCGGGCGCCTGGGCTGGCCCTTAATTCGGCACGGACGGTAATCCGGCGCCGTTTGCATTTTAATACGGCACGAGGTTGCTTCGGCGCGCTCTTGGCCCTTTGGGCTTTTAATATGGCGCGGCCGTTGGCTTCTCGGTTTGACCCGGTGCGGCCTTGACGCCGTGGGGTTTTAATTCGGCGCGCCTTTTCCCCGGCATGCCTTTTGCTTATGGGGTTTTAATCCGGCGCGCTAAATAGCCGGTTTAGCGGAGGGGGGCCTCCTCCATATAAGGCTTTCACCTTCTTCTTTTCTTCTTCATCCCTCATTTGCCCAAATTTTTTCTCTCTCTTCCCTCTCTTCCCTTTCTCCGGCGCCGAGAGTGGCGGTTTCTTCCTTCGGGTGAGTGGAGGTGCCGTCAGTTTGGGTTTCAAAACCCTTTCTTTGGGCCCCGGGAGGCTTCTAGCAGGGCTTGCCCTTGGAGCTGTTTCCCCAGGTGTCCCTCTGGCCTCGGTGTAATGCCGATGGCTGCTTTTTAGGGATCGTTCCTTAGTGGACGCGTTCCCACTTTTCTTCGGCAATTCCCTGTGCTGGGGAGACTCTGCCGAAATTTTGTCAGAAGTTCACCTTTGATTAGCCATTTCCTGACGTTGTTTTTGTTTGATATGCTCTTTTTGCAGCTGTTATGGCATCCAGCTCTTCCTCTCGTGCCGTGGTGACATGGGAGAATGTTAATTCTCTCGACTGGGGTCACGGTCAGGTGGCCATGGTTGCGGAGTCCTCGGATTCGGAGACGGACACCGTAGACACCGGTCGTCTTCTTATTCTCGGGGGTGACTCCTTTCATTATAATAGAGAGGGCGTGACCAGGAAGGATCATCCCAAGGACAAACACATGATGTCCCTTCTTCGACGCTTCAACCTTCAGGGGAAGCGGGACGTGTTCGCCGTGCGAAAGGTCGAGCAGGCTCTGCTGGTGGAGAGAGACAGCTTGGCCGAATACGTAACGCGGGGAAGACCCATCTATCTCCCTGGGGAGGTCAGGAAGTGGAGCGTTGTGCTGGGGCTGCAAGACCTGGCGCCGGCAGACGGACTGTTGACCAGAGCTCCTGAATTTGTGCCTGCTCGGTGTAATGACTCCGCGGGCAGAGTAGATCGGGAGAAGCCGATCTTTGGCTTATTCCTTGCCCCGTTGAGATGGGGATATAGAGATGAGTCATTCTTGCTGGATTGCTTGGCGATTCGCTTCAAGCACCAGATCTCCGTGGGATGGTTTGCTGAGTTGAAAGTCACAGACGCCCACGCATTCAGGCCCGGAGCAGTGGAATTCACAGACTATGTGCTGCATCATTATGCTCCTCTTTTGACCAGAGCTGGTGTTTATCACAGCGTATATGCTTCAAGGTATCGGTATCCGATTTCCCGAGGCTTGTGCTGCAGCATGATCGAGGTGTTTTACCCCGAATACAACACCTTCTATACTTCAGAGGGGGAGACCTCTTTAGACTTGTGGAGTCTATCTCAGCTCAGCGGCCTGCCCATTGATGGAGAGCCGTATAAGGAAGTTTGTTGGCCCGACTGGTTGAAGGACCAGACCGACGGTGACGGTCGGTATATGGCGGGCTACGCCTATCGATATCTAATGAAGGCGTATCGCACCCTCTTCCATTCGTCGCACGACACGAGAGAAGCTCGAAAATCGGGCGAGAAACGAAGAGTGCGGATGGGCGCTTGGCTTCAGTATTTCTTCCAGGGGAAGACCAAGTATGAAGATTTTCCTCCGATAGCACCAGTGGCCCAGAAGCGGAAGAAGAGGGTATGACGCCAGGCCGCTTCGTCATCTTCTTCGAGAGGAGGGCAGGGGGAAAACCCAAACCCTACTGGTGTTGATGCAGTGACTCACTGTGCTGCATATTTGGTTTATTGGCTTTGTTCCTTTGCTCTCCCTCAAGGTGACGAGAGCGTGATCAGGGCAGAAGCCATATATCCGGCCTGTCTTATGGCTTGGGGTACCAAGCTGTCTCTTTGCCCAGTGGCCCTGTGCCTCATTTACAAGATGTTGGGAGACTTGCACAAGATGCGCCTCCTCAGAAGCCTTCGGACGGTTGGTCCGTTACATTTCTTTAATGCTTGGGTCTGCACCCTGTTCCCGGAGGTAGCTCCTCAGGCATTACAAGCGGTTCCTCTGGTCCCGCGCATGATAGAGTTTGCAAGTGCCGAGCCATCATTGCTAATGGAGCAACTTTATGCTATTCGGGGTAAATTGACCCGTCTTCCCGTGGACTCGCCCAGGGTTCTTCATTTCTGGAGCTTAGCTGCTCACTCGAGCCCATTGACGAATAGGACGAGACAGTGCAAGCTCTTTGAAACTGAGGAGTACATCCATCCGATTTCCCAGGCCAATTGTACCAGGCCTATTCTGGAGCCGGAGTTGGTTGATTGGGCACTAGCCATAAGGCCTAGTGTCCTCGTCTTTCGCAAGAGCGGCATTCTGTGGTTGGAGCCGTATTACCCGTTCCGTTTCAGTCGGAACTTTGGCTACGACCAGCAGATTCCACATTCCTATTCGCAATTTGCATTGCCCAACAGGCACAGGGCCGGGCAAACGTCCAATGATGATGCCCGGATATGGTGGGACTTTTTCCATCGTCGCGAAGACATTTCTTTCCGGGTGCCCGCCCCCGCACGGTTCCCTCGCGTGACGCCTGAATACGTCAAGTGGTGGAACGCGCGGACGGGATTTTACAGGACCTCCCGGAGAGAGTGCTGGGCCGTGGCGGAGCACAGGTTCTTAGCTTCCCAACCGGAGCCAGTTCTTGATGTTGATGCTTCCTATTTGAAGAAGCTGAAATCTTGGACTAATATGGACGTGAAGGCCTATCTAGAGGCCCGCAAGCTCGTAAAAGGCCGCAAGATGAAAGTTGAGCTGAAGTTGCCCCCGATTAACAAAGATGATTATGTGAAGACCCTTCGGGGTTTATGCCGGGTGAGCAGTGAGAGGGTGATTCTCCAGCAACTCCCTTTGCCGGTAGAAGAGCCCATCACAGCCGTGGCAGACTGGCGTCCCGAGGTGGACAGGTTGTATCCCTACCGGGCTTTCATTCGCAAAGAGGACAGGCGGGCTGACTTATATGCCAACACCCCCTGGCTGTTCGCACTCCTTCGGTCTCACGGCCTCTCGGTGGGTAGCCCCAGTGAAGACATACTGGACCATCCTCTTCAGATCTCCTTCAAATATGCAGACAGGTGGGGGCTGGACCATCTGAGTCTGTATTATCTGCTGTCCTCTCGTGGCCATGAGGACCTGGCATTGCTGGCTGAGCCGAGCGAAAAGATCGGGGATCTATGCTGGCTTATTCGCGAGGCGGCTTCGAGGGACAAGACGTCCTCGCTGTTTTATTGGCCTCTCTTCCCGTTTTATACGGGACCGGCAAGTACGTTCTATTTTTTCTTCAGGCCCTTCTGCCAGCTTTTTCCCTTCATTGTGGTTGCGTCATTCTCACCCTTGTGTGTATACAGTCCGACCGACTTCGGAGGAGACCCGGCACTTCAGGGAGCTGATCATAAAAGCCAAAAAGCCGGCGTATTTTGAAGTTCCTGAGCCGGCGCCGACCACGACGCCACTACCTCCTGGAGATTCGAGGAAGAGGGCTAGGTCCCAACTGCGAGAGGCCGTCGGGAAGGCAAAAGCGGCGGTGACCCGAGTGACATGGGCGCGCCGGAAGAAAGCCGCAGAGAAGGAATCGGCAACCATCCTTCCTCCTATTGTATCTTTTGAAGAGTTTGAGGCTTCTCGCGCACAAGGGCTAGAGGCCGAAGGTAGGCTCTTCTTTTCTTCAGAGTGCATTAGCTGGTTTCGACCGCTTGGGGTGGCCCATGCTGACAGTTGCCAATACAGCTGCCACGGCCGTCGGACCGGAGGCGACGGTGGATGTAGTGGCCAGGGACGAGGTAGAGGGAGTTCTTGCTGCTTCCACAGAAAGGGATCTGCCTTCCCCAACACCTCGGCGGCAGATGGAAGGTAATTTATAGTTTTAGTTGCGATAGCAACGTAAACCTTCATATCTTCAGCCGTCTTCACTCCCTTTTGCTGTGAACTGTAGTCGATATACAATCATCATTGCTTCCGGGCTCGGAGAGCGCAGAGGAGGTGATCACCTCGGGGCAGGGAGAACCCGCCCCTGAGGTATCGTCTATTGCTGCCCTTGGTGTGGAGAGCACCGGGAAAGCTCCCGCCGAGGGTGATGCTCCTGCTGGCGAGGCTCCTACTTCGACGGCGGAGCGTCCTGAGAGAGCAGAGGGGTCTTCCTCCTCTGAGCATGTAGATTATGGTGGCGGCTCCAGTGACGAGGAGCCATCACCACTTGATTTTGAGACCGACGATGCTGGGGTATCCTCGGCCTATGAGAGTGACTATCCGACTTTTAGCCCGGCCCGGTTATCATGGGGCGGTCCTGTGCCGTCATTACCGCTTACGGGCGAGGAGGCTAGCGCTGGGGGAGCTGCTCTTAAAGATTTGAGCTTAGTCCCGGCCGAGGTGAGGATCCATCCGGGACCGATGCTTACCATGCTTCTTTTCTCCTTCCTCTAGCCAGGTTTTAAGTGTATATATCTCCGATGCAGACTGAGGTGGCACTGCCAACCATGACGGTGCAGATACCACTCCCGGCCATGGGAACAGGCCAGGCGATTTTCCCGTCCGTCCTGCGGCCCATCGCATTGCGGTAACCAAAGGATCATGCAGCAGCAATGGTTCCAGTTGGTCCCGGAGCGCTTGTGGAAGTTGATAGTTCGGCAATAGCTGGAGATTTTCCGCCAAGGGAGGCTACACAGCAGTCAGTCTTGGAGGAGGGTGGCTCTGCTGAGATAGAAGCCGGGGAGATTATTGAGGGACGGACGTCCTCGGTGCTCGAGGTTCTTGTTGGACTCCCACCCCATGGGACCGGCAAGGAGATTGTTGTTGCTGAGGCTCCAGCCACCGCATCTGCCGGTGCGGTTGTTTCCGGTGGTAATGGGCTGCAGCTTATGCCGTCGTCATCCTCCGGGGCGGCTGATGATATATGGGCTGCCGTGGATAGCAGAGTAGAGTTCGAACTGCCCGAAACGTCGCCACTTGGTCTTCAATCCTCGAGTGATGTCGTGTGGCAGTTCCTGGGGACCCTTCAGCAGACCGTAACAGCCAGTAGGGATTTAACTTATATTCAGTTGAGGGGCTTGATAGAGCATCTGTCCCGCTCGCTGCTGGCCCTCGGTTGTCCTATGGATGATTGGACTCCGTGGGTAATCTTGCTCCTGAAATATGTGAACCGGAGGGAGTTCTTGGGCTGGGAGGCAGCTGACCAGCTGGCGGCCATATTATTGGAGCGGGCTGAAAACAAGACGGCCCTTATTTTTCTGCAAGAGACCACGGCGAGGGCGAGGGACGAAGTCAACGCCTCTTTACAACGTCGGAGCTCCCTGACGGCCCGGATGACGGCATTGCGGGCTGAACTTTCCAGGATAGAGGCTGAACTTGAAGAAGTAGATCGCCTGGGGGTCCAAAAGGTTGAGGATGCTGAGATGGCTGAAGGACAAGCTGCTTCCCTGGAGATGAAGCTATCCGAGCTGGAGGCCACCGAGTTCAGATTGCAAGAACTAATCCGTCATCCCTCCCTGGGTATTCCTGTGCTGGAGGACATCTTCCGACGCCCTTTGCCGTAGTCTCTTTTCTTTGTGTGCTCCCTTTTAATGCACCTTATGTATTCCAGGGCATGGCCCATGTAATCATGTGCTTTTTACTTCATAGTAATGAAAAATCTCCATCCTGATTTTGAATGAAGACTCCATCTTGTCATTTTTCTTTTCATTTGCCCGTTGATTCTAGTCCGAGTGTATGGGTCACTAGGGCAGGAGAGCGCTCACGCCATCAGAGAAGGGGCGAGGTGTTCACTCCACCGCACCGTGACTTTTTTCTCGAGACTAGAAACGGCTTATGCCGGCCGAGAGTTCGGGGAACTCAGTAGGGCATAGCGAAACTGGCGGATAAACGGTCATGCCGAGAATGGCAAGAACCGAGAACGGGTAGCGACCGGTCTTGCCGATGGTGACAAGGGTCGAAAAAGGGCAGACGGTCTTGCCGATGATGACAAAAACCGGATGGGGTAGCGACCGATCTTACCGATGGTGACAAGGGTCGAAAGGGGTAGGCGGTATTGCCGATGATGACAAAAACTGGATAGGTAATGACCGATCTTGCCGATGGTGACAAGGGTCGAAAGGGGTAGACGGTATTGCCGATGATGACAAAAATCGGATAGGGTAGCGATCGATCTTGCCGATGGTGACAAGGGTCGAAAGGGGTAGACGATATTGCCGATGATGACAAAAACCGAATAGGGTAGCGACCGATCTTGCCGATGGTGACAAGGGTCGAAAGGGGTAGGCGGTATTGCCGATGATGACAAAAACTGGATAGGTAGTAACCAATCTTGCCGATGGTGACAAGGGTCGAAAGGGGTAGACGGTCTTGCCGATGATGACAAAAACCGGATGGGGTAGCGACCGATCTTGCCGATGGTGACAAGGGTCGAAAGGGGTAGACGGTATTGCCCATGATGACAAAAACCGGATAGGCTAGCGACCGATCTTGCCGATGGTGACGAGGGTCGAAAGGGGTAGACGGTATTGCCGATGATGACAAAAATCGGATAGGTAGCGACCGATCCTGCCGATGGTGATAAGGGTCAAAAAGGTAGACGGTATTGCCGATGATGACAAAAACTGGATAGGGTAGCGACCGATCTTGCCGATGGTGACAAGGGTCGAAAGGGGTAGACGGTATTGCCGATGATGACAAAAACCGGATAGGTAGCGACCGATCTTGCCGATGGTGACAAGGGTTGAAAAGGTAGACGGTATTGCCGATGATGACGAAAACTGGATAGGGTAGCGACCGATCTTGCCGATGGTGACAAGGGTCGAAAGGGGTAGACGGTATTGCCGATGATGACAAAAATCGGATAGGGTAGCGACCGATCTTGCCGATGGTGACAAGGGTCGAAAGGGTAGACGTATGTAAGTGGGATATCGGATGAACACTCTCGCCTCGACCTCGAAAATTGCCTTTTGGACGGCGGATGGTTCATCACTATTCATCATTCAATTTTTTTTATTCACATTACTGACCTAAGCGCCCTTTCGGGTTTTCGCCGAGGCCAGCCCCCTCTTGCTTTTGCCCGCGCGCCCTTTCGGGTTTTCACACGGCGGGGTACCCGATTTTGCCTGCGAGGCCCTTTCGGGTTTTCGCCACAGCCGGGTTATAGCCATTTTTGCACTTGTCCCGATGTGGGAGCAAGTCTGGCAGGATATCTCTATTTTTAACCCCATTTTTGTTATATATATTTTTTTGACTTCTTTTTTTTTATTTTATTCAGAACGCGAGCCGAGAAAGGGTAGCTTGATCAGGGCGAAATGCCGCTAACCAAGGAGAGGTAGCTTGATTAGGGTGGAAAGCTGCCTGATCAAGGAGAAGTAGCTCGATTAAGGCGGGATGCCGCTAACCAAGGAAAAGTAGCTTGATTAGGGCGGAATGCCGCTAACCAATGAAAAGTAGCTTGATTAGGGCGGAATGCCGCTAACCAATGAAAAGTAGCTTGATTAGGGCGGAATGCCGCTAACCAAGCAAAGGGTAGTTTGGTTAGGGCGGAGTGCCACTAGACCAAGGAAACGTAGCTCGATTAGGGCGGAATGCCGCTAACCAAGGGAAAGGTAGCTCGGTTAGGGCAGAATGCCACTAGACCAAGGAAAGGGTAGCTCAGTTAGGGCGGAGTGCCACTAACCAAGGAGAAGTAGCTCGATTAGGGCGGAATGCCGCTAACCAAGGGAAAGGTAGCTCGGTTAGGGCGGAATGCCACTAGACCAAGGAAAGGGTAGCTCGGTTAGGGCGGAGTGCCACTAACCAAGGAGAAGTAGCTTGATTAGGGCGGAATGCCGCTAACCAAGGGAAAGGTAGCTCGGTTAGGGCGGAATGCCACTAGACCAAGGAAAGGGTAGCTCGGTTAGGGCGGAGTGCCACTAACCAAGGAGAAGTAGCTCGATTAGGGCGGAATGCCACTAACCAAGGGTAGGTAGCTCGGTTAGGGCGAAACGCCACTAGCCAAGGAAAGGGTAATTCGATTAGGGCAGAATGCCGCTAACCAAGGAGAAGTAGCTCGATTAGGGCGGAATGCCGCTAACCAAGGGAAAGGTAGCTCGGTTAGGGCGGAACGCCACTAGCCAAGGAAAGGGTAGCTTGGTTAGGGCGGAGTGCCACTAGACCAAGGAAAAGTAGCTCGATTAGGGCGGAATGCCGCTAACCAAGGGAAGGTAGCTCGGTTGGGGCGGAATGCCACTAGACCAAGGAAAGGGTAGCTCGGTTAGGGCAGAGTGCCGCTAACCAAGGAAAAGTGTGTTCCGATCGATCACTCGGGGTGTGTCGGCTACGCCGCATGATACAGCTTAATGTGTTTTCCGTTGAGGGGAGAGAACTGGATGACTCCTTTGTGGTCTACGAGGACGTAGGCACCCCCTTCATATACTCGGCGGACGATATACGGTCTGACCCAGTTTTTGACCAGCTTCCCTTTGGGGTTAGAGGCCATCACTTCTCTTCTTTTGACCATCACCAGGTCTCCTTTCTTGAACTCTCGACCCTTGACTAACTTGCCAAAAGCACGGGCCATGCGAGCTTGGTAGAGTTGGATGTTTTGTTGCGCCTGGAGGCGTTTTCCTCCGAGCTCAGCGAGCTCTTCCAATCTTCTTTCTGCATTGGTCTGCTCACCACTGACTAATCCGTGCTGGATGGCAATTCGCAATGAAGAAACTTCGAGTTCAATCGGCACTACAGCTTCCGACCCATAGACCAGGGAGAAGGGTGAACAGCCGGTTGGGGTCTTGTAGACAGTACGATAAGCCCAAAGTGCTTCGTACATCCTTTCTTCCCAATCCTTTTTGTTAGACTTGACAGTCTTCACCAATAGTGTGCACAAGGTTTTGTTAAAGGCCTCTGCTAGTCCATTGGCTTGAGGGTTGTAGGGGGACGATGTCCTCCAGTCAATTTTGTATTTGTCAGCTAGCCGATAAACCCTCTGGTTTCTGAAATGGCTACTGTTATCAGAGATGATTCGACTGGGGATCCCGAACCGGAATATTACATTCTACCGGAAGAACCTTGCGACTAGTTCTCCGGTCACATCTCTTAGTGCTACTGCCTCCGCCCATCTGGAGAAGTAGTCTGTAGCTGCTAAGATGTATCTGCATCCTGACGAAGATGCCGGCAGTGGCCCTGCCACGTTCGTGCCCCACTGAGCAAATGGCCAACTTGGTAGAGTGGGATGTAGCGGCACTGGGGGTCTCCTCGCCACATTAGCATGTTCTTGACATTTCTGACAAGCCTTAGCGAACTTGCAGCAATCATTAAATATAGTGGGCCAATAGTAACCCAATTTCTTTATCTCTATCTTCATTTTCGGACCGGCCTGGTGTGCCCTAGCTGATCTTGCATGAACTTCTTGCATCACCTGTCCCGCTTCTGCTGAAGACAAGCAACGGAGTAGGACTTTCCTTCGGGCATCTGCCATAATTCGGAACAAGGTCCCGCTTCTCATCTCATAAGAATCCTTGATCCTCAGGAGCTTCATTCTTTGTTCCTTTTCTTTTGGAAGTTGCTGGTGTTGATACCAGCGTAGGAGATGCTCTCGCCAATCGGGTTGTTGAACCCCTTCGACGACTGGTACTTCCATCTCATGTTCGTTGGCCAAAACCTCTGTTACACTGGGGACCTGTCGGCGGTTGATCACTGTTATATTCAGGCTCGCGTCTGGTGGGACCGCCAATGAACTGGCCAGCTTAGCGAGGGCGTCTGCCTGAGCATTCCAACCTCGATTGATGTGCTTAATGCTGATGAAGTAAAATTTTGACATCAGGCGAGTTGCCAACTGGTGATAGGGGAGGAGCTCTTGCTTTCGCACCTCGAACTCTCCTTCCAGCTGTTTTATAACTAGCATGGAGTCTCCGAATGCTTCCAGCATCTGAATTCCCATGGACAGAGCGATCTGTAACCCGATTATCAGGGCTTCATATTATGCTTCATTGTTTGTGCATTGCTTGTTTATGGAGCAGGATGTATGCACCACTTCTCCTTCTGGGGACTTCAAGACTATGCCCGCCCCTGCTCTGACCCTGGATGATCCGGTGGCAGAGGTGTCCATTCTGGAAGCGCCATCAAAGTATAGCTGCCATAAGGAAGGCTGTACTTGGGCGGCTTCTAGGGTTTCATCCTCGGGAAGTTCCGGTTCCCACGGGCTTTCCCCAGGTATCGGATGTTCAGCAAAGAAATCTGCAATAGCTTGACCTTTGATGGCCTTGCGCGGTACGTAGGAGACATCAAACTCCATAAGGATTACCGCCCATTTGCCTAGGCGACCTTTGAGTGCCGACTGGGACATAATATATTTCAGGGGATCCTCCTTGGACACCAAGCTGATTTCATGCGACAACATGTAATGCCGGAGCTTTTTGACTATGAAGACTAATGCCAGGCAGATCTTATCAATATAAGTGTATTTTTCTTCAGTTTTGACCAGTCTCCGATTGAGGTAATAGAGGGCTTGTTCTTTCCCTTCTTCATTATCCTGGGCTAGCATTGCCCCCAGAGAATTGTGTGTAGCTGCTATATACAGTATCAACGGCCGTCCTTTCACCGGTGCGCCCAATATTGGAGGAGTCTTCAGATAGTCTTTTAACTTGTCAAAGGCTGTCTGGCAATCTTCATCCCAATAGAAGGGAACATCTTTCATCATCAACTTGTGAAAAGGCTGGCATCGCCCTGACAAATTGGAAATGAACCGCCGGATATAAGCCAAACGGCCTTGTAGTGACCTCAGCTCGGAGATGTTCCTTGGTGGAGGTAACTCCTGAATCGCCTTGATCTTTGCGGGGTCTATCTCGATCCCCCGATATCGGACGACAAAGCCCAAGAATTTTCCGCTCGACACTCCGAACGCACATTTCATAGGATTCATTTTTAGCTCATGCTGCCTCAGCCTCTGAAAAATAATCCGGAGGTCTTGCAGGTGATCTTCTTTTCTTCTGGTTTTGACCACCAGGTCATCTATGTAGCACTCGACCTTGTGGTAGAGCAATTCATCAAAGATTTTGGTCATTGCGTGCTGATAGGTTGCGCCAGCATTCTTCAGTCCGAATGGCATTCTCTTGTAATGATAAATGCCTTTGGGAGTTCGGAAAGCAGTATGGATCCGGTCATGCTCCGCAATCCAAATCTGATTGTAGCCGGATGACCCATCCATGAATGACAGGGCTTCATGGCCGGTTGTAGCATCGATCATGACCTCGGTTATTGGCACCGGAAAGTCATCTTTAGGGCAGGCTTTATTTAGATCTCGGAAGTCAACACAAATCCGGATCTGTCCATTCTTCTTTTTCACGGGGACGATATTTGCCAGCCATGTGGTGTACTGATTTTCTTCAACAAATCCCACATCAATGAGCTTGTCAACTTCAGCACAGATTCGGGTGATGAGCTCTGGCCTCATATGCCGCGGTGGTTGCTTCACTGGCTCGGCTTCGGGGCTGATTGTTAGCTCGTGTTGTGAGACGGCGGGGCTTAGACCCGGCATCTCTTTGTAAGTCCAGGCGAAGCCATCCCGGTATTCTAGCAGTAGTTGAATATACAGCTCCCGTTCTTCTGGGGACAGTTGGGCACTGAGGAAGGTAGGCCTAGGGTCCTTCTCATTTCCCAGGTTGACTTCTATCAGTTCATCGACTGTGGCTTGGCCTCCATCTTCTATCTCCGGAGGTGCCGGTTGGAGGTCGACGAAGTCTGGAATACCATCTTGAGGGCCGAGTACTTCGACTTCCTCGTCAGACACTGCCAGAGCTTCATGGGGTCTCTTGCTCTCTTGTGCTAGCGGCTGTGTGGATGGATCTATGGACACATCCGTCGCCTTCGCAGCTCCCGAGGGTGAGAGAATAGCTTCAGTGCTTGTAGATGAGGTTGCAGCCATGACAGGCCAGTAGTTGTTTGCCACCGGACTCGGACAGCATATTGGATTTGTAGCAGAAGTTGAGGAAGTTTCGTCTTCTGGGACAATTGTATCTTCCGCAGAAGTGGCTTTTTCTTCCCCGGTAGCTGGCTCTCCTTGATTGGAGTTGACCAAGGCCTCCCTGATTGGCAGAAAGGGTGTTGAAGTTGTCAGTAGTAGGATCTCTGTAGAGGGAGAGACTCCTATTTCTTGAATGTCTTCGGCTTCGCTGCTGCTAGCCGTGTCAAATTTGGCTTGAAAGGCCGCTTCCTCAGGACGGACCTGCTCCCAGCATCGGCAGGAGATCAAGGTCTCCATTTGTTGATTCCCGGATAGAGCCAATTCAGCATGTTCTGCTTCCGCCGGATATTCATCAAAGGTTGCCCCCAGAGGGCTATCTTCAGTTGGATAGAAGGTGGAGATGGTATCCACCTCGTACCGTCCACTGTAATAGTAGTCTTCCAGGGTGAAGCCCATACCCGGATGTTGAGAGACACGTCTCATTTCTTTGTCCAGATTTACAGGATACCACATCTTCTGGAAAGCTTCCTTGCATTTTTGAGGTTGATCGGGAGGGATGTGTTGCTTTTGAAACATCCTGGCCGTCCGATCAGTGGTGAATGCCAGGCCCTGCACAGGAACCCGTGGGTTGGCTAGATCTTCAGGGAGGCTGCAGTCTGTGTCTTCCTGAGTGGGATGCTCCTCAGCTGTATAGAATAAGCTGCTGGGCCCATCTTCCTGTGCCACCTCCCAAGCTTTGAAAGGTTCGACAGTGGGACCATTAAGGCCGGAGACTGGCTTGGTGAGGCCGGTCGGGACTCCGATGCGGTCGTGTTGTCGATCAACATGCACTTCCTTAGCTTTGAGGTATAATGCTGGGGGTGTCACCCTGCCGACATTTCTAGAAGCCGTGATGTGGGAAACCACCTTCGGCTTGACATATCCGCGCGGCGGTGGTGGATACCAACCGTCACCCGATCTATTCTTCGATGCCCCTACGGGGGCTTCAGTTTCAGAAACCTTCCGGGGAGACCCCGTATACAGATTGGCGTCCGCCAAGTGACATTCAAACACCTCGAACGGGTGGATGTCAGCAAATATCCTTTCCTCCTTCCCCTGGAGGCTGTATTTGATGCATTGGTGGAGCGTGGAGGGCACCACCATATTTTCATGCAGCCATGGGCGGCCGAGCAGTGCTTTGTAGGAGGTGCGAGAGTCAATGACGTGAAACTGCACCGTTGTAGTGAAATCTGCCAGGGTCAGTGTGAACTCTGCCACTCCCATAGACACTTCACATTTTTGGTTGAAGCCAGCGATACGCATATCCCCGACTTTCTCGAGATGCACATTGAAGTGGTACCTCTCGTATATTCTATATGGCAAGATGTTGACTGCTGCACCAGGGTCAACCAGAATCCGGTTCAGTTCTCTTCCATTCATATGTCCTTTCATATATAGCGGCCTGTTGTGACTGGCAGTAGGCAGTAGCATGTCTTCTGGAGAGAAG
Source organism: Amorphophallus konjac (assembly GCA_022559845.1). Lineage (NCBI taxonomy): Eukaryota > Viridiplantae > Streptophyta > Magnoliopsida > Alismatales > Araceae > Amorphophallus > Amorphophallus konjac. The sequence goes on from CM040125.1 coordinate 245,420,070, forward strand.
GTCATACTGGCTTCTGGTATAGCCTCAGCTATGCAGGTTTCAAAATGAGCAGGCGTCTGCAGAGTAGTGATGATCACCTGTCGAGTCGCTTCACTCAAAGAGAGAATTTCCCAGATCGTAAATCGAGCAGGGAACTTCTTGAGCAACTTCATTATTCGGCTTCCAGCCCGGACATTGGAGAGCTTCATCTCTTCAACCCATCTGGGATTAGGAAGGTTTTGATTTGTGGGTCCAGACGGACCTGCTTCATCTTCCTCGGACTCGGCACCTTCTAGGCTGGCACCGACTGTCGGGTTTTCTTTATTAGCTGCTGCAGGGCAAGCCCCATCTGCATTTGCATCCTCAGTAGATTGCGCTGGCCGAGGGTGACTGACCCCGGGTGTAGGGTTAGCCTCCTGAAAAGGCTGCTTTCCCTTTGACATCTTCATGAATTCAAGGAATGAAGGGACTGTCTTGCCCCCAGTCTTACTGTATAGACCTGACGGAGGAGGGATTTGTACTCCCTTAACTTCCGGTGGAGGTGTCTTGTAGGGTTGCTCCCCTCTGAACATAATATTGTGATTGGGCGGCGGCTGGCGCCCCCATTTCCGGCCTGACCGAGTGGCATGTGCAGCAGTTGCGGCCTCGGCCTTGCCTCCCCCAGCATGGGGTGTGAGGCAAACTTCTTCTTCTTCCTCTTCTCCGGGCAGGTTGAAGAGTGCTGACAGGGTATTGCAGGAGACGACTTGTGTTTTATGGGCCCCTGCGGCCTTTCTTTTCTTCTTCTTTTGCTTTTTCTTCTTTTTGGTTTCTGCAGGTGCTTGCCCCCAGAACAGGTTGCTCTCTTGAGGTGGTGCTGCTTTAGCTTCCTCCCCTTGCTTGAGTGAGAGTTGCTCCAGCTCTTGCCATGGGACGTGGTCCCGTACCAGCAGAGGTTTCAGTTCGGGCTGTACATATTCCTCTAGCCCTTCAATTAAGTGTTGCAGTCGAAGGACCCCAGGATTGGTTTCCTTGATTACTGGCGGCGGAGTTTGTCTCCTCCTATTGGGTGTATATATTCTGACAGCTGTAGGTGAAGTGACCCATACAGGCGCTACTACTGGCGGAGCAGGCCGGGGTGTGATGCCACGGATATGTGCCCCCTCTTTTGGGTGGGGTGCCCTCTTCTTCTTGTGCTTCACAGGGATTTGCTGCCACCCCTGCTGTTCCTTCACGGGCTCCAGGAAATGGATTTCATAGGTGCTCCGTGTGCTCGCTTCAGAGATCTCCTCAGGTAATGCCTGGTAGAGGGAGACCATGTTGACTGCTGCTCTTCGGGGAGGAGCTTCATGTGGCTGAGGAGGGTCTACTTTGTACTCTCCCAGCTCTATCTCATTCTTCTTCACCATCCCTTCGATGACGTCTTTGAAAACATAACAGTCTTCGATTGAATGTCCCAGCATCTGGTGATAAGGGCAGAATCTTGGACTGTCTCTTCTTTTGAGGTCTTCTGGTCTTCTCGGCTCAGGCAGAGTGACCATACTGTATTCTGTTACCCAGTCAAACAGGATCCGGGTCTTATCCTTAGGAAAGGAATAAGCCTTCTTCATTTTGTCCCTCAACGAAGGGCCTTCTTTGTCATCTGGAGCTTTTGCAGGTTGCGGGGGAGCCGCTTTCTTGCCTTTCTCCTTTTGCTGTTCGAATGCCTTGATATCAAGCGCATTCGCATCTTTAGGTGTGGGGCGTCGTTCCGCCGCCTTGCCTTTCTAGGCTATGCTGACAGTTGACGTCGGGACAGGCTTGGCTAGAAAAGCTTCCACCTCAGCTACCACATTATTCAGCCGGTCGAACGACCGTATTTCCATTCCGATCATTTTTTCCAGGACCTCCCTCCTGAGGTTTTGTTTACATATTTACACAGCGTCCTCCTGATGCGGGGGCCGCTTACATCTCATTCCGAGGTTCCTCCACCTCTTGATGTAGTCAAGGGCGGTCTCATCTGCCCTTTGTTTTGTCGAATAGAGTTCGGCCACTGTGACCTCCCTCTCTATGACATGGAATCTTTCTCTGAACTTCCTCTGCATATCTGACCAGTCATTGATTGACCCGGCCGAGAGGCTGGAGTACCATTCAAATGCGAGCCCCGTCAGCGAGGACCCGAAGAATTTCAGCAAATATGACTCGTCGGTGGACAGATCACCCATAACGGTCATATAATATGCAATATGTTCTTTTGGGGAACCTTTCCCGTTGAATTTGTCAAATTTGGGCGACTTGTTGACTCCCGGGGGAAGTCGCTTAGCCGCATGGTGTTGCGGGTAGGGCACCCAATAGGCATCGAATGCGACGTAGTCGCCTTCGCTCTTCTCTGCGAGCTTCAGCTCGATCATCCTCTCCACCATCATCCGGTTCACGACCGTGGGGTCGACTGGCTCCGGATAGAAGTGTGCTGGCTGCAGGTACGGGGTGACCAGGGTGGTCGCCTGTGGAGGATGCAGCAGCGGGGGTGTTGGGTGCACCTGAGGAAGCACCGGAGGTAGCAGCGGCTGAGGCTGTGGTGGCCGCTGTTGTGCTGTCGTCACAGTTGGCTCTGACGGCTGGGGTAGTGTGTAAAGTGGTGGAGGGTCGTCTCGACGAGCCGCTCCCCGGGATGATTCACCTTGGACTTCGGGTGGTTTGGAGGCCGATGAGTGTTCAGTTTTCTCCATCAGCTGTTTCGTCAGGGAATCTATTTCCCGTTGATATCTTTGCAGCAGCATCAAGACTGATGGATCTATAGTGGTGGGGACACCTTCTGTTGTTTCCCCGGACGTACCCTCAGGCAGGATGTCGAGGAGTACGTCGTCTTCTTCTTCCGTCGTCACCACATTAGCGGTCAAGACGGGGGCTTTGTCATCCCAGTGGAGGTATAACTGGGGCTGTTTCTCTTTCATCATTGTCAGAAGCCCTCTTGCTGCTTCTGTCTTGCGGGTAGCTGGTCCCGGCCGTACGGCCAACTGAGCCAGTTCTTGGGGGTCTTCAGGGAGCTCCCCATATCGGCTGGACACGCCAGCCATGTTGCAAGTGAAAATCTGCATCCTTCTTCTTTGTCGATGGACCCTCCGCCTTGCTTGTTGCGGAAAGGTCAGCCTCTCGAACACAGAAATTCTTCCTCTTTCTTCCCGCTCGGGGAAGGTTTCATCGGCTTCGATCTCAAAGCCGTCATTGTGTCCATTATCGTCGACCGATGATACCATCATTATATCCTTCATCTCTTCTTCATCTGCCGTTGATGGGCAGTAATTTTCTTAAGCGGCGACTGTCTGCATCAGCCGCTGCTGTCCGAGTGAGGTGTTACCCAATCCTTGGAAATAGCTTCTGACCAGGCAGGCCACTTCTTCTCGGCCCCGTTCTTGATGTAGCACGGGGGAGAGTGGTCGACCTCCAGCAGGAGGAATGTAGGCCAGTCGAGCTCTGTCGGCTGGCTGTTGGAACCTTCGCCCCGTGGCAGGGACGTTGGCTTGACGGGCCGCAGCCCGGAAACTTCTGTGGCGCGGGGGATCCGCAACCACTTCTTCTTCATTCATCGGGGACAAGCCCCTTTCTCTTCTCGCTCCCGCCTCGTCATTCATAGGACGGCGGCGGACGGGTGTTAGAAGGTAGGCAGGTTGGGTCCGCTTGGGAACCCACACCTGTTTGAATTTCTTCGGCCTGAGCGCCGGGTTTCCTTGGCCATGGTGGCCGGCTTCTTCTCTTTCTGCCCTCCTTCCAGCGAGAGCTTGATAGTTGTTGTAGACAGGAACGTTTGGGATGACGCGGTCTGGGGTCACCCGTGCCGTGCGCCCGTTGAGGAAGACACGCATGCCTCCCACCAGCATTGATTTTCCGGACTGAGAGACAGTTTCGGTGATCACAGCAGTGTTCTCGCGACCCTGGCGACGCTGACATCCTCCAGGGGGTTTGTTGATGACAGTGGGATGTGTCCCACGTACAATGTGGTGCACCAGGCAGCTAGCGGCCGGGGCCGGATTCTTGAGCGAACCATCGCAGCAGGGAGCCTTCAGAGGCTCCATTTCCTTCATGATTTCCTTGACGGGTTCCGTGGCTTCGACTTCCAGCATGTCGACAAAGGCCAACCCCAAGAAGTTGGGGAAGCCCACAGTAGGAGGAAAGCTACCAAATTCCATGGGCACCGCCAGGTACCCTTAGACGTGTCCGGCGACTATCGATTGGTCGAAGTCGACACCAGCTATTCCATGAGTCGTCATTGTTCGCACTGAAATATCAAACAAGGTGATAATCAGTAGTCTTTGAGAGGGCTTCGAAGCCCGAATATCTCGGCAAAGAGATGAAAGGTGACACTGGTCCCACCGGGTGTGCCAGACTTGTTTCGCACATCTTTTTTTTCCTTTGTTTCTTTCTTTTCGTTCGTTTCTTTTCGTTCGCGTATCGATCAACCATTTGGCTAACTGGTAGTCAACTGACTGATTGATGACGCTGGCGTGCCAGTCACATGAGTGACGATTTTTTTGTGCGCTCATCCTGACCCATGTCGGGCGAATGTGAGGTTCGGTCGGACCAGTAGTCCGCCATACCGTAAAGGTTATGGCGTTAATTACATCCCCCACAAGGAGGGAACACCTCTGATTAATTGCCGAGATATCGAGCTGTCGAAGCCGGATAAAAAAAGAGCTACATGATGATCATGAGGAAACCGTGTCACAAAGGGTCTATGCATGCACGCACATAAGACATTCATGCCTAGATTACACATGAAGATAGTGTTATGAAACGGTGGCGATCAGCCACATTTATTACCCCTCGCTGAGAGGAGGAAGAACGGCGCAAGTGTAATAGCGAGAGCAAAACGCTTAACGGATATGACAATGAATATGATGATAACATGACCCGGGCTTGCTTGACCCTCCCTTATTCAATTCGATGCCTGCTACGGCTCGTCGACATTGCCCCCGAGAGGCGAGGCTTCAAAACCGGCGTGGCTATGCAAGAAACACTTATACGGCGTGATAAAACGTAGGCATAGTGGTTAATACGGCGTGATAAAGCGTAGGCATAGTGGCTAATACGACGCGGTATTCATGCTTTTGAGACGGCGCGCAAGAGGGTTGGGGCGCGCCGGTTTAGGGCGCGCCGGAAAGCCGCAAGGAAAAATTTTTAGAAAATGAGTGTGGGGTTAATCCGGCGCGGGGGGGTACCGCGCTGGTTTAGGGCGCGCCGGTTAAGACCGCGCCGTATTAAACCTGTTTTGTTGAATTATGAACCTTTTAAGTTTATTAGACTTCAAGGGACCCTTTCTTGAGTTGTTCGGGCCAGATGATTGTTTGATTGGAGTCCATGGCCTTCTTAGAAATGAGGGGGAGGTCAGTGCGAGGTTCATACTCGAGCACTGAGTTGGTTAGATCATTTTCTTGACAAAATTATCTGGAATCTGTCAAAAAATTTGACAGCATCTCCCCCGAACAAACGGAGTTGTAGGGGAGAATCAGGGTCATGCTCACTAATGGAGCAAGCCCCTAAACCGCCGGTCTGCATAGTGGCAGCCAGTAAAATCCCATCAGATAGGATACCCCGAGGACTAGCCTACAAGGGGCACCAATACTCCGTGGGTGAGAATAGAAGGACGGGGCCATTGATGACGGGAACAACCCACAGATCATGGCACAACCGCTGAAGGGACCGACCGTTAGGAGAGTGGGGCTCCGAGGGCTAGCCTACGAGGAGCGTACATCCCTTAACCTCGATTGGGTCTTAGATTGTCGGGGTTGAGCTCGTTGAGCTAGGACCCCCTGTTGTTGTCTGCTGTGGGCTTGGGAAGCATCTACCACCGAGAGGTAGAGTCCTTAGTTGCCCAACAATTCCGTGGCCACGGGGGAATATCCCCCTCCCCGGGTAGTTAAAACAGGATGAGAGAATCTCAGACTGGTTCGAACGACCATGATTCAGAGGAGGAGTAAAGGCCCGGGTGAAACGGGTCAACCGTAGAAGCATAGACTCAAACAGGTGGGATGCAGCGTTCCGGGGTATGCATCCGGCCATCCCGACGGTAATTCCCGCCTTGCGAATAGTCAATAGCACAAAGGGAGGAATTAATAGGGGGGGAAACCTTCGATACCACAGCGGGAAGAAGCATGCACATAAGCACAGCTCTGTCCATGAAGGGGGACACAGAGGTCCATAAATCAAAGCCGAAAATGGTCGATTGGAAGGACCCGGGGAGGGGTCGTTTCTATAGCCCTCGGTGCTTTGGGGCATGGTCGGTACTTCAAGGAAACCGGAATCAAAGGGCACGCACGAAAGAACTCAGAACCACATCGACATAGATAGAGAAGAGGGTAGAAGTTCTGAGCATTCATTCGACCTCGCGGTCCAGACGTTCATATACATATCGCCATCCCAGAAACGGGAGTGGCCTCTCATTTATACATTAAGAATCCGGCGCCGGCATCGTTGCTCGGTCGCCGTTCATCATCTACGGGGGAATACACAGTAGTAGAGAAGAAATCACAGAGGAGGGGAGGGGTCGGCTCATATCATTGCCATCCCTCCCCCCTCTGCATACAAATGGTGGATGGAAACCCGCGAGAGAGAAGAAATCACAGAGGATAGAGGAAGACAGGCACTGGCGCCCACCTGCTTTTAAAAAAAAACAGAGTATCGGCCCCCTCCTTCTTCTCCGGCTCCGGAAGGCTTCAATCGGAACAGGGGAAGGCGGCCGCCGAAGGACACTCGGATAGAACTCCTTTTTCCTCAGAAAAGCTCTCTCCCCCTCTCCTTTTTTTTTTCGTGCTCTCTGCCTTTTAGTCTTCTAGGCCTCTCATTTTCTTCAATCGAACCTCGCCCATATATATAACAGATTGGAGGCTCTTCATCCGGCGTGAGCTTTTGGCGCGCCGGGGGAATCTTCATCAATCTATCGCGCCGGTTTAAGACGCCATTCGATAGGGTGACTGGCGCGCCGGGATGATGGCTTAAGGTAAAGGGGTGCGCCGGGCTAAAGGCTGAAGGTGAGGGGGGCGCGCCGGTTTAGGGGTATTGAGTGAAGGGCGCGCCGGTTTAGGGCGCCCCGGGCTACTACTCCTTGCACGCTTTTAAGCCAGTCGATGAACTCGGGGATAACTCCGGGGGCCATCGTGAACATGTACTCTGCTACTGCTCACTAAGACTTCGACGATATGATCTGTCAAAGCTCCTAGATTGGCGTACGGCCATCTTCCAGGTTCTGGATTGCTTTAGGCTGCTCGCACGGGTTTTCTGCGGGCATACGGCCTTCAGCTCTCTGACCCACGCCGTTAGCTTGGCCTGGTTCATTTCTGAGGCTTCTCGAAAAGCGTGACAACACCAGGGATAGCTCCGCCCGAGCTGGGTGATCATTCGGCTGCTAATGGGCCCATCTTGGCAGGAAGCCGCACCTATGTCGGGTGATCGGGATCTTCCGCCGCCAGAGCTTTCGGTCCTCCATGCTGGAGAGTCGGGGGAACTCCTTCATCCTCCGGAGAACCTCCTCATTTGGTGGGGGACCACCGGATAGACCGTCATCCTTGATCGGACAACGGATGTAGTGGATGCAGCATGACTAAGTCGATGCCGGTTCATTGGGCAGGCTTGGTCGCACTGCCGGTTGGTTGGCGAGTTTGTCTCGGCTCTCCTGAGGTGAAGTCACCGTATCTACATGGAGCGACTCGAGGCTCTGGCAGCTTGAGAAGTCTTCAATATGTTGATCTTTATCGGCTTCCGTACTTCGGTGGGCCGGGTCATTCGTTCTTATGGCTTGGTCGCCGACGATCATATTTTAGGTGCCAACAGGCCTAAGCCAAGGGACATAATGTAGGATAATTGTTGACTCGACGTCATGTCGAAGTCAACGAACTCGGCAGAGGCATGAGGCCCAAGCCAAGGGAAGCATATAGGATAGGTGTTGACTTAACGTCCTGTGAAGGCCAACGAACTTGGCAAAGGCGTGAGGCCTAAACCAAGGGCAGAATGTAGAATAGGTGTTGACTCGACGTCCTGTCGAAGCCAACGGGCTTGGCAAAGGCGTGAGGTCTAAGCCAAGAGTAGAATATATGATAGGTGTTGAATCGACGTCATGCTGAACTCAACGAGCTTGGCAAAGGCATGAGGCCTGAGCCAAGGGCTGAACATAGGATAGGTGTCGACCCGACGGAACGTCGAAGTCAAAGGGCCCTGCCCCGGTAGAAGATTTAGGGCAAGGATTGGCTAGAATGCAGACATATGAGAGGCCCAGACCCAAGGGCTAGATATCAATGTCAACCCTTGTTGGGACGCTTAAGGTGATCTAGAGGGGGGTGAATAGATCAATCACCGGATAAAACGACTACAGCAGAATCAAGTGCGGAATTTAAGAACTTCTGCTAAACAGATAGATGGCACAAAGCAAAAACCAGCCAGAACTGCTAAAGAACCATCCTAAACATTCATCTACTGCGCAAGGTACAAGAATAAAGAAGTGATGCAAACCACAAAGCAATCACACAGTAGACATGAGTTTTTAGGTGGTTCGGTCCTCCAGACCTACGTCCACCCCACACTCAAACCCAAGTGTGGCTTACTACTGCGCAACACAGCTTGCGTCCGCTGGGCCTTACAGCTTAGCCTACAACCGCTGAGCCTCATAGCTTGCTGTCCGAGGTATCCACCTCGCCCGCTGAGCAGCACAGCTTGCTGTCCAGAGAACCACGTTCTCTGCAACGCTGGGGATTATAGCTTGCCCGTCCAGTGGAATCCTCTACTGCAACCGCTGGGGATTACAGCTTACCCGTCCAGTGGAATCCTCCACTGCAAACCCGCTGACACACAGCTTGATGAAAGATTTCAGAAATCAAAATAAAAACAAACGAAAAGCAAAATGTATCCCTGCAGGGAATAAAGCTCAAACAGTTGAGCAAACTCAGATCTGGTTTTGAACCATAGATCTGAGAAACAATTTCTCTTAAACACTCTATCTCGAACACCTTCCAGTCACTCTAGTCTTCTTCTCTTCCTCTCTCACTCTCCTGATTCTTTCTTTCTCTTCTGGATCGAACGGGCTCTCTGCTCTTCTGCTTTTCCTTCAAGTCTTCTATATGTTCGATCAGATTTCTTCAGATGGAGAAGTCTTCCTTATATAGTAGTTCCAGCAGGAGCAGCACTAGGCGTATGTCTTCCACAGTTCCTGCCCAAATGTTTTGGCCACATGTCATCATCCTGTCAGCCCTTCCAGCCTCGGATCACGTGCCCAACCATTAAGCTCCTCGGGTATAAGTCCTGTCAGGTCAGACGAAGATGAACTGAGTAAGTTGTGTTCTGAACAAAGCATGTACAGACTTTGTATATAAGACCCAGAACCATGTTCAGACTTTACAATGTCTAGTGTTAAACCATGAGAGCACAATGCACAAACTAAGTGTATGCATGTGTGGACTTTGAGTGCATGACACAGGGCGATGTACAGACTAGAGATGAATGCATGGACTATGCACATGCATGAATAGCACACGATGTACAGACTTTAAATCAAGGGATGCACTGGCTGTACAGACTTAGCCACGAGCTGAGCTATCGGATGTATAGACTTTGCTCAGTTCAGCTGGTTGATGTACAGACTTGAGATGAATGCATGAACAAGCCGATGTACAGACTTGTGTTCGTGCAACACACAGGCGGTACTGACTTCGTGTGTGTGCTAAAACGGTGAACGTGGGTAAAGATAGGAATGTATAGACTTACACGATGTATGGACTTGCCAAAGGAGTGATGCATGAGTAGGCATCAATGTATAGACTTTATGTGCAGAATGTACAGACTTGCCGAATGCACTGACTTGACTTTGCACCGACTTGCACAGAGACGCTAAGTGAGATGCAGGATGATGCACTTGCTGGCAGACGATGTATAGACTTAGCATGAGACGCTAAGTGAGACGATGCAATGTATAGACTTAGCCGATGCAATGTTCACACGACCTTAGACGCTAAGTGAGACGGTGTAATGTATAGACTTAGCCAAGATGTCGTGAGCAACTGGACGATGTACAGACTTGATCTAAGCAAGGGCTGTATAGACTTTAAATGCGAGAAGCACACGATGTATAGACTCTGTAGCAAGGAATGTGCATGCGATGCGATGTACAGACTTTGTATGAATGTGGCGTGCAACTAGACGATGTGCAGACTTTGTGTTGCAAACACAGGCTGTACAGACTTGAGACATGTATGGACATAACTACTCGCACCAGCAATGGAATGTATAGACTTTGAATACATGATGGCGAGTGCACTGACTATGATGAATGCAATGTATTTATGATGAATGCAATGTATGCTAACCAGAATGACTGGCTCACTGTGATACTCTTACTGTGTTGCTATCATCAAAATAAAATAGCATATGCTTGTGCCTAAGGGGCACAACATTCTCCCCATTTTTGATGATGGCAACAAAGTGACAGTGAGTCGCCAACCAAATTTTCTCCCCCTTTGACATAATCAAAAAGAAAGAAGAACATGAGTGCAAAATGCAGTATACATTGCATATTTCCCTTAGAACAACTCATTTACCCTTTGAAAGTAAAACTCCCCCTGAATTATTTCTCCCCATTTGAGAAAGAATATGGACGGATGAAACATGAATAAGGTAAGGGGTCACTACACAACAACTGAAGCATTGGTTCAGAAAGTGAGCATGATTATAGACAACGGTTAAAGCATAAGAGTCAGCAATATACAGTCTTGAAAGAATTCAGGTTTAACAGTGATAAAGATAGAGTAAAGCAGCTGACCACTGAAAAAGAGTTATAGACTCCATTTATACCAATGAATATAGGGCACATGGTTTTAATAGATAAGTCAGAAACAATACCCTTTGTGATTAAACATGGAAGTTCAAGAAAGGCAACTTGAATATGTATTGAGAAAAACAATTTACACTCAATGACTTTTGATTTCAAAGGATTACAGCAGTTTATTTTTCACCTTTTAATTTTCAGAAACTGAGCTAAGTGAATAGACCAGTGGCATTTATGGTGTTGACATTAGGTGTACACCTTGATCAGAGGCATGTACCCCTCAGTTACTAGGCATAAACTACTAGATCTATTTCTGATCAAGACCTACAAGGAATAATTTTCACCTTTGATATTAAGGGTACACCTTGATCAGTGGCCAGTACCCCCAGTTACTTGGTGAAGACTCCCCCTATAGATTTGACCCTATGAACAGAGATAGTCTGAAGCACTTCATAACTTATGAATTCTCCTGCTTCTTTGGAGGAGATCACAGTTTCTCAGTGCAATTTAGCCATTGCTCTGTCACTGTGTTCAGCTCTTTACATTGATGATTTTATTTAACTGCTGCCCTGATTTCTTTTAGACTGATTGTTTAAAAATAGTACACACTCTTATTCACCTTTTCTAGACGTTTCCAGTTTAACACGTTCAGGCATTAAAAAAAAACCTTTTCTATTCTAACCATGAGACAGAGATTAAGAGCAATAAAAGTTTTCTTTTATCTCAAGTTCTAAAGTGCAGATACTTTACTCTTCAATTTATAAAAGTTAAACCTTTAGTTCCTTTCAATTTGTAAGTGTAATTCTTATAAATGAAAAATTGCAATAACCACAGCTCAATGTACTAAATCAGAAGCAGTACTGTTGTTCAGTGTAGGTGATAGGGAAATGATAGCAATAGGCATTATGGTCCAAGAGCATCTGATGTCAAAGAACATGAATGAATTGAATGGGGACTATGAGGAGTGAAAAAGATTCAATGTACTGAACTTAGCTCTCATCTCCCCCTGACACCAAGATGCAACAATATGCTATGCAATGCTTTCAACTAACTAAATGCAGACTATGCAACAATGATACATAAAGCAAGTATGCAATCATTTCAAGTTTATGCACCCAAGTCATGAACATTTTATCCTTTTTCTGAGAGTTTATTTCATGAAAGTCAGGTGTATATAATCTAGAGAATTGAGAATCAACTACAACTTAATGCCCTAAGTCAACATGACTTTCTCAATTCTGAAGGTGATTCACTTACCTGCTTTACCTGACTGATTTTTTTTTTTTTACCCTTGGTGTTGCATCAGAATGTTGACAAGGCCTCCAATCTCCTTCAGCTTTTAGAATTTTTGGCCCTGCCTCTTGTCATATGCCTAGTGTAGCTATTCCTGTTTCATCATTTTGTTCCCGGCTACAAGGCAAACCTGCAAACACACTTAGGGAGCAGATTTTGGAACCCAAGATAGTTTGGGCCCAAAGACAGAAACAGACATATGAGAGTGAAAACATGACAAAAGCTGTTTAGGGATCCACATTTGTGTGAAAGTGGATGGTTTGGTGGATTCTACAGCTTGAGAATTCTTTTTGTTATTTTTCTTTTTCTCAGCACCAACAGGTTTAGCTTTCTTTTTCGGGTGCTGTGCATTCATTTTATTAGAAACATTGTTGTTTTGCTGCCAGTGCCTTGGCCAATGAGTGTACTAGAAGTTGTGGCCCAAATTGGTCCTAGGCTGACCATAGAACACCTGTTGACTAGGACTCCATGTCCTAAAGTGACCATCCCATCTCCTAGCTGGCTGAGATATATAGGGCTGAGTGGGGAAATTCTGATACCTAGACCTCATGTACACAAGATTCCACCCAAACCTATTAAGTGGTTGTGAGTGAATGTGATGATAGACTTGGGCTCGAGGGAAATAGGGATGTGCAAACTGGTTCCTAGCGACACTTGGTCTCCCTGCCACCTTTAAGCCTCTAGGATTCTACATTGACTTATATTTGGTCTTTTTCTGAGCAGTTGATGGTGGTGGAGACTTAGCATCCTTGGACTGGGGTTTTGATGTGCTAGCTGGCTGATCCCTAACCTTGGACTTACCCTTGGAAGAAGAGCATGCATCACTAGGCTCTACAACTTTCTGCTTTCCCTTGTCCTTAGCACTGGACAATTTTGATTTTTCATTTTTGAAAGCAGATTTTTCACTGACCATTTTTATGAGTGGTCCTTTATTCTTTTCTCCCACGAATGAAATGGTTTTCAATTCAAAGCTCTTTTTAGCTGAGGGATTAAAACCGAGACCCTCCTTTCTGAAGTTGACTTTTGACCCTAGCAAGGCATTAAGATTTTCTGTTCCTTGAGTCATGCTTTCAATGATTTTCTTTTTGTCAGAATTTTCATTTTCAAGATTTTCAATAGTTTTCTTCCATTCAGCATTCACTAACAAGATAGCTTCATATTTTTTAGTTGTAATCTTTATTTCATTTTCAAATTTCTGAATTGTCAATTTCAACTCATCATTGACATTTTTCAGGAATTCATTTTATTTCCTACAATCAATCAAAACATGCTTTAATTCATCAAAATCAGAACATGCACTTTTCAATCTGTCATTCTATGATTGTAAACATGCAACTTTATCAGAAAGTGTTTCATCATTAACCAGAGAATTTATTTTCTTCTTCAAGTGTCTGTTTTCCTTCCTAATATCATTCACTTTATCTAACAGTTCTCCATAAGCATCTTCTCAATCAGAAATAGTATAATGTTCGAAAGGGGATGATACCTGATCAGACTCTTCTTCTTCTTCTTCTTCATTCCTAGCCATCAAGCAGATGTCCTTTTCTGAGGAAGTGCTCAACGTGCCTTCTTCCTCATCGCTCCATGTACTGACCATGGCCTTTCCCTTTGGCGCTTTCTTTTTCTGGAACTCTGGATAATCGACCTTCATATGGCCAGTCTTCCTGCAATGATAACAAGCATTAGCATCAGATTTTTCAGCAGAGTTAAATTTATACCTATTTTGCTTCCTGCTGTAGTGTCTTCTGTAGACATTCTTCCCTTCTCTTCTAAGAAATCTTCTGAACTCTTTTGTGATCATAGCTATTTCATCCTTTTCAAGGTCTGATCCAGATAGACTCCGATCACTGGATGATCCAATGCAGCTGGACTGTTTTGAACAACTATCCTTGGCCTTCAGAGCAATAGGCTTCATGTATTCGAGCTCTTCAGCTTGTAGAAGATTGATCTCGTACGCCATCAAGGAGCCTATCAGCTCATTAGGTTTCATCTTTTGTAAATCTCTTGACTCCTCAATCACAGTCACTTTGGTATGCTACATCGGAGTCAACGATCGAAGGATCTTCCTTACAACTTCATAATCGGTATAGCTTTTTCCCAGATTTCTTTGACCATTTGTTATAATGCTCAGAGGAGCAAACATTTCACTCACTGTCTCACCGGGATTCATCCGAAATGCTTCATACTTTGACACTAACATATTTGCCCGCGTCTCTCTCACTTGAGATGTCCCTTCATAAATGACCTCAAGAGTATCCAACATCTCCTTTGCCGTCTTGCAGGATGACACTCTATCAAATTCAGTGGGATGGAGTGCACACTGAATGGCATTGATGGCGCTCCAGTTCAGAGTAGATTTCTGAATTTCTTCTTTAGTCCACACTTCCTCATTCTCATGTAGCTCATAGGGACCTTTGCTTATAATCTTCCAGATCTCGTAATCTTTGGCACTAAGGAAGACCTGCATCCAGTTCTTCCAATATGGGTAGTTGGATCCGTCGAAGAATGGTGGCTTTGTAGTGGACTGTCCCTCTTCTATTAACCCTCTAGCATCCATGTCCGTTCCTCTTTAGGATGTTAGTCCTGCACAAAGAGTTAGGCTCTGATACCAATTGTTGGGACACTTAAGGTGATCTAGAGTGGGGTGAATAGATCAGTCACCCGATAAAACGACTGCCGTAGAATCAAGTGCGGAATTTAAGAACTTCTGCTAAACAGATAGACGGCACAAAGCAAAAACCAGCCAGAACTGCTAAAGAACCATCCTAAACATTCATCTACTACGCAAGGTACAAGAATAAAGAAGTGATGCAAACCACAAAGCAATCACATAGTAGACAGGAGTTTTTAGGTGGTTCGGTCCTCCAGACCTACGTCCACCCCACACTCAAACCCAAGTGTGGCTTACTGCTGCGCAACACAGCTTGCGTCCGCTGGGCCTTACAGCTTAGCCTACAACCGCTGATCCTCACAGCTTGCTGTCCGAGGTATCCACCTCGCCCGCTGAGCAGCACAGCTTGCTGTCCAGAGAACCACGTTCTCTGCAACGCTGGGGATTACAGCTTGCCCGTCCAGTGGAATCCTCCACTGCAACCGTTGGGGATTACAGCTTACCCGTCCAGTGGAATCCTCCACTGCAAACCCGCTGACACACAGCTTGCTGAAAGATTTTAGAAATCAAAATAAAAACAAACGAAAAGCAAAATGTATCCCTGCAGGGAATAAAGCTCAAACAGTTGAGCAAACTCAGATCTGGTTTTGAACCATAGATCTGAGAAACAATCTCTCTTAAACACTCTCTCTCGAACACCTTCCAGTCACTCTAGTCTTCTTCTCTTCCTCTCTCACTCTCCTGATTCTTTCTTTCTCTTCTAGATCGAACAAGCTCTCTGCTCTTCTGCTTTTCCTTCAAGTCTCCTATATGTTCGATCAGATTTCTTTAGATGGAGAAGTCTTCCTTATATAGCAGTTCCAACAGGAGCAGCACTGGGCATGTGTCTTCCACAGTTCCCGCCCAAATGTTTTGGCCACGTGTCATCATCTGTCAACCCTTCCAGCCTTGGATCACGTGCCCAACCATTAAGCTCCTCGGGTATAAGTCCTGTCAGGTCAGACGAAGATGCACTGAGTAAGTTGTGTTCTGAACAAAGCATGCACAGACTTTGTATATAAGACGCAGAACCATGTGCAGACTTTGCAATGCCTAGTGTTAAAGCATGAGAGCACAATGCACAAACTAAGTGTGTGCATGTGTGGACTTTGAGTGCATGACACAGGGCGATGTACAGACTAGAGATGAATGCATGGACTATGCACATGCATGAATAGCACACGATGTACAGACTTTAAATCAAGGGATGCACTGGCTGTACACACTTAGCCATGAGATGAGCTATCGGATGTATAGACTTTGCTCAGTTCAGCTGGTGGATGTACAGACTTGAGATGAATGCATGAACAAGCCGATGTACAGACTTGTGTTCGTGCAACACACAGGCTGTACTGACTTCGTGTGTGTGCTAAAACGGTGAACGTGGGTAAAGATAGGAATGTATAGACTTACACGATGTATGGACTTGCCAAAGGAGTGATGCATGAGCAGGCAATCAATGTATAGACTTTATGTGCAGAATGTACAGACTTGCCGAATGCACTGACTTGACTTTGCACCGACTTGCACAGAGACGCTAAGTGAGACGCAGGATGATGCACTTGCTGGCAGACGATGTATAGACTTAGCATGAGATGCTAAGTGAGACGATGCAATGTATAGACTTAGCCGATGCAATGTTCACACGACCTTAGACGCTAAGTGAGACGGTGCAATGTATAGACTTAGCCAAGACGTCGTGAGCACTTGGACGATGTACAGACTTGAGCTAAGCAAGGGCTGTACAGACTTTAAATGCGAGAAGCACACGATGTATAGACTCTGTAGCAAGGAATGTGCATGCGATGCGATGTACAGACTTTGTATGAATGTGGCGTGCAACTAGACAATGTGCAGACTTTGTGTTGCAAACACAGGCTGTACAGACTTGAGACATGTATGGACATAACTACTCGCACCAGCAATGGAATGTATAGACTTTGAATACATGATGGCAAGTGCACTGACTATGATGAATGCAATGTATTTATGATGAATGCAATGTATGCTAACCACAATGACTGGCTCACTGTGATACTCTTACTGTGTTGCTATCATCAAAACAAAATAGCATATGCTTGTGCCTAAGGGGCACAACACAGTGTATAGACTTACACAATGTATGGACTTGCCAAAGGAGTGATGCACGAGTAGGCAATCAATGTATAGACTTTATGTGCAGAATGTACAGACTTGCCGAATGCATTGACTTGACTTTGCACCGACTTGCACAGAGATGCTAAGTGAGACGTAGGATGATGCACTTGCTGGCAGACGATGTATAGACTTAGCATGAGACGCTAAGTGAGACGATGCAATGTATAGACTTAGCCGATGCAATGTTCACACGACCTTAGTCGCTAAGTGAGACGGTGCAATGTATAGACTTAGCCAAGACGTCGTGAGCAACTGGATGATGTACAGACTTGAGCTAAGCAAGGGCTGTACAGACTTTAAATGCGAGAAGCACATGATGTATAGACTCTGTAGCAAGGAATGTGCATGCGATGCGATGTACAGTCTTTGTATGAATGTGGCGTGCAACTAGATGTTGTGTAGACTTTATGTTGCAAACACAGGCTGTACAGACTTGAGACATGTATGGACATAACTACTCGCAGCAGCAATGGAATGTATAGACTTTGAATACGTGATGGCGAGTGCACTGACTATGATGAATGCAATGTATTTATGATGAATGCAATGTATGCTAACCACAATGACTGGCTCACTGTGATACTCTTACTGTATTGCTATCATCAAAACAAAATAGCATATGCTTGTGCCTAAGGGGCACAACATAGTGTATAGACTTACACGATGTATGGACTTGCCAAAGGAGTGATACATGAGCAGGCAATCAATGTATAGACTTTATGTGCAGAATGTACAGACTTGCCGAATGCACTAACTTGACTTTGCACCGACTTGCACAGAGACGCTAAGTGAGACGCAGGATGATGCACTTGCTGGTAGACGATGTGTAGACTTATCATGCGACGCTAAGTGAGACGATGCAATGTATAGACTTAGCCGATGCAATGTTCACATGACCTTAGATGCTAAGTGAGACGGTGCAATGTATAGACTTAGCCAAGACGTCGTGAGCAACTGGACGATGTACAGACTTGAGCTAAGCAAGGGCTGTATAGACTTTAAATGCGAGAAGCACACAATGTATAGACTTTGTAGCAAGGAATGTGCATGCGATGTGATGTACAGACATTGTATGAATGTGGCGTGCAACTAGACGCTGTGCAGACTTTGTGACTTGAGACATGTATGGACATAACTACTCGCACCAGCAATGGAATGTATAGACTTTGACTACATGATGGCGAGTGCACTGACTATGATGAATGCAATGTATTTATGATGAATGCAATGTATGCTAACCACAATGACTGGCTCACTGTGATACTCTTACTGTGTTGCTATCATCAAAACAAAATAGCATATGATTGTGCCTAAGGGGCACAACAACCCTTACGAAGTGTCAGAGTCAACCGACCTCACTTAGACGGAAGATCTGAAACAAGGGTAGAATGCGTAGATGAAGATGTCAACCCAACGTCATGTCGAAGCTGACCAACTTGGCGAAGACATGAGGTCTAAGCCAAGATAAAATATGGACGTTGACCCGTGGAGATGTCGGGATCAACAAACTTTGCCCAAACAGAAGGTCTAAAGCAAAGTGATGAGGTCTTTTATTGGTTTATTAGTTTGGATTGGTTGAGTTTATTGATTTGATGAGTCGATTGACCTGTTGGGTTTATTAGGTCTGTTGGATTTTATCGATTCCATTGGGTTTATTGATTTTTTTGATTTTATTGGGTTTATCGGGTTTGTTAAGTTTATTGATTTACTGAGTTTATTGATTTATTGAGTTTATTGAATTTGTTGGGTTTATTGATTTATTGAGTTCGTTAAGTTTATTGAGCACATTAGATTTATAGGATTTATTGATTTTGTTGAGTTCGTTGAGTTTATTGTGTTTATTGATTCATTATGCTTATTTTAGATTGTCATTTTCTTTTCTTCATTTTTTTATTTATTTCTATTTTGTTGTTGTTGTTGCTTTTTTTTCTTTTTCCACTTTTTTTTGTTTTGGGGCTTCCCGACACAGACTCATCTATGGTGCGAGATATTTTTGTCTGGTGGGACTATTGATGAAGTTCACTATTTATTTTGCTGGTGGGGCTGGGGATTGATGTCCAAGAGCCTGGTGGGCCTGGCGAGGGCGGAGTGTCTCTGACCAGGGAAAAGGGTTTTATGAATCCTGCCCAGTGGGACAAAGGGTAGTTTTGGGGCTTGGCGAGGGTGGAGTGCCTTAGGCCAATGAAAAAGGTTTTATGAATCTTGTCCAGTGGGACAAAGATTATTTTCAAGTTCGGCTGAGGCGGAGCACCTCAGGCCAAGGAAAAGATCTTGTGGACTCGGCCCGATGGGACAAAAGATAATTTTTGAGTTCGGCTGAGGCAGAGCGCCCCTGGCCATGGGAAAGGTTTGCATATTCGAGAAATTCAGGGGGTGTGTGGGTTTAAGTGTAAAAGATATTTTATATTTTCAGTGATGGCTGAGCCAGCTTGTGGGGAAGGATTTTTTTTTATTTGGAATATTTTATTTGGTTTTTATTTGTTTATTTTGCTTGTTTATTTGGTTTATTAATTAGGCGTGCCAGTCACTGTCGTGACAATTTATTATGCGCTCATCTGACTGATCAGACAATTATGGGTGATCGTGTCGGGACCCAAAACCCGTTGTACCATAAAGTCTACGACATTAATTACGCCCCTTTGAAAAAGGGACAACCCTTGATTAATCGCCAAAATAAAAGACCATGGGGCCCATATGATTAACGATGCAATTGCATGCAAGCACACAATATGGTAGTACTTATTTATTAAATCGACTCCCGGTATGCGGCGGAGAACCTAGGTCCGAGGATCATCATCATGCATAGTGATAGCTTCCGGTCGGGCGTAACCTGACTTTCCGCAAATCACCATTTAATATACTAGAGAATCGGATCATGCGAGCATGCAAGATAACAGAATTCAATATTATCATTTATTATTTGTTTGGTCATTTATTTACAACTTCGAGAGAGATTTCGGCAGCGCCAACCTGCTCCGAGGGGCATCGAGGCCTTTTTATTTTGAAGCTGTGCATATCATTACGGTGCACACACATAGACCCATGAGGTGAGTCGAGTGTGACCGTATTCGGGCAAGCGCATATTATTGGGGCAATGTATGTCGGGGTACGAAAAATTTGTTGTTCAAGAACCGTGGGGACGCGGTTGAAACCCGATCGGAACAGATCAAATTCAATGAGTTATCGGCCCATGACAAGATCATACTTTGGCTAAAATGGGAGTGAGTCCCGAGAACCAAGCACGATCCGTCGGAGCGGCATTAATATCCCATACCCGGAGGTCAGGGAAGGTGAAGGTACCGGAGCAGACACGACCATTATCAATATTTTTCGTTTATTTATTTATTCCCTTATTATCATTGTTATTTGGAAGCATTAGTGTGTGTTTGTTTTTCACCATTATTACTTCGTATCCTTTTTGGTTATTGGTATTTTATTATCACATGTTATTTATTATTATTTATTATTTTTTATTGTGTGTATATATTTTGATTCCATTATTGCCTTTTTTTTGATTATTTTTTGCTTAGCACTCTTGTTTATTACATTTTTTTATCATTTTTATTCTATTATTATATTTTCCTAATCATTTATTTGGCCACTATTTATATTTTTTTGTATATTTTTTATCTCAATCACTTTTTTTTATTATTTCTCCATTTCTCTCGAATGAAAGTTTCACTTGTTCTTATTGTTTGTTTTATAATGATCAGTGGATGGTGCCGAGAGGGTCGTGCCGGGATGGGTTTGTTTTGCTTTAGTTTGCATCTCGGCATGGCTTTCATCTAGGCATGCTTTCATCCCGGCGCGGTTTTGGTGCCGAGAAGCATTGGCGCCAAGAGGCTCCCCCGCCGATTAGCATCATTTTCATGTTTTATTATTATATGTTTATTTATTTGTTTATTTCATTCTATTTGATTGTTTATTCATTTTTATCATTTTTATCTTTTTATTTTTATTATTTGTTTTATTCGTTTATGTTTATTATTTTTTATTTTATTTTCATTTTATTTTATTAGCAGTTCGACAATTAATATTTATGTCTGGCAGAAATCCGGCAGCATCTCCCCTGTACCCGGAGGGTTGATGGGGTATATAGGAAACCGTCCACAGAGAGCCGAGACGGAATCCGTAATAGAGATGGGCGTAACCCGGGATCCAAAAGGATCGTAATCCGACGGGGCGGTGTCCACTCATCGTGGTATTTGTTAATATCCCCCTGAAGAGGCCATGGGAGAACATGCAGTGGCAGAACTCCATAGGCCAGTGGGGTGACAGAATGTAGGGGAGTTAACCCCATTGATTTAGTTCCCATGGGTTATGGCGTAAATCCGGCAGCATATTCCCTTATTTTGGACTATGCCAAAAGGGGAATATAGGTCATCCACCCACGGAATGCCGGGATGGAAGCCAAAAGAGAGGCGGGCGTAGCCCTGGATCCAAAAAGGATCTGAGTGTGGCGGGACAGTGTCCATTACCACGGTGTTTGTTGATATCCCCCTGAAGAGGCCACGGGAGAACATGCAGTGGCAGAACTCCATAGGCCAATGGGGCAGTAGAATGTAGGGGGGTTAACCCCATTGATTTAGTTCTCGTGGGCTTGGGTGAAAGCCTGTTACTTCTCTCCAGGGTGATAGGATTTCATGTTGAGTGGTTAAAGGGCTCGGGGCTCCTGAGGGCGTCAGCACAGTAGTGCCTTGGCGCGGTTAGCTTTCGGAGCGATGGAGAACACGAAGGGGCCTCGGCCTCAGCGTAATGGGTGGCATCTAGGAGGGTCTCGGCGCGCTGGAGGGTGAATGGCCAATCGGCACGAGCAGCACCCGGCGTGGCACTCGCGCCAGGAGAGGGTCGCGCCGGGAGAGGGTCGCGCCGGGAGTGTGAATGGCCAATCGAGCACTCGGCGTGGAACTTGTGCTGGGAGAGGGTCGCGTCGGGAGGGTCGTGCCGGGATGCCATTAAGGGGGCGATACAAGGTTTCTGAGGGTTTTGTGAGGCCGAGGGTTCTGGGGGTTTGGAACGGTTTTGAGCTGAGGGTTTTAGAGGCTTTATCTAAGGA
Source organism: Amorphophallus konjac (assembly GCA_022559845.1). NCBI lineage: Eukaryota > Viridiplantae > Streptophyta > Magnoliopsida > Alismatales > Araceae > Amorphophallus > Amorphophallus konjac. Next base: position 245,441,967 of record CM040125.1, read on the forward strand.
TTTGAAGGGGTTCTATTCAGGTATTTTGAGGTGCTTCGCCCAAGGTTTCGAGGGGTTTTATTCAGGGTTTTGGGAGGCTTTATATGGGCGGCTTTGAGATTGCCACGGAAGACTCAGGATTGTTTTAAAACAAATCACCCCGAGGAGGAGAGGGCTTTCACTCTGGGGCACCACTGGGAGCTAGGTTATCGATTGAGTCATGTGAGATTTGGTACGAACATATCCCTCACCATTTCACGAATGAGAGGCCATGATATGGATTGTCTCAAGCTCTCATCGTGATCGTGAGGTTGAAAATACAGAGACGGTGCAATAGAAATCACTCATGTAACCTGAGGGGTAAGCATACAGTTGAACCAAATCTATCCACATCGACTATTGAATACAGCAGATTTCAGAGAAGCAGAGAGAAAGAGAGATAACTCCAGAACTTCATACTTCGTTTCATTGCAGAGGATGCATATATTCAGCACAGAAGGGAAAATCAGACTGCGAGAATCTAAATACAGAGGATGCCCCTTGACAATCGGGCTACACTGGCAGTTGATATCATTAGAAGAACATCGCTCGAAAGCAAACCAAACGAAAGAAAACAGACTCAGGCAAAAGACGGGGAAGGAAGGATATAGCCTCTGAAGGCGCTTGATAGACGAACCCCACCTTGGATCTCCATCACCGGGCTTCTGTTGCTCTCTCTCCCCCCTTCAGATCCCTTTCAGCGGGCTCTCGTGTCTCTTTTTTTTTTAGAGTAGCTGCTCGGGCTTCGATCACTTCTTTGCTCTCCTCTCTCTGGCTTCTTCTGCTCTCCTTTTTTATGCTCGAAGCAAGGTTTATATATATAGAGGGTGTGGCCCTGTTTCCATCGGCGCGTAGAGGAACCGACGCGCTGATTGGTGTTTGCGCGCCGATTGCGATCCCACGCCGGTTTCATTTTGTGCCGGTTTCAGTTCGTGCCGGTTGACCTCCGTGCCGGTTCAGTGGCATGCCGGTTCACTCCCGTGCCGGTTTCAGCTCATTTCTTTGCATCGTTTGTCCCATTTTTGTTTGTTTAGGCCCATTTGTGTTCATTTCTCATTTTGCGAGGGTTGACCCATCGACTGACTTGTCTTGCTGTCCGAGCTTTTATCTTGTTCGTTCAGGGATGGTCCCGAGCCTCTTCTGAGCTCTTGAGTCTTGCTTCAGCGACTGTCCATTGGAGTCGGGCGTCTTTTCTTTTCTTCTCTTTTATTTTGTTCTTCATCTTTGTCCGGCTTCTGCCACTCCTTTCCTTCTTTCCTTTTCTTATCGGCATAGGGGTACTTCGGCCAGGGTTCCATGCTTGCAAAAGTAAAAAAGTTTAAGAATTGTCAGAAATATTTTTAGTGTCAACAAATGCCCCCCACCTGTAGGTGGCGCGAAACAGGGACGAGTGAGCGGGACCTGCGGGTGCAGCCCTATCTGAGAACGTGTTTTATTATTATTATTATTATTATTATTATTTATTTATTCCGTATTCATGCAAGCATGCAGACACCCCTTGATTGCACACATAAATTAGATGTATATAGAATATCTCCCCTATATTAGGGATAGGATAAGAACAGCGCCCATGATTCACAGATAGAGTGCGACTCACGAAGCATAGCTAAGAGAGATGTGCATACGTAAAGAGGACGTCGTATAGAACATATGCCTAGGTTAAACCACGATCCACACCCAGGACTATTCCTCCATAGCGTGAAACTGCAATTATATGAGTAGTGAACCCTAGATATAGGGATGTGCAAAAGTTCTAAGTAACACTAGAGGATTACTTCATCGCCTACACATACGTTCATGACTCTCGATTTTGGGTAGCTTCGCATAACCCCCTCATTTATTCTTAATCTTTAGACTTCACCGTTCGACGTGGGTCTCCTCATATGTCCCAATGGGGATTCTTAGCTACTAGGATTCATCCTTCATAGCGATTTTAAAACAGACTTCACCGTTCGGCGTGAGTTTCCTCATGTGGCTCAATGGGGATTCCCGGCTACTAGGATTCATCCTTTATAGTGATTTTATTACGGACTTCACCGTTCGACGCGAGTTTCCTCATGTGTCTCAATGGGAATTCCCGGCTACTAGGATTCATCCTTCATATCAATTTTATTACGGACTTCACCGTTCGGCGTGAGTTTCCTCATGTGTCTCAATGGGAATTCCTAGCTACTAGGAGTCATCCTTCATAGCAATTTTATTACGGACTTTACCGTTCGGCGCGAGGTTCCTCATGTGTCTCAATGGGGATTCCCGACTACTAGGATTCATCATTCATAGTAATTTTATTACGGACTTCACCGTTTGGCGCAAGTTTCCTCATATGTCTCAATGGGGATTCCCGGCTACTAAGATTCACCCTCATTCTCATCAAAATTTTTCTTCTTTTTTTATTTTTTCTTTTTTTTTAAGGGGACATGCGACCCTTTTCTCATGATTACCCTTCACATTAGCGTAGAGATTTAAGCTTCCATGATGTGTTAAAAAGAATTTACGACGTCCCTATAGCTAAGGGTCGTTACTCATATTGCGCGTAAGGTGTGGGAGTTTCGTCGAGGGTGTATCTTTCGAATTATGCTTGCAACGTGGCTACGACTCTTCTCCTAGTCGTATGGACTCACCGAGAATCGGCTTTCATCTCTTAGCGTATGCCGTGACGCACACATATCCTGAATCAGGGCAACATTATCTAGTAAAGGAGTACGCGGCCTTTAGAAATTTGAAGGAAGCACATTAATACTATATTTCAGGCACACATGCACGTGAGGCAAACAAGCACACAAATCACGTCATGATCATCATTTCTTCTTCTTCTTCTTCTTCTTTCTTCTTTCTTTTCTTTCTTTCTTTCTTTTTTCTTTTTTTTTCTTTTTTCTTTTTACTTATTTTTTGTTGCTTCTTTTTGTTTTCTCTTTTCTAAAGGGCTTAATGGGCATGCCCGCAATGATTCTGGCGTCGGGAGCCCGTTGCCATGGCAGTGGAGGGCAGGTGTCATATGTGGTGGTAAATCCCTGGAGGGATCACGGGTTGGTATGAAACCAAAGGAGGTCTTTTCATTCGTTAGTTCGGACAACAGTTTCGATTCAAGGGTAAGAGGTTTATCGACTTAGACCAAAGGTAATGACGTCGAATGACTTGGCATAGACGTAAGGTTATGACGCCAAGGGAGAATATGTAACGGCTTAGACATAGAGTCATGACGCCGTACAACTTGGCTCACGCGTAAGGCCATGACGCCAAGGTAAAACATTTACCGGCTTAGGCGGAAAGCCATGACGCCGGACAAGGATATTTAACAGCTTAGATATGAAGTCATGACGCCGTAAAACTTGGCTTAGGCGGAAGGTCATGACGCCAAGGTAGAATATTTATCGGCTCAGGCGAAAGCCATGACGCCGGACGAGAGTATTTAATGGCTTAGACATGAAGTCATGACGCCGTACAACTTGGCTTAGGCGGAAGGCCATGACGCCAAGGCAGAAAATATACCGGCTTAGGCAGAAACCATGACGCCGGACGAGAGTATTTAACGACTTAGACATTAAGTCATGACGCTATACAACTTGGCTTAGGCGGAAGGCCATGACGCCAAGGTAGAATATTTACCGGTTTAGGCAGAAACCATGATGCCGGATGAGAGTATTTAACGGCTTAGACATGAACTCATGACACCGTACAACTTGGCTTAGGCGGAAGGCCATGATGCCAGACAAGAATATTTAATGGCTTAGACATGAAGTCATGACACCGTACAACTTAGCTTAGGCGGAAGGCCATGATGCCAAGGTAGAATATTTACCGGCTTAAGCAGAAAGCCATGATGCCAGACAAGAATATTTAATGGCTTAGACATGAAGTCATGACGCCGTACAACTTGGCTTAGGCGGAAGGCCATGACGCCAAGGCAGAATATTTACCGGCTTAGGCAGAAAGTCATTATGCCAGACATGAATATTTACATTATGCCAGACAAGAATATTTAACGGCTTAGACATAAAGTCATGACGCCGTAGAACTTGGCTTAGGCAGAAGGTGATGACGCCAAGGTAGAATATTTACCGGCTTAGGTAAAAAGCCATGATGCCAGGCAAGAATATTTAACGGCTTAGACATAAAGTCATGATGCCGTACAACTTGGCTTAGGCAGAAGGCCATAATGCCAAGGCAGAATATTTACCGGCTTAGGCGGAAAGTCATGATGCCAGACAAGGATATTTAACGACTTAGACATAAAGTCATGACGCCGTACAACTTGGCTTAGGCAGAAGGCCATGACGTCAAGGCAGAATATTTACCGGCTTAGGCGGAAAGCCATGATGCCAGACAAATATATTTAACGGCTTAGACATAAAGTCATGACGTCGTACAACTCGGCTAAGGTGGAACGCCATGACGCCAAGGCAGAATATTTACCGGCTTAGGCGGAAAGCCATGATGCCGTAGATAGAAGGAGTCTTTTGTTCTTCAACAAGATGAAAGGGTAGAGTCACAAGTAGAAATGATCTTTTGTTTCCTGGCTAGGCGGAAGGCCCAAGCGAAAGGTGAATGGGTCTTTTTGTTGTCTGTCTGGACAAAAGGTCCGAGCCAGAGGTAAAATGGGGTTATTTTTTGTTGTATGGTCAGACGGAAAGTCTGGACCAAAGGTGAAAGGGTCTTTTTGTTGACTGACTGGATGAAATGTCCGCGTCAGAGGTAAAAAGGGTCTTTTTGGTGACTGACTGGACGAAAGGTCCGAGCCAACGGTAGAAGGGTCTTTTTGTTGTATGGTCGGACGGAAGGTCTGAACTAGAGGTAGAAGGGTCTTTTTGTTGACTGACTGGACGAAAGGTCTGAGCCAGAGATAGAAGGGTCTTTTTGTTGACTGACTGGACGAAAGATCCGAGCTAGAGGTAGAAGGGTCTTTTGTTGTATGGTCGGACGGAAGGTCCGAACCAGAGGTAGAAGGGTCTTTTTGTTGACTGACTGGACGAAAGGTCCGAGCCAGAGGTAGAAGGGTCTTTTTGTTGTATGGTCGGATGTAAGGTCCGAACCAAATGTGAAAGGGTTTTTTTTTGAGTGGCTAGACGAAAGTTCCGAGCCAGAGGTAGAAGGGTCTTTTTGTTGTATGGTCGGATGGAAGGTCCGAACCAAATGTGAAATATGGACGTTGACCAAACGGGATGTCGGTGTCAACAAACCTTGCTTAGACGGTATGTCCAAGACAAGGGCAGAGATAAAACGCCGTTGTCGTCTCAAAGTCATGTCCAAAACGACCGGCCTGGGAGAGACACAGGGTCTGGGCTAGGGTAGAAAATGGTTGTTGACTTGACAGACTGTCAAAGTCAACCAACTTGGCGACGACATGGGGTCTAGGCCAAGGAAGGGATATGGGATATAAATGTTGACCCGACATCATGTCATGGCCAGCGAACTTGGCAGAGGCATGAGGCCTTAGCCAAGGGCAGAATATAGGATAAGTGTTGACTCGACGTCTTGTCGAAGCCAACGAACATGGCAGAGGCGTGAGGCCTAAGCCAAGGGCAGAATATAAGATAAGTGTTGACTCGGCATCTTGTCGAAGCCAACGAACTTGGTAGAGGCGTGAGGCCTAAGCCAAGGGCATAATGTAGGATAGGTGTTGACTCGACGTCATGTCAAACTCAGCGAACTCCGCAGAGGCGTGAGGCCCAAGCCAAGGGAAGCATATAGGATAGGTGTTGACTTAATGTCCTGTCATGGCCAACGAACTTGGCAAAGGCGTGAGGCCTAAACCAAGGGCAGAATGTAGAATAGGTGTTGACTCGACGTCCTGTCGAAGCCAACGGGCTTGGCAAAGGCGTGAGGTCTAAGCCAAGAGTAGAATATAGGATAGGTGTTGACTCGATGTCATGCTGAACTCAACGAGCTTGGCAAAGGCATGAGGCTTGAGCCATGGGCTGAACATAGGATAGGTGTCGACCCGACGAAACATCGAAGTCAACGGGCCCTGCCCCGGTAGAAGATTTAGGGCGAGGATTGACTAGAATGCAGACATATGACAGGCCCAGACCCAAGGGCTAGATATCAATGTCAACCCTGACGAAATGTCAGAGTCAACCGACCTCGCTCAGACGGAAGATCTGAAATAAGGGTAGAATGCGTAGATGAAGATGTCAACCCAACGTCATGTCGAAGCTGACCAACTTGGCGAAGACATGAGGTCTAAGCCAAGATAAAATATGGACGTTGACCCGTGGAGATGTCGGGATCAACAAACTTTGCCCAGACAGAAGGTCTAAAGCAAAGTGAAGAGGTCTTTTATTGGTTTATTAGTTTGGATTGGTTGAGTTTATTGATTTGATGAGTCGATTGACCTGTTGGGTTTATTAGGTCTGTTGGATTTTATCGATTCCATTGGGTTTATTGATTTTTTTGATTTTATTGGGTTTATCGGGTTTGTTAAGTTTATTGATTTACTGAGTTTATTGATTTGTTGAGTTTATTGAATTTGTTGGGTTTATTGATTTATTGAGTTCGTTAAGTTTATTGAGCTCATGAGATTTATAGGATTTATTGATTTTGTTGAGTTTGTTGAGTTTATTGTGTTTATTGATTCATTATGCTTATTTTAGATTGTCATTTTCTTTTCTTCATTTTTTTATTTATTTCTTTTTTGTTGTTGTTGTTGCTTTTTTTTATTTTTCCTCTTTTTTTTGTTTTGGGGCTTCCCGACGCAGACTCATCTATGGTGCGAGATATTTTTGTCTGGTGGGACTATTGATGAAGTTGACTATTTATTTTGCTGATGGGGCTGGGGATTGATGTCCAAGAGCCCGGTGGGCCTGGCGAGGGCGGAGTGTCTCTGACTAGGGAAAATGGTTTTATGAATCCTGCCTAGTGGGACAAAGGGTAGTTTTGGGGCTTGGCGAGGGCGGAGTGCCTTAGGCAAAGGAAAAAGGTTTTATTAATCTTGTCCAGTGGGACAAAGATTGTTTTCGAGTTCGGCTGAGGAGGAGCACCTCAGGCCAAGGAAAAGATCTTGTTGACTCGGCCCGATGGGACAAAAGATAATTTTCGAGTTCGGCTGAGGTAGAGCGCCCCTGTCCAAGGGAAAGCTTTATGGACACAGCCCGACGGGACTGATGGGCAAATTTTAAGCTCGACAAGGGCAGAGTGCCTTATGCCAAGGAAAAGGAGATTTTATTGGGCCGACATTGGGCAAGGAATCCAAACCGGCAGTGATAGGAGAGTCCCATGGGACAAATATGGCATTGTCGTGGCCGAATGCCGAAAGGCCATGAGAGTGCATTGGCTGGGAGCATAGGTCTCAGATCAAGGGTGGAGGGTTAGTTCCAGTGAGGCGAGTGGGGAGTATCCCCGTAGGATAGGAGGGCGGCAATGTCTATTGTTGTCTTATTACTGATGCCCTCGAGCATGTTACCCAAAGGACCTTCAATTAAAGGAGGTAGAGATGCTCCTTCTTGCTCTGACGCCACTATTCTGGCAGTGATAGTAGTGATGTTTTCTTCAGCAAGCTGCTTGCCCTTTGTGGTTAGCAGTAGCTCAGCCTCATTTTTACCATGTCTTGTCACCGGGTCTATTCTTCTGGCAATCTCGACCGACTCTTCTTGTTCATTTGGTAGGGGACCAGGTGTACTCATTACCCCTGTCATATTGCAAGTAATAACTTGCATTCTTCTTTTGTGCTTTTTGACTCCCCTTCGGGCCTGACGGGAGAAAGTCGGCTCTTCATATATAGAAGCTCTTTTCATCTTTTCATTTTGTGGAGGCTTTTCAGGCCTTCTAGCCCCAGGTTGCTTCTCTTCTTCATTCGCCCCCACGGGTGATATTTTGTCTTTTTCTTCCTCTTCTGTCCTGATGACACGAAGCGACCTTTGTCGGCCCAGGGCAGGACTCCCGAGACTATGGAAGTATTCCTGGACTATCTTTGTCATGTCTTCTTGACTGCACTCTAGAGAAATAGCTGGAGGCATGTAGCACACCGTATAAATATATATATATATATATATATATATATATATACTATTAATATTTCTCAAATATAAAAAAAATATATTAGATAAACTCTAGAGGAAGCTTAAGTAAGAAGTTGGAACACGAAGTTATCAAATGTAAAGATTATTCACTTAACAAGTGGCTTCCTAGTGTAGTTGGTTAAGTAACTTGTCTTTCAACCCAATGACCAGGGTTCAAATCCTAGCATCCACCATTTAACTTTTGTGCCAATTAATTATACATTATAGGCTAACAACGTATAGACTTGGTAAATAGGCTGGCAATAGCAACGTAGAGACTTTGTTGCGGGCTGCAGCAACATATAGACTTTGAGCCACCGCAGTAACCGCAGCAATGTATAGACTTAAGTTGCATCAATGTATAGACTTTGAATTGCACAAATGGCCAATGTATAGACTTGGAGTTGCAGCAATGTATAGACTTTGCACAAATGGCCAATGTATAGACTTGAGCTGCAATGTATAGACTTTGAGAGGTTGTACAGACTTTGTGATGGAAGCCAATGTATAGACTTTGAGAGGGAGAGGATGTACAGACTTGTGAAGTCAATGTATAGACTTTGAGAGGGTACAGACTTTGTGATGATGTACAGACTTTGTGATGGAAGCCAATGTATAGACTTTGAGAGGGGGAGGATGTACAGACTTGTGAAGCCAATGTATAGACTTTGAGAGGATGTACAGACTTTGTGATGGAAGCCAATGTATAGACTTTGAGAGGGAGAGGATGTACAGATAGACTTTGAGAGGGAGAGGATGTATAGACTTTGAGGAGGCCAATGTATAGACTTTGAGGATGTACAGACTTTGAAAGTGTGCACATTGAAGAGAGATCGTGTATGAATGTGGGAGACAGACTTTACGATCTGGGCCATGGATTGGCTGTCCAAACATTATCCCTTATCTCTCCAGCCTGTACAAGCTGTAAAGCCCCATTATTCCAGATCTTGCCCCCCTATCCGGTCATACCAGACCCTATAACATACCCTTTGCTACCCCCATTCTAGGTTAGCTAAGGTTTGGGCAAAGCTCTACAGGGATTACACAGTCACCTAGAAGGGTTCTGCTACTGCTAGAGATCTTCCAACAAGGTAGGTGTTCTCAACTTTTAACTAAACTAGTAGCTAATGTAGGATGATTAGTCTAGGCATTTAGTCTTAGGCTCATTTCCATGTGATATTTAGTGTTTATAAAGCATGTGTTAGCTTAAATCTAGGACGATTAGCATGTATTAGCTTCATACCTAAGATAATTAACATGTATTAGCCTTATACCCAGAATAATTAGCAAGTATTAACAATTATTAGCAAGTATTAGTCTCACACCTAGAATAATTAGCATGCGTTGGCTTAAATCTAGGATGATTAGCATGTATTAGCTTCATACCCAAGATAATTAGTAAGTATTAGTCTCATACCTTGAATAATTAGCATGTGTTAGCTTAAATCTAGAATGATTAGCATGTATTAGCGTCGTACCTAAGATAATTAGCATGTACTAGCCTTATACCCAAGATGATTAGCATTGATTAGCATGTATTAGCTTCAATCTAGGGTAGTTGGCATGTATTAGCTTCATATCCATACGATATTTTCGTGTAACGCAAGTTTTATCGTGTTTTTACGTAACCTATTAGTTTAGCTATTAACTAACATGTTAACATAACTAATTAACATGTTTGTTGATCTACTAACTAATTAGCATACCTAATTAATCTGTTAGGTAGCCTATCCAGAAACCTTGTCTCCATTTAGTTCCTTTAAAAATGAAAACTAGTATGATACGTCATGTTAAAAATCTGATATTTAAGCAACTAAAGCATGAAACGAGTGCATGAATAAAGATCTATAATCCTTACAGTTTTCTCTATATATCCATGCCATCAGTTTTACCTAAATCAACTTAAAACAAAGGGCGTCCCTGACCCGGATGCTATTCACTGAACAGCGGCTGTAGAACAGACGCTCATTTTAAATAAGAAATAGGCAAACTGCCCCTCTGTGAAGGGCCCCCCCCTTGAGCACCTATAAAAAAAAAATTTCATAGCAGCCCCTAGGGTGCCTTCTAATAGAAGGTGGCAGACCCAAGGGCGCCTTCTTCTAAGAGATGACAGCCCCATGGGCGCCTTCTAACGGCATGATGTTAAACTAATCGTCCAGTTAACCCTAGCTTAATCAAAGATTAATACCTTAAGCCATTTTGAGCAGATATGAATTACAGGGTCGACCCAGCCTATTCACCGCGTTGACGCGATGAACTGCAGAGTCGACCCAACCTGTTCACAGGGTCGACCCAGCCTGTTCACAGGGTCGACCCAGCCTATTCACCGCGTTGACGAGATGAACAGCAGAGTCGACCCAGCCTGTTCACAGGGTCGACCCAGCCTGTTCACCGCGTTGATGCGATGAACGGCAGAGTCGACCCAGCCTGTTCACAGGGTCGACCCAGCCTGTTCACAGGGTCGACCCAGCCTGTTCACCGCGTTGACGCGATGAACGGCAGAGTCGACCCAGCATGTTCACCGCGTTGACGCGATGAACTGCAGAGTTGACGCGATGAACTGCAGAGTCGACCCAACCTGTTCACAGGGTCGACCCAGCCTGTTCACCCCGTTGACGCGATGAACTGTAGAGTCGACCCAGCTTGTTCACAGGGTGGACTCAGCCTATTCACCGCGTTGACGCGATGAACTGTTGAGTCGACACAGCTGGCTCATTGTGTTAACGTGATCGTTAGGCTTTCACTTTTTCCATCTCCACTGATAGATGGTAGCTTGAGAGGTGACATTTAACTCCTGATAGGGTCCTCTAAACCCTGTATAGTTCCCAGGAAGGGCATCCCACAGTGAGGGTGTCGTTTCTAAAATTGTCAGGTGGCCCATAAGGCACCTCTCTTATGTAGTTTTTTTCCATGTATCAAATGTTACTGGTTTCCACTCCTAGATCATCCCTACACATCATTGTGCCCTTGGATTCCATTCCATAATTTCACCTTATATATATCATACTGGTCAAACCTTGAAATTCCATATTGGCTATAAATGAGAGTGGATGTCAACAAACATGATTAATGCTGTGCATATAGGGCCCAGTCTGGTCCTAGGAGGAGCACCCGAAGGTACTTGTGACCATGGGAGTTTATTGACCACGGTGTTTGACATTGCACCTGAGTACTTGCTTGCTAGGCTTTAGACATTCCACTCATTCTCATGATATTACTTGATTGATTTGACTTGAGACCCGCAGAAGGGTAAAGTTTTTGCTTGAATGAAATTGATAAATAGCTAATTCCAATTTTTCATGCTTGAATTTATATTACTTTCTATTACTTGCTTGACATGAGTTCTTACTCTCTTGGAAAGATTTTGTTAATTCCAGTTATTACTTGCTTGAATCTCTTGCTATTGCTTCATTGAAGTTAGAATCCTTATACTCTCACTTGTTATTCTTTCACTGCTCTTGTCGATTTTTACAATCCTTGATATCTACTCATGTACATGCATAGCTTTACTGACATTAATTGCAGTTGTAAACCACTTAAAGCATGTTAAATCTTGAGATGTAATTCCTACTGAGCGATTCGCTCATCTAGTTGTTTTCTAATATTTTCAGGTAATTTGGATGTCAACCAACACTCGGAAGGGAATGAGACTGAGTGATGAGTGTTAGAGTGAAGTTATCAAATTGTCATGTCCTTGGTGTTATTGTATTAGTTCACTTATGTGAGCTGTATCAATTCATTTATGTCATTTGTATTAGTCAACTTGATTAGAACTGCTTAAGATTTGAAGCCTAGTCGTTGGACTCTGGGAACATATGTATTTGTCCTTTGATTAGTTGTGACAATTGTCAGCTCGTACTATTTGTATTAATTTCGAGTTAAATCTTAGTTATTTACGCACTCTGATATTTACATGATTGACACGATCTATATAGACGTGTCACGCCTCTGGGTAATCTTCCGCGCTCGGGACGTGACAGTCTTCGTGGTATCAGAGCCTAGGTTTTCAAACCTAGGGAACTAGAAAAAATAAACGGTTAGAAATTGAAATCTAAGTAAAAACTTGAGTCCAAGGATAGGTAAAACCCAAGTTCAAGGATAGATATACCTTACCCGGTGAGATGGATAGATCCATGGGTTAAGTTCCACAATGACTTTCGACCTTACAAGTAAATCCAATCTTTATCATACTTATCTCTTTTGTAGGATCATGGCTGCAGAAAGAGCACAATGGCGCGAGATGCAGTGCACCGTGCAAGGCCTCACACAGGCACTACAGCAAGTGGCCCAAGGCGGAGCAAATCGTGGAGCGGGAGATCTCCACCAAAGTTTCCGTAACATGAACCCACCGAGGTTCACGGGGTCGTCTGACCCCGAGGATGCCAAGAATTGGCTAAAGGAGATGGAACGAATCTTCCGTGTGATGCAATGCACGGATGAAGAGAAGGTTTTACTTGCCGTATTCCAACTAGAGCGGGACGCTCGATGCTGGTGGGAATCCATAGAAGCAACATTGCCAGAATATCATGTCACATGGGATGAATTCACGGAGCATTTCAACAACAAGTACTTCTCCGATCATATTCAGGAAAAGAAAGCTGCGGAATTCACCGTTCTAAAACAACGGGGCTGGAAAGTGGCCGAGTATAAGGCCAAATTCTCCAGATTATCTAGGTATGCACCCCACTTGGTGTGTACGGAAAAGATGAAGGCGAGAAGATTCCTCAACGGGCTTCGGCCCCATTATATCACACAACTTGCCCCGATGGACATCCAAGTCTATTCGGAGATGGTTCGGCGTGCTCAACTACTGGAAGACGCCATCGAATTATCTGAGAGAATCCGAGGAAGAGATAAGAAGGAACCCGTCACAAGCTTGAGAAAATTAAAACAATCCTTCAACAAGAAGCGATTCTTCATGGGAGGGGAGCCCTCTAAGGCGAAGAAATTCCAGAAGAATGACAGGTCATTCTCCACCACCACACCATCAAAGGTGATTTGCAAGTATTGTGATAAAGCTGGTCATAAGACCGAGGAATGCTGGAGAAAGTTAGGAGCTTGTCTTCAATGTGGGAGCCGAGAGCATCGAATCCCAGACTGCCCACTGATGAAGGAACAAGACACCAAACACGAGAAGCGTCCGGTAAAGAAACAAGGCCATCTGCAAGCTCTCCAAGAGACGAACCCACTAAAGGTGGAATTGTGGAAGGTACTCTCACTATTTGTTCAAAAACTGCTCAAGTTTTATTCGATACCGGAGCAACTCATTCATTCGTTTCCAAGAACTTTACTGCTTCATTTTCTAAGAAACATGAACTGTTAGATTTGGTCATATCTACACCTCTTGGGAATGAGTCTGATATCACTTATCACTGTCCAAACTGTGAAGTGATTATTAAGGGAAATAATTTACCTGCTGACCTGATATGCCTAGATATAAAGGGTTATGATGTCATACTAGGTGCCGACTGGCTATCCACATACCAAGCAACTGTAGATTGCCGGCATGGCAAGGTAACTTTCGTAGATTTCCCAGAGCTAGTTTACAATAGCCCTCGGAGTAAATCACTTCTTATATCAGCACTCTGAGCTAGTAAACTTATGAATAAGGGATGCATGGCTTTCATAGCATTCGTGACTGCCACAGAAGTCGAGAAGGATAAACTTGAAGACATCCGTGTAATTTAAGATTTTCTCAATGTTTTTCCAGAAGATTTAACCAGCTTACCCCCGGAAAGGGAAGTGTCGTTCATAATCGACCTTGTCCCTGGTGCTGGTCCTATTTCCATGGCACCATACAGAATGTCCCCTACTGAGCTGAAGGAACTAAAAGAGCAGCTAATGGAGTTATTGAACAAGGGTTTCATCAGGCCGAGTACTTCCCCATGGGGAGCACCCGTGCTATTCGTCAAAAAGAAGGACAGATCGATGAGATTATGCATAGATTATCGGCAGCTAAATCACCTTAAAATAAAGAACAAGTATCCACTGCCAAGGATTGATGAGCTGTTCGATCAACTATCTGGAGCTTTATATTTCTCCAAGATTGATCTTCGTTCTGGTTACCACCTTCTGAAGATCAAAGAAGAAGACATTTATAAAACTGCATTCCGAAGTAGGTATGGGCATTACGAATTTACTGTTATGCCTTTTGGACTAACAAATGCCCCCGCACCTTTTATGCAGTTAATGAACAGCATATTCAGGCCCTATTTAGATCGATTTATTGTGGTCTTTATTGATGATATTTTGATCTATTCAAAGACCGAAGAGAATCATGAAGAACACCTCAAGAAGGCATTACAGATATTAAGGGAAAACAAGCTATATGCCAAATTCAACAAATGCGAGTTTTGGCTCGAGGAAGTATCCTTCTTAGGCCATATCATTTCGAAGAACAGAATTGCTGTTGACCCATCAAAGGTCGAAGCTGTGAAGAACTGGGAACGACCCACAAATGTAACTGAGATTTGGAGCTTCTTGGGTCTAGTTGGTTACTACCGGCGTTTTATAAAGGACTTCTCCAAAATTGCTGTTCCCTTGACCAGGTTAACCCGCAAGGAAGTTCCTTATGAGTGGAAGGAAGACTGTGAAAAAAGTTTCCAAACTTTGAAGGATCTCTTGACCACTGCTCCAGTCTTATCATTACCAATGGAAGGAGAAAAATACGAGGTATATACCGATGCTTCTGGTATTGGCCTCGGATGTGTATTGATGCAGAATGGGAGAGTCATTGCATACTCTTCCCGACAATTGAAGAAACATGAAGAGAATTACCCAGTTCATGACTTAGAACTGGCCACAGTCGTATTCGCTTTAAAGATCTGGAGGCACTATCTCTACGGAGAACAATTCACTGTGTACTCCGATCATAAAAGCCTCAAGTACTTATTCTCCCAAAAGGAGCTGAACATGTGGCAAAGGCGTTGGCTCGAGTATCTCAAGGATTTCGACTTCACTATACAGTACCATCCTGGTAAGGGTAATTCCGTAGCTGATGCCCTTAGTCGAAAGCCGAGAACAATATTGGCCAACTGCATGATACAAGAATGGAAACTGCTGGAGAAATTCTCTGAGCTTGATATCAGCACAGATGAGAAGAACATGTGTATTATTCTATCTCATATGAGTCTACATCCAGATTTGCTACCTGAAATCGAGAAGTTACAAGAAGAGGATCCCTCGCTAGTGGAGATAAAGAGCAAGCTGGACGAGAGACTAGATTTCAAGCTGGCACCTGATGGCAGATTACTATTTCATGAACGGACATGTGTGCCCGACTGTCCCGAATTGAAGAAGAAGATTCTTGAAGAAGCTCATAGATCAAGGTACACAATCCACCCTGGAGCCACTAAGATGTACCAAGACTTGAAAAGAACTTTCTGGTGGCCTAACATGAAAAGGGAGGTAGCAGACTTTGTGTCACGTTGCCTCACATGCCAACAAGTGAAGGCGGAACATCAAAAACCCGCCGGAAAGCTACATCCACTGGATATTCCCAAGTGGAAGTGGGAAGACATTGGCATGGACTTTATCATGGGTTTGCCCAAGTCTAGGGGCGGATATGATGGAATTTGGGTAATTATCGACCGGTTAACTAAATCGGCCCATTTCTTACCCATCAAAAGTCGATGGTCAGTCGACATACTTGTTGCCCTGTATATTAAAGAGATGGTTAGATTGCATGGAGTTCCCGTCTCGATCGTATCTGACCGAGACCCACGCTTCACCTCTCATTTTTGGAAGGGTCTACAACACTCTCTGGGGATGAAACTTAATTTCAGCACTGCTTTCCATCCCCAGACAGATGGTCAGACTGAAAGGACAAATCAGGTTGTTGAAGATATGTTAAGAGCATGTATTATAGATTTCGGCGGAAGCTGGCATGACCACTTACCACTAGCCGAATTTACATATAACAACAGCTATCAAGCCAGTATACGAATGGCACCTTTCGAGGCATTATATGGTAGGAGTTGCCGATCTCCCATATGCTGGGAT
The DNA here is from genome assembly GCA_022559845.1 of Amorphophallus konjac. NCBI lineage: Eukaryota > Viridiplantae > Streptophyta > Magnoliopsida > Alismatales > Araceae > Amorphophallus > Amorphophallus konjac. The sequence continues at coordinate 245,457,980 of CM040125.1, forward strand.
GAAGTTGGTGAAAAACAAATTCTAGGCCCAGACATGGTACGAGATTCTACTGAGAAGATACAACTCATTAAGGAAAGGTTAATGATAGCACAGTCAAGGCAGAAATCTTATGCCGATAACAGAAGGCGAGACCTGAAATTTCAAGTCGGAGATCATGTTTTCCTCAAGATATCTCCCGGCCGAGGCATTAGAAGATTCGGTGTTAAAGGCAAACTAAGACCAAGGTTTATCGGTCCATTCGACATACTGGAAAGGGTAGGCGAAGTGGCTTATCGCATCGCCCTACCTCCACAACTATCTGAAGTGCACAACGTATTTCATGCTTCTATGCTGAAGAAATACGTGCATGATCCCTCCCATGTCATTAACTATAGTGTTATAGCGGTACAGAAGGACCTTACCTACGAGCAGAAGCCACTGAAGATCCTTGACCGAGAAGTCTGAGTTCTAAGAAACAAGACGATCCCTATGGTGAAAATCCAATGGAATCAATGTTCAGAACAAGAAGCTACCTAGGAAGCTGAAGAATTTATGAAAAGAAGGTTTCCCGAGTTATTCTAATTGTAAGAACTTTACACCTTCCCTATTTCTGTATAATGTAATTGAATTTGGGGACTAAATTCTTTTAAGTGGGGGAGGGTGTAGCACCCTGTATAAAATATATATATATATATATTTATTAATAATATTTCCCAAATATATAAAAAAAATATTAGATAAACTCTAGAGGAAGCTTAAGTAAGAAGTTGGAATACGAAGTTATCATATGTAAAGATTATTCAGTTAACAAGTGACTTCCTAGTGTAGTTGGTTAAGTAACTTGCCTTTCAACCCAATGACCAGGGTTTAAATCCTAGCATCCACCATTTACCTTTTGTGCCAATTAATTATACATTATAGGCTAGCAACGTACAGACTTGGTAAATAGGCGGGAAATAGCAACGTAGAGACTTTGTTGCAGGCTGCAGCAACGTATAGACTTTGAGCCACCGCAGTAACCGCAGCAATGTATAGACTTGAGCTGCAGCAATGTATAGACTTTGAATTGCACAAATGGCCAATGTATAGACTTGAGCTGTAATGTATAGACTTGGAGTTGCAACAATGTATAGACTTTGCACAAATGGCCAATGTATAGACTTGAGCTGCAATGTATAGACTTTGAGAGGATGTACAGACTTTGTGATGGAAGCCAATGTATAGACTTTGAGAGGGAGAGGATGTACAGACTTGTGAAGCCAATGTATAGACTTTGAGAGGGTACAGACTTTGTGATGATGTACAGACTTTGTTATGGAAGCCAATGTATAGACTTTGAGAGGGGGAGGATGTACAGACTTGTGAAGCCAAGGTATACAGACTTGTGAAGCCAATGTATAGACTTTGAGAGGATGTACAGACTTTGTGATGGAAGCCAATGTATAGACTTTGAGAGGGAGAGGATGTACAGATAGACTTTGAGAGGGAGAGGATGTACAGACTTTGTGAAGCCAATGTATAGACTTTGAGGAGGCCAATGTATAGACTTTGAGGATGTACAGACTTTGAAAGTGTGCACATTGAAGAGGGATCATGTATGAATGTGGGAGACAGACTTTACGATCTGGGCCATGGATTGGCTGTCCAAACATTATCTCTTATCTCTCCAGCCTGTACAAGCTGTAAAGCCCCATTATTCCAGATCTTGCCCCCCTATCCGGTCATACCAGACCCTATACCATACCCTTTGCTACCCCCATTCTAGGTTGGCTAAGGTTGGGGCAAAGCTCTGCAGGGATTACACAGTCACCTAGAAGGGTTCTGCTACTGCTAGAGATCTTCCAACAAGGTAGGTGTTCTCAACTTTTAACTAAACTAGTAGCTAATCTAGGATGATTAGTCTAGGCATTTAGTCTTAGGCTCATTTCCATGCGATATTTAGTGTTTATAAAGTATGTGTTAGCTTAAATCTAGGACGATTAGCATGTATTAGCTTCATACCTAAGATAATTAACATGTATTAGCCTTATACCCAGAATAATTAGCAAGTATTAACAAGTATTAGCAAGTATTAGTCTCACACCTAGAATAATTAGCATGTGTTGACTTAAATCTAGGATGATTAGCGTGTATTAGCTTCATACCCAAGATAATTAGCAAGTATTAGTCTCATACCTAGATTAATTAGCATGTGTTAGCTTAAATCTAGGATGATTAACATGTATTAGCGTCGTACCTAAGATAATTAGCATGTACTAGCCTTATACCCAAGATGATTATCATTGATTAGCACGTATTAGCTTCAATCTAGAGTAGTTGGCATGTATTAGCTTCATATCCATACGATATTTCCGTGTAACGTAAGTTTTATCGTGTTTTTACGTAACCTATTAGTTTAGCTATTAACTAACCTGTTAACATACCTAATTAACATGTTAGTTGATCTACTAACTAATTAGCATACCTATTTAATCTATTAGGTAGCCTATCTAGAAACCTTGTCTCCATTTAGTTCTTTATAAATGAAAACTAGTATGATACGTCATGTTAAAAATTTGATATTTAAGCAACTAAAGCATGAAACGAGTGCATGAATAAACATCTATAATCCTTACAGTTTTCTCTATCTATCCATGTCATCAGTTTCACCTAAATCAACTTAAATCAAAGGGCGTCCCTGACCCGGACGCTATTCACTGAAAAGCGGCTGTAGAACAGACGCTCATTTTAAATAGGAAATAGGCAAACTGCCCCTCTGTGAAGGCCCCCCCCCTTGGGCACCTATAAAAAAAAACTTTTCATGGCAGCCCGTAGGATGCCTTCTAATAGAAGGTGGTAGACCCAAGGGCGCCTTCTTCTAAGAGATGGCAGCCCCATGGGCGCCTTCTAATGGCATGCTGTTAAACTAATCGTCCAGTTAACCCTAGCTTAATCAAAGATTAATACCTTAAGCCATTTTGAGCAGATATGAACTGCAGGGTCGACCCAGCATGTTCACCACGTTGACGCGATGAACTGCAGAGTCGACCCAGCCTGTTCACAGGGTTGACCCAGCCTGTTCATAGGGTCGACCCAGCCTGTTCACCGCGTTGACGCGATGAACGGCAGAGTCGACCCAGCCTGTTCACAGGGTCGACCCAGCCTGTTCACAGGGTCGACCCAGCCTGTTCACAGGGTCGACCCAGCTTGTTCACCGCGTTGACAGGGTCGATCCAACCTATTCACCGCATTTACGCGATGAACTACAGAGTCGACCTAGCCTATTCACAGGGTCGACCCAGCCTGTTCACCGTGTTAACGCGATGAACGGCAGAGTCGACCCAGCATGTTCACAGGGTCGACCCAGCATGTTCACCGCGTTGACGCGATGAACTGCAGAGTTGACGCGATGAACTATAGAGTCGACCCAGCCTGTTCACAAGGTCGACCCAGCCTGTTCACCTCGTTGACGTGATGAACTGCAGAGTCGACCCAGCCTGTTCACAGGGTCGAATCAGCCTATTCACCGCGTTGACGCGATGAACTGCTGAGTCAACACAGTTGCCTCATTGTGTTAACGTGATCGTTAGGCTTTCACTTTTACCATCTCCACTGATAGATGGCAGCTTGAGAGGTGACATTTAACTCCTGACAGGGTCCTCTAAACCCAGTATAGTTCCCAGGAAGGGCATCCCACAGTGAGGGTGTCGTTTCTAAAATTGTCAGGTGGCCCATAAGGCACCCCTCTTATCTAGTTTTTTTCCATGTATCAAATGTTACTGGTTTCCACTCCTAGTTCATCCCTACACATCAATGCGCCCTTGGATTCCATTCCATAATTTCACCTTATATATATCATACTGGTCAAACCTTGAAATTCCATATTGGCTATAAATGAGAGTGGATGTCAACAAACATGATTAATGCTGTGCATATAGGGCCCGGTCTTGTCCTGGGAGGAGCACCCGAAGGTACTTGTGCCCATGGGAGTTTATTGACCACGGTGTTTGGCATTGCACCTGAGTACTTGCTTGCTAGACTTTAGACATTCCACTCATTCTCATGATATTACTTGATTGATTTGACTTGAGACCCGCAGAAGGGCAAAGTTTTTGCTTGAATGAAATTGATAAATAGCCAATTCCAATTTTTCATGCTTGAATTTATATTACTTTCTATTACTTGCTTGACATGAGTTCTTACTCTCTCGGAAAGATTTTGTTAATTCCATTTATTACTTGCTTGAATCTCTTGCTATTGTTGCATTGAAGTTAGAATCCTTATACTCTCACTTGTTATTCCTTCACTGCTCTTGTCGATTTTTACAATCCTTGATATCTACTCATCTACATGCATGGCTTTACTGACATTAATTGAACTTGTAAACCACTTAAAGCATGTTAAATCTTGAGATGTAATTCCTACTGAGCGATTCACTCATCTAGTTATTTTCTAATATTTTTAGGTAATTTGGATGTCAACCAACACTCGGAAGGGAATGAGACTGAGTGATGAGTGTTAGAGTGAAGTTATCAAATTGTCATGTCCTTTGTGTTATTGTATTAGCTCACTTATGTCAGTTGTATCAATTCATCTATGTCATTTGTATTAGTCAACTTGATTAGAACTGCTTACGATTTGAAGCCTAGTCGTTGGACTCTGGGAACATATGTATTTGTCCTTTGATTAGTTGTGACAATTGTCAGCTCGTACTATTAGTATTAATTTCGAGTTAAATCTTAGTTATTTGCGCACTCTGATATTTACATGATTGACACGATCTATATAGACGTGTCACGCCTCCGGGTAATCTTCCGCGCTCGGGACGTGACAAGGCAACACTTGGACTCGGGCAAACGGCGTATGGGAAAGCCGTATCAATTTGGCAGCTAGAATGGAATTCCTTGATAATTTGGAGATGTGGGCTTGTCTTGCGGAGACCCTGATGGCAAGTGGAGGAGTTGCAACCACGGTCTCTTCTACATGTATAGCCTTTTTGCCCCCCTCTTGGGAATCTCAGCATAATTTTTGAAGCCCTACGAAGCTAGTGTAGGGCCTCAGATCCTCTTGGGAACCCAAATCTGCTTGAACTTTGGCATGTTTGTGGTCGGCCTCCCTTGCTTGTTGTCGTCAAAATTCACCCTCCGGCCTGCTAGCACTTGGAAGGCATTGTGAGTGGGCACAGTCGGGATGATCTGACCTAGAAGAACTTCGGCGCCATGGCCATTGAAGTAGACTCGGATGTCCCCGATCAACATGGACTTCCAAGAGGCTGAAAGTTGGCTCCGAGGCTCAGCAGCAATTATTCCTCTGGAGCTCTTCTTGTTGCCCCCAACAGGCTTCTTCTCATGTGCCACAGTTATGCAGAAAGTATGGTAGACGTTGCAGCTCACGACCACCGGGTTCTTCAGCAAAGCTTCCTTGACATGGCCCTCACTTCGGCGAGCCGCAATTCTGTAGTTCTTCAGCTTCGCAGGTTCAGAACTCTCCACCTCAAGGAGATCCGCGAATGCAACTCCCAAGAAGTTGGGGAAGCCAACGACCGGAGAAAAGTTACCGAAGGGAGTGGGTACGGCAAGGTAGCCGTATGTAGCATGGTCGGCCACGATTTGGGGACTGAAAACAACTCCAGACAGTCGCTCGCCATCACTTCAACCTTGCAAGAAGAGAAACAAAACGAATGAATAATTAGCATTGGAGGTAGTTGGGTGGGGCCCCCATGGTCTCTCTATTTTGGCAAAAATATGAAGGGAGGTTGGGTACCACCGGGCGTGCCAGCTTGTGGGGAAGGATTTTTTTTTATTTATAATATTTTATTTGATTTTTATTTGTTTATTTTGCTTGTTCATTTGGTTATTAATTAGGCGTGCCAGTGACTGTCGTGACAATTTATTATGCGCTCATCTGATTGATCAGACAATTATGGGTGATCGTGTCGGGACCCAAAACCCGTCGTACCATAAAGGCTACGACGTTAATTACGCCCCTCCGAAAAAGGGACAACCCTTGATTAATCGCGAAAATAAAGACCATGGGGCCCATATGATTAAAGATGCAATTGCATGCAAGCACACAATATGGTAGTACTTATTTATTAAATCGACTCCCGGTACGAGGCGGAGTACCTAGGTCCGAGGATCATCATGACACATAGTGATAGCTTCCGGTCGGGCGTAACCCGGCTTTCCGAAAATCACCATTTAATATACCAGAGAATCGGATCATGCAAGCATGCAAGATAACAGTATTTAATATTATCGTTTATTATTTGTTTGGTCATTTATTTACAACTTCGAGAGAGATTTCGGCAGCGCCATCCTGCTCCGAGGGGCATTGAAGCCTTTTTATTTTGAAGCTGTGCATATCATTACGGTGCACACACATAGACCCATGAGGTGAGTCGAGTGTGACCGTATTCGGGCAAGCGCATATTATTGGGGCAATGTATGCCGGGGTACGGCAAATTTGTTATTCAAGAACCAAGGGAACCCGGTTGAAACCTGATCGAAACAGATCAAATTCAATGAGTTATCGGCCCATGACAATACTATACTTTAGCTAAAATGGGAGTGAGTCCCGAGAACCAAGCACGATCCGTCGGAGCCGCATTAATATCTCATACCCGGAGGTCAGGGATGGTGAAGGTACCGGAGAAGACATGGCCATTATCAATATTTTTCGTTTATTTATTTATTCCTTATTATCATTGTTATTTGGAAGCATGAGTGTGTGTTAGTTTTTCACCATTATTTCTTCGTATCCTTTTTTGTTATTTGTATTTTATTATCACATGTTGTTTATTATTTTTTATTGTTTTTTTATTGTGTGTATGTATTTTATTTCCATTATTGCCTTTTGTCTGATTATTATTTGTTTAGCACTCTTGTTTATTACATTTTTTATCATTTATTTATCATTTTATTTTATTATTATATTTTCCTAATCATTTATTTGGCCACTATTTATATTGTTTTTGTATATTTTTTATCTCAATCACCTTTTTTTAATTATTTCTCCATTTCCCTCGAATGAAAGTCTCACTTGTTCTTATTGTTTGTTTTATAATGATCAGTGGATGGTGCCGAGAGGGTCGTGCCGGGAGGGGTTTGTTTTGCTTTAGTTTGCATCTCGGCGTGGCTTTCATCTCAGTATGTCTTCATCCCGGCACAGTTTTGGTGTCGAGAAGCAATGGCGCCGAGAGGGGTTTGTTTTGATTTAGTTTGCATCTCGGCGTGGCTTTCATCTCGGCATGCTTTCATCCCGGCGCAGTTTTGGTGCCGAGAAGCATTGGCGCCGAGAGGCCCCCACCCGCCGATTAGCATCATTTTCATTTTTTATTATTATATGTTTATTTATTTGTTTATTTCATTCTATTTGATTATTTATTCATTTTTATCATTTTTTATCATTTTTATCTTATTATTATTATTATTTGTTTTATTCGTTTATGTTTATTATTTTTTATTTTATTTTCATTTTATTTTATTAGCAGTTCAACAGTTAATATTTATGTCTGGCAGAAATCCTGCAGCATCTCCCCTGTACCCGGAGGGTTGATGGGGTATATAAGAAACCATCCACGGAGAGCCGAGACGGAATCCGTAATAGAGATGGGCGTAACCCGGGATCCAAAAGGATCGTAATCCGACGAGGCGGTGTCCACTCATCGTGGTATTTGTTAATATCCCCCTGAAGAGGCCATGGGACAACATGCAGTGGAAGAACTTCATAGGCCAGTGGGGTGACAGAATGTAGAGAGGTTAACCCCATTGATTTAGTTCCCATGGGTTATGGCGCAAATCCGACAGTATATCCCCTTATTTTGGACTATGCCAAAAGGGGAATATAGGTCATCCACCCACGGAATGCCGGGATGGAAGCCAAAAGAGAGGCGGGCGTAGCCCTGGATCCAAAAAGGATCTGAGTGTGGCAGGACAGTGTCCATTACCACGGTGTTTGTTGATATCCCCCTGAAGAGGCCACGAGAGAACATGCAGTGGCAGAACTCCATAGGCCAATGGGGCAGTAGAATGTAGGGGGGTTAACCCCATTGATTTAGTTCCCGTGGGCTTGGGTGAAAGCCTGTTACTTCTCTCTGGGGTGATAGGATTTCATGTTGAGTGGTTAAAGGGCTCGGGGCTCCTGAGGGCATCAGCAAGGTAGTGCCTCGGCGCGGTTAGCTTTCGGAGCGATGGAGAACACGAAGGGGCCTCGGCCTCAGCGTGATGGGTGGCATCTAGGAGGGTCTCGGCGCACTAGAGGGTGAATGCCCAATCGGCACGAGCAGCACCCGGCGCGGAACTCGCGACGGGAGAGGGTCGTGCCGGGAGAGGGTCGCACCGGGAGGGTTGTGCCGGGAGTCTGTTAAGGGGGCGATAGAAGGTTTCTGAGGGTTTTGTGAGGCCGAGGGTTCTGGGGGTTTGGAAGGGTTTTGAGCTGAGGGTTTTAGAGGCTTTATCTGAGGATTTTAAGGGGTTCTATTCAGGGATTCTGAGGTGCTTCGCCTAAGGTTTCGAGGGGTTTTATTCAGGGTTTTGGGAGGCTTTATATGGGGGGCTTTGAGATGGCCACGGAAGACTAAGGATTGTTTCAAAACAAATCACCCCGAGGAGGAGAGGGCTTTCACTCTGGGGCACCACTGGGAGCCAAGTTATCGATTGAGTCATGTGAGCTTTGATACGAACATATCCCTCGCCATTTCACGAATGAGAGGCCATGAGATGGACTGTGTCAGGCTCTCATCGTGATCGTGAGGTTGAAAATAAAGAGACGATGCAATAGAAATCACTCATGTAACCAGAGGGGTAAGCATACAGTAGAACCAAATCTTTCCACATCGACTATTGAATACAACAGATTTCAGAGAAGCAGAGATAAAGAGAGATAACTCCAGAACCTCATACTTCGTTTCATTGCAGAGGATGCATACATTCAGCACAGAAGGGAAAATCAGACTGCGAGAATCTAAATACAGAGGATGCCCCTTGACAACCGGGCTACACTGGCAGTTGATATCATCAGAAGAACAGCGCTCGGAAGCAAACCAAACGAAAGAAAACAGACTCAAACAAAAGACATGGAAGGGAGGATATAGCCTCATAAGGCGCTCGATAGACGAACCCCACCTTGGATCTCCTTCCCCGGGCTTCTGCTACTCTCTCCCCCCCTTCAGATCCCTTTCAGCGGGCTCTCGTGTCTCTTTTTTTTTTTAGAGTAGCTGCTCTGGCTTCGATTACTCCTCTGCTCTCCTCTCTCTGGTTCTTCCGCTCTCCTTTCTTGTGCTCGAAGCAAGGTTTATATATATAGAGGGTGTGGCCCTGTTTCCATCGGCGCGTAGAGGAACCGGCCCGCTGATTGGTGTTTGCGCGCCGATTGTAATCCCGCGCCGGTTTCATTTGGTACCGGTTGACCTCCGTGCCGGTTCAGTGGCGTGCCGGTTCACTCCCGTGTCGGTTGACCTTCATGCCAGTTCAGTGGCGTGCCAGTTCAATCCCGTGCCAGTTTAGTGCCGTGTCGGTTCACACCCGTGCCGGTTCAGTCCCGTGCCGGTTTCAACTCATTTCTTAGCATCCTTTAGCCCAGTTTTGTCTGTTTAGGCCCATTTGTGTTCATTTCTCATTTTGTGAGGGATGACCCATCGACTGACTTGTCTTGCTGTCCGAGCTTTTATCTTGTTCGTTCGGGGATGGTCCCGAGCCTTTTCTGAGCTCTTACGTCTTGCTTCAGCGACTGTCCATTGGAGCCAAGCGTCTTTTCTTCTCTTCTCTTTTATTTTGTTCTTCATCTTTGTTCGGCTTCTGCCACTCCTTTCCTTCTTTCCTTTTCTTATCGGCATAGGGGTACTTCGGCCAGGGCTCCATGCTTGCAAAAGTAAAAAAGTTTAAGAAATGTCAGAAATATTTTCAGTGTCAACAAATGCCCCCCACCCGTAGGTGGCGCCAAACAGGGACGAGTGAGCGGGACCTGTGGGTGCAGCCCTATCCGAGAACATGTTTTATTATTATTATTATTATTTATTCCTTATTCATGCAAGCATGCAGACACCCCTTGATCGCACGCATAAACTTGATGTATATAGAATAGCTCCCCTAGATTAGGGATAGGATAAGAACAGTGCCCATGATTCACAGATAGAGTGCGGCTCACAAAGCATAGCTAAGAGATATGTGCATACGTAAAGAGGACGTCGCATAGAACATATGCCTAGCTTAAACCACGATCCACACCCAAGACTATTCCTCCATAGCGTGAAAGTGCAATTATATGAGTAGTGAACCCTAGATATAGGGATGTGCAGAAGTTCTAAGTAACACTGGAGGATTACTTCATCGCCTACACATACGTTCATGACCCTCGATTTTGGGTAGCTTCGCATAACCCCCTCATTTATTCTTAATCTTTAGACTTCACCGTTCGACGCGGGTCTCCTCATATGTCTCAATGGGGATTCCTGGCTATTAGGATTCATCCTTCATAGCAATTTTTTTACAGACTTCACCGTTCGGCGCGAGTTTCCTCATGTGTCTCAATGGGGATTCTCGGCTACTAGGATTCATCCTTCATAGCGATTTTATTACAAACTTCACCGTTAGGCGCGAGTTTCCTCATGTGTCTCAATGGGAATTCACAGCTACTCAGATTCATCCTTCATTGCAATTTTATTACGGACTTCACCGTTCGGCGCGAGTTTCCTCATGTGTCTCAATGGGGATTCCCGGCTACTAGGATTCATCCTTCATAGTAATTTTATTACGGATTTCACCATTCGGCACGAGTTTCCTCATGTGTCTCAATGGGGATTCCCGACTACTAGGATTCATCCTTCATAGCAATTTTATTACGGACTTCACCGTTCGGCGCGAGTTTCCTGCACTAGCTTTTTCACTAGGCCCTGCACTAGCTTCGCAAGGCTTCAAAAATTATGCTGAGATCCCCAAGAGAGGGGGGAAAAAGGCTATACATGCAGAAGAGACCCTGGTTGCAACTCCTCCACCTGCCATCAGGGTCTCCGCAAGAAAAGCCCACATCTCCAAATTATCAAGGAATTCCATTCTAGCAGCCAAATTGATACGGTATTCACATACGCCGTCTGCCCGAGTCCAAGTGTTGCCTCCTGCTATTTCTCTAGAGTGCAGTCAAGAAGACATGACAAAGATAGTCCAGGAATACTTCCATAGCCTCGGGAGTCCTGCCCTGGGCCGATAAAGGTCGCTTCGTGTCATCAGGACCGAAGAGGAAGAAAAAGATAAAATATCACCCGTGGGGGCGAATGAAGAAGAGAAGCAACCTGGGGCTAGAAGGCCTAAAAAGCCTCCACAAAATGAAAAGATGAAAAGAGCTTCTATATATGAAGAGCCGACTTTCTCCCGTCAGGCCCGAAGGGGAGTCAGAAAGCACAAAAGAAGAATGCAAGTTCTTACTTGCAATATGACAGGGGTAATGAGTACACTTGGTCCCCTACCAAATGAACAAGAAGAGTCGGTCGAGATTGCCAGAAGAATAGACCCGGTGACAAGACATGGTAAAAATGAGGCAAGGCTACTGCTAACAACAAAGGGCAAGTAGCTTGCTGAAGAAAACATCACTACTATCACTGCCAGAATAGTGGCGTCAGAGCAAGAAGTAGCATCTCTACCTCCTTTAATTGAAGGTCCTTTGGGTAACATGCTCGAGGGCATCAGTAATAAGACAACAATAGACCCTGCCACCCTGGTGTTGCTGCAAGGATACCAACAAGAGATAAAAATGCTGAAGAGAAACTTAAATGAAAAGGGTGAACATGCTGTAGCACCTGAGCAACCGGTGGCAAACGCTGAGCCGTCACGGGAAGGTTCCGACCCTACAAGTGCTCCTTCACCACCTGTCCTACAAACTGCTGATCAGAATTGGGCCACTCCCCAACATTATTCCCAATGGCTCCAGCCAGCACGGCTAACGCCTCCTCAAATGCTGGAGCCGGTACCCTTGTCAGATCCCTTGCCACCTTATGTTGCAGTTCAGGCTGCACAATTATTGCGGACCGCCCACCTCTACCCTCAACAAGCAGATCTAGTTATGATGGACAAATGGATGGTGGAGCAGATGATTGAGGCAAGGCTGGAAAAGAGCGGTGGTGATGATTACGCCCCCTTCGACATATATGAAGTGCCATATCCAGCCTACCATGCTGCCAAAAGGTTGCCGTCAGGCGTCAATAAACTCCCAAATTTTGACAAATACAATGGGAAGGGCTCCCCGAAAGAACATGTTGCACACTACATAGCAACCATGGGCGACTTGGCAGCGGACGAGTCGTACCTACTGAAGTTCTTTGGGTCTTCACTAACAGGACCCGCCTTCGAATGGTATTCCAAATTACCGGCCAGGTCTATCCATGATTGGCCAGATATGCAGCAGAAATTCAGTGAAAGATTCCACGTCATCGAGGCAGAGGTGACCGTGGCTGAGCTGTTGGCAACCAATCAAAAAGGTGATGAAACAGCTGCAGAATATATCGAGAGATGGGAGGATCTGAGCATGTGGTGTCAGCGTCCTCCGCATCTAGAAGATGTAATACAAATATGCAAACAAAATCTGAAGAAGGAAATTCTGGAAAAGATGATCGGAATAGAAATCCGGTCATTTGACCGATTAAGTGATATTGCCACGGAGGTTGAAGGTTTCTTCACAAGATTTCCCTCCCTTTCTGCCGACTCAAGTCATGAACCCAGGCAAGTTAATAAACGGCCGATGCTGAAAGTGGTTCATGCTGTCAGTGTCAAAGCAAAAAGGCATAAATGTGTGCACAATCCTCCTCCCAATGAACCTGCTAAATGTCGAGAGAGTCATCCTCCATAGAACAAAGCAAAGAAGCTCTATGCCTTTCCCAGGGACAGGACTTGAGCATTATTCGAGTGGGCTATCAAGGATAATTAGATCACTCTTCCAAAGTCAAAAAGGCCTGATGACATCAGAAGGAGAGATGATCCTCATTTCTGCCCCTACCATCAAATCTTGGGGCACCCTATTGAAGATTACCAAATATTCAAGGACATCGCCCAAGGCTTAATAAAAAGAGGGGATTTGCAAACGGGGAAGGACAGAGTCGATCCTCCATGCCCTCATGAAGTGCCCGCTACGGAGGCATCAATTAACATGATATCTATATGCCAACAGCTGCCCAAAGAAATGACAGAGGGCTGTGCCTGGCACACTCATGAAGACTATATCCCATCACATGAAAGGGAGCAAGAGAATTGGCGAGCATCGCCAACAAAGAAAGGAACAGAGCCGGCTTATCGCCCGGCACTAGAAACCCAAATTCCTTGCACCATGGACTGGCCTACTCTACCTCTTGCAGTCTATGCCCGCCTTCAAATAGCCTCTCCGATGGCCATCAAAAGGTCAACTGACAATAAAAAGAAGAAACAGACCCCGTCACGGGTACATGAAGAAGCTAGCTCAGCCATGGAGCGGTCACAAGCTATTATAACTGGGCCTGATAACCATGAGCAGCCAAAGAACCAGCCTATGCAGCTCAAAAAGCATGCCCCTCGAAGATGCAATGAGTCCCGTGGGTTAACAAAAAGAACTGAAGAAAAAGCAGAAAAGCTGAATGCATCAAATAGCCCACTGTGGGGGCAGGTGCCGACCATGAAGGGAAATAAAAAGAAGAGTGCAAAGGCTAAAAGGAGGAATCTTGTCTTCTCCTGCAACACATTGTCAGCATCTTCAAGCGGGGCACAAATTGCTGATGAAGAAGATGAAGAAATTTACTTTGTGCTAAAGGAAGCAACTCTAGCTAAAGCTTCCGCCTCTCACCCATCTACCAGGTCTGGGAAAATGCCAAAGCAGCACTCACCAGCTAATAAGAAGGCTCAATGTCATATTCCTCCACCATCTGAAACCCTAAAACACAAGGAGTTCATACCAAAGGAGTTAGCTGTAGCTGGCAATAATGGCAGGAAGCCATTTATCTGAGGCAAACCGGAGGCGGAAGGTAGTAGCACTCCTGGTCCCTTCTTACAAGACCCTGTCATAATGGCACTACTACACCAGAAGCAGTAGGAGATTGAAACGCTATAAAAGTAGCTTAATGAAATGAACATAAAGCCATATACGTCACAATTGACAAGACATCTATATGAGATAGCCCAAGAAAGTGCTAGCTCATCAAAAGCTTCAACGTGGCCAATAATGCCCCGAATAGTACATGATCATTCAGGGGGCATCCTCCCTCAGCCATTCCAACCCATAGTCCCCTAGGTAAGTCTGGGGTCAACTAAAGCATCTCCGGTAATAAGGTCGATGAGGCCGCATGTGTAGCCAACTGCCGTACACCCGAGATCAGCGGGTCTAGCCACAATGAACAAGCCAAAGGCGGGGCGAACAATGAATACAAAGATGGCTGAAGAAGAAGTCACTGAAGCGGAATTACAAGCAGTCAAACAAAACGATGATGAGTATGTCCTGAACTATATAAGAAGGTGGAGAAATCTCCGCGAAAAGTGTCGGCATCCGCCTAGCTACGGGGATTCTGTTCAAATTTGCAAAGAGAATTTGAGAATAGAAATTCTACGATGGGTCATTGATATTGAAGTCACGACCTTTGAACAACTAGGTGACATCGCAGCCAATGCTGAAGCAGTTCTTGCAAGGCTCTACCCAGCTCCGATAGTCCCGAGTCAAAAGAATGAACCAACCGATAAACACCTAGCCCAAGAAGAACTTTGCGCCTCAAATTTTGAAGCCTTCGAGCAACAGAAAAAGAAAATGAAAGAGGCATCTTCCGCCGATCCGGTAAAACAAGGGCCCTCATTAAGGGGCAAAACGATGAAACTATATTAATTTTCAAAGGACAAGACTAGGGTACTTTTCGAGTGGGCCCATGGATATGTTGTGTAGTGGACAACAGATCTAGAGGGGAGGGGTGAATAGATCTGCCCCTCTTTTCGCAATGCAACCCTCTTTAAAGCTAGATGATGAAATAAGCAGCGGAATATAACTAGCTTGACGAAGAACACGAATGATTTGCTTGGCAAGATGATTACGTAATATAGATATTGAACCTAAACATAACATAAAGCAATCGCACAAGTAAACCACAACACACGAGATTTTAAGGTGGTTCGGACTGAATTTCCAGTCCTACGTCCACCCCTCACCAAATCCGGTGAGGCTCCACTAGTGCCACGCACTGAACCGCAAATCGGAAAGACCACCGATTGCCTTCCTACTAACTACCGGTAGGGACGTCAACACCGTAGATCGGACAACTTCCGATTTCCTTCCTACTAACCACCGGTAGGGATGATCTTCAGTTCCAAATGTTTGAATGAAATGGAAAAGAACAAGATATGAAAACACTCAAACAAGATATGAAATATGCTCAAAGAGAAAGGATCTTTTCTGAGATTGCTGGGGCTTGAATATTCTTTTCAAGTAGCTTGAATCACTCGAAGATTTGATGAAGAGCTTCTTCCCGGAGTACTGTTCACGGCTACAGTACTCAAACTCCTCTCCCTTGAACACACCCTTGCAGCCTTCTTTGATCTCCCTTATTAGCCTTTCTTGCTTCTACTCTTCCTTGGAGGCTGCTGGATTGAGATATGAACTTGAATCACCTTGAGTTGATGGAGAGAGTGTTGGATGTAGCTTTGATCTTCCTTTTGATCATCTTGAATTGATGAAGAGGAAGAAGGATGCAGTTTAGATCACCCTTGAGAGTCTTGATTGCTTCTTCTTCCTTGGAGGTCGAGATGGCTTCAGATCTGGACTTGAATGCCTTGGAATGGATGAAGAGTTCTTCACGGAGTACTGTTCACGGCTACAGTACTCGAACTCCTCTCACCCTTGTAGCCTCCATTGAATCCCCTTGAAGCATTAGGATTTCTAACCCTTCATGTGTTGGTTTTATAGACCTTGAATGGTCCATAGACACCCCCCAGACCAGATCCACTAATCATGGAAGATTAGATGAGTTTTGATTAAACAAATCCATGGAAAGGGGCTGGTCACGAGGTGGAATTCGAAGTCAAACATGGCTGCATCGGGGCTGGTGGTCGACCTGTGGCTTCTGGCGGTCGACCTCCACTGAGAATCGCTGTAGAGGATTAGTCCCTGGAATTTCCGGTTGACCGCTAATGGCTGGCGGTCGACCGCTACTGAAAGACACACATTCTGGCGGATGCTGGCTGGGGCGGTCGACCGCCCCTGTGCTGGCGGTCGATCGCCAGCTGGGCTGATTCCGGGCTTGCCCGGGTCGGTCCGTTATCCGCTTCAGCTCCGTCGTTCAACTCCATTAGCAGCCCGTGCATGTTTGTGGCATCACCCTTGATAGTCTAGAAGGTATCAACTGAGTCTTTAATCTTGGATTCTCTTGGCTATACTTCTTTGTGCATTGACCTTGGATGAGTGACGAGCCATATATGAAATGTCGACTTTTACTTATAAGAGAGATGAGATTTGCATCCATGCTTGGGCGCGATTAATGAGCTTTCATTTTGGCCATTGCCACTTGATTCCTTGTCCATTCATTGGCATATCTGTCATGAATAAAAACATCATGTATGTCAATCACATGAGAGTGGAAGATATCAATGACTAATAGTGTTTAGCCATTATCAAAACCAAGAATACCACAGAACTCATATGACTACAAAATGATGTCGAATGACCCAAGTGACCACATAATGACTCAAATGACCTTAGGGACACAACATTCTCCCCCTTTTTGATGATGGCAACACTGTGAGTCATTATGTGATAGAAATGTCTAAAATGGCACAAGTTATAATAAATGCAACATATGCAGCTCAAGATCCATGATAGTAATAGCATGTGAAGGCAATTATGATATGAATGCTATGCAATTTTACAAACCTCATCACATACACATATGAGATGCAAAGTGAATAATGGATTCTCCCCTTGGACTCTCCCCGTATACCATTCACACATCCCCCATGACAACTCACGAAGCACACAAGCTCTCCCCTTTGACAATGCGAGAACGCATATAGCTCTTACAAAGGACTCACACAAAGAATTCTCCCCCTTTGCCAACAGCAAAAAAGAGTGATAATAGTAAAATGTCTGTGAGACCAGAGCTGAAAGGAGTTAAGAGCAAGCCATTATATGTAAACCTGAAACAGACCGTGAGCAATATATATGGTTCAAAGCTAATGAAATCTGAATTCATCAACAGAGTTTGAAAAGCAGCTACATCCAAGATGTAATAGAAATGAACCAAAGGTGCATATCATGGCAATGTTTAACCGTCCCTTATCTTATATATCCATATTAAGTAACTACAAAGGGAATAACACAAAAAATGAGTATTGAGGCTAAACAATCATGACTAAAGCATGGAATTTTATGAGTTCAACAAATTTGATTTTCAATATCTTTTGAATTTGAAAGCACATGACTCATATTTTACGAGCAATCAAGTCTAGTACATGCCTCCAAGCAGTAAGAATACACGTTGTTTAGACGCCAGTATTCCTAGGTATTTGGCAAGATTGACGGTTATGCTTCAGAATGAACAGAGATAGCAAAGTCACGTCATAACATATCCAAACTCATTTCATTGATGAGAAGATATGTTTCTCAGCAATTATGCCATTGCTCTGCCTAGAGTCCAGATGAATTAAGACAGAGATAACAGAGGCACATCATGACATATCATTCGTCACATGATTTGATGACGTGACATATTTCTCCGTGCAACACTATCATTGCTCTGCAAATTGATTTTCAAGAATTCCAGCTCATCAATATGTTTAGAAACAATACTAAGCTCTAGAGTATCACCAAGATTGTCATGAAGTCTGGATTTTCAGATTTCAGGGTAGTCATTCAAGACATAGCATGCAGCCTTTAGTGAAAGTCTATTAAAACTACAGAACATAGAGGATTTCAAACAAGATATATCAGAACTACAAGGAAATCATTAAATCTGAACCATTTTCATTGAATGGACAATCATTAGGGCATATAATAGAAAGCTCTTACACCATATGTTCGTCTGTCTCATGAACTCAAACCAGGCTGTAAGCCACTGAAGTGCAGTTTGTAAGAGGTTAAGAGAATCAACAAAACTCCCCCTAAGGATATGCAATGGATGCGCGAAGGAGTTATGTTTGCAATCAAGTGGAATGACAAAAGAGGTTGACCTAGTCACTCATGAAGGTGGCAGAAATGAAATGTATGACCCAACCCATGTTGTACACTTATTAAATGCCACAGAATGAATATGAAATATATGCATGAATACTGCAAAAGGATAACTCCCCCGTACTATATGGCCTATATGCGACATTGACACATGGTACTTGGCGGAGGTGAAACCTCACGCATATTGAGTGCTTCGAGACAAGTATAACCTGCCCTTCCACACATCAACATTTGATATACCATGGCCAAGCAAGAATGATGCGACACAAACCATGCAATGCATTGAGAACATAGATTCAACTTGATTATGCAACTACATGCAATGCGACACCATATGCAAAAAGACATATTGACATATAAACAATGCATGAATACCAACGTGCAAAACACACAACTAATTGAACATGATCATCATTTCAAATTCTTATTGGCCTGAGGTCGGCAAAGACCAAGCTCCCTTCTGAGTGTTGAAAACCAGTCATTACACAAGGGCTTGGTGAAAATATCAGCAATTTGATTTAGAGTATCAACAAAATGCAGTTCAAAATTTTTCTTACTAACCTCGTCTCTAATGAAGTGATGCCTAATCTCAATATGCTTAGTCCTAGAGTGCTAGACTGGATTTTTTGCAAGGTTGATAGCACTAGTGTTATCACACAGAATCGGGACACAACCAAGATCCACCAAGTAGTCTTGGAGTTGGTGTTTAATCCACAACACTTGGGTGCCACAACTCCCCGCAGCAACATATTCTTCCTCTGCGGTTGAGAGGGCAACCGAGTGTTGTTTCTTGGAGGCTCAAGAAACTAAACACCCGCCTAGAAACTGGCAATAGCCACTAGTACTCTTACGATCCAGCTTGCATCCAACGTAATCCGCATCAGAATAATATATATAAGATAAATCACATGATGATGGATACCACAATCCCAAATCTTGAGTGCCGGTAAGATATCGAAGGATACGTTTGACGGCAGTCAAATGAGATTCTCTAGGACTAGCTTGAAATCTAGCACAAAGACATACACTAAACTTAATATCTGGTCGGGATGCAGTCAAATAAAGCAAAGAACCAATCATACCTCTACAGACCTTTGCATCCACCAATTTACCATTTTCATCTGAATCTAGTGAAGTTGAGGTGCTCATCGGAGTTGCAATGATTTTGCTGTTTGCCATGTCAAATCTTTTTAGCAGCTCCTTGATGTATTTGGCTTGGCTTATGAAGCAACCATCTTCTCCATGGTTGACCTGCAAACCGAGAAAGAATTGAAGTTCTCCCATTAGGCTCATCTCAAATTCGCTAGTCATGAGGTTAGCAAATTCCTCACATATTTCAGATTTTGTAGAACCAAACATAATGTCATCAACATAAATTTGAATAATCAAGATGTTCTTACCTTGCTTCTTGGTGAAAAGTGTTTGATCTACCTTACCTCGTGTGTACCCTTTTTTAATGAGGAACGAGCTTAGTCTCTCATACCAAGCTCTTGGTGCTTGCTTAAGTCCATAAAGCGCCCTGTCTAGCTTGTATACAAAATCTACATTGTTAGAATTCTCAAAGCCAGGGGGCTGCTCAACATAGACTTCTTCTTTGATCAAGTCATTCAAGAAAGCACTTTTGACATCCATTTGATACAGCTTTATCCTAAGGGAGCATGCAAAGGTAAGTAAAATTCTGATGGCTTCGAGTCTAGCAACTGGGGCATAAGATTCATCAAAGTCTACCCCAAACTCTTGATTATACCATTGAGCCACCAATCTAGCCTTATTTCTTATTATCTTGCCATCCTCACTTAGTTTGTTCCTAAAAACCCACTTAGTGCCTATGACAGATTGTGATGAAGGTCTAGGAATAAGATGCCAAACTTTGTTTCTTTCAAACTGGTTCAACTCGTCTTGCATTGAATTTATCCAGTTTTCATCCTTTAATGCTTCATCAATATTTTTGGGTTCATGCTGCGAGACAAGAGCAAGTTGATCTAATTCTTCCATAATTTTAAAATGTGACCTTGTTCTAGGTGGGTCATTCAAGCTGCCAATGACGTTTTCTAAAGGATGATCCTTAAGAATTTTAATGTTTGTAGAATCGTTACCTTCTCCTGGAGCTTGATCCCTTGCATTGCTTGATTTAGCTAGGTCACCAGCTTCATTTATTTCTTCTTATGGAGGATCACTCTTGTCCTTTATGCTTAGGAATTCCCCATCTTCATCGTTTTTCCTGCAAGAGTTATCATTGTTAGAATCATGATATTCATCAAAGAAAACATGGGGTGATTCTTCCACAGTTTGACTTTTGATATTGTAAATTCTATAAGCCCTAGATCTATCAGAATATCCAAGGAATATACCTTTATCGCTCTTAGGCTCGAATTTATCTAAGTCTCTTTTGTCATTGTTGTGGATGAAGCATTTTGACCCAAACACTTTCATATGTGTGAGAGAGGGCTTTTTACCTTTCAGCAACTCACAAGGAGTCTTTTTTGGTGTGTGGCCTTACCATAGAGCAGTTGATAATGTAACATGCCAAGTTTACCGCTTCGGCCCAAAATCTCTTTGGAAGTTGCCGTTCAGCAAGCATGGTTCTTGCCATCTCTACAAGTGTTCGGTTTCTCCCTTCAACTACACCATTTTGCTCCGGCGTTCTTGGTGAAGAGAATCAGTGTGAAATGCCTTCAGCCCTGCAAAGATTATAGAAGTCAGTGTTTTCAAATTCACCACCGTGATCAGATTGAATCTTGGAGATCTTGAACACACCGTCCTGCTTTATCTTCATGTAGAGCGCCTGAAACTCATCAAAAGTATTATTTTTATGTGTGAGAAAGAAAACCCATGTGAATCTAGAGAAGTCATCCACCAAGACATATCCATATTTTCTACCACTTAAACTGGCAGTTCTGGTTGGACCAAACAAGTCCATATGAATTAGCTCGAGTGGTTTGGATGATGTATTTTCAGATCTTCCCTTGAAAGATTTTCTTGTTTGTTTACCTAGGGCACATGCATCACACAACTTATTTTCTTGTTTAAATGATAATTCAGGCAAACCTTTCACCATTGAATGCTTTAACAATTTATGTAAGACATTGTAGCTAGCATGTCCTAATCTACGATGCCATAACCAAGTAATTTCAGATTTTGGTGCAGCAAGACAAAGATTTAAATGAGCAAGATCATCTATGTCACGCCCCGAGCCTTTATTACAGCGGAAGACTCGCTCGGGGAGCGCGAACAGCCGGCATGGTAAGCCTCTTGCAAGCAAGAATCAATCAGAGAGCGAGACAATCACACAAGTAAATGCAATTGCACAAGATTTAATCAACTTCAACCTCATATCATAATGCTCAATATTCAAAGATACAATCACTAATTTGATTTTCATTCTACTAGACTCAAGAAATAGGAAAATTACATTGACTCAATCTAGACATTATAGACTTCCTAAGTCTTCACTCATCTTTAATTGCTCTCAGATCCGTTACTTGAATAATCTGAACCCGACTCACTTTCATTTCCTGAAAAAGATTGGAAATAGGTAATGAGCACACTTGCCCAGTAGGTATCTTCGCATCAATATGAAGGCACTATTAAAGTGATTAACATTTTTGCTCTAAATAAATAAGGTAAAATCATGCAATGCGATGATCATGCGATTAAATCAAAATAACAAGACTATTATATAAGATGGAATGAGAACAAGAATATATCGAGAATGTACTAGCAAGCCACATATTCCTCACTTTAGCATCTTATGCTTATGAGCAAGTGCTTCGTAAATTTCTATGGAATATCAAGCAAGAATGCCATGTTGTGTCGTGGATCTTCACTTATTTATAGAAATAGTACTCCCAGCGCAATGCGACGCCAGTAGCATCATACCCCATGGTTTATAAAATAGTATGTTTCCGGCAATCAGCCGAGGAGACTAGCATAGAGCCCTTGAACACAATCAGTGCTCGATCGCATCTTCAGTTATAAATTAAGGTACTTCCACGCAGTATAAATCAATGAATGAATGCTTCAACATAAGAATGTAGGAGTCAAGAAATAGACTTTAAACAATGTCATGCTCAAAGAAATAAAAAGCATAATGGTATTTTCCTTAACTTCCATTTCATTTAGATCACTTTAAGCAATATGACAAGTTCTAGATCATCAAGGTTTGTCTAGAATCATTGGAATATCAACCCTTGGTCAAATCTTGGGTTAACATAAACAAGCTATGTAACGGTCGTTAACGGGGCCGTTACAATATGTAACGCGTCCAGAATAGTCCGTTACATTAACCAGAGTCCAGCAAGATAAAATAGACTCAGAGGATTGTGACGGTCACGCCCTGGGCCAGTATGTGAGCCCGACGGTCCAGTGCAAGGCCGTTATATTAAGAGAATCAGAAACCATGATAGCGTATTCTAGTTATTGGGCTTTAATGGTACAACCAACTCAGCGTCCTAGTGGGAATCCCAGGCTCGCGGAGAATTACGGAGGCCTTGAAACAATGAATTCCTAGTCCATTGGAAGGAATATCCAATAGAGAGGTCCTCATGTCCAAGATTATGTTCCTATAGTGCAAAGTGTGAACTAATGACAACATACCGGAATATGTGCCATGTACTTATGGAATTGACTCTATTGACAGAGAGAGATATGTATAATCAATGTGAAATCATGATGAAAACTCCGTCAATACAATGTTAAAAAGTCATTCTTTATAATACAAAACTATATAATTTGACTTCAAAAATTAACATAACTCAATAAAAGTGAGACCACAAAACATGCAATACCTATCATGAATGATCAAATAACCTTAAAATCACATGATCAGGTTATAACTTAGGTAACTAGGCTTTAACAATAATAATATTGGCAGGTTATATCTTGTCTTGGGGTTGACAGAACACAGAGTATAACGGTATGGAGATGGGGCATCACTGTGATTGTGACGGTCAGGATCCATCCGTTACATGAATGTAACACGTCTGTCCAAGTGCGTTATAATCAACCGTGAAACCAAAATCCAATCAGGGAGTATAACGGTCTGTCGTGGGGCCGTTACATGGAAGTGACGGTCCTTCTATGATGCATTACAGTCTTTGCTAACATGAAACAACTATAGAAGCTAAGAGATCAACTCACATAATGTCTTTTATCAAAACATCATGAGTTTCTAGATATGTTAACAAAGTAAAGGTTGTCTATATGCATGGGTATTGATGAATAGATGGATAGTCAAGTCTTTAATCTTTAGTTAGGGCTAAGGGAAGCATGATATGCATAGAACCAATAAAACATGAAATTGATGATCTAGCATGCATGAAATCCAATCAAAACAGAGGCTCTTAGTCCTATCAAGTTGTTTTTACCGTTCATGAGGTAACCTACCTCTTACTTAGACTGTAGTTCCTGAATTTGGTAGAGAACCTTGCCCTAGATCTCCTCCTTCTCTTGTGACTTTTCCAGCAACTTCCTTGGGCTCTAACCCCACGACCTCTTGACCTAAAGATGTGAAATTCGGAGGAGAGTTAGTCTAAAGTATTGTGAACAAATTATTCTAAAGAACTTATCTGAGATAATGACTCCTTACCTTGCTTCCTTACGCCCAAAAAGTAAGGGTCGCACAGTTCAGAACTATGCCCTATTTATAGAGTTTAGACTAGGGTTTGAGGATTAGATCGATTTTAGAGTCCTTATTTCATCAAATCCTAATCTCTAAGTGTCTTTAGCAATATTACAAGCCTTCCCAAGTCGATCCTTAGTGGATAAGATCATCAAATTCTTATCTTTCTACTTGTTCTTTCTTTTACAGAACTAATAGTATGTAACGGTCGTCATCCCGTGCGTTAGAGATATGTGACGGTCTCACGATAGACCGTTACATATCTTGTTTCCAGAGTTCAACATGCCTCAAACTCTTCAACTCACGGAGTACACATAGTGTAATGGTCTATCTCCCACGCGTTACAAGTATGTGACGGTCGGGCTGTAGACCGTTATATTCGTCGTGGACAGAGTTCTAATAAATTAAAACTCTTTTGATAATTATCTATTAACTTATCTTATTAAGTGATGTTTATCTTTAAAAATCTGAGAATAGGCTTAAATACCTTCTAAAATATGGGCCAACTTAATGGGCCTGGTTTAAAAACCCTTTAGACTTTAATTAAGTGAGTTGGGTTAATTGATTAACACCATTTGGCCTTATATTGATTTATAACTTCAAATTAGTCCCTTTAATTGTTAATAATGCCATAAAATTATCAAATAAGTTCTGGGGCACTACACCCTCCCCCACTTAAAAGAATTTGGTCTCCAAATTCAATTCATGGATTGTGGAGAGTCTACTTACAGTAGAATAATCCTGGGAATCTTTTCTGCATAGCCGTTTCGGTTTCCCATGTTGCTTCATATGGCCATGTTTTCTTCCATTGGATCTTGACCATGGGAATAACTTTATTTCTTAATTGACGCACTTCCCGATCCAGAATTTTGATCGGTGTTTACTCGTATGTCAAGTCTTTCTGAATCTCTATATTGTCATAAGTGATAATGTGGTCTGGATCATATACATACTTTTTCAGCATAGAGACGTGAAATACGTCATGAACTCCTGCTAACTGTGGAGGTAAGGCCAATCTATAAGCCACTTCACCGACCCTTTCAAGGATTTCAAATGGGCCAATGAACCTTGGAGTTAGCTTTCCTTTGATGCCAAATCTTCGAATACCACGACCTGGAGAAACCTTCAAATACACATGATCTCCTACCTGAAACTCCAAGTCACGTCTTTGATTGTCAGCATAAGAGTTTTGCCTATCTTGTGCCATTTTAATTCTTTCCTGGATGAGCTTTATTTTCTCTGTAGAATCTCTGATAAGGTCGGGGCCTAGAAATTGTATTTCCCCTATTTCATTCCAACATATTGGTGATTGACAACTTTTCCCATATAGAGCTTCAAAAGGTGCCATTTGTATGCTTGCTTGATAACTGTTATTATATGCAAATTCTACCAGAGGTAAGTGATCATGTCAACTTCCTCCAAAATCAATGACACAAGCCCTGAGCATATCTTCTACCACCTGATTAGTCTTTCTGTCTGACCATCAGTTTGTGGATGAAAAGTTGTGCTAAAATTCAATCTAGTCCCCAGTGAATGTTGTAAACTTTTCCAGAATTGTGATGTAAAACGTGGATCTCTATCTGATATAATAGAGATAGGGATACCATGTAGTTTAACAATTTCTTTGATGTATAATGCTACTAGAATATCCACAGACCATCGACTTTTTATTGATATGAAATGTGCAGATTTAGTCAATCGGTCTATGATTACCCATATTCCATCATGTCCACCTCTTGTCTTAGGTAATCCCATAATGAAATCCATTCCTATACTTTTTCATTTCCATTCGGGAATATTTAAGGGATGTAATTTTCGTGCAGGTCTGAAATGTTCCGCCTTCACTTGTTGGCATGTAAGACAACGAGATACAAAATCAGCTACTTCCCTCTTCATATTGGGCCACCAGAAGTTTCTTTTGAGATCTTGATACATCTTGGTACCTCCTGGATGGATGGAGTACGTTGATTTATGTGCTTCTTCTAAGATCAATTTCTTTGTATCCTTATGATCTGGTATACATATTCGGCCCTTGAATAGTAATCTTCCATCTTTAGAAATAGAAAAATCCGATCTTTGTTCAATATTGGCCTTAATTTCCAGTAAAATTGGATCATCCTCTTGTAACTTGGCCAAATCCTCTATCAATGTAGGTTGAGCTCGGATATTAGCTATGAAGTAATCTTCTTCCCTAATATCAACCTCTAAATTCAACTGGACAAATTGAGGAATAAGGTTAGTCACACTAATCATGAGACTTGATAACATACCAATTGGTTTTCTGCTAAGTGCATCTGGTATAGCATTCGCCTTGCCAGGATGATATTGAACAGCAAAATCAAAGTCCTTGAGATGTTCTAACCACCTCCTTTGCCTCATATTAAGCTCTTTTTGAGAAAATAAATATTTGAAGCTCTTGTGGTCTGTGTAGATCGTGAACTTTTCTCCATAAAGATAATGACGCCAAATTTTCAAGGCGAAAATAACTGCTGCTAATTCTAAATCATGTACAGGATAATTTTCTTCGTGACGTTTCAATTGTCTTGAAGAATAGCAAATCACCTTTCCATCTTACATAAGGACACACCCTAAGCCAATTCCAGATGCATCCGTATATACTTCAAATCCAGCACCCTCTATTGGTAGCGACAAAATAGGGGCTGTTGTAAGATGATTCTTAAGACTTTGAAAACTCTTTTCACAGTCCTTCGACCAGATAAAAGGATTTTCTTTTCTAGTAAGTCTAGTTAAAGGAACCGTGATCTTTGAGAAGTCCTTTATGAATCTTCTATAATAACCTGCTAGACCCAAAAAGCTTCTGACTTCAGATACAGTCGTTGGTCGGCTCCAATCTCTGACAGCTTCTACCTTAGAAGGATCCACAGCAATACCTTCTTTTGAAATGATGTGGCCTAGGAATGAGACTTCCTTGAGCCAGAATTCACACTTATTGAGTTTGGCATATCGCTTGTGTTCTGTAAGTGTTTGCAAGGCTATCCTTAGATGTTCTTCATGTTCTTCTCTAGTCTTGGAGTATATCAGGATATCATCGATGAAGATGACGATGAACTGGTCTAAATATGGCTGGAAGACACTGTTCATAAGTTGCATAAATGCTGCTGGGGCATTAGTTAAACCAAACGGCATCACCACGAATTCATAGTGGCCATAACAACTTCGAAAAGCCGATTTATAAATGTCCTCTTCTTTGATTCTAAGATGATGATAACCTGATCTTAGGTCAATCTTAGAAAAGTACTCAGCTCCCGAAAGTTGATCGAAGAGCTCATCAATACGTGGCAATGGATATTTATTTTTGATTGTAAGCTGATTCAGTCGCCGGTAATCGATGCATAATCTGAGAGAACCATCCTTCTTCTTGACAAATAGAACAGGCGCACCCCAAGGGGATGTGCTAGGCCTAATGAAACACTTGTCTAGAAGTTCCTGTAATTGCTTCTTTAGTTCCTTAAGTTCCGTGGGAGACATCCTGTAAGGGGCTATAGAAACAGGTGCTGCACCTGGAATGAGTTCAATGGTAAAGTTTACTTCCCTCTCGGGCGGTAAACTAGGTAGTTCGGATGGGAACACGTCTGGGAACTCATTTGCTATAGGAATGTTTGCTAGGACAATTTCCTTAGATTATGTGACAATGACTGAAGCAAGAAAAGCTTCACAACCTTTTGAGATAAGTTTACAGACGTGAAGAGAAGATATAATGGTAGGATGCTTCTTGTATTTGATGTCAAGAAAAGAAAATCTTGGAAGATCGGGTTTTCGGAAAGATATAATCCTATTTCGGCAGTTGATGTAGGCATCATGGTCTACAAGCCAATCTACCCCTAAAATGACATCATAACCTTTCATATCAAGGCATACTAAGTTTGCGGGGAGATTGTGTCCTTCTACTACCACCTCACAATCGGGATAATACTTGGTAAGCTTAGTTCTAGATCCTAAAGGTGTAGTAATAGCAAGATCTGAAGGTAGGGGAACTGATGCAATTGGTAAGGTCCTTGCAAAAGTGGTTGAGATAAAAAAATGAGAAGCACCAGTATCGAATAACACAAATACAGGATGAGAACAAATTTGAAGGGTACCTTCCTGAGCCCTTCATTTTGATCCCTGGGCGCTTCTTCTTCATCTATAATTGCATTGAGGCGAGCCTGCCTCCTACGTCCTCCGTTATTTGATTGATCTTTCATAAGGGGGCAATCTGGCACACGATGCTCCCTACTTCCACAACGCAAACAAGCACCTAGGCGCTTCCAGCATTCTTCAATCGAGTGGCCGAATTTCTCGCAAAAGGTGCACGCCGAGGCGACTTGCTCCTTCTCTTCTTTAACCTTTTTACTATTCTTTTGGGAACTTCCACCGTTCCCATTCCTTGATCTTTTCTTGTTATCATGGCTTTTGTATGGTTCCGTGATGCTAAACTTCACTTTCTTATAATGACGATCTGAGCGCCGGCTAGATTATTCTCCTTTTCCTTTCAACCTTTCGACCTTCTCTAAGCTCCTCTCGCATAAATATGATCTTTGAACCATCTCCGCATAAGTGCGGATATTCTGTGTCCCCAGTTGTTGAATGAAATCGGGCCGTAACCCGTCCATAAATCTGTTTGCCTTTAATAGTTCTGTACTGATAAGGTGTGGTGCATATGGTGCTAGTCTTGAAAACTGCAATTCATACTCTGCAACTGACATCATCCCTTGACGAAGGGAGGCAAACTCCATAGCCTTCCTTTCCTTCACATGTTCGGAGAAATACTTGGCACGAAATAAAGTGAGAAAAGCAATCCATGTATGTGGCGCATCGGCCGGAGGTGTCGGAACCGATTTCCACCAAGTACGGGCGTCCTTATTTAACTGAAACATTGATAGACGGACTTTCTCCTGATCAGTACACTATATAACATCGAATATCCTATTCATCTCGTCGATCCAATTTTCTGCCTCATCGAGATTGGAAGATCCATAGAAACGCGAAGGATTTAGACTCCGGAAGTTGCGATGAAGATCTCCTGCCCTTTCCCCTGCACCACCTTGTGCTATAGTCTGCAGTGCCTGGGTGAGGTCGGCAACAGTTTGTTGCATACCGTCCCAATCTACGCGATGAGCCATGATAAAAATAATAAGGTACCTGAGAGAGAAAAATAACACTCGTTATTTCTCATGAAACCAAATCTTAAAGCTAATTAATTATCTTATCCCGGGCTCTACCCAATTCTCACATGGGTACGAAATTTCTTCCTTAGTTCACAGGTAGGGGTCCTTAACCTTGGACTTATCCTATGACATGACTCTTTTCCCTAAGTCTTGAGACTTAGGCTCTGATACCAACTAAACTGTCACGCCCCGAGCCTTTATTATAGCGGAAGACTCGCTCGGGGAGCGCGAATAGCCGACATGGTAAGCCTCTTGCAAGCAAGAATCAATCAGAGCACGAGACAATCACACAAGTAAATGCAATTGCACAAGATTCAATCATCTTCAACTTCATATCATAATGCTCAATATTCAAAGATACAATCACTAATTTGATTTTCATTCTACTAGACTCAAAAAATAGGAAAATTACATTGACTCAATCTAGACAATATAGACTTCCTAAGTCTTCACTCATCTTTAATCGCTCTCGGATCCGCTACTTGAATAATCCGAATCCAAACCCGACTCACTTTCATTCCCTGTAAAAGATTAGAAATAGGTAATGAGCACACTTGCCCAGTAGGTATCTTCGCATCAACATGAAGGCACTATTAGAGTGATTAACATTTTCGTTCTAAATAAATAAGGTAAAATCATGCAATACGATGATCATGCGATTAAATCAAAGTAACAAGACTATCATATAAGATGGAATGAGAACAAGAATATATCGAGAATGTACTAGCAAGCCACATATTCCTCGCTTTAGCATCTTATGCTTATGAGCAAGTGCTTCATTAATTTCTGTGGAATATCAAGCAAGAATGTCATGTCGTGTCGTGGATCACTTATTTATAGAAATAGTACTCCCAGCGCAATGCGACGCCAGTAGCATCATACCCCATGGTTTATAAAATAGTATATTTCTGGCAATCAGCCGAGGGGACTAGCAAAGAGCCCTTGAACACAATCAGTGCTCGATCGCATCTTCAGTTATAAATTAAGCTACTTCCACGCAGTATAACAGTAAAGTATGGCCAAGAATATAGCACTTTCAATAATTCCATGATAACTAAAATCAATGAATGAATGCTTCAACATAAGAATGTAGGAGTCAATAAATAGACTTTAAACAATGTCATGCTCATAGAAATAAAAAGCATAACGGTGTTTTCCTTAACTTCCATTTCATTTAGATCAATTTAAGTAATATGACATGTTCTAGATCATCAAGGTTTGTCTAGAATCATTGGAATATCAACCCTTGGTCAAACCTTGAGTTAACATAAACAAGCTATGTAACGGTCGTTAACTGGGCCGTTACACTATGTAACAAGTCCAGAATGGGCCGTTACAGTAACCAGAGTCCAGCAAGATAAAATAGACTCAGAGGAATGTGACGGTCACGCCGTGGGCCGTTATGTGAGCCTGACGGTCCAGTGCAAGGCCGTTATACTAAGAGAATCAGAAATAATGATAGTGTATTCTAGTTATTGGGCTTTAATGGTACAACCAACTCGGCGTCCTAGTGGGAATCCCAGGCTCGCGGAGAATTACGAAGGCCTTGAAACAACGATTTCCTAGTCCATTGGAAGGAATATCCAATAGAGAGGTCCTCATGTCCAAGATTGTGTTCCTATAGTGCAAAGTGTGAACTAATGACAATATACCGGAATATGTGCCATGTACTTATGGAATTGACTCTATTGACAGAGAGAGATATGTATAATCAATGTGAAATCATGATGAAAACTCCGTTAATACAATGTTAAAAAGTCATTCTTTATAATACAAAACTATATAATTTGGCTTCAAAAATTAACATAACTCAATAAAAGTGAGACCACAAAACATGCAATACCTATCATGAATGATCAAATAACCTTAAAATCACATGATCAGGTTAAAACTTAGGTAACTAGGCTTTAACAATAATAATATTGGCAGGTTATATTCTATCTTGGGGTTGACAGAACACAGAGTATAACGGTCTGGAGATGGGGCGTCACTGTGATTGTGACGGTCAAGATCCAGCCGTTACATGAATGTAACGCGTCTGTCCAAGCGCATTATAATCAACCGTGAAACCCAAATCCAATCAGGGAGTATAATGGTCTGTCATGGGGCCGTTACATGGAAGTGACGGTCCTTCTGTGATGCGTTACAGTCTCTGCTAATAGGAAACAACTATAGAAGCTAAGAGATCAACTCACATCATGTCTTTTATCAAAACATCATGAGTTTCTAGATATGTTAACAAAGTAAAGGTTGTCTATATGCATGGGTATTGATGAATAGATGGATAGTCAAGTCTTTAATCTTTAGTTAGGGCTAAGGGAAGCATGATATGCATAGAACCACTAAAACATGAAATTGATGATCTAGCATGCATGAAATCCAATCAAAACAGAGGCTCTTAGTCCTATCAAGTTGTTTTTACCGTTCATAAGATAACCTACCTCTTACTTAGACTGTAGTTCCTGAATTTGGTAGAGAACCTTGCCCTAGATCTCCTCCTTCTCTTGTGTCTTTTTCAGCAACTTCCTTGAGCTCTAACTCTACGACCTCTTGACCTAAAGATGTGAAATTCGGAGGGGAGTTAGTCTAAAGTATTGTGAACAAATTATTCTAAAGGACTTACCTGAGATAATGACTCCTTACCTTGCTTCCTTACGCCCAAAAAGTAAGGGTCGTACAGTTCAGAACTATGCCCTATTTATAGAGTTTAGACTAGGGTTTGAGGATTAGATCGATTTTAGAGTCCTTGTTTCATCAAATCCTAATCTCTAAGAGTCCTTAGCAATATTACAAGCCTTCCCAAGTCGATCCTTAGTGGATAAGATCATCAAATTCTTATCTTTCTACTTGTTCTTTCTTTTACGGAACTAACAGTATGTAACGGTCGTCATCCCGTGCGTTAGAGATATGTGACGGTCTCACGATAGACCGTTACATATCTTGTTTCCAGAGTTCAACATGCCTCAAACTCTTCAACTCACGGAGTACACATAGTGTAACGGTCTATCTCCCACGCGTTACAAGTATGTGACGGTCGGGCTGCAGACCGTTATATTCGTCGTGGACAGAGTTCAAATAAATTAAAACTCTTTTGATAATTATCTATTAACTTATCTTATTAAGTGATGTTTATCATTAAAAATCCAAGAATAGGCTTAAATACATTCTAGAATATGGGCCAACTTAATGGGCCTGGTTTAAAAACCCTTTAGACTTTAATTAAGTGAGTTGGGTTAATTGATTAACACCATTTGGCCTTATATTGATTTATAACTTCAAATTAGTCCCTTTAATTGTTAATAATGCCATAAAATTATCAAATAAATTCTGGGGCACTACAATGTAAGTCAATCATGTAAACATTGTTGACTCTCTTACCAGAAAATTTTACCTTATCAGATTTTGGTTCAAGAATTCTGCATTCATGAGAGTCAAACAACACTTTATGACCTTTATCATACAATTGACTTATGCTAAGTAGGTTATATTTCAAAACTTCAACTAGCAACACATTTCCAATGGAGTTGGAGAGGTTCTTACCTACATTACATGTTCCAATGATTTTTCCTTTGTTATTCCCTCCAAACGTAATGTATCCTCCTTCCTTTTCCTCCAAGAGACAAAATTTTGTTTTATCTCCAGTCATGTGTCTTGAATAGCCGCTATCAAGATACCACATGTTATGCATGGATGCAAGACATTCCTGCACAAAAAATTAAGCAATTGTATTTTGAACCCAACCAATTTTGGGTCCCATCAAACTCTTAAGATTTTCAAAATATGAAACCATTTTTTTGGAATCCAAACCTTTCTAACATTCATGTTTTGTTTGCTTAAAGCAGGGATTTGGTTTTTCTTTTCAGCCTTGACATTTCCTTTTTGTTTAGAGGCTCTTTGTTAGATTTTGTGAAAGTTTGATGAAGTTGGCTTCTTAACCCATTGTGGCCATTGGTTGTTTTAGGGTTGAAAGTGATTATTCTGCCACCTAGGAGATTGAAAGTTATAGGATTGATGAACACATGAATCACAATTTCTCCGAAAGTATGGTGGTGTTGGCCTATATGAATGAGCAATCCAGTTTTGGTGATATCTGGAAGATTGAGTATACAATGGCCAAGGAAGTGTTGACCTATGCTGCGGGGAAGGTCGACCTTTCTTAGGTTTTTAGACATGCTTTTTGGGAATGTTGGTGACTGCCTCTTCAATCTTTTCTTTCCCTTTCTCCTTTTGTTTTTACTGGTTTTGTGTGGGAGTTGTGTTTGAGGTGGAAGCTTCGGAAGATGAAACAAATGTGACAGTTTTGAGCCCAATTGACCTTTTGTTTGTTGGTTCAAAACCCAACCCTTCCTTGTTGAAGTTCATTTTGGTACCTAGCAAAGCATCTAGGTTTTCTCTTCCATCCACAAACTTTTCTAAAGATTGGTGTTTATCCTTCAACTCTTTTTGTAGGTTTTCAATATTTTCAAGAAGTTGAATGTTGACTTGTTTGATAGCTTCTTACTTTTCAATGCTCAATTTACTATTTTTTTCATAGCTTTGTATTTTGAGCTTCATGCTATCAATCTCATTTCTCAAATCCTCATTTTCAATTTCCAAGTCAGCCATTTCTTTTCTTCTTTCCTCCAAATCCTCAATCATTTTCTTAAGATCTTCAATTTCAGTCTCAAGTAGAGCATTCTTATCATTCATATTATGATCATGCACAAATGTGTTAATTTTCTTTTTCAATGATTTATTCTCCTTTTTGTACATTTCATATTTTTCCATGAGTTGTATATATGCATCCTCCCAATCATCAATTGTATAATCTTCAAATGGAGAATTTACCTCAGTTTCTTCATCACCTTTGGCCATAAAGCAGACATCTTCTTTTTCTTTGTCCGAGGAGCTGGTTCCGTCATCACTTTCCTCTTCATCGCTCCATATGGACACCATGGCCTTGCTCTTCTTCTTGCCCTTCCATTTGTCAGCTTTTCTGAATCTGTCAGGAAAATCATTCTTGAAATGCCCTAGTTTGTTGCAAGAATAACAAATGATTTTGTCAGATTTCTTAGAGTTTTCAGAATTAGATTTGACACCATTTCTTACCATTGACCTTCCTCTCATGAAGCTCTTACCTTCCATTCTCAGGAATTTTTTAAACTTACGTGTGAGCATGGCTACGCCATCCTCTTCTCGCTCACTTTCTGAATCCTCACCTTCATCAGAAGTGCCATGACCGTTGGGTCCTACTTTAAGAGATAGGGACTTCTTCTTAGGTGCCTCAGCCTCTTTGTTCTTGAGGTTGATCTCATAGGTCATCAATGACCCAATGAGTTCATCTACCTTGGTAGTTGCGAGATCTCTCGATTCTTCAACCACAACAGCCTTTGTGTGCCATGCTGGAGTTAACGATTTGAGAATTGTCCTTACAATTTCTTGCTCTGAATATTTCTTTCCCAAATCAGTTAAACTATTAGTAAGCACAGTCAATCGAGCATACATAACTTGAATTGATTCATCAGGCTTCATGCGGAACATTTCATATTCAGAAACTAAAATGTTGGCTTTTATTTCTCGTACCTGAGAGGTTCCTTCGTAGATTACCTCTAGCTTGTCCCACATTAGTTTTGCAGATGCGCAGGTAGCCACTCTTGAGAATTCAACTGGATGGAGTGAGCATTGCATGATGTGTTTGGCACTCCAGTTGACAGTGGATTGCCTTATCTGTTCTTTGGTCCATAAGTCCTCATTATCCGTAAGCTCATATGGACCTTTGCTGATCACTCGCCAAAGTTCTTAGTCTTGGGCGCGAATGAACACCTACATATGATGTTTCCAATAGGGATAATTAGATCCAGTGAAATAAGGAGGCCTATTCATAGAATGTCCTTCAGGTAAATAACCCTTAGACACTGATCCACCATTTCCCTCAAGGTCGTTGGACCCCATAATGAGAGATTAGGCTCTGATACCACTTGTTGTGTAGTAGACAACAGATCTAGAGGGGAGGGGTGAATAGATCTGCCCCTCTTTTTGCAATGCAACCCTATTTAAAGCTAGATGATAAAATAAGCAGCGGAATATAACTAGCTTGACGAAGAACACGAATGATTTGCTTGGCAAGATGATTACGAAATATAGATATTGAACCTAAGCATGCATCTAACATAAAGCAATCGCACAAGCAAACCACAACACACGAGATTTTAAGGTGGTTTGGACTAAATTTCTAGTCCTACGTCCACCCCTCACCAAATCCGGTGAGGCTCCACTAGTGCCACGCACTGAACCGTAAATCGGAAAGACCACCAATTGCCTTCCTACTAACCACCGGTAGGGACGTCAACACCGCAGATTGGACAACTTCCGATTGCCTTCCTACTAACCACCGGTAGGGATGATCTTCAGTTCCAAATGTTTGAATGAAATGGAAAAGAACAAGATATGAAAACACTCAAACAAGATATGAAATATGCTCAAAGAGAAATGATCTTGTCTGAGATTGCTGGGGCTTGAATCTTCTTTTGAAGTAGCTTGAATCACTTGGAGATTTGATGAAGAGCTTCTTCCCGGAGTACTATTCACGGCTATAGTACTCGAACTCCTCTCCCTTTAACACACCCTTACAGCCTTATTTGATCTCCCTTATTAGCCTTTCTTGCTTCTACTCTTTCTTGGAGGTTGCTGGATTGAGATATGAACTTGAATCACCTTGAGTTAATGGAGAGAGTGTTGGATGTAGCTTTGATCTTCCTTTTGATCCTCTTGAATTGATGAAGAGGAAGAAGGATGCAGTTTAGATCACCATTGAGAGTCTTGATTGCTTCTTCTTCCTTGGAGGTTGAGATGGCTTCAGATCTGGACTTGAATGCCTTGGAATGGATGAAGAGTTCTTCACAGAGTACTGTTCACGGCTACAGTACTCGAACTCCTCTCACCCTTGTAGCCTCCCTTTAATCCCCTTGAAGCATTAGGGATTCTAACCCTTCATGTGTTGGTTTTATAGACATTGAATAGTCCATAGACACCCCCCAGACCAGATCCAAAAATCATGGAAGATTAGGTGAGTTTTGATTAAACAAATCCATGGAAAGGGGCTGGTCACGAGGTGGAATTTGAAGTCAAACATGGCTGCATCGGGGCTGGCAGTCGACCTGTGGCTTCTGGCAGTCGACCTCCACTGAGAATCACTGTAGAGGATTAGTCTTTGGAATTTCCAATCGACCGCTAATGGCTGGCGGTCGACCGCTACTGAAAGACACATTCTGGCGGATGCTGGCTGGGGCGGTCGACCACCCCTGTGCTGGCGGTTGACCGCCAGCTGGGCTGATTCCGGGCTTACCCGGGTCGGTCCGTTATCCGCTTCAGCTCCATCATTCAACTCCATTAGCAGCCTGTGCATGTTTGTGGCATCACCCTTGATAGTCTAGAAGGTATCAACTGAGTCTTTAACCTTAGATTCTCTTGGCTATACTTCTTTGTGCATTGACATTGGATGAGTGACGAGCCGAATATGAAATGTTGACTTTTACTTGTAAGAGTGATGAGATTTGCATCCTTGCTTGGGCGCGATCAATGAGCTTTCACTTTGACCATTGCCACTTGATTCCTTGTCCATTTATTAGCATATCTGTCATGAATAAAAACATCACGTATGTCAATCACATGAGAGTGGAAGATATCAATGACTAATAGTGTTTAGCCATTATCAAAACCAAAAAAACCACATAACTCATATGACTATAGAATGATGTCGAATGGCCCAAGTGACCACAGAATGACTCAAATGACCTTAGGGACACAACAGGATATGGCAAAGTAGTGCTTCCGAAGTCAAAGAAACCAGGCGATGTCGAAAGAAAAGATGATCCACGCTTCTGTCCTTATCACCAAATGTTGGGGCATCCCATTGAGGATTGCTACGTGTTCAAAGATATTATTGAAGGCCTGATCAAGAAAGGTGAACTACAGATCGGCGAGTATAAGGTGGACCCACCGTGCCCTCATCAAATATCCATCCTTAAAAGAGCAGCCCTGCGCGGCGTTAGCGCCTCAACTGCTCCTCACAAATCTAGCTGAAGCCGATGTCTAGCAAGCCCGCATGGCTTGAATGTGGATGCTTGCCAACAAAAAGAAGAATGGCAAATAAAAAAAAGGAAAAAAAGAAGAGAAAAAGAAGAAGAAAGGAAAGGTCCTATTCCGGGGGTAGGCACCCAAAAAAAAGAGAGAAAAAAAAAGAAAAAAATTTCTTTTGAAGGAGGCCTTGATGGCTACATCTGTCAAGGGAGATATCACTCCCCCCCATGTCTTGGTCCGTGCCAAATAAGAAACTACCATTGTGGGGTTGGCGTGGTGGAGCGAACCACTTATCCCCTCTCTGAGGGGGTGAGCGCTCTCCTATGCACCCACTTTGGTCTGTTTAAAAATAAATGGATAAAGGGTGACGGCTCTGCACTACACTGCACTGTCGGTGCCATCCGAGTTGTCCGTTCAAAAAAATGAATGCAAAAGAAAAGAAGAATGGAACTTATAAGGTCGGCAAGGCCTCCCCATCCTCCCCATGGGGCAGATGACTCTTAAGTAGCATTGCATGGTGAATGCCCAAGGAATAATGAAACGACTACATCATCCGTGGAGGTAAGAGGACCTTGCAACTGTAGCTTCTAAGAATAAGTGTCAAGAGGAGGACACTTGGCGTAAGCGCCGGAGGCCCGAACCGAAGCTATTTGGAGCATCTCCTAAAGAAATCAATCACAAAAGAAGATAGCTGTTGATCTGATGTATAGCTGTCACTAAATACGCCTAGGGGGATCATGTTAATCAACAGTCCCACCGACGCTAAAGAACCTTCATTGGCCAATGGGCCTCCCATTTCAAATACGGGTCCAAACCCTATTAGGGAACGAAAAGAACAAGTCCTGCCGAGTTGTCTGCAATCTCGGCTCCTTTCTCCTCATCAAGCCAACAAATAAGAGCCTTTCGGCTTTTAGTGGCCTATCTCAGCACCATTAGTCCCACCAGAATTCATGGTGCCTTGCCGCCCTCCTATCCTACGGGGATACTCTCCACTCGCCTCATCGGAACTAACCCTCCACCCTTGATCTGAGATCTATGCTCCCAGCCAATGCACTTTCATGGCCTTTCGGCATTCAGCCACGACAATGCCATGTTTGACCCATGTGACTCTCCTATCACTGCCGGTTTGGATTCCTTGCCCAATGTCGGCCCCATAAAATCTATTTTTCCTTGGCATAAGGCACTCTGCCCTTGTCGAGCTCAAAATTTTCCCATCAGTCCCGCCAGGCTGTGTCCGTAAAGCTTTCCCTTGGCCAGGGGCGCTCTGCCTCAACCGAACTCAAAAATTATCTTTTGTCCCATCGGGCCGAGTCCACAAGATCTTTTCCTTGGCCTGAGGTGCTCCGCCTTAGCCGAACTCGAAAATAATCTTTGTCCCACTTGACAAGATTCATAAAACCTTTTTCCTTGGCCTAAGGCACTCCGCCCTCGCCAAGCCCCAAAACTACCCTTTGTCCCACTAGGCAGGATTCATAAAACCCTTTTCCCTGGTCAGAGACACTCCGCCCTCGCCAGGCCCACCGGGCTCTTGGACATCAATCCCCAGCCCCACAAGCTGGCACGCCCCATCCTCCCCATGGGCAGAATACTCCTTAGTAGCATTGCATGGTGAATGCCCAAGGAATAATGAAACGACTACATCATCTGTGGAGGTAAGAGGACCCTGCAACTGCAACTTCTAAGAATAAGCGTAAAGAGGAGGACACTTGGCGTAAGCACCGGAGGCTCGAACCGAAGCTATTTGGAGCATCTCCTAAAGAAATCAATCACAAAAGAAGATAGCTATTGATATGATGTATAGCTGTCACTAAATACTCCCAGGGGGATCATGTTAATCAACAGTCCCACCGACGCTAAAGAACCTTCATTGGCCATTGGGCCTTCCGTTTCAAATACGGGTCCAAACCCTGTTGGGGTACGAAAAGAACAAGTCCTGCCGAGTTGTCTACAATCTCGGCTTCTTTCTCCTCATCAAGCCAACAAATAAGAGTAGAAACGTCATAGCAATGTCAGAAATATTTTCACTTGGCCCTGCACTAGCTTCGCAAGGCTTCAAAAATTATGCTGAGATCCCCAAGAGAGGGGGAAAAAAGGCTATACATGCAGAAGAGACCATGGTTGCAACTCCTCCACCTGCCATCAAGGTCTCCGCAAGACAAGCCCATATCTCCAAATTATCAAGGAATTCGATTCTAGCTGCCAAATTGATACGGCTTTCACATACGCCGTCTGCCCGAGTCCAAGGGTTGCCTCCTACTATTTCTCTAGAGTGCAGTCAAGAAGACATGACAAAGATAGTCCAGGAATACTTCCATAGCCTCAGGAGTCCTGCCCTGGGCCGACAAAGGTCGCTTCGTGTCATCAGGACAGAAGAGGAAGAAAAAGATAAAATATCACCCGTGGGGGCGAATGAAGAAGAGAAGCAACCTGGGGCTAGAAGTCTTGAAAAGCCTCCACAAAATGAAAAGATGAAAAGAGCTTCTATATATGAAGAGCCGACTTTCTCCCGTCAGGCCCGAAGGGGAGTCAGAAAGCACAAAAGAAGATTGCAAGTTCTTACTTGCAATATGACAGGGGTAATGAGTACACCTGGTCCCCTACCAAATGAACAAGAAGAGTCGGTCGTGATTGCCAGAAGAATAGACCCGGTGACAAGACATGGTAAAAATGAGGCTGAGCTACTGCTAACCACAAAGGGCAAGCAGCTTGCTGAAAAAAACATCACTACTATCATTGCCAGAATAGTGGCGTCAGAGCAAGAAGGAGCATCTCTACCTCCTTTAATTGAAGGTCCTTTGGGTAACACGCTCGAGGGCATCAGTAATAAGACAACAATAGACCCTGCTGCCCTGGTGTTGCTGCAAGGATGCCAACAAGAGGTAAAACTACTGAAGAGAAAATTAAATTAAAAGGATGAACATGTTGTAGCACCTGAGCAACCAGGTGCACGAGCTGAGCCGTCTCGGGAAGGTTCCGACCCCATAGGTGCTCCATCACCAACTGTCCTACAAACTACTGATCAGAACTGGGCCACTCCCCAACATTATTCCCAATGGCTCTAGCTAGCACGGCTAACGCCTCCTCAAATGCAGCAGCATGTACCCTTGTCACCTCATGTTGTAGTTCAGGCTGCACAATTAGTGCGGACCGCCCACCTCTACCCTCAACCAGCAGATCCAGTTATGATGGACAAATGGATGGTGGAGCAGATGATTGAGGCAAGGCTAGCAAAGAGGGGTGGTGATGATTACACCCCCTTCGACATATATGAAGTGCCATATACAGCCTACCATGCTGCCAAAAGGTTACCGTCGGGTGTCAATAAACTCCCAAAATTTGACAAATACAACGGGAAGGGCTCCCCAAAAGAACATGTTGCACACTATATAGCAGCCATGGGCGACTTGGCAGCGGACGAGTCGTACCTACTGAAGTTCTTTGGGTCTTCACTAA
The DNA here is from genome assembly GCA_022559845.1 of Amorphophallus konjac. Lineage (NCBI taxonomy): Eukaryota > Viridiplantae > Streptophyta > Magnoliopsida > Alismatales > Araceae > Amorphophallus > Amorphophallus konjac. The sequence goes on from CM040125.1 coordinate 245,498,393, forward strand.
TAGGACTCGCCTTCGAATGGTATTCCAAATTACCGGCCAGGTCTATCCATGACTGGCCAGATATGCAGCAGAAATTCAGTGAAAGATTCCACGTCATCGAGGCAGAGGTGACCGTGGCTGAGCTGTTGGCAACCAAGCAAAAAGATGATGAAACAGCTGCAGAATATATCGAGAGATGGGAGGATCTGAGCATGAGGTGTCGGCGTCCTCCGCATCTAGAAGATGTAATACAAATATGCAAACAAAATCTGAAGAAGGAAATTCTGGAAAAGATGATCGGAATAGAAATCCGGTCATTTGACCGATTAAGTGATATTGCCACGGAGGTTGAAGGTTTCTTCACAAGATTTCCCTCCCTTTCTGCCAACTCAAGTCATGAAGCCAGGCAAGTTAATAAACGGCCGATGCTGAAAGTGGTTCATGCTGTCAGTGTCAAAGCAAAAAGGCATAAATGTGTGCACAATCCTCCTCCCAATGAACCTGCTAAATGTCGAGAGAGTCATCCTCCACAGAACAAAGCAAAGAAGCTCTATGCCTTTCCCAGGGACAGGACTTGAGCATTATTCGAGTGGGCTATCAAGGATAATTAGATCACTCTTCCAAAGTCAAAAAGGCCCGATGACATCAGAAGGAGAGATGATCCTCATTTCTGCCCCTACCATCAAATCTTGGGGCACCCTATTGAAGATTGCCAAATATTCAAGGACATCGCCCAAGGCTTAATAAAAAGAGGGGATTTGCAAACGGGGAAGGACAGAGTCGATCCTCCATGCCCTCATGAAGTGCCCGCTACGGGGGCATCAATTAACATGATATCTATATGCCAACAGCTGTCCAAAGAAATTCCAGAGGGCAGTGTCTGGCACACTCATGAAGACTATATCCCATCACATGAAAGGGAGCAAGCGAATTGGCGAGCATCGCCAACAAAGAAAGGAACAGAGCTGGCTTATTGCCCGGCACTAGAAACCCAAATTCCTGGCGCCATGGACCGGCCTACTCTACCTCTTGCAGTCTCTGCCCTCCTTCAAACATCCTCTCCGATGGCCATCAAAAGGTCAACTGACAATAAAAAGAAGAAACAGACCCCGTCATGGGTACATGAAGAAGCTAGCTCAGCCATGGAGCGGTCACAAGCTATTATAACTGGGCCTGATAACCATGAGTAGCCAAAGAACTAGCCTATGCAGCTCAAAAAGCATGCCCCTCGAAGATGCAATGAGTCCCGCGGGTTAACAAAAAGAACTGAAGAAAAAGTAGAAAAGCTGAATGCATCAAATAGCCCACTGTGGGGGCAGGTGCCGACCATGAAGGGAAATAAAAAGAAGAGTGCAAAGGCTAAAAGGAGGAATCTTATCTTCTCCTGCAACACATTGTCAGCATCTTCCAGCGGGGCACAAATTGCAGATGAAGAAGATGAAGAAATTTACTTTGGGCCAAAGGAAACAACTCCTGCTAAAGCTTCCGCCTCTCACCCATCTACCAGGTCTGGGAAAATGCCAAAGCAGCACTCACCAACTAATAAGAAGGCTCAATGTCATATTCCTCCACCATCTGAAACCCTAAAACACAAGGAGTTCATCTCAAAGGAGTTAGCTGTAGCTGGCAATAATGGCAGGAAGCCATTTATCTCAGGCAAACCGAAGGTGGAAGGCAGTAGCACTCCTGGTCCCTTCTTACAAGACCCTGTCATAATGGCACTACTACACCAGAAGCAGTAGGAGATTGAAACGCTACAAAAGCAGCTGAATGAAATGAACATAAAGCCATATACGTCACAATTGACAAGACATCTATATGAGACAGCCCTAGAAAGTGCTAGCTCAACAAAAGCTTCAACGTGGCCAACAATGCCCCGAATAGTACATGATCATTCAGGGGGCATCCTCCCTCAGCCATTTCAACCCATAGTCCCCTGTGTAAGTCTGGGGGCAACTAAAGCATCTCCGGCAATGAGGTCGATGAGGCCGCATCTGCAGCCAACTGCCGTACACCCGAGATCAGCGGGTCTACCCACAATGGACAAGCCAAAGGCGGGGCGAACAATGAATACAAAGACGGCTGAAGAAGAAGTCACTGAAGTGGAATTACAAGCAGCCAAACAAAAGGATGATGAGTCTGTCATGGACTATATAAGAAGGTGGAGAAATCTCCACGAAAAGTGTCGGCATCCGCCTAGCTACGGGGATTCTGTTCAAATCTGCAAAGAGAATTTGAGAATAGAAATTCTACGATGGGTCATTGATATTGAAGTCACGACCTTTGAACAACTAGGTGACATCACAGCCAATGCCGAAGCAGTTCTTGCAAGGCTCTGCCCAGCTCCGATAGTCCCGAGTCAAAAGAATGAACCAACCGGCAAACACCTAGCCCAATAAGAACTTTGCGGCTCAAATTTTGAAGCCTTCGAGCAACAGAAGAAGAAAATGAAAGAGGCATCTTCCGCCGATCCGGCAAAATAAGGGCCCTCATTAAGGGGCAAAATGATGAAACTATATTCCTTTTCAAAGGACAAGACTAGGGTACTTTTTCAGTGGGCCCATGGATACGGCAAAGTAGTGCTTCCGAAGTCAAAGAAACCAGGCGATGTCGAAAGAAAAGACGATCCACGCTTCTGTCCTTATCACCTAATGTTGGGGCATCCCATTGAGGATTGCTACGTATTCAAGGACATTATTGAAGGACTGATCAAGAAAGGCGAACTACAGATGGGCGAGTATAAGGTGGACCCACCGTGCCCTCATCAAATATAAGGTGGATCCACGCTTCTGAAGCCGATGTCTAGCAAGCCCGCATGGCTTGAATGCGGATGTTTGCCAACAAAAGAAGAATGGCAAATAAAAAAAAGGGAAAGAAAACAAAATAAGATAAAAAGAAGAAGAAAGGAAAGGTCATGTTCTGGGGGCAGGCACCCAAAAAAAAGAGAGAAAAAAAAGAAAAAAAAATTCTTTTGAAGGAGGCCTTGATGGTTGCCTCTGTCAAGGGAGATATCACCCCCCCCATGTCTTGGTCCGTGCCAAATAAGAAACTACCAATGTGGGGTTGGCGTGGTGGAGCGAACCACTTATCCCCTCTCAGAGGGGGTGAGCGCTCTCCTATGCACCCACTTTGGTCTGTTTAAAAACAAATGGATAAAGGGTGACGGCTCTGCACTGCACTACACTATCGGCGCCATCCGAGTTGTCCGTTCAAAAAAATGAATGCAAAAGAAAATAAGAATGGAACTTATAAGGTCAGCAAGGCCTCCCCATCCTCCCCATGGGCAGAAGACTCCTTAGTAACATTGCATGGTGAATGCCCAAGGAATAATGAAACGACTACATCATCTATGGAGGTAAGGGGACCCTGCAACTGCAGCTTCTAAGAATAAGCGTCAAGAGGAGGACACTTGGCGTAAGCGTCGGAGGCCCGAACCGAAGCTATTTGGAGCATCTCCTAAAGAAATCAATCACAAAAGAAGATAGCTGTTGATCTGATGTATAGCTGTCACTAAATACTCCCAGGGGGATCATGTTAATCAACAGTCCCACCGATGCTAAAGAACCTTCATTGGCCACTGGGCCTCCTGTTTCAAATACGGGTCCAAACCCTGTTGGGGAACGAAAAGAACAAGTCCTGCTGAGTTGTCTGCAATCTCGGCTCCTTTCTCCTCATCAAGCCAACAAATAAGAGCCTTTCGGCTTTTAGTGGCCTATCTCAGCACTCTTGGTCCCACCAGAATTCATGGTGCCTTGCCGCCCTCCTATCCAACGGGGATACTCCCTACTCGCCTCACCGGAACTAACCCTCCACCCTTGATCTGAGACCTATGCTCCCAGCCAATGCACTCTCATGGCCTTTCGGCATTCAGCCACGACAATGCCATATTTGTCCCATGGGACTCTCCTATCACTGCCAGTTTGGATTCCTTGCCCAATGTCAGCCCAATAAAATCTCCTTTTCCTTGGCATAAGGCACTCTGCCCTTGTCGAGCTCAAAACTTGCCCATCAGTCCCGCCGGGCTGTGTCCGTAAAGCTTTCCCTTGGCCAGGGGCGCTCTGCCTCAGCCGAACTCGAAAATTATCTTTTGTCCCACCCGGCGTGCCAGCTTGTGGGGATGGATTTTTTTTTATTTAGAATATTTTATTTGGTTTTTATTTGTTTATTTTGCTTGTTTATTTGGTTATTAATTAGGGTGCCAGTCACTGTCGTGACAATTTATTATGCGCTCATCTGACTGATCAGATAATTATGGGTGATCATGTCGGGACCCAAAACCCGTCGTACCATAAAGGCTACGACGTTAATTACGCCCCTCCGAAAAAGGGACAACCATTGATTAATCACCAAAATAAAGACCATGGGGCCCATATGATTAAAGATGTAATAGCATGCAAGCACACAATATGGTAGTACTTATTTATTAAATCGACTCCCGGTACGAGGCGGAGAACCTAGGTCCGAGGATCATCATCACGCATAGTGATAGCTTCCGGTGGGGCGTAACCCGGCTTTCCACAAATCACCATTTAATATACCAGAGAATCGGATCATGCAAGCATGCAAGATAACAGTATTCAATATTATCGTTTATTATTTGTTTGGTCATTTATTTACAACTTCGAGAGAGATTTCGGTAGCGCCATCCTGCTCCGAAGGGCATCTAGGCCTTTTTATTTTGAAGCTGTGTATATCATTACGGTGCACACACAAAGACCCATGAGGTGAGTTGAGTGTGACCGTATTCGAGCAAGCGCATATTATTGGGGCAATGTATGCCGGGGTAAGGCAAATTTGTTGTTCAAGAACCGAGGGGACGCGGTTGAAACCCGATCGGAACAAATCAAATTCATTGAGTTATTGGCCCATGACCAGATCATACTTTGGCTAAAATGGGAGTGAGTCCCGAGAACCAAGCACGATCCGTCGGAGCGGCATTAGTATCTCATACCCGAAGGTCAGGGAAGGTGAAGGTACCGGAGCAGACACGGCCATTATCAATATTTTTCGTTTATTTATTTATTCCATTATTATCATTGTTATTTGGAAGCATGAGTGTGTGTTTGTTTTTCACCATTATTACATCGTATGCTTTTTGGTTATTTGTATTTTATTATCACATGTTATTTATTAATTTTTTTATGTGTATGTATTTTATCTCCATCATTGCCTTTTGTTTGATTATTATTTGTTTAGCACTCTTGTTTATTACATTTTTATCATTTTTATTCTATTATTATATTTTTCTAATCATTTATTTGGCCACTATTTATTCTTTTTTGTATATTTCTTTATCTCAATCACCTTTTTATTATTATTTCTCCATTTCTCTCGAATGAAAGTCTCACTTGTTCTTATTGTTTGTTTTATAATGATCAGTGGATGGTGCCGAGAGGGTCGTGCCGGGAGGGGTTTGTTTTGCTTTAGTTTCCATCTCGGCGTGGCTTTCATCTCGGCATGCCTTCGTCACGGCGCGGTTTTGGTGCCGAGAAGCAATGGCGCCGAGAGGGGTATGTTTTGCTTTAGTTTGCATCTCGGCGTGGCTTTCATCTCGGCATGCTTTCATCCCGGCGCGGTTTTGGTGCCGGGAAGCATTGGCGCCGAGAGGCCCCCCCGCCGATTAGCATCATTTTCATTTTTTATTATTATTTGTTTATTTATTTGTTTATTTCATTCTATTTGATTGTTTATTCATTTTTACCATTTTTATCATTTTTATCATTTTATTATTATTATTTGTTTTATTCGTTTATGTTTATTATTTTTTTATTTTATTTTCAATTTATTTTATTAGCAGTTCGACATTTAATATTTATGTCTGGCAGAAATCCGGCAGTATCTCCCCTGTACCCGGAGGGTTGATGGGGTATATAGGAAACCGTCCACAGAGAGCCGAGACGGAATCCGTAATAGAGATGGGCGTAACCCGAGATCCAAAAGGATCGTAATCCGACTGGGCGATGTCCACTCATCATGGTATTTGTTAATATCCCCCGGAAGAGGCCATGGGAGAACATGCTGTGGCAGAACTCCATAGGCCAGTGGGGTGACGGAATGTAGGGGGGTTAACCCCATTGATTTAGTTCCCATGGGTTATGGCACAAATCCTGCAGCATATCCCCTTATTTTGGACTATGCCAAAAGGGGAATATAGGTCATCCACCCACGGAATGTCGGGATGGAAGCCAAAAGAGAGGCAAGCGTAGCCCTGGATCCAAAAAGGATCTGAGTGTGGCGGGACAATGTCCATTACCACGGTGTTTGTTGATATCCCCCTGAAGAGGCCACGGGAGAACATACAGTGACAGAACTCCATAGGCCAATGGGGCAGTAGAATGTAGGGGGGTTAACCCCATTGATTTAGTTCCCGTGGGCTTAGGTGAAAGCCTCATACTTCTCTCCGGGGTGATAGGATTTCATGTTGAGTGGTTAAAGGGTCGGGGCTCCTGAGGGCGTCAGCACGGTAGTGCCTCGGCGCGGTTAGCTTTCGGAGCGATGGAGAACATGAAGGGGCCTCGGCCTCAGCGCGATGGGTGGCATCTAGGAGGGTCTCAGCGCGCTGGAGGGTGAATGGCCAATCGGCACGAGTAGCACCTGGCGTGGAACTCGCGCCGGGAGAGGGTCGCGCCGGGAGAGGGTCGCGCTGGGAGTGTGAATGGCCAATCGAGCACTCGGCGTGGAACTCGCACCGGGAGAGGGTCGCACCGGGAGGGTCGTGCCAGGATGAAAGGTCCAGGTCAAGGGACAGAGGTCGACCTACCTCACTGATGATGACGAGGGTCAAACCTGGGTTTGTTCATCGATGTGGGTTACATGTCGAAGCAAAGGTATGTTCGTTAACAAGGACGAAAGGCCCGCATTAAGGGATAGAGGTCGACCGGTCTCACCGATGATGACGAGGGTGGAATCCTTGGTTTGTTCATCGGCAGGGGTTACATGTCGATGCAAAGGTATGATTATTGACAAGGACGAAAGGTCCGAGTTAAGGGATAGAGGTCGATCGGTCTCACCGATGATTAATAGGGTCGAACACGGGTTTGTTTGTCGACATGGGTTACATGTCGAAGCAAAGGATATATTCAATAACAAGGACGGAAGGTCCAAGTTATAGGAGTAGAGTTTGACCAATCTTGTCGATGATGACGGGGGTCAAACACGGGTTTGTTTGTTGACATGGGTTACATGTCGAAGCAAGGGACATGCTCATTAACGAGGACCAAAGGTCCAAGTTATAGGATGGAGGTCAACCGATCCTGCCGATGATGACGAGGGTCGGACAAAGGTTTGTTAGGGGATCTCCGGTGGGACTTCTGATGGTTATCCCTTGGGAATCTCATTGAGAGGAGGATGAAGATAAACTTTTGGATTACCACTTTACTGACCTAAGCACCCTTTTCGGGTTTTCACCGAGGTCAGCCCCCTCTTACTTTTGCCCATGCGCCCTTTCAGGTTTTCACGTGGCGGGGTACCCGATTTTGCCTGCAGCGCCCTTTCGGGTATTCGCCACAGCCAGGTAATAGCCATTTTTGCCCTCGTCCCCGTTTAGGAACAAGGCCGGCGGGGTATCTCTATTTTTAACCCCATTTCTGTTTCTTTCTCTCTTTTTTTTGAACTATGTAGCAGAAGGATGCTGAGAGGGTCGGCTAGAACATGAAGTATCGCGTCGAAAAAGGGGTTTATTCGTTAGCAAGAAGATAACGCCAACGCCAAGGTTAGATTTGTGCCGATTCGGGCATAGGGTCCGCAATGGCAATGATGTATAAAGGTCGGGTAGGACACAGAGTCTTGCGCCAAGCAAAAGGGTTTATTCGTTAGCAAGAAGGTAATGCTAACGCAAAGGATAGATTTGAGCCGATTCGGGCGTAGGGCCCACAATGGCAATGATGTATAAAGGTCGGCTAGGACACGGAGTCTTGCGCCGAACAAGGATTTATTTGTCAGCAAGGAGACCATGCTGACGCCGATTCGGGTGTAAGGCCCGTAATGGCAAAGATGTATAAAGGTTTGCTGGGACACGAAGTCTTGCACCAGAAGAAGGGTTTATTCGTCAGCAAGGAGACCATGCTGACGCAAAGGATGGATTTACGCCGATTCGGGCGTAAGGCCCGTAATGGCAAGGATGTATAAAGGTTGGCTGGGACACGAAGTCTTGCGCCAGAAGAAGGGTTTATTCGTTAGCAAGGAGACCATGCTGATGCAAAGGATGGATTTACGCCGGTTCGGGCGTAAGGCCTGTAATGGCAAGGATGTATAAAGGTCGGCTAGGACACGGAGTCTTGCGCTGAACAAGGGGTTTATTCGTTAGCAAGAAGGTAATGCTAACGCTAGATTTGTGCCGATTCGGGCGTAAGGCCCGTAATGGCAAGGATGTATAAAGGTCGGCTAGGACACGGAGTCTTGCGCCGAACAAGGGGTTTATTCGTTAGCAAGAAGGTAATGCTAACGCAAAGGATAGATTTGTGCCGATTCGGGCGTAAGGCCCGTATTGGCAATGATGTAGGTATTATGCGAGTCTGGCCAGGGAAGAGTGCCACTAGACCAAGGTAAGTGTAGCTCGATCAAGACGGAATGCCACTAGACTGATGTAAGTGTAGCTCGATCAGGGCGGAGTGCCACTAGACCAAGTTTGAGGTAGCTTGGTCAGGGCGGAGTGCCACTGGACCAAAGGTGGAGGTTGCTCGGTCAAGGCGGAGTGCCACTAGACCAAGGGTAGGGGTAGCTCGGTCAGGGCGGAGTGCCACCGAACCAAGGGTGGAGGTAGCTTGGTCAGGGTAGAGTGCCACTAGACCAAGTTTGAGGTAGTTCGGTCATGGTGGAGTGCCACTGGACGAAGGGTGGAGGTAGCTCGGTCAGGGCGGAGTGCCACTGGACCAAGGGTGGAGGTAGCTCGGTCAGGGCGGAGCAGTTTGAGGTAAATCATTCGAGGAACGCCGGTTGAACCGTGTGATACAGCCTTAGGTGCTTCCCATTAAGGGGAGAGAATTGGATGACTCCTTTGTGATCTGCAAGGACATACACACCCCCTTCATATGCTCGGTGGACGACATACGGTCCGACCCAATTTTCAACCAACTTCCCCTTGGGGATGGAGGCCATCACCTCTCTTCTTTTAACCATCACCAGGTCACCCCTTTTGAACTCCCGTCCTTTGACCAACTTATCAAAAGCACGGGCCATGCGGGCTTGATAGAGTTGAATATTCTGTTGCGCTCGGAGACGCTTTCCTTCAAGCTCGGCGAGCTCTTCTAGTCTTCTTTCTATGTTGGCCTGCTCGTTGCCCACCAATCCATGCTGGATGGCGACTCGTAATGAGGGGACCACTAGCTCAATTGGCACCATAGCCTCTGACCCATACACGAGGGAGTAGGGTGAGCTGCCGGTAGGGGTCTTGTAGACCATACGGTAAGCCCACAGTGCTCTTGACATTTCTGACAAGCCTTGGCAAACTTGCAGCAATCATTAAATATAGTGGGCCAATAATAACCCAATTTCTTTATTTCGATCTTCATTTTTGGACTGGCCTGGTGTGCCCCGGCTGACCCGGCGTGGACTTCTTGCATTACCTGCCTGGCTTCCCCTAGAGATAAGCATCGAAGTAATACCTTCTTTTGGGCATCTGCCATTATTCAGAACAATGTTCCATTCCTCATCTCATAAGAATCTTTGATTCTCAGGAGTCTCAATCTCTGTTCTTTCACCTTCGGGAGCTGTTGGTGTTGGAACCAATGCATGAGGTGTTCCCTCCAGTCGGGCTGCTGGACTGCTTCAGCAACTGCTACTTCATTGGCTTGCTCATCGGCTAAAGCTTCTGTCATACTGGGTGATGTGACACGAACTGGGACCTAAGTGGCAAGTAAATGCAACGACTAGGCAATGTCACACAAGCGGACTCACTCGCGTTTGGCACACTCGGGTCCGTAGGTGGACCGACAATGGGGTGAGGGTTCGAGGTTGAACCGGTGGTTTCCAAGGATATGACTGACTCGGGGAGGACCCCTAGGGGCCAGGGTTGCCCAAATTCATGGGCGGTCAGCACGCTGAAGGCATGGGTTGAAGGGTCACTCTCACAACTCACCCGCGGCGACCACTCAAACATAAGCAAGTTTTGAACGGGCGCTCACTCACCGTCCGACGGAGTTAAGAAGCAATACTAATTAAGCAAGATCTACCAACAAAGGGAGGGGTCCATAAGCTCACCTGATCAGCGTGAAGACGCCGATCCCGGCCGGAGACGATGGCGAGCGGGGAGGCGTGGGTATGCACCCGAACGCCACGCCGATGAAGCTTCAACCTGCTCAAACGTTTACAAAACTACACCCCATGCAAGGGGGGGGGGGGGAATCGTGGGGAAGGGAAGATAATGGTTACATCCAAACACTACCTCCACACAGGGAGGGGCCTTCAGCCGGCCAAGCGGGGAGGGGAATTCGAGCTAGAAGTGATGAAAGGAAGCCGATGCCGAATCTATCCACATTCTGGAATCAGGGACCAACAGTTGAAGACGGCACCTCTGTGACCTCTCCTGATTTTTGCTGATAACGGGACCAGTGGGGAATTTTTAGTAACTGGAACGAAAAAACGTCTGAATTTTTTTGATTTCTTCTGGCACGAACGCTGTTCTGGATGGAGGCCCGAACAGGGTGGTAGCTTCTCGGAACAGGCTGCTTCAGGTTTCCAACAGCAGGAAGAAGAGGATGCCACGACCGCTCCCGAACTCAGAATCAGGTGCCGCCAGAGCCGTTGGAACCGTTGACGAGTCCTCTTTGAGGTAAAACTGGTGGGGAAGCCAAACGTTGTTGGAGAAGACCAGTGGGCTCTTAACTCTGATGAGAGGTCGGTGCAGACTGTGGGGAAGCAGAACCACGCACCCGGGGGAGAAAATTGATCACTCCTAGTTCCGGATGCCAAATTGAGCTCTACTTTTTGGAGATGGAAGAAGACTCAGAATAGAAGACTTTTTATGAAGAACTCTTGCTCAGATTCCTAGAAGAATGGCCGATGTAGATCTTCCACTCTGGTTCTGATCTTCTGCCAGAGCAGTCTTGCGCAGTCGTAGTAGATCACCTCGTCCGAGCAGCTCCGATCTTGGAAGTCGGCGGGACCACCACCGTTGGAAAGCTGACATGGAGACGCTTCCAACGAGATATGGTATGCCCTCTAAAGCTTCCAGGTGAAGACGTGGCAGCCTCTGCAACTGGGCACTCCTCTGCTGCCTGTGAACTGAAAACTGTAGGTTGAAGATGATGGGGGGAAATGGGGTATATGGGAGAGGAAGTGGGGGTGGATGAGTGTGGGGAGAGCCCTGGCTGTGAGGGGGTCTAGGAGGGGGTGTTCCAATGTGTGGATGGGGGAGAATGGGGTCTGGAAGGTGGTGTTTGTAGTGGGTGAGAGAGGAGCTACGAAATTGGGCTTGAAGGGAGAATGGGGAAGGTGAGGGGGCACAAGTGGGTGGAGGGAAGGTGAGTTTGAATTTCCCTTAATGTGGGGTGATCAATGATGGTCTTGGGGATGGGAAGGGGTGCCTTGGGAAGGTGGAGTGATGCTTGGGGAAGGGAAATGTGTAGTTGGGGGTTGGAGGGTGGGGTGTGGATTGGTGGAGGGTCTCTTGGGACTAGGGGGAAGTAATGATGGCTTGTGGGAAGTTGTAGAGGATTTAATGGAGGTAGGTGGGACGGTGGAGGTGGTTGGGAGGGGAAGAGGGAGAGAATTGATGATGTGGAGGAGAGAGAAAGGGGCGCCCTCCTCCTTGAAGAGAGAGAGAGAAGAGAGAAGAGAGAGAAGTGAGATAGAGAGAGAAGGGGAATCCACCCCAATAGAGAGAGAGAGAGAGAGGTTTGGAGAATCCACTCCAATATGACACTAGAACTCACTTGATTTAAATTGATCATAAAATGTTGTTACAAATGAGAGAGGGGAGGGACTATTTATAGACTCCATACTTTTCCTAAGACCAAAATAGCCCTGACAAATAAGTAAATGACCAAAGTAGTCCAAGGGAGGGGCGCCCCTGGGCCTAGCCCATTAGTTGGGCCCATTAGCCTATCAAACCAACCATATGACAACTAACATAGGAAAATGACTCACTAACCTAGGTACATGACTCAAATAAAGGGAAAATTACAATGACATGACTCGACTCAGAAAAATAAGACGGACACAATGGAGCTATGCTGGCGAGCAATCGAAGCTGTGGAAAAATGTGAAGGGCGAGAGATGCCCCCATCATACCCCCGGGGTGCGAAGAACTCGACTCCGTCGAGTATGGGTCCGCCAGGGGAGAGGTCCTCCAATGCAGCTCCGGGCGAGCCACAACCTCCAAACTCAACCTCGCATTCTTAGCCGAGGGACGACTCTTCATCCTCTCAAGGTGGCTCGGGCACACCCTCTTGCTGGCGATGGTACCCTGCTTGCCTAGTATTGCCTCCGTGTGCACACGTCGGACTCTCAAGCTGATATGTGGATGTTCTCCGAGGGTGTCACTCACAAAGGTGGGGGTAGGTTCAAGGTTCTCACTGGGATCCACCGCGGTGCCTTTAAAGAGTGCTAGATCCGCCACGTGAAAAGTAGGGTATATCCCAAAATCCCATCGGTAGATCCAACCCGTAAGCCAGGGTGTCAAAGTCACTCGGAACATGGAAGGTCCAAGTCCTCGTGCCCTCGGTTTGGAGATAGCCCTAGGGTAGAGCCACTCCAATGTCACCCTTACCAAGTTGCCTACTTGGAATCCCAAGTGGCGCTTACGAGCTATTGCCCGCTCAATATGAACCTCACCGTTCGTTGCAAAATGCTTGATTGGATACACATGCCATGCACTACGGGGTGGTGGGTGTATGGAAATGTGTGTTGATAAAGGTGGACCAGGACATCCATAGATGGACCTATCATGCCATGATGCCATATGAACCTTGATGAGCCTTAATGGGCCGGGGCAACCAAATGTGGCCCTATCATGCATGGACTTCCTAACAAAGGTTGGAGGGCCGGGGCATCCGTAGGTGATCCGGTCATGCATGGGGGTGACAAATGTCGGGGGACCCGGACATCCAAGAATGCTACTATCATGCTTAAGGCTCATGATGAATGAAGGTGGACCATTACATCCGAATATGGATCACTCATGCTTTCTACTTGACATGTGGGTGATATGGATGAATGGACCCAACTTATGAATCATGTCAAGTGATTTTGTATGCCAAGACTTATGCATTCTTGTGCCAAAGATGTCTCCTATGTGTAGGCTTTTGGTCTTCCATTGGAATGGATCATATGGATCATAAAAAGAGTTACCAAGGGGGAGGAGCTCTATATCCTCAAGGTCCTCAAAAGGTGCTAAGTCATCCCTCTTCATGATAACTGGGCCAATGTTCTTGGTGAGTGAGTCGGCCATGAGGGGAGGGCTTGGCTTTCTACTCAATATAAGAAGCTTCAAATTGAGGAGAAGGTTGGGCTCATCGGTGGGTGAGGGTAAGAAAGGGTGGGTGGTGGATAAGGTGGGTGGGTCACATAGGGGTCTAGGTTCCCATAGGTAGGGATCAAAGGGGTAGTGAAAAGGTCTTCCTAGATGGTGGCACTCTATGTCTTCAAGGTACCCAAACGGTGAGTCATCCTCCTCCAAGATAATTGGGCCAAGGTCTCTAGTGGGTTGGCCAATTAAAGCAATTGGAATCTTGATGGGTGGGAAGTGGGCCAAGATTGATTTCTCATCCTTGGGGAGAAAGAGGAGGATTTCACTAGTATAATGGCCACTAGTGTAGATGGAGGTGATGGAACCGGTGGCGGGGTAAGCTAGGAAGGGTCCACTAGAGTAGATGGGGCTAGACTCCAATGGTCTATGGCTAGCATATTGGTGAGGTAGACTTGCTATTGTAAACAGTCCACTAGGTCCCCTAAGCCTTCCACAAAGTAGGAGGTTTGAAGTGTGACATAGGAAGACCGGGTGGGCACAATTTGGACTTGATATGCCAAGGGTGAGAGGTAAGGTGGTGAGCTAGGAATGGTGGGACCTTGCTTAAGCCATTGGAGTATGGACTCATTCATGGTTAGGGTGTGCGGCTCATGAGAACCCGAACTAGGAGAGGTGGGTGGAAGTGGGGGGTCTAGGATGTTCTCTATGGTGGGAGGTGAATCCGGATTGGCATCCATCTCCACTTGGGTATGTGTGTGGGCCACAACTTCCAAGGATAATGGGGTAGGATAGTCTATGGTGGGTGGAGTGATAATGGTCAGTGCATGGTACTCTCGGGGTGGTGAACATGGGTGGACTTGGGTTGGGCTTGGTCGAGGAAGTTCTTGGGTGGGAGTTGGGGTCGGGGGTGAAAGATCGGTTGGTTGAAGAGGTTTGGGTTGGGGTGCATAGATCTTTCTAAGATCGGCCCTCATTTCATCCCAAGATTCAATGGGTGCTTCCCCTTTGGCTTCTCTCAAACCTACAATGTTCTCCCATTCTTTCCTAGCTTGGCGCCAGAGCAAACTCTTGGCATAGTTGACTTGGACAAGCCCTGATAGGGTAAACCTCCCAAAGTGTTGGTCTATGGACTTCTCCCATTCTAGATATATGCTAGGGCGAGATCCATCAAACACAAAGGCTTCTAATGGGCCTAAGAGTGGCGAATATGCCAAGTATGAGGTAGTCATGATAGTGGACAAGGGTGATGCATGCAATGGCCCTAGGACAAGACTTAGTAGAGACAAGTCTAGAACTTGCTCTGATACTAATTGATGTGACACGAACTGGGACCTAAGTGGCAAGCAAATGCAACGACTAGGCAATGTCACACAAGTGGACTCACTCGCGTTTGGCACACTCGGGTCCGTAGGTGGACCGGAAATGGGGTCAGGGTTCGAGGTTGAACCGGTGGTTTCTAAGGATATGACCGACTCGGGGAGGACCCCTAGGGGCCAGGGTTGCCCAAATTCACGGGCGGTCAGCACGTCGAAGGCATGGGTTGAAGGGTCACTCTCACAACTCACCTGCAGCGACCACTCAAACATAAGCAAGTTTGGAACGGGCGCTCACTCACCGTCCGACGGAGTTAAGAAGCAATACTAATTAAGCAAGATCTACCAACAAAGGGAGGGGTCCATAAGCTCACCTGATCAGTGTGAAGATGCCGATCCCGGCCGGAGACGATGGCGAGCGGGGAGGCGTGGGTATGCACCCGAACGCCGCGCCGATGAAGCTTCAACCTGCTCAAACGTTTACAAAACTACACCCCATGCAAGGGGGGGGGGGGAATCGTGGGGAAGGGAAGACAATGATTACATCCAAACACTACCTGATGAGGGCATCTCACGACACTCCCTCTAGCTCGGGTTGCCTGCACACTCTTGATGTGGACTGACTGTGATCCACACTTGTTATCTTCATTTCCTTAGTTTCATTTTATGTATTTTCCTTTTATTGAGTCCTATCATTGTATTTCTCTTTATTAAGTCATGTGGTTCTAGTCCATTTCCCTTGGTATGCTCAATTGGGCCTTATTACCTTAGTTATGGGCCCATTAGGTTGAGTCTAGGATATGCCCGGTCTTTTGTCTAATTGTCAAGGGTACTATGGTCATGTAAAGAGTGGATGCCTATAAATAGGCCTCCCCTCCCTCTCATTGAAACAACTTTGATGAATATTGAAAGGCATTTGCCATCCCCATCTCAATATCTCCCTCTCTCTCTCTCTCTCTCTCCCTCCTCACTATCACTCTCTCTAAGTGGGTTGTGCCCCCTTTCTCTCTCCTCCCCACCCCAAATTCGAAATTCATTCTCTCTCCTCCCCATTCACCCCTCATTAAGGCCCCTTCCCCTTCCCCATGCATTCATTCAATTCCCCCTCCAACCCCTAGGTGGAAACCCCTTCTCCTAGGCACCTTTCCACTCTCCCAAGCAACCCTCCCTCTTCCCAAGGCTGAATTAACCCCTCCCAAAGCCCAAATTCGAATTTCCCTCTCCCTAGGGCTGTGCCCTTCCATCTCCCCACCTCCTAAACCACCCTAGGTCGAAATCCATCTCCCCCCAACAGCCAAGTTCGTCCCCTATCCTCCTCTCACACTCACCCTCTCTCTAGTGCACCTCCACCCCCCCATCTCCACCCCTAGCTGCTCCAGCCCCCCTCTCCATCTACCCCTGCCACTCCAGACCCTCCAGAAGCCCTAGCCACGTCCTTCCTATATCCACAAACCATCAGCCATCCCCCCAATCTGTGCTAACTCCCTTTGCCCCTCCCCTTGTTCTTGCAAGTTGCAGCTTCAAGTAGCAGGTCGCAGGCAGCAGAGTTAGGCCCTGAAGTCGCGTCATCCCCGGCCGGTCCCTGCTCCTCCTGGTGGCAAGGCCTATATCTCTGGAAAGGTCAGAGAGCTTCCAAGGCGAGGTGGTTTCGTCGGCATCCGAGCTCCGAGCAGTCCACAGCGGCCGATCTCCCTCGACTGCGCAGAAGAACCCAGGCAGAGAACTAGACCGAGAGTGGAAGCTCGGCCACGACGAACCATTTTGGATTCAGATCAAGATTTCTTCAGAAAATTCCTTCCCTCTCAAGTCCTCTTTCATCTTCAAGAAGCAGAGTTGCATTTGGACATCGACATCGAAAGTTATGAATTTTCTACTCCAAGTGTGTCAGGTCAGTTTACAGGAGCCAGAACTGACATCCCTCCACTCATCTGATCGTCCCGGTCTTCTCCGACATCTGCCGACCCCGCCGTTGGCACCGAAAGAAAGAAGACGTGATCACGGTTCCAACGGTTCAGGTCTTGTACCTATCAGAGCTTTGTGGAGATCATGGCACCCTCTGTAACCAGCCCCATTGTTCTGCACCAGACAGAGGCAGAATCAACCAGTCCGGTTGCAGACTCTTACACGGCCAGCTGGTAAAGGCTCTGAGCGCCATTTTTGGAGGAGAGAAACTACATCTAGTTAGCTGCCACCTCGAAGAAGAAGGGACTCAATCAGCCACCGGAACCCCCTGTTCCAATTTTCTTCGTCGGAGAGGGCAGACTGCCCCCTGTGATCCAAGGTTAGACCAGTCCACACTCCTCCGGTCACCCCTCTCTCCACCCACATTAGATTGCATCCCCGTCAACTCCGGCTCGAAGCTACCCCGATCACGATCGCGTCACCACCAGTTTCATTCCAATCAGATTCCGGGAGAGCCCACAGTGACTTCTGCAACCTACTGCTTCAGTCCGGTACCAGCCAGAGACCAGACGCTGGTGCCCCGTTCCAGTCGCCGGTACGGTCAGCCCCGAGAATCAAAGCTTCCCCAAAAATTCAAGCTTCATCCCCTGTCAGTTGGTAAACTTTTGGCGCTGGTCTCGTCAAGATCCGAGCTCCGTGGAGCCCGTGGCAGCACCGTCTCCGACTGTCTGTCCAGCGAACCTGAAGCAAGGCAGAACCGGTGGAGCTCGGAAGATAACGTTTTCATTGCGTAATCCCCACCCCGCATGGCCGGCTGAAGGCTCCTCCCTGTGTGGAGGTAGTTTTGGATGTACTAAGTCTAATCCCTACCCCAAGATCACCCCTCTTGTGCGAGGCGTAGTGTTTTACATCATTGCATTTTCAGGTCAAGCTACATCGCCGCGGCGATCGGTTGTATACCCTCGCCTCCCGGCGCGCCCTCGTCTCCGAGCGGGATCGGTGTCTTCACACCGATCAGGTGAGCGTCTGATATCTCCTTAGTTGCCTTCATTCTGTAAGTTTAGTATTGCTTTGATTGCCCGTCGGCGGTGAGAAGAGGGCCCGTACTTATATGCTAGTTTGTTAGCGTCCACCGCGGACCGTGAGAGAGTGCCACCCACACCCCGCCCAGCGGGCCAGCCACCCACGAATTTGGGGAATCCTAGGCCCTTTGGGGTCAGCCTAAGCAAACTATGTCCTTTAGAGTCATTGGGTCCCGCCTCGGACCCTTGCCATCATCCCCCGGCCCCGCCGGGTGATCGCGTGTGCCGTGTGAGTAAGACGCTATTGTGAGAATCATTGGAGAGCTTGTATGCTTGTGGATCTTGGTCCTAGGTTGTCCATTACATATTTAGTCATCCTAGGGCTGTTTTACATCAAGTGGTATCAAAGCAAGTCATTGACTTATCTCTATCAAGTCAAGTCCTAGGGCATGTCTATGCATTTAGAGTCATCAAGCGCATCACTCTTGCTCCCTAGTATGGCCACCTCATATCGACCTTACCAATTGGCCCACTCCATAAGTCCAAGCCACCAAGAGATGCCTACCACTAACACCCATAACTTCCCTGGCCATGTCAGTTACCTCATAAAAACCTTGACCCATGCCAATGGCAAGCTTGATAGCCTATCTAGACGACTTGACAAACTTGAAGAAAATTGGCCCGCCCCAAGGAAGAATGATAGTAGGCCTCCTCTCTCACCTCTCACCTTTGATGGGACTCATCCTAATGAGTATTTAGAATGGGAGGCTTCCATGGACCATTACTTCACCTGGCATCCCATGACCGATAACGAGAAAGTCCAATTTGCCAAATCACAACTTACCAAATGGGCTCAAACCTATTGGCTACAAATTGTCGGGCTAAGAATAATTAGAAGGGAAGATCCCATCACCACTTGGGTAAACCTGAAGGAGCAACTTAGGGCTAGTTATGTGTCCCCTTCCCATTCCGAACACCAAAGTCCAAAGAGCATTTCAACTCCTTCATTTCCCCTTGGCCAACCCAAGACCCTAATCACACATTCCCCACCATTTTCCACCTCTCCTACCCCAACCACCACATCTACACCCTACCTCCAAGTCCTCACCACAACCATATGTCCCCATACTCAATTGGACTCCATGTCCACCCCTCCACCTAGGCCCATAATGGCCACCAACCCCAAACCAAAATCCCCTCACCAAAATCGCACCCCACAAGCCCCCTTGGCCACCACTGCAACCTCACCATCGTCCCCAAAAAGGGACACATCTCCCAAAACCAATCATCCCAAATCTCCTCACCCAACCCACCTTCCACTTCCCACCCCAATCCTACCCCAATTTAGGCCTCCACTACTTCCACTCCCAATTCCAACCCACATCCGACCTTGCTCACCTCCTCGGGTGCACCATGCTTCGACTAACACCAACCCACCCACCATAGACCTTCCTACCCCATTGTCCTTAGGAGTTGCAACCCACACACCTACCCAAGAGGAGAAGGATACCAATTCGGATCCACCTCCCAAAATCAAGGAAATTCAAGGGCCACACAACTCACCCACCACTCCTAGCCTAGTTCCTCAAGAGCTATACACCCTTCCCCATGACACCATCACCATAGATAAGTCCGTACTCCAATGGCTCAAGCGAGGCCTCACCATTCCTAGTTCACAACGAAGCCACATACCCATGGGACATCAATCCCAAATCATTCCCACTCAGCCTCATGTCACTTATCAAACCTCCTATTGTGTAGAAGATTTGGGAGACTTAGTGGCCTACCTACATTGGCAAGTCCACTTGACCGATATGCTAGCCATGAGGCCATCGGAGTGGAGCACCATTAGCCTAGCTTACCCCACCGTTGGCTCCATCACTTCCATCTACACCAATGACCAATTTACAAGTGAGATCATACTCCTTCTTCCCATGGAGGAGGAACCCATCCTAGTCTACTCTCCAACAATTGAGATCCCAAGTGCTTTGATTGGCCAACCCCTTAGCAACCTTGGCCCAAACATTTTGGAGGAGGATGACTCACCATTTGAGGACCTTGAGGACATGAATACTCCTACCTAGGTAACCCTTACCATGATCCCTTTAATCCCTTCCTAAGGGAGTCTAGATCTCCATGTAACCCACTCCCCCTATTCACCACCCACCTCACCCTACCCAAATCGCCCATGTCAACCCAAACTCCTCCCTTCCTAGAATCGGGTTACACCATGAGAGCCTTGACTTTAGGCAACAAACACCTTGGGATTGATGAAGTACCCCACCCCATAACCACCTTCGTAGATCCCTTCGACCCATTCACGTGGACGCTCAAAAGTCATCCCACATCTATGCACATGGAGGTCACCTTTGGGATAAACATGCATGTGTCTAGGCCTACCACATCATTTGACATGATTCATAAGTCGGGTACATTCATTCACATCACCCACATGTCAAGTAGGCAACATAGGAGGACTATATTCGGATGTATTGGCCCACCTTCATTCATCATGAGTCTTAAGCATGAGAGGAGCATACATGGATGTTCGGGTCCCCCGACATTTGTCACACCCATGCATAAAAGGTTCATCTATGGATGTCCCGGCCCTCCTAAAACTGTCACAGTCTTCATAGCATCAAAGTGTGATCGGTCTACATTTGGCTGCCCAGGTCCACCTTGGCATACCATGCGTTTCACACCAACATCGCATCATCGTGCATGGCATACGCATTCTCGCAAGCATATAGGAAAGATCAATGAGGCTTACAAAAGGCGGGCATATGCTCATCGGCGCCACTGCGAGTTCCAAGTGGGAGACTCGGTGATGGTGAGGACGGAGCTGCTCCTTCCGGGACCTGCCTCCAAGTTAAGGGCACGGGGTTCGGGACCCTTTCAAATTCTGAGACGACTTAGCAGTAATGCTTATGAGCTAGACCTACCTGAGGGTTTTGGGGTACACCTTACTTTCAATGTGGCGGATCTGGTACCCTACAAGGGCCCCGCGGTGGAACCCAGTGAGGATCTTGAGCTTTTACCCCGCCTTGAGAGGGACACTTCCGGAGGGACTCCACCTTCTAGCTTGAGAGATCGACGCGAGCATATAGAGGCAATACTGGATGAGCAGAGTATCATTACTAGGCACAAGGTGTATCAGTGCTACCTGGTTAGGTGGAAGAACCGTCCCCCGATAGAGGACACGTGGGTGAGTCGGGAGGATCTGCCGCGCTTGGATCCCGACATACTGGAGCATTACGATAGCCAGGCGGACCCATACTCGACGGGGTCGATTTCTCCCCACCCCGGGGGATTTGATGAGGGCATCTCACGACACTCCCTCTAGCTCGGGTCGCCTGCACACTCTTGATGTGGACTGACTGTGATCCACACTTGTTATCTTCATTTCCTTAGTTTCATTTTATGTATTTTCCTTTTATTGAGTCCTATCATTGTATTTCTCTTTATTAAGTCATGTGGTTCTAGTCCATTTCCCTTGGTATGCTTAATTGGGCCTTATTACCTTAGTTATGGGCCCATTAGGTTGAGTCTAGGATATGCCCGGTCTTTTGTCTAATTGTCAAGTGTACTATGGTCATGTAAAGAGTGGATGCCTATAAATAGGCCTCCCCTCCCTCTCATTGAAACAACTTTGATGAATATTGAAAGGCATTTGCCATCCCCATCTCAATATCTCCCTCTCTCCCTCTCTCTCTCTCTCTCTCTCTCTCTCTCTCTCTCTCTCTCTCTCTCTCTCTCTCCCTCTCTCACTATCACTCTCTCTAAGTGGGTTGTGCCCCCTTTCTCTCTCCTCCCCACCCCAAATTCGAAATTCATTCTCTCTCCTCCTCATTCACCCCTCATTAAGGCCCCTTCCCCTTCCCCATGCATTCATTCAATTCCCCCTCCAACCCCTAGGTGGAAACCCCTTCTCCTAGGCACCTTTCCACTCTCCCAAGCAACCCTCCCTCTTCCCAAGGCAGGATTAACCCCTCCCAAAGCCCAAATTTGAATTTCCCTCTCCCTAGGGCTGTGCCCTTCCATCTCCCCACATCCTAAACCACCCTAGGTCGAAATCCATCTCCCCCCAATAGCCAAGTTCGTCCCCCATCCTCCTCTCACACTCACCCTCTCTCTAGTGCACCTCCACCCCCCCATCTCCACCCCTAGCTGCTCCAGCCCCCCTCTCCATCTACCCCTGCCACTCCAGACCCTCCAGAAGCCCTAGCCACGTCCTTCCCATATCCACAAACCATCAGCCATCTCCCCAATCTGTGCTAACTACCTTTGCCCCTCCCCTTGTTCTTGCAAGTTGCAGCTTCAAGTAGCAGGTCGCAGGCAGCAGAGTGGGGCCCTGAAGTCGCATCATCCCCGGCCGGTCCCTGCTCCTCCTGGTGGCAAGGCCTATATCTCTGGAAAGGTTGTCCAGAGAGCTTCCAAGGCGAGGTGGTTTCGTCGGCATCCGAGCTCCGAGCAGTCCACAGCGGCCGATCTCCCTCGACTGCGTAGAAGAACCCAGGCAGAGAACCAGACAGAGAGTGGAAGCTCGGCCACGATGAACCCTTTTGGATTCAGATCAAGATTTCTTCAGAAAATTCCTTCCCTCTCAAGTCCTCTTTCATCTTCGAGAAGCAGAGTTGCATTTGGACATCGACATCGAAAGTTACGAATTTTCTACTCCAAGTGTGTCAGGTCAGTTTACAGGAGCCAGAACTGACATCCCTCCACTCATCTGATCGTCCCGGTCTTCTCCGACATCTGCCGACCCCACCGTTGGCACCAACAGAAAGAAGACGCGACCACGGTTCCAACGGTTAAGGTCTTGTACCCATCAGAGCTTTGTGGAGATCATGACACCCTCTGCAACCAGCCCCATTGTTCTGCACCAGACAGAGGCAGAATCAACCAGTCCGGTTGCAGACTCTTCCACGGCTAGCTGGTGAAGGCTCTGAGCTCCATTTTTGGAGGAGAGAAACTACATCTAGTTAGCTGCCACCTCGAAGAAGAACAGACTCAATCGGCCACCGGAATCCCCTGTTCCAATTTTCTTCGTCGGAGAGGGCAGACTGCCCCCTGTGATCCCAGGTTAGACCAGTCCACACTCCTCCGGTCACCCCTTTCTCCACCCACATCATATTGCATCCCTGTCAACTCTGGCTCGAAGCTACCCCGATCATGATCGTGTCACCACTAGTTTCATTCCAATCAGAGTCCGGGAGAGCCCACAGTGACTTCTGCAACCTACTGCTTCAGTCCGGTACCAGCCAGAGAGCAGACGCTGGTGCCCCGTTCCAGTCACCGGTGCGGTCAGCCCCGAGAATCAAAGCTTCCGCAAAAATTCAAGCTTCATCCCATGTCAGTTGGTAAACTTTTGGCGCTGGTCTCGTCAAGATCCGAGCTCCGTGGAGCCCGTGGCAGCACCGTCTCCGACTGTCTGTCCAGCGAACCTGAAGCAAGGCAGAACCGGTGGAGCTCGGAAGATAACGTTTTCATTGCGTAATCCCCACCCCGCTTGGCCGGCTGAAGGCTCCTCCCTGCGTGGAGGTAGTTTTGGATGTACTAAGTCTAATCCCTACCCCAAGATCACCCCTCCTGTGCGAGGCGTAGTGTTTTACATCATTGCATTTTCAGGTCAAGCTACATCGCCGCGGCGATCGGTTGTATACCCTCGCCTCCCGGCGCGCCCTCGTCTCCGAGCAGGATCGGTGTCTTCACACCGATCAGGTGAGCGTCTGATATCTCCTTAGTTGCCTTCATTCTGCAAGTTTAGTATTGCTTTGATTGCCCGTCGGCGGTGAGAAGAGGGCCCATACTTATATGCTAGTTTGTTAGCGTCCACTGCGGACCGTGAGAGAGTGCCACCCACACCCCGCCCAGCGGGCCAGCCACCCACGAATTTGGCGAATCCTAGGCCCTTTGGGGTCAGCCTAAGAAAACTAAGTCCTTTAGAGTCATTGGGTCCCGCCTCGGACCCTTGCCATCATCCCCCGGCCCCGCCGGGTGATCGCGTGTGCCGTGTGAGTAAGACGCTATTGTGAGAATCATTGGAGAGCTTGTATGCTTGTGGATCTTGGTCCTAGGTTGTCCATTACATATTTAGTCATCCTAGGGCTGTTTTACATCACTACCCCCACACAGGGAGGGGCCTTCATCCGGCAAGCGGGGAGGGGAATTCGAGCTAGAAGTGATGAAAGGAAGTCGATGCCGAATCTGTCCACGTTTTGGAATCAGGGACCAACAGTAGAAGATGGCACCTCTGTGACCTCTCCTGATTTTTGCTGATGACGGGACCAGTGGGGAATTCTTCTTAACTGGAACGGGAAAACGTCTGAATTTTGCCGATTTCTTCTGGCGCCAACGCTGGTCTGGATGGAGGCCCAAACAGGGTGGTAGCTTCTCGGAACTGGCTACTTCAGGTTTCCAACAACAGGAAGAAGAGGATGCCACGACCGCTCCCGAACTCAGAATCAGGTGCCGCCAGAGCCGTTGGAACCTTTGACGAGTCCTCTTCGAAGAAAAACTAGCGGGGAAGCCAAAAGTTTTTGGAGAAGACCAGTGGGCTCTGAACTCTGATGAGGGGTCGGTGCAGACTGTGGGGAAGCAGAACCACGCACCCGGGGGAGAAAATTGATAACTCCTGGTTCCGGATGCCAAATTGAGCTCTACTTTTTGGAGATGGAAGAAGACTCATAATAGAAGACTTTTGATGAATAACTATTGCTCAGATTCCCAGTAGGATGGCCTCTGTAGATCTTCCACTCTGGTTCTGGTCTTCTGCCAGAGCAGTCTTACACAGTCGTAGTAGATCACCTTGTCCGAGCAGCTCCGATCTTGGAAGTCGGCAGGACCACCACTGTTGGAAAGCTGACTGGGAGATGCTTCCAACAATATATGGTATGCCCTCTGACGCCTCCAGGTGAAGATGTGGCAGCCTCTGCAACTGGGAGCTCCTCTGCTGCCTGCGAACTGAAAACTGTAGGTTGAAGATGATGGGGGGAAATGGGGTATATGGGAGGGGAAGTGGGGGTGGATGAGTGTGGGGAGAGCCCTGGCTGTGAGGGGGTCTAGGAGGGGGTGTTCCAAGGTGTGGATGGGGGAGAATGGGGTCTGGAAGGTGGTGTTTGCAGTGGGTGAGAGAGGAGCTGCGAATTTGAGCTTGGAGGGAGAAGGGGGAAGGTGAGGGGGCACAAGTGAGTGGAGGGAAGGTGAGTTTGAATTTCCCTTTATGTGGGGTAATCAATGGTGGTCTTGGGGATGGGAAGGGGTGCCTTGGGAAGGTGGAGTGATGCTTTGGGAAGAGAAAAGGGTAGTTGGGGGTTGGAGGGTGGGGTGTGGATTGGTGGAGGGTCTCTTGGGACTAGGGGGATGTAATGATGGCTTGTGAGAAGTTGCAGAGGATTTAATGGAGGTAGGTGGGAGGGTGGAGGTGGTTGGGAGGGGAAGAGAGAGAGAATTGATGATGAGGAGGAGAGAGAAAGGGGCGCCCTCCTCCTTGAAGAGAGAGAGAGAAGAGAGAGAAGTGAGATAGAGAGAGAAGGGGAATCCACCCTAATAGAGAGAGAGAGAGAGAGAGGTTTGGAGAATCCACTCCAATATGAGACTAGAACTCACTTGATTTAAATTGATCATAAAAGGTTGTTACAAATGAGAGAGGGGAGGGACTATTTATAGACTCCATACTTTTCCTAAGACCAAAATTGCCCTGACAAACAAGTAAATGACCAAAGCAGTCCAAGGGAGGGGCGCCCCTGGGCCTAGCCCATTAGTTGGGCCCATAGCTTATCAAACCAACCATATGACAACTAACATAGGAAAATGACTCACTAACCTAGGTACATGACTCAAATAAAGGGAAAATTACAATGACATGACTCAAATAAAGTATGAAAATTACATGACTCGACTCAGAAAAATATGACAGACACAATGGAGCTATGCTGGCGAGCAATCGAAGCTGTGGAAAATGTGAAGGGCGAGAGATGCCCCCATAACTGGGGACCTGCCGCCGGTTGATGACTTTTATGTTCAGGCTCGTATTAGGCGGGACCGCCAAGGAACTTTCCAACTTTGCGAGGGCGTCAGCTTGAGCATTCTGTCCTCGGTTGACGTGCTTGACGTTGACGAAGTAGAATCTTACCATTAGGCGCAGGGCCAGATGGTAGTAAGGGATGAGCTCCTGCTTTCGCACCTCGAACTCCCCTTCCAATCGTTGTATAACCAGCATGGAGTCCCCGAACGCTTCTAGCATTTGAATCCCCATGGACAGAGCAATCTGTAGCCTGATTATGAGGGCTTCATATTCTGCTTCATTATTTGTGCAAGGCTTGTTTATTGAGCAGGACGTGTGTATGACTTCCCCTTCAGGAGACTTCAAAACTATGCCTGCTCCTGCGCGGACTCTGGCCGATCCCGTCGCTGAGGTGTCAATTTTGGAGGCACCATCAAAATACAGCTGCCATAGGGAGGGCCGCACCTAGCCGACCACTAAAGTTTCATCTTCAGGAAGCTCTGGTTCCAGAAGACAGTCTTCGGGTACTGGATGTTCAGCAAAGAAGTCTGCAATAGCTTGGCCCTTTATGGCCCTCTGCGGTACATAGGAGATGTCATACTCCATAATAATCACCACCCATTTACCCAGACGGCCTTTGAGGGCCGGTTGGAACATGATGTATCTAAGCGGATCCTCCCTAGAAATCAGCTTAACTTCGTGCGAAAGCATGTAGTGCCGCAGCTTCTTGACTACGAAGACCAATGCCAGACAAATCTTCTCGATGTAGGTGTACCTTTCCTCAGTTCTGACCATTCTTCGACTGAGATAGTAGAGAGCTTGTTCTTTTCCTTCTTCATTATTCTGGGCTAGCATTCCCCCCAGGGAATTGTGTGTGGCTGCTATGTAGAGGATCAACGGCCGTCCTTTCACTGGTGCACCCAGCACTGGAGGGGTTTTCAGGTAATCCTTCAGTTTATCGAAGGCTATCTGGCATTCTTCGTCCCAGTAGAAGGGAACATCCTTCATCATCAGCTTGTGAAAGGGGTGGCATCGCCCCGACAAGTTGGATATAAACCGCCGGACGTATGCAAGGCGGCCCTGAAGGGATCTTAGCTCAGAGAGATTCCTTGGCGAGGGTAACTCCTGAATCACCTTGATCTTTGCGGGGTCTATTTCAATTTCCCGAAACCTGACAATGAAACCCAAGAACTTTCCGCTCGAGACTCCGAACGCACACTTCATAGGGTTCATTTTTAATTCATACTGCCTCGGCCTCTGGAAAATGACTCGAAGGTCTTGCAAATGGTCTTCTTTATTTTTGGTCTTGACTACCAGGTCATCTATGTAGCACTCGACCTTATGGTAAAGCAGCTCATCAAATATTCTAGTCATCACCCGCTGATAAGTTGCGTCGGTGTTCTTTAATCCGAACGGCATTCTTTTGTAGTGATAAATGCCTTTGGGGGTCCGGAAGGCACTGTGGATCCGGTCATGTTCCGCGATCCACATCTGGTTGTAGTCAGATGACCCATCCATGAATGATAGGGTCTCATGACCAGTTGTTGCATCTATCATGACCTCCGTTATCGGCACTGGGAAGTCATCTTTAGGGCAGGCTTTATTCAGATCCCGGAAGTCAATACATATCTGGATCTGTTCGTTCTTCTTCTTCACAAGCATGATATTAGCTAACCACGTGGTATATTGATTTTCCTCGACGAAACCCACATCAATGAGCTTGTTGACCTCTTTGCATATTTGAGTGATGAGCTCTGGCCTCATACGCCGAGGGGGCTGTTTCACCGGCTCTACCCCAGGGTTTATGGTCAGCTCATGCTGTGAGACTGAGGGGCTTAGTCCTGGCATCTCTTTGTAGGTCCAGGCAAAGTAGTCCCGATATTCTTGTAGCAGCTGGATGTACATCCTCTGTTCTTCGGCAGACAGTTGGGTGTTGAGGAAGGTTGGCCTGGGGTCATCCTCGTCTCCCAAGTTGACTTCTATCAGTTCATCGACTGTTGCTTGACCTCCGTCTTCTATCTCAGGGGGTGCAGGCTGGAGATCGACAAAGTCTGGTATATCATCTTCGAGGTTGAGGACCTCGAACCCTTCATCTTGCCTTATCTGAGTTCTACCAGAAATATCTTGTTCGACTGATAATGACTGCATGCACTGTTCTGCCAACAAGTTTACCTTACTAGCAACTTCAAGGGGCGAGTTGATTGCCTCACCCCCTGCTGAGGGGGTTGCAGTCACTAAGGGCTGGTGATCATTTGTCATTAAGTCAGAGTAGCCTTGCAGCTCCTTGGCAAGGGGTGAAGAGATTTCGATCCCTTGAACCACCATGTCCTCAATGAAGGCAACCATTTCTCTTCTAGCAGCATCTGTCTCTTGATTAGGCTCGGGGGAAGCTTCCCCGACTGGTTCGAGAAGTGCCGACATCATGAACAGAGGAGGGCCACTGGAGGGAGGTAGCTCTGCTTCTTCAACATCTTCAGCTTCATTACTTGATGTGAAACCAACCTTAGACCTATTTGCAAGCATTCAAGTTTGAGCAGCGGACTCACACTAGCGAGCTCACCCGTATGGCGCACACTAGTACCCGATGGCGACTAGGCGATGTTGGAGAGGGTCCGAGGCGGGACCTTTAGGCTCCAGTGGTTGGCTAGCTTGGGAAGAACCCCAAATGGGCCTAGGATGCCCAAATCATGGGTAGCCAACACACCAAGGGTGTGGGTTAAGTGGATGCTCTCACAACTCACCCGCGGTGGTCACTCAATTTGGTGGCAATTTAAATCGGACACTCTCATTCCGCCGACAGAGTAACTAAAGCAATACTAAGCTAAGCAAGTCCATTACAGCAATGAGGGATGTTCAGGAGCTCACCTAGCCGGCGTGAAGACGCCGACTCCGGCCGGAGACGGGGGCGAGTGGGGAGGCGATGGTATGCACCCGCACGCCGCGTCAATTGAAGCTTCAAACCTGCGACTTAATAATGACATGAACTACACCCCATGCAAGGGGGGGATCTCGGGGTGGGGATTAAGTGAATTACAGCCAGAACTACCTCCACGTAGGGAGGGGCCTTCAGCCGGCCAAGCGGGGTGGGGAATTATGCAAAGAGGACCGACTTTCCGAGCTCCGCCGGTTCTGCCTTTTTCTGTATTTCTGGATAGGGGGTCGATGTTGACGCTGCCAAAAATTCCACCGAGCTCAGAACCTGATGAGACTTGCGCCAAAAGCTTGCTAACGGACCAAGAATGAACTCTGAATTTTTTCTGAGCCTGGTACAGTAGTTTCTGGCCGGGGCAGAGTCTGGAACCGGACTGATTGGTTCTGCCTCTGTCTGGTGCAGAACAATGTGGCTGTTTGCAGAGGGTGCCACAATCACTACCTAGCTCTGATTGAGGCGAGACCTAAACCGTTGGAACCGTGGTCGAGTCTTCTTTCTGTCGGCACCAATGGCGAGGTCGGCAGATGTCGGAGAAGACCGGGACAATCAGATGACTAGAGGGGTGTCGGTTCTGGCTCCTGTAAACTGACCTGACACACTTGGAGTAGAAAATTTGTAACATGAGATGCGGATGTCCAAATGTAGCTCTGCTTCTTGAGGATGAAAGAGGACTTGAGAGGGAAGAATTTTTCTGAAGAACACTTGATCTGAATCCCAAAAGGTTCGCCGTGGCTGAGCTTCCACTCTCGCTCTGGCTCTCTGCCTGGGGTCTTCTGCGCAGTCGAGGGAGATCGGCTCCTACGGACAGCTCCGACCTCGGAAGCTGGCGAGACCACCTTTGTTGGAAAGCTAACTCGTAGAATATTCCAGCAATGTAGGCCTTGTCACCTGAATCTGTGAGGGACGGTCGTGGATGCCTCTGCAAGTCGCTGCAACTCTGCTGCCTGAAACAGAGATAGAATGAGGAGATGTGCAAGGGGAGAGCAAGGGGAGGGGGGGGTGAACTTGGTTTGACCAAGGGGGAGGTGGGGGGCGAATTTTGGAGCTTGGGGGTGGGGGGAGATGAAAGGGCACAGCCCAAGGGGAGGGAAATTCGAATTTGGGCTTAGGGAAGAGCCCCTTCAACCTTGGGGAGAGGAAGGGGTGCTTAGGAAGTGGTGTTGGGTAGTTGGGGGTTGGGAGGTGGGGTGTGGATTGGAGGATGCCACCTTGGGTTGGGGGGGGAGTTAAATGAGTGTATGGGGAAGGGGAGAGGTCTTAATGAGGGGTGAATGGGGAGGAGAGAGAAAATTCCGAAAATTGGGGTGGAGGGAGAGAGAGAGAGGGGGGGACCCCTTAGAGAGAGAGAGAGGGATAAAGAGAGAGAGAGATATTGAGAGAGGAAGTTAGAGGGATTTGGAGTTTTTCTGGAATTCAATATTCATGCATTAGTTCTTACATATGAGGAGTGGGGTGGCCTATTTATAGGCACAAGACATTTCACATGACCATACTGACCCTGACAACTGACATAATGACCAAATACTCCAAGGGAGGGGCGCCCTTGGGCCTAGCCCACTATTTCAGCCCAATAGCCTAATGAACCAACATAATGACACACAACTTAGGAAAATGACTTTCTAACCTAGGTACATGACTTCAATAAAGGGGAAAATACATGATTAAGACTCAAATAAAAATAAGGAAATTACATGACTTGACTCACTAACACATGAGGAACATAATGGCGTACACCGATGATCAATCCGAGCTTCAAAAAATGTGGAGGGGCAAGGGATGTCCCCATCATACCCCCGGGGTGGGGAAAACTCGACCCTGTCGAGTATGGGTCCACGGGGGAAGTAGCACACCGAACTGCGGCTCTGGGCGATCCACGATCTCCATACTCAACCCGCGACCATAGTCGGGGAACGGCGCTTCAGCTCGACAAAGTGGCTCGATCATACCCTCATGCTGGCTATGATGTCTTGCTTGCCTAGTATTGCTGCCGTATGCTCACGTCGGGCTCTCGGGCTAATTTGTGGTGGCACTCCGAAGGTGTCTCTCGCAAGGATAGGTGTAAGCTCAAGGCACTCACTAGGATCCACCGCGGTGCCCCTAGAGGGTGCTGGATCCGCCACATGAGAGATGGGGAGAATCCCAAAAACCCTTTTGAAAGTTCAACCCATAAGCCGGGTTGCCAAAGCCACTCGGAACTTGGCAAGGTCCAAGTCCTCGTGCCCTCAATTTGGAGGTGACCCTGGGGTAGAGCCACTCCAAAGTCATCATCGTCAAGTTACCAACTTGGAATTTCCAAGTGGCGCTCATGAGTTTTTGCTCGCTTGTTGTGAATATCACCGCTTGTTGCTTGATATGTGCTTGGATGCATATGCCATGCTTGATGATGCGATGTGAGTGGGTAATGTTTGGTATGCAAAGGTGGTCCGGGGCAGCCACATGTAGATCGATCATGCTTTGATGCTATGAAGATTGTGACAGACTCAGGGGGGCCGGGACATCCATAGATGAACCTTTTATGCATGGGTATGACAAATGTCGGGGGACCCGGACATCCATGTATGCTCCTCTCATACTTAAGACTCATGATGAATGAGGGTGGGCCAATACATCCAAATACGGTCCACTTATGCTTCCTACTTGACATGTGGGTGATGTAAATGAATGTACCCGACTTATGAATCATGCCAAGTGGTGTTGTATGCCAAGACTTATGCACTCTTGTGACAAAGATGTCTCCTATGTGTGGGCCATTGGACTTCCATTGGAATGGGTCGAAGGGGTCTAGAAAGGTGGATATCATGAGATGGGGCACTTCCTCGATCCCTAGGTGTATACCACCCAAAGTCATGATTCCCATGGTGTAACCCGGGTCTGGGATGGGGTGGATTGGATCAAACATGGTGGGTTGGGGTAGGGAAGGTAGGTGGTAGTTAAGGTGGTTGGGTTACTTGGGTTCCTTGACTCCCATTGGAATGGATCATAGGGATCATAAAGTGGGTTACCAAGGGGCTCCATGTCCTCAAGGTCCTCAAAAGGTGATGAGTCGTCTTCTTCTAGTAAAATGGTTGGGCCGGTGTATGGGGTGGGCTGGTTGGTCAAGGTTTTAGGAATCACAATGGTAGGGGAGTGGACCAGGATGGGCTCTTCCACTATGGGGAGAAGGAAAAGGATGTCACTAGTGTAGCAACCAATAGTGCAAACCGAGGAGATAGACCCAATGCATGGATGGATGAGGTTAAGGCTCTTGGGTTGGTCCGCTCCTAGGGCCAATAAAGAAGTCAAGTCTGATTGCCACTTTAGACCTTTGAGGAGATCATCCCAATCTTCTACCTCATAGTAGGATTGGATTGTGGTGTGATAGGAGTGGAGGGGAACAATTTGGGATGGATATCCTAAAGGTGAGAGAGGTGGGGGTGAGCTAGGAAGGGTGGGTCCTTGCTTGAGCCATTGGAGTATATGCTCATTCATGGTGAAGGTGGGTGACTCTTGAGGATCCGGGCTATTTGAAGTGGTAAAGGGTTGAGGCTTTTCCTTACCATTGGTGTGATCTTGGGCTTCCTTATGGGTGGGAATGGGTTCCGGACTAGCATCTACTCCCATGTGGAGGGTTGTGGAGGTTTCAATTCCTAGTGTTAATTGGTTGGGTAGGTCTAATGCGGGAGAATTGGTGATAGCTGGAGCATGGTGCACTTGGGGTGTGGGCAAGGGTGGACTTGGATCGGAAGGGGAAGTAGAGGAGGCCTAGGTTGGGGAAAGATTGGTGTAGGAAGCGGGAGGTGAGTTGGGTGAGGGGTTTTGGGTTTGGGGATAGTGGCCATTATGGGCCTTGGTGGAGGGGTGGACACGGTGTCCACATGGTTTTTAATGGTGAGGGTTGGATGAGTGGTGGTCACCATGGAGGGAATTGGGTCGGTTAGGGGTCTCTTGCCCTTGGGATCATTTGGGGTGGAAGTGGGGGCTAAAGAGGCTTGACTAGTGTAGGTTAGTGAAGGGGGTTTTGGTTGGGGTGTGGGGGCCCTCATGGGATTAGGTGGGGAGGTGGAGGCCTTGGAGACTTGGGTTCTAGTGGTAAGGGTTTGGACGGGTGGGTTTGGAGGAGTGAGAGTGCTCCTCGAGTTTTGGTAACCCGGGTAGGAAGGGGACATATATTTTACTCTAAGTTGCTCCTTCATGTCCTTCCAAGTGGTGATGGGAGTTTCCCTTCTAAGTATCTTTAGCCCGACAATTTGCATCCAATAAGTTTCCGCCCATTTGGTAAGTTGCATTTTGGCAACCAATGCCTTTACATCCTCGGATATATGATACCAAGTGAAGTATTGGTCCATTGTAGCTTCCCAATCTAAATATTCTCTAGGAGAGGTTCCATCAAAGGTGGGAAGTGGGAAAGGGACCATTCTATCGTCTGTCCTTGGGGCGGGCCTATTTTCTCCAAGTTGGTTGAGTCGGTCCGATATGTTATCAAGCCGCTCATTGGCATAGGTCAAGGCTTTTATGAAGTAGTTGACATGGCTAGGGAAGTTATGGGTGTTAGTGGTAGGCATCTCTTGGTGGCTCGGACTTATGGAGTGGGCCGATTGATAAGGTTGATATGAGGTGGCCATACTAGGGGACAAGAGTGATGCACTTGAAGACTCTAAATGCATAGACATGCCCTAGGACCAACTTGATAGAGAAAAGTTGTGAACTTGCTCTGATACCACTTGATGTGAAACCAACCTTAGACCTATTTGCAAGCATTCAAGTTTGAGCAGCGGACTCACACTAGCGAGCTCACCCGTATGGCGCACACTAGTACCCGATGGCGACTAGGCGATGTTGGAGAGGGTCCGAGGCGGGACCTTTAGGCTCCAGTGGTTGGCTAGCTTGGGAAGAACCCCAAATGGGCCTAGGATGCCCAAATCATGGGCATCCAACACACTAAGGGTGTGGGTTAAGTGGATGCTCTCACAACTCACCCGCGGTGGTCACTCAATTTGGTGGCAATTTAAATCGGACACTCTCATTCCGCCGACGGAGTAACTAAAGCAATACTAAGCTAAGCAAGTCCATTACAGCAATGAGGGATGTTCAGGAGCTCACCTAGCCGGCGTGAAGACGCCGACTCCGGCCGGAGACGGGGGCGAGCGGGGAGGCGAGGGTATGCACCGCACGCCGCGTCGATTGAAGCTTCAAACCTGTGACTTAATAATGACATGAACTACACCCCATGCAAGGGGGGGATCTCGGGGTGGGGATTAAGTGAATTATAGCCAAAACTACCCCCACGCAGGGAGGGGCCTTCAGCCGGCCAAGCGGGGTGGGGAATTATGCAATGAGGACCGACTTTCCGAGCTCCGCCGGTTCTGCCTTTCTTCTGTATTTCTGGACAGGGGGTCGATATTGATGCTGCCAAAAATTCCACCGAGCTCAGAACCTGATGAGACTTGCGCCAAAAGCTTGCTAACGGACCAAGGATGAACTCTGATTTTTTTGTGAGCCTGGTACAGTAGTTGCTGGCCGGGGCAGAGTCTGGAACCGGACTGATTGGTTCTGCCTCTGTTTGGTGCAGAACAATGTGGCTGGTTGCAGAGGGTGCCACGATCACTACCAAGCTCTGATTGAGGAGAGACCTGAACCGTTGGAACCGTGGTCGAGTCTTCTTTCTGTCGGCACCAACGGCGAGGTCGGCAGATGTCAGAGAAGACTGGGACGATCAGATGACTAGAGGGGTGTCGGTTCTAGCTCCTGTAAACTGACCTGACACACTTGGAGTAGAAAATTTGTAACTTGAGATGCCGATGTCCAAATGCAGCTATGCTTCTTGAGGATGAAAGAGGACTTGAGAGGGAAGAATTTTTTTGAAGAACACTTGATCTGAATCCCAAAAGGTTCGCCGTGGCCGAGCTTCCACTCGCGCTCTGGCTCTCTGCATGGGGTCTTCTACGCAGTCGAGGGAGATCGGCTCCTACGGACAGCTCCGACCTCGGAAGCTGGCGAGACCACCTTTGTTGGAAAGCTAACTCGCAGAAGATTCCAGAAATTTAGGCCTTGTCACCTGAATCTGTGAGGGACGGTCGTGGCTGCCTCTGCAAGTCGCTGCAACTCTGCTGCCTGAAATAGAGATAGAATGAGGAGATGTGCAAGGGGAGAGCAAGGGGGAGGGGGGGTGAACTTGGTTTGACCAAGGGGGAGGTGGGGGGCGAATTTGGGAGCTTGGGGGTGGGGGGAGATGAAAGGGCACAGGCCAAGGGGAGGGAAATTCGAATTTGGGCTTAGGGAAGAGCCCCTTCAACCTTGGGGAGAGGAAGGGGTGCTTCGGAAGTGGTGTTGGGTAGTTGGGGGTTCGGAGGTGGGGTGTGGATTGGAGGATGCCACCTTGGGTTGGGGGGGGAGTTAAATGAGTGTATGTGGAAGGGGAGAGGTCTTAATGAGGGGTGAATGGGGAGGAGAGAGAAAATTCCAAAAATTGGGGTGGAGGGAGAGAGAGAGAGAGGGGGGGACCCCTTAGAGAGAGAGAGAAATTGAGAGAGGAAGCTAGAGGGATTTGGAGTTTTTCTGGAATTCAATATTCATGCATTAGTTCTTACATATGAGGAGTGGGGTGGCCTATTTATAGGCACAAGACATTTCACATGACCATACTGACCCTGACAACTGACATAATGACCAAATACTCCAAGGGAGGGGCGCCCTTGGGCCTAGCCCACTATTTGGGCCCAATAGCCTAATGAACCAACATAATGACACACGACTTAGGAAAATGACTTTCTAACCTAGGTACATGACTTCAATAAAGGGAAAATTACATGATTAAGACTCAAATAAAAATAAGGAAATTACATGACTTGACTCACTAACACATGAGGAACATAATGGCGTACACCGATGATCAATCCGAGCTTCAGAAAATGTGGAGGGGCAAGGGATGTCCCCATCACTACTGCTAGCTGTGTCAAATTTGGCTGAAGAGCTGCATCTTCCGGATAGACTTGTTCCCAGCACCGGCAGGGGAATATAGCCTCGGATTCCAGATTCCTTGGCCAGGCTGGCTGAATGCACTCAACTTCTGTCAGGTGTTCACCAATAGTTTCCCCCAATGGGTTATCCTCCATTGGGTAAAAAGCAGAGATGGTATCCACTTCATAGCGTCCGCTATAATAATATTCTTCGTGGGTGAAGCCCAATCCCGGGTGCTGAGAGACACGCCTCATTTCTTTATCTAGGCTCGGAGGGTACCATAGCTTCTGGACTGATTCTTTCCACTTGCGAGGCTGGCCAGAAGGGATGTGCTGCTTCTGGAACATCTTGGCCATTCGATTTGTTATAAATGTCAGCCCCTGTATAGGCATTGAGAGGTTTTCTATGTCTTCAGGCAGATGACAATCAGTGTCTTCCTGTGTAGGGTGCTCTTCAGCTGTGTAGAACAGGCTGCTAGGACCATCTATCTATGTCACCTCCCAAGCCTTGAAAGACTCGACAGTAGCATTGTCGAGGCTGAGAATTGGCTTGGTAAGACCTTCGGGGATCCCGATGTGGTCGTGCTGCTGGTCAACCCTGACTTTATTAGTTTCGGGGTAGATGGCGGGAGGCACTATCCGGCCTACATCCCCGGTGATAGTGATGTGTGAAACCACCTTGGGATCGATATATCCACGCGGCGGCGGAGGGAACCATTCTGCTTTGGAAGTGCCTTTTGTTGTGCTAGAAGAGGTCTTGGCCGCAGGGGCCTTCTGCGACCATTCTGCATATAGAGGGGCATCTGCCAAGTGGCATTCGAATACTTAGAATGGGTGGAGATCAGCAAATACTCTTTCCTCTCTCCCATCCATGCTGTATTTGATGCATTGGTGAAGTGTGGAAGGTACCAACATATTCTCATGTAGCTAAGGGCGGCCAAGCAGTGCCTTGTATGAGGTGCGAGAATCAATGACATGAAATTGCACCTTCGTGACAAAGTCCGCTAGAGTGAGTGTGAACTATGCTACTCCTAGCGACACTTCACACGTCTGATTGAAGCCGACAATGTGCATATCCTCAACCTTTTGTAGGTGCACGTTGAAGTAGTGCCTTTCATATATCCTGTAGGGCAGGATGTTGACAGCTGCCCCGGGGTCCACCAGGATTCTGTTCAGCTCCCGGCCATTTAGATGTCCCCTCATATACAGAGGTCTGTAGTGACTGGTGGTGGAGAGCAACATGTCTTCCTGGGTGAAGGGCATGCTGGCCTCCGACAGTGCCTTAGCTAGGCAGGCTTCATATCAGGCAGGCATCTGGAGAGCAGTATTGATTGCCTGTCGAGTCTCTTCACTGAGAGAGAGGATTTCCCAGACAGTGAATCTTGCTGGGAGCTTCTTCAATAGTTTGACCACCCGACTTCTAGCTCGCACATTGGATAGCTTCATTTCATCTACCCACCTGGGCTTGAAAGATGCTTGGACTGTGGCCCCTGATGGACCTGCTTCTTCGGACTCGGAGGCTACACCCTTTCGCTTGGGATTATCTCATGGTTGCTCCTTACTGGCTGCTGCCGGGTGAATTTCTACCTCTTCTGACAATTAGGGAGATTACTGGAGTTGTGGGTGACTACCCCCGGTTACCGGTTCAACCTCCCAGCATGGCTGCCTCCCTTTTGACATCTTTATGAACTCCAGAAATGAAGGAGCGGGAGTGCCGCCCCCACTTTGGTTGTATAAGCCCTGACGGAGGAGGGATTTGAACTCCCCTAACCTCCGGAGGGGGTATCTTGTAAGGTTGCTCCCCTCTGAAGATAATGTTATGGTTGGCGGGCGGCTGACGCCCCCACCTTCGGCCCGACCGGGTTGCATGTGCAGCAGTTGCGGCTTCGGCCTGGCTTTCCTCAGCGACAGGTGTGAAGCAAATCTCTTCTTCATCCTCCTCACCGGGCAAATTGAATAGAGCAGAGAGGGTGTTGCAAGAAAGGATCACACCCGTTGTAGCCTTGCCGGCCCTTCTTCCTTCTTTGTCTTCTTTTCTTTTCTTTGGCTGGTGCTTGCCCCCAGAACAGGCTGCCATCCCTGTCTGATGCTTTGTCAGCTTCCTCTTCCTGCTTTAGTGAAAGTTGTTCCAGCTCCTACCACGGGAGATGATCACGTACCAGCAAAGGTTCTAGCTCGGGCTGTACATAATCATCTAGCCCATTTATGTAGTCATGTAGCCGCCGGGCTTCTGGACTGATCTTCTTGACTGCCGGCAACGGAGTCTGCCTCCTCCGGTTGCGGTTAGGTATCCGGATAACTGTTGGCGGATTGGTCCACACAGGTGTTGCTACTGGTGAAGGGGGTCGTGGCGTGATGCCACGAATATGTGCCCCCGGTGCGAGGAGAGGCAGGCCCTTTTTCTTGGCTCTTGCAGGCACTTGCTGCCATCCCTCCTGTTCTTTTATTGGGGCCAGAAAGCAGGCTTCATATGTACACTGAGTACTGGCTTCTGCGGTCTCCTCAGGCAAGGCTTGATACATAGAGACCATGTTGACGGCGGCTCTTCTTACGGGCGCCTCATGTGGTTGTGGAGGGTCGACCTTGTACTCCCCCAATTCTATTTCTTCCTTTCTCACCATGCCTTCGATAATATCCTTGAAAACATAACAATCTTCAATTGGATGCCCCAGCATCTGGTGGTAGGGGCAAAATCTTGGGCTATCTCTTCTCTTCAGGTCCTCTGGCCTCCTCGGCTCAGGCAGGGTGACCTTATCATACTGGGTAACCCAGTCAAACAAGATCCTGGTCTTCTCATTTGGGAAAGAGTAGGCCTTCTTCATTTTATCCCGGAGGGATGGGCCTTCTTCACCCTCTCCGGTCTTGGCAGGCTGAGGAGCAGCTGTCTTCTTGCCTTTATCTTTTTGCTCTTCAAACGCCTTGATATCAAGGGTGTTTGCTTCTTTCAGTGCCTAGCGCCGTTCTGCTGCATTGCCCTTTGGTGTAGTAGGAATATTTGGTGTAGGGGCCGGTTAATAAATGTGCGCTACGGGGGCATAAATTAACATGATATCTATATGCCAACAGCTGCCCAAAGAAATGCCAGAGGGCTGTGCCTGGCACACTCATGAAGACTATATCCCATCACATGAAAGGGAGCAAGAGAATTGGCGAGCATCGCCAACAAAGAAAGGAACAGAGCCGGCTTATCGCCCGGCACTAGAAACCCAAATTCCTGGCGCCATGGACCGGCCTACTCTGCCTCTTGCAGTCTCTGCCTGCCTTCAAACAGCCTCTCCAATGGCCATCAAAAGGTCAACTGACAATAAAAAGAAGAAACTGACCTCGTCACGGGTACATGAAGAAGCTAGCTCAGCCATGGAGCGGTCACAAGCTATTATAAGTGGGCCTGATAACCATGAGCAACCAAAGAACCAGCCTATGCAGCTCAAAAAACATGCCCCTCGAAGATGCAATGAGTCCTGCGGGTTAACAAAAAGAACTGAAGAAAAAGTAGAAAAGCTGAACGCATCAAATAGCCCACTGTGGGGGCAGGTGCCGACCATGATGGGAAATAAAAAGAAGACTGGAAAGGCTAAAAGGAGGAATCTTGTCTTATCCTGCAGCACATTGTCAGCATCTTCCAGCGGGGCACAAATTGCTGATGAAGAAGATGAAGAAATTTACTTTGTGCCAAAGGAAGCAACTCCAGCTAAAGCTTCCGCCTCTCACCCATCTACCAGGTCTGGGAAAATGCCAAAGCACCACTCACCAGCTAATAAGAAGGCTCAATGTCATATTCCTCCACCATCTGAAACCCTAAAACACAAGGAGTTCATCTCAAAGGAGTTAGCTGTAGCTAGGAATAATGGCAGGAAGCCATTTATCTCAGGCAAACCGGAGGCGGAAGGCAGTAGCACTCCTTGTCCCTTCTTACAAGACCCTGTCATAATGGCACTACTACACCAGAAGCAGCAGGAGATTGAAACGCTACAAAAGCAGTTGAATGAAATGAACATAAAGCCATATACGTCACAATTGACAAGACATCTATATGAGACAGCCCAAGATAGTGCTAGCTCATCAAAAGCTTCAACGTGGCCAACAATGCCCCGAATAGTACATGATCATTCAGGGGGCATCCTCCCTCAGCCATTCCAACCCACAGTCCCCTGGGTAAGTCTGGGGGCAACTAAAGCATCTCCGGCAATGAGGTCGATGAGGCCGCATGTGCAGCCAACTGTCGTACACCCGAGATCAGCGGGTCTAGTCACAATGGACAAGCCAAAGGCGGGGCGAACAATGAATACAAAGACGGCTGAAGAAGAAGTCACTGAAGCGGAATTACAAGCAGCCAAACAAAAGGATGATGAGTCTGCCATGGACTATATAAGAAGGTGGAGAAATCTCCGCGAAAAGTGTCGGCATCCGCCTAGCTACGGGGATTCTGTTCAAATCTGCAAAGAGAATTTGAGAATAGAAATTCTACGATGGGTCATTGATATTGAAGTCACGACCTTTGAACAACTAGGTGACATCGCAGCCAATGCCGAAGCAGTTCTTGCAAGGCTCTGCCCAGGTCCGATATTCCCGAGTCAAAAGAATGAACCAACCGACAAACACCTAGCCCAATAAGAACTTTGCGCCTCAAATTTTGAAGCCTTCGAGCAATAGAAGAAGAAAATGAAAGAGGCATCTTCCGCCGATCCGGCAAAACAAGGGCCCTCATTAAGGAGCAAACCGATGAAACTATATTCCTTTTCAAAGGACAAGACTAGGGTACTTTTCGAGTGGGCCCATGGATACGGCAAAGTAGTGCTTCCGAAGTCAAAGAAAGCAGGTGATGTCGAAAGAAAAGACGATCCACACTTCTGTCCTTATCACCAAATGTTGGGGCATCCCATTGAGGATTGCTATGTGTTCAAGGACATTATTGAAGGCCTGATCAAGAAAGGCGAACTACAGATGGGTGAGTATAAGGTGGACCCACCGTGCCCTCATCAAATATCTGTCCTTAAAAGAGTAGCCCCGTGCGGCGTTACCGCCTGAACTGCTCCTCGCAAATCTGGCTGAAGCCGCTGTCTAGCAAGCCCGCATGGCTTCAATGCAGATGTTTGCCAACAAAAGAAGAATGGAAAATAAAAAAAAGGGGAAAGAAAAAAAAAGAAAAAAAGAAGAAGAAAGAAAAGGTCCTGTTCTGGGGGCAGGCACCCAAAAAAAAGAGAGAAAAAAAAGAAAAAAATTCTTTTGAAGGAGGCCTTGATGGCTGCATCGGTCAAGGGGGATATCACTCCCCCCCCCATGTCTTGGTCCGTGCCAAATAAGAAACTACCATTGTGGGGTTGGCGTGGTGGAGCGAACCACTTATCCCCTCTCTGAGGGGGTGAGCACTCTCCTATGCACCCACTTTGGTCTGTTTAAAAACAAATAGAGAAAGGGTGACGGCTCTGCACTGCACTGCACTGTCGGCGCCATCCGAGTTGTCCTTTCAAAAAAATGAATCCAAAAGAAAAGAAGAATGGAACTTATAAGGTCAGCAAGGCCTCCCCATCCTCCCCATGGGCAGAAGACTCCTTAGTAGCATTGCATGGTGAATGCCCAAGGAATAATGAAATGACTACATCATCTGTGGAGGTAAGAGGACCCTGCAACTGTAGCTTCTAAGAATAAGCGTCAAGAGGAGGACACTTGGCGTAAGCGCCGGAGGCCCGAACCGAAGCTATTTGGAGCATCTCCTAAAGAAATCAATCACAAAAGAAGATAGCTATTGATCTGATGTATAGCTGTCACTAAATACTCCTAGGGGGATCATGTTAATCAACAGTCCCACTAACGCTAAAGAACCATCATTGGCCACTGGGCCTCCCGTTTCAAATACGGGTCCAAACCCTATTGTGGAACGAAAAGAACAAGTCCTGCCAAGTTGTCTGCAATCTCGGCTCCTTTCTCCTCATCAAGCCAACAAATAAGAGCCTTTCGGCTTTTAGTGGCCTATCTCAGCACCCTTGGTCCCAACAGAATTCATGGTGCCTTGCCGCCCTCTTATCCTATGGGGATACTCCCCACTCGCCTCACCGGAACTAACCCTCCACCCTTGATCTGAGACCTATGCTCCCAGCCAATGCACTCTCATGGCCTTTCGGCATTCAGCCATGACAATGCCATATTTGTCCCATGGGACTCTCCTATCACTGCCGATTTGGATTCCTTGCCCAATGTCGGCCCAATAAAATCTCATTTTCCTTGGCATAAGGCACTCTGCCCTTATCGAGCTCAAAATTTGCCCATCAGTCCCACCGGGCTGTTTCCGTAAAGCTTTCCCTTGGCTAGGGGCGCTCTGCCTCAGCCGAACTCGAAAATTATCTTTTGTCCCATCGGGCCGAGTCCACAAGATCTTTTCCTTGGCTTGAGGTGCTCCCCCTCAGCCGAACTCGAAAATAATCTTTGTCCCACTGGACAAGATTCATAAAACCTTTTCCTTGGCCTAAGGCACTCCGCCCTCGCCAAGCCCCAAAACTACCCTTTGTCCCACTGGGCAGAATACATAAAACCATTTTCCCTGGTCAGAGACACTCCGCCCTCGCCAGGCCCACCGGGCTCTTGGACATCAGTCCCCAGCCCAACCAGCAAAATAAATAGTCAACTTCATCAATAGTCCCACCAGACAAAAATATCTCGCACCATAGATGAGTCTGCGTCGGGAAGCCCCAAAACAAAAAAAAGAGGGAAAAAAGCAACAAAAAAAAGAAACAAAAAAATGAAGAAAAGAAAATGACAATCTAAAATAAGCATAATGAATCAATAAACACAATAAACTCAACGAACTCAACAAAATCAATAAATCCTATAAATCTAATGAGCTCAATAAACTTAACGAACTCAATAATTCAATAAACCTAACAAATTCAATAAACTCAATAAATCAATAAACTCAATAATCAATAACTTAACAAACCCGATAAACCCAATAAAATCAAACAAATCAATAAACCCAATGGAATCGATAAAATCCAACAGACCTAATAAACCCAACAGGTCAATCGACTCATCAAATCAATAAACTCAACCAATCCAAACTATTAAACCAATAAAAGACCTCTTCACTTTGATTTAGACCTTCTGTCTGGGCAAAGTTTGTTAATCCCGACATCTCCACGGGTCAACGTCCATATTTTATCTTGGCTTAGACCTCATGTGTTCGCCAAGTTGGTCAGCTTCGACATGACGTTGGGTTGACATCTTCATCTACGCATTCTACCCTTGTTTCAGATCTTCTGTCTGAGCGAGGTCGGTTGACGCTGACACTTCGTCAGGGTTGACATTGATATCTAGCCCTTCGGTCTGGGCCTATCATATGTCTGCATTCTAGTCAATCCTCACCCTAAATCTTCTATCGGGGCAGGGCCCATTGACTTCGACGTTCCGTCGGGTCGACACCTATCCTATGTTCATCTCTTGGCTCAGGCCTAATGCCTTTGCCAAGCTCGTTGAGTTCTGCATGACGTCAAGTCAACACCTATCCTACATTCTACTCTTGGCTTAGACCTCACGCCTTTGCCAAGCCCGTTGACTTCGAAAGGACCTCGACTCAACACCTATTCTACATTCTGCCCTTGGTTTAGGCCTCACGCCTTTGCCAAGTTCGTTGGCCTTGACAGGACGTTAAGTCAACACCTATCCTATATGCTTCCCTTGGCTTGGGCCTCACGCCTCTATCGAGTTCGTTGACTTCGACATGACGTCGAATCAACACTTATCCTACATTATGCCCTTGGCCTAGGCCTCACGCCTCTACCAAGTTCGTTAGCTTCGACATGATGCCGAGTCAACACTTATCTTATATTCTGCCCTTGGCTTAGGCCTCACGCCTCTGCCAAGTTCGTTGGCTTCGACAAGACGTCGAGTCAACACTTATCCTATATTCTGCCCTTGGCTAAGGCGTCATGCCTCTGCCAAGTTCGTTGGCCTCGACATGACGTCGGGTCAACATTTATATCCCATATCCCTTCCTTGGCCTAGACCCCATGTCGTCGCCAAGTTGGTTGACTTTGACAGTCTGTCAAGTCAACAACCATTTTCTACCCTGGCCCAGACCCTATGTCTCACCCAGGCCGATCATTTTCGACATGAGTTTGAGACGACAACGGTGTTTTATCTCTGCCCTTGTCTTGGACATATCGTCTAAGCAAGTTTTGTTTACTCCGACATCCCGTTGGGTCAACGCCCATATTTCACATTTGGTTCGGACCTTCCATCCGACCATACAACAAAAAGACCCTTCTACCTCTGGCTCGGACCTTTCATCCAGTCAGTCAATAAAAAGACCCTTCTACCTCTGGCTCGGACCTTTCGTCCAGTCAATCAACAAAAAGACCCTTCTACCTCTGGTTCGGACCTTCTGTCCGACCATACAACAAAAAGACCCTTCTAGCGCTGGCTCGGACCCTTCGTCCAATCAGTCAACAAAAAGACCCTTCTACTGCTGGCTCGGACCTTTCGTCTAGTCAGTCAATAAAAAGACCCTTTTTACCTCTGACGCGGACTTTTCGTCCAGTCAGTCAACAAAAAGACCCTTTCACCTTTGGTCCAAACTTTCCGTCTGACCATACAAAAAAAAAACCCATTTTACCTCTGGCTCGGACCTTTTATCCAGACAGACAACAAAAAGACCCCTTCACCTTTGGCTTGGGCCTTCCGCCTAGCCAGGAAACAAAAGATCCTTTCTATTTGTGACTCTACCCTTTCATCTAGTTGAAGAACAAAAGACTCCTTCTATCTACGGCATCATTGCTTTCCGCCTAAGCCGGTAAATATTCTGCCTTGGCGTCATGGCCTTCCGCCTAAGCCGAGTTGTACGACGTCTTGACTTTATGTCTAAGCCGTTAAATATTCTTGTCTGACATCATGGATTTCCGCCTAAGCCGGTAAATATTCTGCCTTGGCGTCGTGGCCTTCTGCCTAAGCCAAGTTGTATGGCGTCATGACTTTATGTCTAAGCCGTTAAATATTCTGTCTTGGCGTCATGCCCTTCTGCCTAAGCCAACTTGTACGGCGTCATGACTTTATGTCTAAGCCATTAAATATTCTTGTCTGGCATCATGACTTTCCACCTAAGCTGATAAATATTCTTCCTTGGCGTAATGGCCTTCTGCTTAAGCCAAGTTGTACGGCGTCATGACTTTATGTCTATGCCGTTAAATATTCTTGTCTGGCATCATGGCTTTCTGCCT
This sequence comes from Amorphophallus konjac, assembly GCA_022559845.1. Classification (NCBI taxonomy): domain Eukaryota; kingdom Viridiplantae; phylum Streptophyta; class Magnoliopsida; order Alismatales; family Araceae; genus Amorphophallus; species Amorphophallus konjac. The sequence continues at coordinate 245,543,095 of CM040125.1, forward strand.
AAGCCGGTAAATATTCTACCGTGGCATCATGGCCTTCCGCCTATGCCAAGTTGTACGGCATCATGACCTCATGTGTAAGCCGTAAATATTCTTGTCCGGCATCATGGCTTTCAGCCTAAGCCGGTAAATATTCTGCTTTGGCATCATGGCCTTCCGCCTAAGCCAAGTTGTACGGCATCATGACTTAATGTCTAAGCCGTTAAATATTCTTGTTTGGCATCATGGCCTTCCGCCTAAGCCAAGTTGTACGGTGATAACGCGAAAATGTACGTCGTTATTACACGCGCGCTAACAATCTTAAAATTGAACTCGCACAAAATGATCAAAAGAGAACGTAGTACTATGACAAGCACGGGTCGAATCCATAGGAAAGAAGAGATTTTTAGAGTTAAAAACCTTGGAGTCCTTTAAAAAAAATACTTGTGATTTGATTGATTGAAGAAAATAGTGAAATGATGAACAAACCAAACGCTTAATTGAAAACACCTATGACTATGCGTCTATGCTATAGAAAATAATTGCATGAAGTGAAAAGAAGAGATAGAAGAAGGAGGTAGAGAGAGGATAGAAGATCAAGAACTATATCAAAAGAATAACTCCTTTCATTAACTTAAAAGAAAGAGTACATGGAGTGCAAGACAAGCTTACAACAAAGATATGACGAGATTACATTGAAGTGAAATAAAACTAAAGTAATAAAAATAGAAGGAGCCTGATATTCGAGGATGGTAGCAGCAATGGTGATGATGGCGTCGTCCTCTCTTGGCCTTGGATCACGAACCACCTTGTGGAAGATATCGTCTACACCGGGAGGAAGTCACCTTCATTGTTGAAGCGGACTTTGGAGGATGAATAACATTGAAACCAAGGTGAAGTAGGAGATACCCAAGAAGAAGAAGTTGAAGAGGGGAAAGAGAGGAAAAACTTTAATGAAGAACTCAGAGAAAAAATTAGAGAAGAAGGGCTTCAAAATGGAGACATAACCGAAGCTAGCACCTCGGATGAACAGTAAAATCACAGGACAGTAAGTTGAAAAATGAGAAATAACTTCCAAAATAGAAATAATTAGAAGATGGTGCAGAAGAATACGTTGTAGAACTCTTAAAAAAAAGACTTTAATGAAGATAGTAAGAGCAGAAAATGACGAGAAGGGTGAGAAACAAGGGAAAGAATAGAGTGAAACACTGGTTCGCAGATGAACAGGACAGTACAGTGAAAAACACGAAATAGCTTAAAAACAAGAAAGAATTAGAAGATGATGCAGAAGAAGAAGTTGTAGAGAACTTAAAAATAACGAACTTTCATGACGACAGCAAGGGGAGAAAGGGAACCTACGTGGGAGAAATCGGCGACCAAAGATGTGAGAGAGAGAGAGGGAGAGTGAAATGTCAAAAAAAAAGAACTCCTTTCTCCTCCTTGTCATGGGCTATTTATAAGGAAAGTTGGTAGATGGAGGGTGAAGATTGTATCAAAAGGAGATGGATGGCTGAGATTTAGGTAGAATATGATGCATGGGGAAGAGAAAAAGTAGGTGGGCACCCCCTTTCTTGGACTTTAGGCACCCCATTTTCCAAGGCTCATCATGTCTCTCCTTTATTTCAAACTTTGAATGTCCTTTTCCTCCTTTTCAAACTTAAACTTTGAATTCCTCCTTTTCAAACTTTGAATTCAAAATTTTGAACCTTCTTTTCCCTCCAACCAAAATATTTTGAATTCTTTATTTGACTTGGTCAAAGTGGTGATGACAGTTTTGCCCCCGGCTTCTTTTGTAATTACCTTCGGTGTCCTGCACACACATAATTACAATCTAGTCCATAAAAATTACCCTAATGTGCACATAAATCTCAAATGCTCATAGTTAGGCAATGGAGAATTAATGCCCATGACCCTCAACTTTAATTTATCAAATAATATCACCAAATTAATCAGTTTACGTGAAAACTCTAATTTAAATGCGGAGTTGAGGTTAACTATGAAATATGCATAATTACCTAATTATATGCACATAAAATGGTGTACATGTAATGAATTACTATAGAAAATAGACACTTATCACACCCCCCAACTTGAACATTGCTAGTCCCTTAGAAATGTAAACAATTATAAAATTAGGACTAGCAAACACTCATGTGTCACAGATCATGGCAAGAACATTATGCATAATGATTTAGACTTTGGAGTATTACAAGTTCAAGTAGAATGTATTTGGTATAAATTTTATCAGTCCATGTGTTTAGACCTTTCCTCAGGATACACTCAAAATTAAATATCTCTTTGTGTATGAGTAATATAACTTGACTAGTGACTACCAAACAATCTAGATGAATGAGTCTTCTACCTTTCACTTAAAGATGATTTTCAATTCTTCCCACCTCTTGAATTAAGCTTCTCGAATTACAGGTAGCTTCACTCTGCCAGTTTATACTTCTTCTTTTTTTTCGATACACGGTGTTGTACATCACTTCGCCGTTTGACGCGAACCTCAACTCTTGCCTTAGGAGAAGCATGCCCAGTTACTAAGTTCAGGGGTATTTTCCATGTGTATTTTTTTTATTAGCAGGTAACTTTTTCCTCACGATTACGTTCAACGAATGGGCATAATATTCATCATCACCTAAGTGTCAAGTAAAATTCCCATCATCCTAATGTTTGTCATCTACCGATCTTGTTATTGTGCAATTGTGTGCAAGTTCAATAGAATTTTCAGGTGTATTCTGAGGAAAAGGCTAAAGACATAACCAATTAATTATCCCTTAACTTGCAACTTTCACGTGTAAGACTCTAAGTCCTATCATTCTAAGAAAAGTTTCTCATCATGAAATATGAACATAAAACACTTGTTAGAGGTGTGATGAAAGGTTGCAATTATTTTGAGGAAATTCGAGCTCAAGCTACCCCCCAACTTAGGTGACATTGTCTCCAATGGCATGAACAAAATATAAAAATGAAATAAAGCCATGAAAAGTAGGGGGAAGGATAGATACGACCTGAGAGAGAGGTGCCGTCGTCAGAAGAATGTGTCTCTAAGATCTTAAGAGAATAAATAAATAATATATATATATATATATTGAAAATGATAAAGAGTAATTGGGTTGCCTCCCAATAAGCGCGAAGTTTTACGTCTTCCGTCAGACGTAATAGAGCTCACAATGGGTCACTCAGCCTGAGAGAGTCCTCCTGCAGCATTGGAAGATTTTCAATGTAAGGTTTCAAACGTTGACCATTGACAATGAAAGTTTGACCAGTTTTAGGATCAAGAATTGTAATTGCACCATGTCAAATATTTTAATTACCACATATGGTCCATCCCATCGGGATTTTAATTTGCCAGGGAATAATCGCAGTCTAGAGTTAAAAAGCCAGACCTTTTGGTTGATTTGAAAAGTTTTTCGTGAAATGTGTTTATCATGGAATGCTTTCGTCTGGCCTTTATAAATCCTAGAGTTCTCATAGGCCTCATTGCGAAGTTCCTCTAACTCACTCAGTTGAAGGGCTCTATGGGAACTAGCCTGTGCTGAATCAAGATTGAATTGTTTGATTGCCAATAGGCCCTATGTTCCAATTCGACTGGCAAATGACATGGCTTTCCAAAAATGAGCCTATAAGGGGACATGACAATGGGAGTTTTGTAGGCGGTCCGATAGGCCCATAAAGCATCATCTAATCTTTCTGACCAATCTTTCCTATCGGGCCTAACAGACTTTTGTAAAATGTTCTTGATCTCCCTATTAGAAACCTCCACCTGACCACTAGTCTGGGGATGGTAGGGGGTAGCAATCTTATGTGTTATCCCATACTTCCTAAGCAAAGCCCGGAATTGAGAATGGATGAAATGTGAACCCCCATCACTGATGATAGCCCTAGGACACCCAAACCGAGAGAAAATGTTCTTACGAACAAATTTCATGACAATTTTGTGATCATTAGTCCTTGTGGCTATAGCTTCTATCCACTTAGACACGTAATCCACCGCCACCAAAATGTACTTATGACCAAAAGATGGTGGAAACGGTCCCATGAAGTCAATTCCCCATACATCAAAAATTTCTACAACCAGGATAGGGTTTAAAGGCATCATGTCCCTGCGTGACATGTTTCCCATAGCCTGACAGCGCTCACAAGATTTACAAAATTTGAATGCATCTTTGAATACTGTGGGCCAGTAGAACCCACTCTGCAAAACCTTGGCTGTCGTTTTCTTACCTGAAAAATGCCCCCCACAAGCTAAGGTGTGGCAAAATGTCAGAATACTTTGTTGCTCACCTTCAGGGACACACCTCCGAATGATTTGGTCTAGTCCTAAATGGAATAGCTCGGGGTCTTCCAAAAGAAGTACTTGAGCTAAGCAAAGAAGCGATCTCTTTCCTGTTTGGACCAACCTTCAGGAATTTTTCTCACGGCTAAGTAATTGACAATGTGTGCATACCATGGGGGTGAAACGTGGGATACACTAAGGAGGTGCTCATCTGAAAATGAATCTTGTAAGGGTGTGGTGTCTGATGTTATAACTCGGGACAAGTGATCTGCAACAACATTTTCACTTCCTTTTTTATCCCGAATTTTCAAATCGAACTCCTGTAGTAAAAGGATCCATCTAATCAACCTTGGTTTGGCATCTTTTTTAGACAGCAGCTGTCTAAGGGCTGAGTGGTCAGAAAACACAATGACTTTGGCCCCTAGCAGATAGGATCAAAACTTTTCAAGAGCAAAGACAACGGCAAGTAACTCCTTTTCTGTTGTGGTGTACCTACGTTGGGCATCAGCGAGTGTGCAGCTCGCATAGTAAATCACCACAGGCTTTTTGTCTACCGTTTGTCCCAAAACAACACCTAAAGCATAATCTGAGGCATCACACATAATTTCAAAAGGCAATGACCAATTGGGAGTTTGCAAGATTGGGGCATCGGTCAACGCCATTTTCAACGATTCAAAAGCCTCAAGACATGATAGGTCAAGATGGAATGGGACTTCCTTAGCCAGCAGATTAGTGAGAGGTCTAGCAATATTGGAGAAGTCTTGGATGAATCGGCGATAGAAGCCGGTATGACCCAGGAATGATCGGATTTGTTTTAATGAGGTGGGTGGTGGCAATTTGGCAATGAGCTCAACCTTGCTTTATCTACCTCAAGTCCTCTTGCCGACACTATATGCCCAAGAACAATGCCTTCTTTAACTATGAAATGGCTCTTTGCCCAACTAAGGACAAGATTAGTGTCAATGCATCTCTTCATTACTTTGGCTAAGTGATCAAGGCAGGAGTCAAATGTGTCCCCAAAAATAGAGAAATCATCATGAAAACTTCTAAAAAGTTGCCCACCATGTCAGAAAAAATTGCTAACATGCATCTTTGAAATGTGGCAGGCGCATTACATAATCCAAAGGGCATTCTCCGAAAAGCAAATGTTCCGTAGGGACATGTAAATGTGGTTTTTTCTTGATCTTCTTGGTAGATAGCCACTTGATTGTACCCAGAATATCCATCTAGAAAACAGAAGTATTTTAGCCCTGCTAATTTTTCCAAATTTGGTCAATGAATGGGAGGGGAAAATGGTCCTTCTTTGTCATGGAGTTGAGCTTCCTATAATCAATGCAGACCCTCCATCCCGTGGTCAACCTAGTAGGTATCAACTCCTCTTGATCATTGGCGATCACAGTCAGTCCTGATTTCTTTGGGACTATTTGGGTTGGACTTACCCACTCACTATCAGAAATTAGGTAGATGATCCCGGCATCTAGCCACTTGACCACCTCATTTTTGACCACTTCCTTCATGTGTGGGTTTAATCTCCTCTGCATGTCTCTGCTTGGTTTTGCATTCTCCTCCATATAAATGTGGTGCTGACAAATGGATGGACTAATACCTTTAAGATCAGCGACAGACCAACCTATAGCCCCTTTATGAGATTTAAGGACCTCAACTAGTTTCTCCTCACGGGTTAGGTTCAAGGTCGCTTGCTATGATGACTGGCAATGTTTGGTCTGGACCTAGGAATGCATACTTAAGGGAGGCCGGCAATGGTTTTAATTCAACCTGAGGAGGGAATTGCAAAGATGGCAGAGCTGGTTCAGATTTAAGCTGAGGCAAGGGTTCAACTGGGGGCCACGTCCTAAGTTGAGTTGACAGGATGTCAACTTCTTCTCTCATTCTGATCCTCCTGTCCCCTTCAATCTCCAATAACTCCTCAATGGTGTCAACAACATAGCAATCTCCTTTTTGATCATGAAATTTGGATGCCTTGAAAATATTGATGCTGACTTTCTGGTCCCCAAAAGATATGTCCATAACTCATGAAGCACAATCTATATTAGCCCTAGCCGTAGCTAAAAATGGTCTACCCAAAATGATAGGAGTATGCTTGATTTCTTGGGGAGAAACCATGTCCAAAATAAGAAAGTCGGCAGGGAAGTAGCACTCATTCACTTTAACAATGACATCCTAAATAAGGCCCTTTGGAGTCTTGATTGATCTATCAGCGAGCTGGAGAATAATGGGTGTAGGCGTGAGCTTACCGATGTCAAACTGCTCATAGATAGAGGTGGGAAGTAAATTCACACTGGCTCCTAAATCAAGGAGGGCCTTATCAAAGGTCACACCCCCAATGTTGGAAGAGATAAGGGGTGCTCCAGGGTCTTTTAACTTCCTTGGAAGTTGATTGAGGACTACGGCACTAATGTTCTCAGGAAGCCGAACCTTTTCCGGGGTCACTCGTGGCTCCCACCTAGGAGTGCACATTTCCTTCAAGAATCTAGCATAGGCTGGGACATGTTTAATGGCATCGAGGAGAGGGATGTTGATGTGTACTTGTTTGAAGAGCTCCATCATCTCCTCGTTGTGGGCCGGTTGTTACTTCTTGCGCTTTAAGGCATTGAGAAATGGCACTGTAGGTTGGTAAGTGCTAGGCCCTTCATCTAGTTTTCGCTTTCCCTTGACATCATTTTCCTGGTTGGGTTCCTCTTCACTATCAGAAGATATTTCTGGGGCCTAGATTAATGAAGTAGAAGTAGACTCCTGGGGATCTTGGAGGACTTTACCACTTCTTAAGGCTGAAATTACTTTTGCATTTTGAGTTGTGGGCCTTTTGTGGTACTTGGCCTGATGGGTGCTGAAGGAGAGGAGGAATTGGCTGGTTCATGGGGAAGTTTGGTTGTGGGAAGCCCGGGGGATTATTTCGTGGCATTGGCAATGGGCTGACTTGGCAGTTGGCCAACTTCCCTTCTCATGGTGGCTTCAGCCAATTGGCATAATTGGGTTTCCAACTTAGAGATAGTTTGCTGGTGGGCTTGAAGGGTCTGTTGGAAAGATTGACTTTGGGCTTGAATGGTTTGTTGGAAGGATTGATTTTGGGCCAGAATTAGTTATTGTAACTGATGGAATCGATCATCAGTTTGGAAGTCCTGGTTGTGATGCAGAGGAGGTTGATAGGTTTGTTGAGAATTGGAAGACTGCCCATAATTGGGCTGAGGAGGTTGCTATGGGGCCTTGCCCTGGTTGAATCGGGGTAGTGGTTGTTGGGCTTGCGGTCCTTGACCATAAGCATTTCCTTGAAATGGTGGCTGAGTTTGGAATTGGTGTTGGATGGGTGATTTGCAGGCTTGAGACATAGAGGGGATGATGGGCTGATTGGGAGCTTGCTGATTTCTCCAATTGAAATTTGGGTGATTCCTCCAGCCCAGATTATAGGTGTTAGAAAATGGGTCATAGTTGGGCTTAGAGAACCCCTGGGCTGCTTAGACTTGCTCATGTATAAAAGGTGGTAATTGGGCTACTGTTGGACAATCGGACACATGATGGTCCGAGCTAGCACATAAAGCACACACCTCATGGTGTGTTGGGTCCGGGTATGGGTTGGACGTAGGTGGGATAGTGGTTTCTTGTTTGTTTTGGGCCAAGAGCTGGTCTAATTTGTGGGCTAGCATATCAACATGTTCTAGCTTTTGGGCCATGATGTCCACCTTGTCCAGTTTTTGATTGATGAAATTCACATCCACTCTTGCTTCAGGTTCCACACGATACATCACGGTCCGTTTAGAGGGCCCAATGGTTCTCTCATATGAGGATAAAGAAACATGGTTGATTGAATTCTCGCTCAACATTTCAAATAAGGCATAGGCCTCATCCTCACTCTTACTCATAAAGGCCTCTCCACATGATGCATCAACAATCTGCCTAACTTGATCATCTAGGCCCTCATAGAAAGCTTGCACTATTTGCCATTTGGAGAGCCCATGATGTGGGCATTTTCTGAGGAGTTCCTTTAATCTCTCCCATGATTTATGTATTTATTCATTTGGGAGTTGCGCGAATCCTGTGATTGCACGTCTCATGGTGTTGGTTCTACCGATGTGGTAAAACTTCTTAAGGAACTCATGCTGCATATCTGCCCATGTGCAAATAGGTTTTCCTAAGGTCCCTAGCCAGTATTTGGCTTTGCCCTTAAGTGAGAAAGAGAATAAGGTCAGGCGGAGAGCATCATCTGTGAAATTTTGAATTTTCACAGTGGAATAAATTTCTAGAAATTCATCCAGATGTTTATAGAGATCTTCATTGGTCTTCGCATAAAAGGATGGGAGCATCTGAATGGTGCTAGACTTGATCTCATAGTGCAAAGCAGGGACATTAGGTAGTTGGATACAGGTGGATGGCTGATAATTCGAAGGAATGAAATATTCCTTCATCTGTTTGGACACCCCTAATTGGTGTTGTTTAGCCATAGGTTGGGTTTGATTTTGAGCCAGATTAAAAATGAATCGCTCAATCTCACTAATGGGCTCAAGTAAGTCAATATGTTGAGATCTTCTCCCTTGCATAAATCAAGGTTAAAGATGAGAGAATTGTTTTATGATGATTTATATATTTTGTTTTGTTTTTTTTGTTTTGACTCAAATAAGGACGAAAAGAGATAAGAGGAGAATTTTTTATTTTTTATTTTATTTTATTTTTTTTGTATGCAAACATAAACAAGTTGTCACACAAATTACCTAATGACCTAGCTGTGACCTAGACCTACAAATTGGGTTTCACAAAATGGCTAAAGTGAAACTTAAGTTCACCCTCAATATTTCCACCGGCCAGGTAAGAGGCGTGGTAGTGGGAGGTTCCCCCTACTTTCGTAGGGACCTAATTATGCCAAACCACTAGTCCGCTTAAGGCGTTTGCCGTCCGACCGTCTTACCTTAGGCACCGGTTTTCATAAGAGGGTAAGCCCAAATAACACAAGAACCACAGTGTGAACCTAGAACCAACGTCTACTGGATTTTATTTATGGTCTAGGTGATGCAAAGATGCAAGGGAATTGTAGTTTGTGGGCTAAGGAAGGGTGATAAAATCCCCACCTTATCTTGCTTATGGGTGTTGCCCTTAAGATACTTTGAAATGATATGCAACAAAGTAAGTTCAAACAAGGAGTTCTATGCAAGCATGGAAGTGCATGAGCATGCTATTAGAAAAGTTTGAGTACTCACCTTGCCTCCCGCAATCTTCAACAATGCAATTAACAACAATTAAGCAACAAGAAGAAAATAAATACTATCCTAAATGATGCATGACCTAAAACATGGAAGTGTGATTTCTACTCTTGGAATGAAGAGTTTTATCGAGTTCAAGTGAAGAGTTTTTTTTTTGTGAACCTATATAACCACAATATGCAAGAACATTAAGGAAATGACACAAAATGAGAGGAATAAGTTTGAAGACTTACTTGATGTGCAATCCCTCGTTCTCTTTTTTTTTTTGAAATGAAATGACAACAGGACTAAGGAAAGGGAGGAGAGCTTACCTCTTAACTACTCTCTTTTTTTTTCTTTCTTCTTTTTTTGATTTTTTAACTCTAATTCTTGAAGTACGTTCTCTCGTTCTTTTTTTTTCACCTGTACAAATAAGAAAAAGAAAGAGATATTAGTACACTTATAAACACAAGGAAAACAAAGTTCTTAAACCAAAAATCATCATTCCTCCCCGGTAACGGCGCCAAAAATTGATAACGCGAAAATGTACATCGTTATTACACGCGCGCTAACAATCTTAAAACCGAACTCGCACAAAATGATCAAAAGAGAACGTAGTACTATGGCAAGCACGGGTCGAATCCACAGGAAAGAAGAGATTTTTAGATTTAAAAACCTTGGAGTCCTTTAAAAAAACACTTGTGATTTGATTGATTGAAGAAAATAGTGAAATGATGAACAAACCAAATGCTTAATTGAAAACACCTATGACTATGCGTCTATGCTATAGAAAATAATTGCATGAAGTGAAAAGAAGAGATAGAAGAAGGAGGTAGAGAGATGATAGAAGATCAAGAACTATATCAAAAGAACAACTCCTTTCATTAACTTAAAAGAAAGAGTACATGGAGTGCAAAACAAGCTTACAATAAAGATATGGCGAGATTACAATGAAGTGAAATAAAACTAAAGTAATAAAAATAAAAGGAGCCTGATATTCGAAGATGGTAGCATCAATGGTGATGATGGCGTCGTCCTCTCTTGGCCTTGGATCACGAACCACCTTGTGGAAGATATCGTCTACGCCGGGAGGAAGTCACCTTCGTTGTTGAAGCAGACTTTGGAGGATGAATAACTTTGAAACCAAGGTGAAGTAGGAGATACCCAAGAAAAAGAAGTTGAAGAGGGGTAAGAGAGGAAAATACTTTAATGAAGAACTCAGAGAGAAAAGAAGATAAGAAGGGCTTCAAAATGGAGACATAACCGAAGCTAGCACCTCGGATGAACTGTAAAATCACAGGATAGTAAGTTGAAAAATGAGAAATAACTTCCAAAATAGAAATAATTAGAAGATGATTCAGAAGAAGAAGTTGTAGAACCCTTAAAAACAAAGGACTTTCATGAAGACAGTAAGAGGAGAAAATGACGAGAAGGGTGAGAAACAAGGGAAAGAACAGAGCAAAACACTGGTTCGCAGATGAACCGGATAGTACAGTGAAAAACACAAAATAGCTTAAAAACAAGAAAGAATTAGAAGATGAGGCAGAAGAAGAAGTTGTATAGAACTTAAAAATAACGAACTTTCATGAAGACATCAAGAGGAGAAAAGGAACTTACGTGGGATAAATCGGCGACCAAAGATGTGAGAGAGAGAGGGAGTGTGAAATACCAAAAAAAGAACTCCTTTCTCCTCCATGTCATGGGCTATTTATAAGGAAAGTTGGGTAGATGGAGGGTGAAGATTGTATCAAAAGGAGATGGATGGCTGAGATTTAGGTAGAATATGATGCATGAGGAAGAGAAAAAGTAGGTGGGCACCCCCTTTCTTGGACTTTAGACACCCCATTTCCCAAGGCTCATCATGTCTCTCCTTTATTTCAAACTTTGAATGTCCTTTTCCTCCTTTTCAAACTTAAACTTTGAATTCCTCCTTTTCAAACTTTGAATTCAAAATTTTAAACTTTCTTTTCCCTCCAACCAAAATATTTTGAATTCTTTATTTGACTTGGTCAAAGTGGTAATGACAGTTTTGCCCCTGGCTTCTTTTGCAATTACCTTCGGTGTCTTGCACACACATAATTACAATCTAGTCCATAAAAATTACCATAATGTGCACATAAATCTCAAATGCTCATAGTTAGGCAATGGAGAATTAATGCCCATGACCCTCAACTTTAATTTATCAAATAATATCACCAAATTAATCAGTTTACGTGAAATCTCTAATTTAAATGCGGAGTTGAGGTAAACTATGAAATATGCATAATTACCTAATTATATGCACATGTAATGAATTACTATATAAAATGGACATTTATCATACGGCGTCATGACTTTATGTCTAAGCCGTTAAATACTCTCATCCGGCGTCATGGTTTCTGCCTAAGCCGGAAAATATTCTGCCTTGGCGTCATGGCCTTCCGTCTAAGCCAAGTTGTACGGCGTCATGACTTGATGCACCCCCCCAAAAAAAAGAAAGAAAAGAAAGAAGAAGAAAAAAAAGAGAGAAAAAAAAAGAAGAAAAAAAAGAAAAGAAGAAGAAATGATGATCATGACGTGATTTGTGTGCTTGTTTGCCTCACGTGCATGTCTACCTGAAATATAGTATTAATGCGCTTCCTTCAAATTTCTAAGGCCGCGTACTCCTTTGCTTGATAACGTTGCCCTGATTCATGATTTGTGTGCGTCACGGCATACGCTAAGAGATGAAAGTCGATTCTCGGTGAGTGCATACGACAAGGAGAAGAGTCGTAGCCACGTTGCAAGCATAATTCGCAAGATACACCCTCGACGAAACTCCCACACCTTACGCGCAATATGAGTAACGTCCCTTAGATATAGGGACGTCGTAAATTCTTTTTAACACTTCATGAAAGCTTAAATCTATACGCTCATGTGAAGGGTAATCCTGAGGAAAGGGTCGCATGTCCCCTCAAAAAAAAGAAGAAAAAAGAAAAAAAGAAGAAAAAATTTGATGAGAATGAGGGTGAATCTTAGTAGCCGGGAATCCCCATTGAGAGACATGAGGAAACTCGCGCCGAACGGTGAAGTCTGTAATAAAATTACAATGAAGGATGAATCCTAGTAGTCGTGAATCTCCATTGAGACACCTGAGGAAACTCATGCCGAATGGTGAAATCCGTAATAAAATTGCTATGAAGGATGAATCCTAGTAGCTTGGAATCCCCATTGAGACACATGAGGAAACTCGCACCGAATAATGAAGTCCGTAATAAAATTGCTATGAACAATGAATACTAGTAGCCTAGAATCCCCATTGAGACACATGAGGAAACTCACGCCGAACGGCGAAGTCCGTAATAAAATTACTATGAAGGATGAATCCTAGTAGCCAGGAATCCCCATTGAGACACATAAGGAAACTCGCGTCGAATAGTGAAGTCCGTAATAAAATTGCTATGAAGGCTGAATCTTAGTAGCCGGGAATCCCCATTGAGACATATGAGGAGACCCGCGTCGAACGGTGAAGTCTAAAGATTAAGAATAAATGAGGGGGTTATGCGAAGCTACCCAAAATCGAGAGTCAGGAACGTACGTGTAGGCGATGAAGTAATCCTCCAGTGTTACTTAGAACTTCTGCGCATCCCTATATCTAGGGTTCACTACTCATATAATTACACTTTCACGCTATGGAGGAATAGTCCTGGGTGTGGATTGTGGTTTAAGCTAGGCATATGTTCTATGCGACGTCCTCTTTACGTATGCACATCTCTCTTAGCTACGCTTCATGAGCCGCACTCTGTTTGTGAATCATGGGCGATGTTCTTATCCTATCCCTAATATAGGGGAGCTATGCTATATACATCTAGTTTATGCGTGCAACCAAGGGGTGTCTGCATGCTTGCATGAATAAGGAATAAATATAATAATAATAATAATAATAATAAAACACGTTCTCAGATAGGGCTGCACCCGCAGGTCCCGCTCACTCGTCCCTGTTTCGCACCACCTACGGGTGGGGGGCATTTGTTGACACTGAAAATATTTCTGACATTTCTTAAACTTTTTTACTATTGCAAGCATGGAGCCCTGGCCGAAGTACCCCTATGCCGATAAGAAAAGGAAAAAAGGAAAGGAGTGGCAGAAGCCGAACAAAGATGAAGAACAAAATAGAAGAGAAGAAAAGAGAAGACGCCCGGCTCCAATGGACAGTCGCTAAAGCAAGACTCAAGAGCTCAGAAAAGGCTCGGGACCATCCCCGAACAAACAAGATAAAAGCTCGGACAGCAAGACAAGTCAATCGATGGGTCAACCCTTGCAAAATGAGAAATGAACACAAATGTGCCTAAACAAACAAAAATGGGCGAAAGGATGCTAAGAAATGAGCTGAAATCGGCACGGGAGTGAACTGGCACGCCACTAAACCGGCACGGGAGTGAACCGGTACGCCACTAAACCGGCATGAAGGTCAACCGGCAAGGGAGTGAACCGGCGCGCCACTGAACTGGCACGGAGGTCAACCGGCACGAAATGAAACCGGCGCGGGATCGTAATCGGCGCGCAAACACCAATCAGCATGCCGGTTCCTCTACGCGCCGTTGGAAATAGGGCCACACCCTCTATATATATAAACCTTGCTTCGAGCACAAGAAAGGAGAGTGAAAGAAGCCAGAGAGAGGAGAGCAGAGAAGTGATCGAAGCCAGAGCAACCACTCTAAAAAAAAAAGAGAGACGAGAGCCCGCTGAAAGGGATCTAAAGGGGGGGAGAGAGTAGCAGAAGCCCGGGGAAGGAGATCCAAGGTGGGGTTCGTCTATCGAGTGCCTTCAGAGACTATATCCTCCCTTCCCCGTCTTTTGTTTGAGTCTGTTTTCTTTCGTTTGGTCTGCTTCCGAACGCTGTTCTTCTGATGCTATCACCTGCCAGTGTAGCCTGGTTGTCAAGGGGCATCCTCTATATTTAGATTCTCACAGTCTGATCTTCCCTTCTGTGCTGAATGTATGCATCCTCTGCAATGAAACGAAGTTTGAGGTTCTGGAGTTATCTCTCTTTCTCTCTGCTTCTCTGAAATCTGCTGTATTCAATAGTCGATGTGGATAGATTTGGTTCTACTCTATGCTTACCCCTCAGGTTACATGAGTGATTTCTATTACATCGTCTCTGTATTTTCAACCTCACGATCACGATGAGAGCCTGAGACAGTCCATCTCATGGCCTCTCATTTGTGAAATGGCGAGGGATATGTTCGTATCAAAGCTCACATGACTCAATCGATAACCTACCTCCCAATGGTGCCCCAGAGTGAAAGCCCTCTCCTCCTCGGGGTGATTTGTTTTGAAACAATCCTCAGTCTTCAATGGCCATCTCAAAGCCCCCCGTATAAAGCCTCCCAAAACCCTGAATAAAACCCCTCGAAACCATAGGCGAAGCACCTCAAAATCCCTGAATAGAACCCCTTAAAATCCTCAGATAAAGCCTCTAAAACCCTCAGCTCAAAACCCTTCCAAACCCCCAGAACCCACGGCCTCACAAAACCCTCAGAAACCTTCTATCACCCCCTTAACGGCATCCCGGCATGACCCTCCCGGCGTGACCCTCTCCCGGCGTGAGTTCCACGTCGAGTGCTCGATTGGCCATTCACACTCCCGCCGCGACCCTCTCCCGGCGCGAGTTCTGCGCGGGGTGCTGCTCGTGCCGATTGGCCATTCACCCTCCAGCGCGCCGAGACCCTCCTAGATGCCACCCATCGCGCTGAGGCCGAGGCCCCTTCGTGTTCTCCATTGCTCTGAAAGCTAACCGCGCCGAGGCACTACCGTGCTGACGCCCTCAGGAGCCCCGAGCCCTTTAACCACTCAACATGAAGTCCTATCACCCCGGAGAGAAGTAACAGGCTTTCACCCAAGCCTACGGGAACTAAATCAATGGGGTTAACCCCGCTACATTCTACTGCCCCATTGGCCTATGCAGTTCTGCCACTGCATGTTCTCCCGTGGCCTCTTCAGGGGGATATCAACAAACACTGTGGTAATGGAAACTGTCCCGCCACACTCAGCTCCTTTTTGGATCCAGGGCTACGCCCGCCTCTCTTTTAGCTTCCATCCTGGCATTCCGTGGGTGGATGACCTATATTCCCCTTTTGACATAGTCCAAAATAAGGGGATATGGTGCCGGATTTGCGCCATAACCCATGGGAACTAAATCAATGGGGTTAACCCCCCTACATTATTTCACCCCACTGGCCTATGGAGTTCTGCCACTGCATGTTCTCCCATGGCCTCTTCAGGGGGAAATTAACAAATACCACGATGAGTGGACACCGCCCCGTCGGATTACGATCCTTTTGGATCTCGGGTTACGCCCATCTCTATTACGGATTCCGTCTCGGCTCTCCGTGGACGGTTTCCTATATACCCAATCAACCCTCCGGGTACAGGGGAGATGATGTCGGATTTCTGCCAGATATAAATATTAATTGTCGAACTGCTAATATAATAAAATAAAAATAAAATAAAAAATAATAAAGATAAACAAATAAAACAAATAATAATAATAATAAGATAAAAATGATAAAAATGAATAAACAATCAAATAGAATGAAATAAACAAATAAATAAACATATAATAATAAAAAATGAAAATGATGCTAATCAGCGGGGGGTTCGAGTCCCACCGGGCATGCCAGCTTGTGGGGATGGATTTTTTTTATTTACAATATTTTATTTGATTTTTATTTGTTTAGTTTGCTTGTTTATTTGGTTATTAATTAGGCGTGCTAGTCACTGTCGTGACAATTTATTATGCGCTCATCTGACTGATCAGACAATTATGGGTGATCGTGTCGGGACCCAAAACCCGTCGTACCATAAAGGCTACGACGTTAATTACGCCCCTCCGAAAAAGGGACAAACCTTGATTAATCGCCAAAATAAAGACCATGGGGCCCATATGATTAAAGATGCAATTACATGCAAGCACACAATATGGTAGTACTTATTTATTAAATCGACTCCCGGTACGAGGTGGAGAACCTAGGTCCGAGGATCATCATCATGCATAGTGATAGCTTCTGGTCGGGCGTAACCCGGCTTTCTGCAAATCACCATTTAATATACTAGAGAATCGGATCATGCAAGCATGCAAGATAATAGTATTCAATATTATCATTTATTATTTGTTTGGTCATTTATTTACAACTTCGAGAGAGATTTTGGCAGCGCCATCCTGCTCCGAGGGGCATCGAGGCCTTTTTATTTTGAAGCTGTAAATATCATTACGGTGTACACACATAGACACATGAGGTGAGTCGAGTGTGACTGTATTCGGGCAAGCGCATATTATTGGGGCAATGTATGCCGGGGTACGGCAAATTTGTTGTTCAAGAACCGAGGGGACGCGGTTGAAACCCGATCGGAACAGATCAAATTCAATGAGTTATCGGCCCATGACAAGATCATACTTTGGCTAAAATGGGAGTGAGTCCCGAGAACCAAGCACGATCCGTCAGAGCGGTATTAATATCTCATACGCAGAGGTCAGGGAAGGTGAAGGTACCGGAGCAGACACGACCATTATCAATATTTTTCGTTTATTTATTTATTCCCTTATTATCATTGTTATTTGGAAGCATGTGTGTGTGTTTGTTTTTCACCATTATTACTTCGTATCCTTTTTGGTTATTTGTATTTTATTATCACATGTTATTGATTATTATTATTATTATTTTATTGTGTGTATGTATTTTATTTCCATTATTACCTTTTGTTTGATTATTATTTGTTTAGCACTCTTGTTTATTACATTTTTTATGATTTATTTATTGTTTTTATTCTATTATTATATTTTCCTAATCATTTATTTGGCCACTATTTATATTTTTTATATATTTTTTTATCTCAATCACATTTTTATTATTATTTCTCCATTTCTCCCGAATGAAAGTCTCACTTGTTCTTATTGTTTGTTTTATAATGATTAGTGGATGGTGCCGAGAGGGTCGTGCCGGGAGGGGTTTGTTTTGCTATACATTCCGTCTCGGCATGGCTTTCATCTCGGCATGCCTTCATCCCGGCGCGGTTTTGGTGCCGAGAAGCGATGGCGCCGTGAGGGGTTTGTTTTGCTTTAGTTTGCATCTCGGCGTGGCTTTCATCTCGGCATGCTTTCATCTCGGCGTGGTTTTGGTGCCGAGAAGCATTGGCGCCGAGAGGCCCCCCCGCCGATTAGCATCATTTTCATTTTTTATTATTATATGTTTATTTATTTATTTATTTCATTCTATTTGATTGTTTATTCATTTTTATCATTTATTATTATTATTATTTATTTTATTCGTTTATGTTTATTATTTATTTTATTTTATTTTCATTTTATTTTATTAGTAGTTCGACAGTTAATATTTATGTCTGGGAGAAATTCGGCAGCATCTCCCCTATACCCGGAGGGTTGATGGGGTATATAGGAAACCGTCCACGGAGAGCCGAGACGGAATCCGTAATAGAGATGGGTGTAACCCGAGATCCAAAAGGATCGTAATCCGACGGGGCGGTGTCCACTCATCGTGATATTTGTTAATATCCCCCTGAAGAGGTCATGGGAGAACATGCAGTGGCAGAACTCCATAGGCCAGTGGGGTGACAAAATGTAGGGGGGTTAACCCCATTGATTTAGTTCCCATGGGTTATGACGCAAATCCGGCAGCATATCCCCTTATTTTGGACTATGCCAAAAGGGGAATATAGGTCATCCACCCACGGAATGCCGAGATGGAAGCTAAAAGAGAGGCGGGCGTAGCCCTGGATCCAAAAAGGATCTGAGTGTGGCGGGACAGTGTCCATTACCACGGTGTTTGTTGATATCCCCCTGAAGAGGCCACGGGAGAACATGCAGTGGCAGAACTCCATAGGCCAATGGGGAAATAGAATGTAGGGAGGTTAACTCCATTGATTTAGTTTCCCTGGGCTTCGGTGAAAGCATGTTACTTCTCTCCGGCGTGATAGGACTTCATGTTGAGTGGTTAAAGGGCTCGGGGCTCCTGAGGGCGTCAGCACGGTAGTGCCTCGGCGCGGTTAGCTTTCAGAGCAATGGAGAACACAAAGGGGCCTCGGCCTCAGCGCGATGGGTGGCATCTAGGAGGGTCTCGGCGCGCTGGAGGGTGAATGGCCAATCGGCACGAGCAGCACCCGGCGCGGAACTCGCACCGGGAGAGGGTCGCGTCGGGATAGGGTCGTGTCGGGAGTGTGAATGGCCAATCGAGCACTCGGCGTGGAACTCGCGCCGAGAGAGGGTCGCGCCGGGAGGGTCGTGTCGGGAGGCCGTTAAGGGGGTGATAGAAGGTTTTTGAGGGTTTTGTGAGGCCGAGGGTTCTGGGGGTTTGGAAGGGTTTTGAGCTGAGGGTTTTAGAGGCTTTATTTGAGGATTTTAAGGGGTTCTATTCAAGGATTTTGACGTGCTTCGCCTAAGGTTTCGAGGGGTTTAATTCAGGGTTTTGGGAGGCTTTATACGGGAGGCATTGAGATGGCCACGGAAAACTGAGGATTGTTTCAAAACAAATCACCCCGAGGAGGAGAGGGCTTTCACTCTAGCGCACCACAGGGAGCTAGGTTATCGATTGAGTCATGTGAGCTTTGAAAAGAACATATCCCTCGCCATTTCACGAATGAGAGGCCATGAGATGGACTGTCTCAGGCTGTCATCGTGATCGTGAGAATGAAAATACAGAGACGATGCAATAGAAATCACTCATGTAACCTGAGGGGTAAGCATACAGTAGAACCAAATCTATCCATATCGACTATTGAATACAGCATATTTCAGAGAAGTAGAGAGAAAGAGAGATAACTCTAGAACCTCATACTTCGTTTCATTGCAGAGGATGCATACATTCAGCACAAAAGGGAAGATCAGACTGCGAGAATCTAAATACAGAGGATGCTCCTTGACAACCGGGCTACACTGGCAGTTGATATCATCAGAAGAACAACGCTCGGAAGCAGACCAAACGAAAGAAAAAAGACTCAAACAACAGACGGGGAAGGGAGGATATAGCCTCTGAAGGCGCTCGATAGACGAACCCCACCGTGGATCTCCTTCCCCGAGCTTCTACTGCTCTCTCCCCCCCTTCAGATCCCTTTCAGCAGGCTCTCGTGTCTCTCTTTTTTTTTAGAGTAGCTGCTCTGGCTTCGATCACTTCTCTGCTCTCCTCTCTCTGGCTTCTTCCTCTCTCCTTTGTTGTGCTCGAAGCAAGGTTTATATATATAGAGGGTGTGGCCCTGTTTCCATCGGCGCGTAGAGGAACCGGCGCGTTGATTGGTGTTTGCGCGCCGATTACGATCCCGCGCCGGTTTCATTTCGTGCCGGTTGAACTCCGTGCCGGTTCCGTGGCACGCCGGTTCACTCCCTTGCCGGTTGACCTTCATGCCGGTTTAGTGGCGTGCCGGTTCACTCCCGTGCCGGTTTAGTGGCGTGCCAGTTCACTCCTGTGCCGGTTTCAGCTCATTTCTTAGCATCCTTTGGCCCATTTTTGTTTGTTTAGGCCCATTTGTGTTCATTTCTCATTTTGCGAGGGTTGACCCATCGACTGACTTGTCTTGCTATCCGAGCTTTTATCTTGTTCGTTCAGGGATGGTCCCGAGCCTCTTCTGAGCTCTTGAGTCTTGCTTCAGCGACTGTCCATTGGAGTCGGGCGTCTTTTCTTTTCTTCTCTTTTATTTTGTTCTTCATCTTTGTTCGGCTTCTGCCACTCCTTTCCTTCTTTCCTTTTCTTATCGACATAGGGGTACTTCGGCCAGGGCTCCATGCTTGCAAAAGTAAAAAAGTTTGAGAAATGTCAGAAATATTTTCAGTGTCAACAAATGCCCCCCACCCGTAGCTGACGCGAAATAGAGACGAGTGAGCGGGACCTGCGGGTGCAGCCCTATCTGAGAACTTGTTTTATTATTATTATTATATTATTTTATTTATTCCTTATTCATGCAAGCATGCAGACACCCCTTGATCGCACGTATAAACTAGATGTATATAGAATAGCTCCCCTATATTAGGGATATGATAAGAACAACGCCCATGATTCACAGATAGAGTGCTGCTCACGAAGCATAGCTAAGAGAGATGTGCATACGTAAAGAGGACGTTGCATAGAACATATGCCTATCTTAAACCACGATCCACACCCATGACTATTACTCCATAGCGTGAAAGTACAATTATATGAGTAGTGAACCCTAGATATAGGGATGTGCAGAAGTTCTAAGTAACACTGGAGGATTACTTCATTGGTTACACATACGTTCATGACTCTCGATGTTGGGTAGCTTCGCGTAACCCCCTCATTTATTCTTAATCTTTAGACTTCACCGTTCGACGCAGGTCTCCTCATATGTCTCAATGGGGATTCCTAGCTACTAGGATTCATCCTTCATAGCGATTTTATTACGGACTTCACCGTTCGGCGCGAGTTTTCTCATGTGTCTCAATGGGGATTCCCGGCTACTAGGATTTATCCTTCATAGCGATTTTATTACGGACTTCACCGTTCGGCGTGAGTTTCCTCATGTGTCTCAATGGGGATTCCCGGCTACTAGGATTCATCCTTCATAGCAATTTTATTACAGACTTCACCGTTCGGCACGAGTTTCCTCATGTGTCTCAATGGCGATTCCCGGCTACTAGGATTCATCCTTCATAGCAATTTTATTACGGATTTCACCATTCGGCGTGAGTTTCCTCATGTGTCTCAATGGGGATTCCCGACTACTAGGATTCATCCTTCATAGTAATTTTATTACAGACTTCACCGTTCGGCGCGAGTTTCCTCATGTGTCTCAATGGGGATTCCCGACTGCTAAGATTCACCCTCATTCTCATCAAATTTTTTCTTCTTTTTTTCTTTTTTTTTTTTCTTCTTTTTTTTAAGGGGACATGCGACCCTTTCCTCACGATTACCCTTCACATGAGCGTAGAGATTTAAGCTTCCATGAAGTGTTAAAAAGAATTTACGATGTCCCTATAGCTAAGGGCCGTTACTCATATTGCGCGTAAGGTGTGGGAGTTTCGTCGAGGGTGTATCTTGCGAATTATGCTTGCAACGTGGCTACGACTCTTCTCCTAGTCGTATGCACTCACCGTGAATCGGCTTTCATCTCTTAGCGTATGCCGTGACGCACACATATCCTGATTCAGGGCAACGCTATCTAGCAAAAGAGTACGCGGCCTTAGAAATTTGAAGGAAGCGCATTAATACTATATTTCAGGCAGACATGCACGTGAGGCAAACAAGCACACAAATCACGTCATGATCATCATTTCTTCTTATTTTCTTTTTTTTTCTTTTTTTTTCTATTTTTTTTCTTCTTCTTTCATTTCTTTCTTTTTTTCTTTTCTTTTTACTTATTTTTTTGTTGCTTCTTTTTGTTTTCTTTTTTCTAAAGCGCTTAATGGGCATGCCCGCAATGATTCTGGCGTCGGGAGCCCGATGCCATGGCAGTGGAGGGCAGGTGTCATATGTGGTGATAAATCCCTGGAGGGATCACGGGTTGGCAGAAACCATGACGCCGGATGAGATTATTTAACGGC
The DNA here is from genome assembly GCA_022559845.1 of Amorphophallus konjac. Lineage (NCBI taxonomy): Eukaryota > Viridiplantae > Streptophyta > Magnoliopsida > Alismatales > Araceae > Amorphophallus > Amorphophallus konjac. The sequence continues at coordinate 245,565,065 of CM040125.1, forward strand.
TTAGACATGAAGTCATGATGCCGTACAACTTGGCTTAGGCGGAAGGCCATGATGCCAGATAAGAATATTTAACGGCTTAGACATGAAGTCATGACGCCGTACAACTTGGCTTAGGCGGAAGGCCATGACGCCAAGGCAGAATATTTATCGGCTTAGGCAGAAAGCCACGATGCCAGACAAGAATATTTAATGGCTTAGACATGAAGTCATGACGCCGTACAACTTGGCTTAGGCAGAAGGCCATGATGCCAAGGCAGAATATTTACCGGCTTAGGCAGAAAGTCATGATGCCAGACAAGAATATTTAACGGCTTTGACATAAAGTCATGACGTCGTACAACTTGGCTTAGGCAGAAGGCCATGGTGCCAAGGTAGAATATTTACCGGCTTAGGCGGAAAGACATGATGTCAGACAAGAATATTTAACGGCTTAGACATAAAGTCATGATGCCGTACAACTTGGCTTAGGCAGAAGGCCATGACGCCAAGGTAGAATATTTACCGGCTTAGGCGGAAAGCCATGATGCCAGACAAGAATATTTAATGGCTTAGACATAAAGTCATGACGCCGTACAACTTGGCTTAGGCAGAAGGCCATGACGCCAAGGTAGAATATTTACAAGCTTAGGCGGAAAGCCATGATGCCAGACAAAAATATTTAACGGCATAGACATAAAGTCATGACGCCGTACAACTCGGCTTAGGCGGAAGGCCATGACTCCAAGGTAGAATATTTACCGGCTTAGGCGGAAAGCCATGATGCCAGATAAGAATATTTAACGGCTTAGACATAAGTCATGACGCCGTACAACTTGGCTTAGGTAGAAGGCCATGACGCCAAGGCAGAATATTTAAAGGCTTAGGCGGAAAGCCATGATGCCAGACAAGAATATTTAACGGCTTAGACATAAAGTCATGACGTCGTATAACTCGGCTTAGGCGGAAGGCCATGACGCCAAGGCAGAATATTTACCGGCTTAGGTGGAAAGCCATGATGCCATAGTTAGAAGGAGTCTTTTGTTCTTCAACTAGATGAAAGGGTAGAGTCATAAGTAGAAAGGATCTTTTGTTTCCTGGCTAGGCGGAAGGCCCAAGCCAAAGGTGAAGGGGTCTTTTTGTTGTCTGTCTGGACAAAAGGTCCAAGCCAGAGGTAAAAAGGGGATTTTTTTTCTATGGTCAGACGGAAAGTCCGGACCAAAGGTGAAAGGGTCTTTTTGTTGACTGACTTGACGAAAAGGGTCTTTTTGTTGAATGACTAGATGAGAGGTCCAAGCTAGCGGTAGAAGGGTCTTTTTGTTGACTGACTGGATGAAAGGTCCGAGCCAGTGGTAGAAGGGTCTTTTTGTTGTATGGTCGGACGGAAGGTCCGAACCAGAGGTAGAAGGGTCTTTTTGTTGACTAACTGGAGGAAAGGTCTGAGCCAGAGGTACAAGGGACTTTTTGTTGTATGGTCGGATGGAAGGTCCGAACCAAATGTGAAAGGGTTTTGTTTTGAGAGGCTAGACGAATGGTCCGAGCCAGTGGTATAAGGGTCTTTTTGTTGTATGGTCGGATGGAAGGTCCGAACCAAATGTGAAATATGGACGTTGACCCAACGGGATGTCGGAGTCAACAAACCTTGCTTAGACGGTATGTCCAAGACAAGGGCAGAGATAAAACACCGTTGTCATCTCAAAGTCATGTCGAAAACGACCGGCCTGGGAGAGACACAGTGTCTGGGCCAGGGTAGAAAATGGTTATTGACTTGACAGACTGTCAAAGTCAACCAACTTGGCGACGACATGGGGTCTAGGCCAAGAAAGGGATATGGGATATAAATGTTGACCCGACGTCATGTCAAGGCCAACGAACTTGGCAGAGGCATGAGGCCTTAGCCAAGGGCATAATATAGGATAAGTGTTGACTCGACGTCTTATCGAAGCCAACGAACTTGGCAGAGGCGTGAGGCCTACGCCAAGGGCAGAATATAAGCTAAGTGTTGACTCGGCGTCTTGTCGAAGCCAACGAACTTGGTAGAGGCGTGAGGCCTAAGCCAAGGGCATAATGTAGGATAGCTGTTGACTCGACGTCATGTCGAAGTCAACGAACTCGGCAGAGGCGTGAGGCCCAAGCCAAGGGAAGCATATAGGATAGGTGTTGACTTAACGTCCTGTCAAGACCAACGAACTTGGCAAAGGCGTGAGGCCTAAACCAAGGGCAGAATGTAGAATAGGTGTTGACTCGACGTCCTGTCGAAGCCAACAGGCTTGGCAAAGGCGTGAGGTCTAAGCCAAGAGTAGAATATAGGATAGGTGTTAACTCGACGTCATGCTGAACTCAACGAGCTTGGCAAAGGCATGAGGCCTGAGCCAAGGGCTGAACATAGGATAGGTGTCGACCCAACGGAACGTCGAAGTCACCGGGCCCTGCCCCGGTAGAAGATTTAGGGCGAGGATTGACTAGAATGCAGACATATGAGAGGCCCAGACCCAAGGGCTAGATATCAATGTCAACCCTTACGAAGTGTTAGAGTCAACCGACCTCGCTCAGACGGAAGATCTGAAACAAGGGTAAATGCGTAGATGAAAATGTCAACCCAACGTCATGTCGAAGCTGACCAACTTGGCGAAGACATGAGGTCTAAGCCAAGATAAAATATGGACGTTGACCCGTGGAGATGTCGGGATCAACAAACTTTGCCCAGACAAAAGGTCTAAAGCAAAGTGAAGATGTCTTTTATTGGTTTATTAGGACTGTTGGATTTTATCGATTCCATTGGGTTTATTGATTTGTTTGATTTTATTGGGTTTATCGGGTTTGTTAAGTTTATTGATTTACTAAGTTCATTGATTTATTGAGTTTATTGAATTTGTTGGGTTTATTGATTTATTGAGTTCGTTAAGTTTATTGAGCTCATTAGATTTATAGGATTTATTGATTTTGTTGAGTTCGTTGAGTTTATTGTGTTTATTGATTCATTATGCTTATTTTAGATTGTCATTTTCTGTTCTTCAATTTTTTTGTTTATTTCTTTTTTTTTGTTGCTTTTTTTCTTTTTTTTTGTTTTGGGGCTTCCCGACGCAGACTCATCTATGGTGCGAGATATTTTTGTCTGGTGGGACTATTGATGAAGTTGACTATTTATTTTGCTGGTGGGGCTGGGGATTAATGTCCAAGAGCCCCGTGGGCCTGGCGAGGGCGGAGTGCCTCTGACCAGGGAAAAGGGTTTTATGAATCCTGCCCAGGGGGACAAAGGGTAGTTTTGGGGCTTGGCGAGGGCGGAGTGCCTTAGGCCAAGGAAAAAGGTTTTATAAATCTTGTCCAATGGGACAAAGATTATTTTCGAGTTCGGCTGAGGCGGAGCACCTCAGGCCAAGGAAAAAATCTTGTGCACTCGGCCCGATGGGACAAAAGATAATTTTTGAGTTCGGTTGAGGCAGAGCGCCCCTGGCCAAGGGAAAGCTTTACGGACACAGCCCGGCGGGACTGATGGGCAAATTTTGAGCTCGACAAGGGCAGAGTGCCTTATGCCAAGGAAAAGAAGATTTTATTGGGCCGACATTGGGCAAGGAATCCAAACCGGCAGTGATAGGAGAGTCCCATGGGACAAATATGGCATTATCGTGGCTGAATGCCAAAAGGCCATGAGAGTGCATTGGCTGGGAGCATAGATCTCAGATCAAGGGTGGAGGGTTAGTTCCGGTGAGGCGAGTGGGGAGTATCCCCGTAGGATAGGAGGGCGGCAAGGCACCATGAATTCTGGTGGGACCAAGGGTGCTGAGATAGGCCACTAAAAGCCGAAAGGCTCTTATTTGTTGGCTTGATGAGGAGAAAGGAGCCGAGATTGCAGACAACTCGGCAGGACTTATTCTTTTCATTCCCCAATAGGGTTTGGACCCGTATTTGAAATGGGAGGCCCAGTGGCCAATGAAGGTTCTTTAGTGTCGGTGGGACTGTTGATTAACATGATCCCCCTGGGAGTATTTAGTGACAGTTATACATCAAATCAATAGCTATCTTCTTTTGTGATTGATTTCTTTAGGAGATGCTCCAAATAGCTTCGGTCCGGGCCTCCGGCGCTTACGCCAAGTGTCCTCCTCTTGACGCTTATTCTTAGAAGCTGCAGTTGCAGTGCCCTCTTACCTCCACAGATGATGTAGTCATTTTATTATTCCTTGGGCATTCACCATGCGATGCTACTAAGGAGTCTTCTGCCCAAGCGGAGGATGGGGAGGCCTTGCTGACCTTATAAGTTCCATTCTTCTTTTATTTTGCATTCATTTTTTTGAACAGACAACTCGGATGGCGCCGATAATGAAGTGTAGTGCAGAGCCGTCACCCTTTATCCATTTGTTTTTAAATAGATCAAAGTGGGTGCATAGGAGAGCGCTCACCCGCTCAGAGAGGGGATAAGTGGTTCGCTCCACCACGCCAACCCCACAATGGTAGTTTCTTATTTGGCATGGACCAAGACATAGGGGGGGAGTGATATCTCCCTTGACATATGCAGCTATCAAGGCCTCCTTCAAAAGAATTTTTTTTCTTTTTTTTTCTCTCTTTTTTTGGGTGCCTGCCCCCAGAATAGGACCTTTCCTTTCTTCTTCTTTTTCTCTTCTTTATGGTTATTGCCATAATTTTTGAAGCCTTGCGAAGCTAGTGCAGGGCCTCGGATCCCCATAACAAAAGATAATCTCAGCATAATTATTAATTTTTTTCAGTGACTTTTTGCATAAAATTATTTTTATTAACCCCCATATGGTTATTTCAATACTAACAAATTGTCATGACCGCATAATATTCTAGTGTCCTCCTCTGACCCACCGCGGGTTAACAAAAAGAACATGTAAAAAAAATAAACAATAGTAAAACAAATTGTCGTGACCGCGGAGACCCACCGCGAGTTAACAAAAAGAACTGACGAAAAAGCAGAAAAGCTGAATGCATCAAATAGCCCACTGTGGGGGCAGGTGCCGACCATGAAGGGAAATAAAAAGAAGAGTGCAAAGGCTAAAAGGAGGAATCTTGTCTTCTCATGTAACACATTGTCAGCATCTTCCAGCGGGGCATAAATTACTAATGAAGAAGATGAAGAAATTTACTTTGTGCCAAAGGAAGTAACTCCAGCTAAAGCTTTCGCCTCTCACCCATCTACCAGGTCTGGGAAAATGCCAAAGCAGCACTCACCAGCTAATAAGAAAGCTCAATGTCATATTCCTCCACCATCTGAAACCCTAAAACACAAGGAGTTCATCTCAAAGGAGTTAGCTATAGCTGCCAATAATGGCAGGAAGCCATTTATCTCAGGCAAACCGGAGGCGGAAGGTAGTAGCACTCCTTGTCCCTTCTTACAAGACCATGTCATAATGGCACTACTACACCAGAAGTAGCAGGAGATTGAAACGCTACAAAAGCAACTGAATGAAATGAAAATAAAGCCATATACGTCACAATTGACAAGACATCTATATGAGACAGCCCAAGACAGTGCTAGCTCATGAAAATCTTCAACGTGGCCAACAATGCCCCGAATATTACATGATCATTCAGGGGGCATCCTCCCTCAGCCATTCCAACCCACAGTCCCCTGGGTAAGTCTGGGGGCAACTAAAGCATCTCCGGCAATGAGGTGGATGAGGCCGCATGTGCAGCCAACTGCCGTACACCCGAGATCAGCGGGTCTAGCCACAATGGACAAGCCAAAGGCGGGGCGAACCATGAATACAAAGATGGCTGAAGAAGAAGTCACTGAAGCGGAATTACAAGCAGCCAAACAAAAGGATGATGAGTATGTCATGGACTATATAAGAAGGTGGAGAAATCTCCACGAAAAGTGTCGGCATCCGCCTAGCTACGGGGATTCTGTTCAAATCTGCAAAGAGAATTTGAGAATAGAAATTCTATGATGGGTCATTGATATTGAAGTCACGACCTTTGAACAACTAGGTGACATCGCAGCCAATGTCGAAGTAGTTCTTGCAAGGCTCTGCCCAGCTTCGATAGTCCTGAGTCAAAAGAATGAACCAACCGGCAAACACCTAGCCCAAGAAGAACTTTACGCCTTAAATTTTGAAGCCTTAGAGCAATAGAAGAAGAAAATTAAATAGGCATCTTCCGCCGATCCGACAAAACAAGGGCCCTCATTAAGGGGCAAAACGATGAAACTATATTCCTTTTCAAAGGACAAGACTAGGGTACTTTTCGAGTGGGTCCATGGATACGGCAAAGTAGTGCTTCCGAAGTGAAAGAAACCAGGCGATGTCGAAAGAAAAGACGATTCACGCTTCTGTCCTTATCACCAAATGTTGGGGCATCCCATCGAGGATTGCTACGTGTTCGAGGACATTATTGAATGCCTGATCAAGAAAGGCGAACTACAGATGGGCGAGTATAAGGTGGACCCACCGTGCCCTCATCAAATATCTGTCCTTTAAAGAGCAGCCCCGTGCGGCGTTACCGCCTCAACTGCTCCTCGCAAATCTGGCTGAAGCCGATGTCTAGGAAGCCCGCATGGCTTGAATGTGGATGTTTTCCAACAAAAGAAGAATGGCAAATAAAAAAAAGGGGAAAGAAAAAAAAGAAGTGCAAAAGAAGAAGAAAGGAAAGGTCATGTTCTGGGGGCAGGCACCCAAAAAAAAAGAGAGAAAAAAAAAGAAAAAAAATTTCTTTTGAAGGAGGCCTTGATGGCTGCATCTGTCAAGGGAGATATCACTCCCCCCCATGTCTTGGTCCGTGCCAAATAAGAAACTACCATTGTGGGGTTGGCGTGGTGGAGCGAACCACTTATCACCTCTCTGAGGGGGTGAGCGCTCTCCTATGCACCCACTTTGGTCTGTTTAAAAATAAATGGATAAAGGGTGACGGCTCTGCAGTGCACTGCACTGTCGGCGCCATCCGAGTTCTCCGTTCAAAAAAATGAATGCAAAAGAAAAGCAGAATGGAACTTATAAGGTCAGCAAGGCCTCCCCATGGGCAAAAGACTCCTTAGTAGTATTGCATGGTGATTGCCCAAGGAATAATAAAACGACTACATCATCTGTGGAGGTAAGAGGACCCTGCAACTGCAGCTTCTAAGAATAAGCGTCAAGAGGAGGACACTTGGCGTAAGTGCCGGACGCCTGAACTGAAGCTATTTGGAGCATCTCCCAAAGAAATCAATCACAAAAGAAGATAGCTATTAATCTGATGTATAGCCATCACTAAATACTCCCAGGGTGATCATGTTAATCAACAGTCCCACCGACACTAAAGAACCTTCATTGGCCACTGGGCCTCCCGTTTCAAATACGGGTCCAAACCCTGTTGGGCAACGAAAATAACAAGTCTTGCCGAGTTGTCTGCAATCTCGGCTCCTTTCTCCTCATCAAGCCAACAAATAAGAGCCTTTCGACTGTTTGTGGCCTATCTCAGCACCCTTGGTCCCACCAAAATTCATGGTGCCTTGCCGCCCACTTATCCTACGGGGATACTACCCACTCACCTCACCGGAACGAACCCTCCACCCTTGATCTGAGACCTATGCTCCCAGCCAATGCACTCTCATGGCCTTTCGGCATTCAGCCACGACAATGCCATATTTGTCCCATGGGACTCTCCTATCGCCGCCGGCTTGGATTCCTTGCCCAATGTCGGCCCAATAAAATCTCCTTTTCCTTGGCATAAGGCACTCTGCCCTTGTCGAGCTCAAAATTTGCCCATCAGTCCCGCCGGGCTGTGTACGTAAAGCTTTCCCTTGGCCAGCGGCCCTCTGCCTCAGCCGAACTCGAAAATTATGTTTTGTCCCATCGGGCCGAGTCCACGAGATCTTTTTTCCTTGGCCTGAGGTGCTCCGCCTCAGCCGAACTTGAAAATAATCTTTGTCCCACTGGACAAGATTCATAAAACCTTTTTTCTTGGCCTAAGGCACTCCGCCCTCGCCAAGCCCCAAAACTACCCTTTGTCCCCCTAGGCAGGATTCATAAAACCCGTTTCCCTAGTCAGAGACACTCCGCCCTCGCCAGGCCCACCGAGCTCTTGGACATCAATCCCCAGCCCCACCAGCAAAATAAATAGTCAACTTCATCAATAGTCCCACCAGACAAAAATATCTCGCACCATAGATGAGTCTGCGTCGGGAAGCCCCAAAACAAAAAAGAAAAAGAAAAAAAAGCAACAACAAAAAAAAGAAATAAACAAAAAAATTGAAGAACAGAAAATGACAATCTAAAATAAGCATAATGAATCAATAAACACAATAAACTCAACGAACTCAACAAAATCAATAAATCCTATAAATCTAATGAGCTCAATAAACATAACGAACTCAATAAATCAATAAACCCAACAAATTCAATAAACTCAATAAATCAATGAACTTAGTAAATCAATAAACTTAACAAACCCGATAAACCCAATAAAATCAAACAAATCAATAAACCCAATGGAATCGATAAAATCCAACAGTCCTAATAAACCCAACATGTCAATCGACTCATCAAATCAATAAACTCAACCAATCCAAACTAATAAACCAATAAAAGACATCTTCACTTTGCTTTAGACCTTTTATCTGGGCAAAGTTTGTTGATCCCGACATCTCCACGGGTCAACGTCCATATTTTATCTTGGCTTAGACCTCATGTCTTCGCCAAGTTGGTCAGCTTCGACATGACGTTGGGTTGACATTTTCATCTACGCATTTACCCTTGTTTCAGATCTTCCGTCTGAGCGAGGTCGGTTGACTCTGACACTTCGTCAGGGTTGACATTGATATCTAGCCCTTGGGTCTGGGCCTCTCATATGTCTGCATTCTAGTCAATCCTCGCCCTAAATCTTCTACCGGGGCAGGGCCCGGTGACTTCGACGTTCCGTCGAGTCGACACCTATCCTATGTTCAGCCCTTGGCTCAGGCCTCATGCCTTTGCCAAGCTCGTTGAGTTCAGCATGACGTCGAGTCAACACCTATCCTATATTCTACTCTTGGCTTAGACCTCACGCCTTTGCCAAGCCTGTTGGCTTCGATAGGACGTCGAGTCAACACCTATTCTACATTCTGCCCTTGGTTTAGGCCTCACGCCTTTGCCAAGTTCGTTGGCCTAGACAGGACGTTAAGTCAACACCTATTCTATATGCTTCCCTTGGCTTGGGCCTCATGCCTCTGCCGAGTTCGTTGACTTCGACATGACGTCGAGTCAACACCTATCCTACATTATGCCCTTGGCTTAGGCCTCACGCCTCTACCAAGTTTCTTGGCTTCGACAAGACGTCGAGTCAACACTTAGCTTATATTCTGCCCTTGCCTTAGGCCTCACGCCTCTGCCAAGTTCATTGGCTTCGACAAGATGTCGAGTCAACACTTGTCCTATATTTTTCCATCTGGCCTTCACCTTTGGTCTGGACTTTCCATCTGACCGTACAAAAAAAAAACACCATTTTACCTCTGGCTCGGACCTTTTGTCCAGACAGACAACAAAAAGACCCCTTCACCTTTGGCTTGGGCCTTCCGCCTAGCCAGGAAACAAAAGATCCTTTCTACTTGTGACTCTACCCTTTCATCTAGTTGAAGAACAAAAGACTCCTTCTATCTACGGCATCCTGGCTTTCCGCCTAAGCCGGTAAATTTTCGGCCTTGGCGTCATGGCCTTCCGCCTAAGCCGAGTTGCACAGCGTCATGACTTTATGTCTAAGCCGTTAAATATTCTTATATGGCATCATGGCTTTCCACTTAAGCCGGTAAATATTCTGCCTTGGCGTCATGGCCTTCTGCCTAAACCAAGTTGTACGGCGTCATGACTTTATGTATAAGTCGTTAAATATTCTTATCTGACATCATGGCTTTTTGCCTAAGCCGGTAAATATTCTGCCTTAGCGTCATGGCCTTCCGCCTATGCCATGTTGTACGGCGTCATGACTTCATGTCTAAGCCGTTAAATATTCTTGTCTGACATCATGGCTTTCTGCCTAAGCCGGTAAATATTCTTCCTTGGCGTCATGGCCTTCCGCCTAAGCCAAGTTGTACGGCGTCATGACTTTATGTCTAAGCCGTTAAATATTCTTGTCTGGCATCATTGCTTTCCGCCTAAGCCGGTAAATATGCTGCCTTGGCGTCATGGCCTTCTGCCTAAGCCAAGTTGTACAGCGTCATGAGTTTATGTCTAAGCCATTAAATATTCTTGTCTGGCATCATGGCTTTCTACCTAAGCCGGTAAATATTCTACCTTGGCGTCATGGGCTTCCGCCTAAGCCAACTTGTACAGCGTCATGACTTCATGTCTAAGCCGTTAAATATTCTTGTCTGGCATCATGGCTTTCTGCCTAAGCCGGCAAATATTCTACCTTGGCATCATGGCCTTCCGTCTAAGCCATGTTGTACGGTGTCATGACTTCATGTCTAAGCCGTTAAATATTCTTGTCTGGCATCATGGCCTTCCGCGTAAGCCAAGTTGTACGGCGTCATGACTTCATGTCTAAGCCGTTAAATACTCTCATCCGGCGTCATGGTTTCTGCCTAAGCCGGTAAATATTCTGCCTTGGCGTCATGGCCTTCCGCCTTAGCCAAGTTGTACGGCGTCATGACTTCATGTCTAAGCCATTAAATACTCTCGTCCGGCGTCATGGCTTCTGCCTAAGCCGGTAAATATTCTACCTTGGCGTCATGGCCTTCCGCCTACGCCAAGTTGTACTGCGTCATGACTTTATGTCTAAGCCGTTAAATACTCTCGTCCGGTGTCATGGCTTCCGCCTGAGCCGATAAATATACTACCTTGGCGTCATGGCCTTCCACCTAAGCCAAGTTGGATGGCGTCATGACTTCATGTCTAAGCTGTTAAATATCCTTGTCCGGCGTCATGGCTTTCCACCTAAGCTGGTAAATGTTTTACCTTGGCGTCATGGCCTTACGCCTGAGCCAAGTTGTACGGCGTCATGACTCTATGTCTAAGCCGTTACATATTCTCCCTTGGCGTCATGACCTTACATCTAAGCCAAGTCATTCGACGTCATGACCTTTGGTCTAAGTCGACAAACCTCTTACCCTTGGATCAGAACTGTTGTCCGAACTAACGAACGAAAAGACCTCCTTTGGTTTCATACCAACCCGTGATCCCTCCAGGGATTTACCACCACATATGACACCTGCCCTCCACTGCCATGGCATCGGGCTCCCGACGCCAAAATCATTGCGGGCATGCCCATTAAGCCCTTTAGAAAAGAGAAAATAAAAAGAAGCAACAAAAAAATAAGTAAAAAAAGAAAAAAAGAAAAAAAAGAAAGAAAGAAAAGAAAGAAGAAGAAGAAGAAAGAGAGAAAAAAGAATAAAAAAAAGAAAAGAAGAAGAAATGATGATCATGACGTGATTTGTGTGCTTGTTTGCCTCACGTGCATGTCTGCCTGAAATATAGTATTAATGTGCTTCCTTCAAATTTCTAAGGCCGCGTACTCTTTTGTTAGATAACGTTGCCCTGATTCAGGATATGTGTGCGTCACGGCATACACTAAGAGATGAAAGCCGATTCTCTATGAGTGCATACGACTAGGAGAAGAGTCGTAGCCACGTTGCAAGCATAATTCGCAAGATACACCCTCGATGAAACTCCCACACCTTACGCACAATATGAGTAACGGCCCTTAGCTATAGGGACGTCGTAAATTCTTTTTAACACTTCATGGAAGCTTAAATCTCTACGCTCATGTGAAGGGTAATTGTGAGGAAAGGGTCGCATGTCCCCTTAAAAATAAAGAAGAAAAAAGAAAAAAAGAAGAAAAACTTTGATAAGAATGAGGGTGAATCTTAGTAGCCGGGAATCCCCATTGAGACACATGAGGAAACTCATGCCGAATGGTGAAGTCCGTATTAAAATTGCTATGAAGGATGAATCCTAGTAGTCGAGAATCCCCATTGATACACATGAGGAAACTCACGCCGAATGGTGATGTCCGTAATAAAATTGCTATGAAGGATGAATCCTAGTAGCCGGGAATCCCCATTGAGACACAAGAGGAAACTCGCGCCGAACGGTGAAGTCTGCAATAAAATCGGTATGAAGGATTAATCCTAGTAGCCGGGAATCCGCATTGAGACACATGAGGAAACTCATGCCGAACGGTGAAGTCCGTAATAAAATCGCTATGAAGGATGAATCTTAGTAGCCAGGGATCCCCATTGAGACATATGAGGAGACCCGCGTCGAACGGTGAAGTCTAAAGATTAAGAATAAATGAGGGGGTTATGCGAAGCTACCCAAAATCGAGAGTCATGAACGTATGTGTAGGCGATGAAGTAATCCTCTAGTGTTACTTAGAACTTCTTCACATCCCTATATCTAGGGTTCACTACTCATATAATTGCACTTTCACGCTATGGAGGAATAGTCCTGGGTGTGGATCTTGGTTTAAGCTAGGCATATGTTCTATGTGACGTCCTCTTTACGTATGCACATCTCTCTTAGCTATGCCTCGTGAGCCGCACTCTGTCTGTGAATCATGGGTGATGTTCTTATCCTATCCCTAATATAGGGGAGCTATTCTATATACATCTTGTTTATGCGTGCGATCAAGGGGTGTCTGCATGCTTGCATGAATAAGGAATAAATAAAATAATAATAATAATAATAATAAAACACGTTCTCAGATAGGGCTGCACCCGCAGGTCCCGCTCACTCGTTCCTGTTTCGCGCCACCTACGGGTGGGGGGCATTTGTTGACACTGAAAATATTTCTGACATTTCTTAAACTTTTATACTTTTGCAAGCATGGAGCCCTGGCCGAAGTACCCCTATGCCGATAAGAAAAGGAAAGAAGGAAACGAGTGGCAGAAGCCGAGCAAAGATGAAAAACAAAATAAAAGAGAAGAAAAGAAAAGGCGCCCGTCTCCAATGGACAGTCGCTGAAGCAAGACTCAAGAGCTCAGAAAAGGCTCGAGACCATCCCCGAACGAACAAGATAAAAGCTCGGACAGCAAGACAAGTCAGTCGATGGGTCAACCCTCGCAAAATGAGAAATGAACAAAAATGGGCCTAAACAAAAAAAACTGGGTCAAAGGATGCTAAGAAATGAGCTGAAATTGGCACGGGAGTGAACCGACACGCCACTGAACCGACATGAGAGTCAACCGTCACAGGAGTGAATCGGCATGCCACTAAATCGGCACAGAGGTCAACCGGCACGAACTGAAATCGGCACGAACTGAAACCGGTGCAGGATCGCAATCGGCGCGCAAACACCAATCAGCGCGCCGGTTCCTCTACGCGCCGATGGAAACAGGGCCACACCCTCTATATATATAAACCTTGTTTCGAGCACAAGAAAGGAGAGCGGAAGAAGCCAGAGAGAGGAGAGCAGAGAAGTGATCGAAGCCAGAGTAGCTACTCTAAAAAAAAAGAGATACGAGAGCCCGCTGAAAGGGATCTGAAGGGGGGGAGAGAGCAGCAGAAGCCCGGGGAAGGAGATCCAAGGTGGGGTTCGTCTATCGAGCACCTTCAGAGGCTATATCATCCCTTCCCTGACTTTTGTTTGAGTCTATTTTTTTTCGTTTGGTCTGCTTCCGAGCGCTATTCTTCTGATGATATCAACTGCTAGTGTAGTCCGGTTGTCAAGGGGCATCCTCTGTATTTAGATTCTCGCAGTCTGATTTTCCCTTCTGTGCTGAATGTATGCATCCTCTGCAATGAAATGAAGTATGAGGTTCTGGAGTTATCTCTCTTTCTCTCTGCTTCTCTGAAATCTGCTATATTCAATAGTCAATGTGGATAGATTTGGTTCTACTGTATGCTTACCCCTCAGGTTACATGAGTTATTTCTATTGCATTGTCTCTGTATTTTCAACCTCACGATCACAATGAGAGCCTGATACAGTCCATCTCATGGCCTCTCATTCATGAAATGGCGAGGGATATGTTCGTATCAAAGCTCACATGACTCAATCGATAACCTGGCTCCCAGTGGTGCCCCAGAGTGAAAGCCCTCTCCTCCTCGGGGTGATTTGTTTTGAAACAATCCTCAGTCTTCCATGGCCATCTCAAAGCCCCCCGTATAAAGCCTCGCAAAACCCTGAATAAAACCCCTCGAAACCATAGGCGAAGCACCTCAAAATCCCTGAATAAAACCCCTTAAAATCCTCAGATAAAACCTCTAAAACCCTCAGCTCAAAACCCTTCCAAACACCCAGAACCCCGGCCTCACAAAACCCTTAGAAACCTTCTATCGCCCCCTTAACGGCCTCCCGGCACGACCCTCCAGGCGTGAGTTCCTCGCCGAGTGCTCGATTGGCCATTCACACTAACAACGCGACCCTCTCCCGGCGCGAGTTCTGCACCGGGTGCTGCTCGTGCCGATTGGCCATTCACCCTCCAGCGCGCCGAGACCCTCCTAGATGCCACCCATCGCGCTGAGGCCAAGGCCCCTTCGTGTTCTCCGTCGCTCCGAAAGCTAACCGTGCCGAGGCACTACCGTGCTGACGCCCTCAGGAGCCCCGAGCCCTTTAATCACTCAACATGAAATCCTATCACCCCGGAGAGAAGTAACAGGCTTTCACCCAAGTCCACTGGAACTAAATCAATGGGGTTAACCCCCCTACATTCTACTGCCCCATTGGCCTATGGAGTTCTGCCACTGCATGTTCTCCCGTGGCCTCTTCAGGGGGACATCAACAAACACCAAGGTAATCGACACTATCCCGCCACACTCAGATCCTTTTTGGATCCAGGGCTACGCCCACCCCTCTTTTAGCATAGTCCAAAATATGGGGATATGCTGCCGGATTTGTGCCATAACCCATGGGAACTAAATCAATGTGGTGAACCCCCCTACATTCTGTCACCCCACTGGCCTATGGAATTCTGCCACTACATGTTCTCCCATGGCCTCTTCAGGGGGATATTAAGAAATACCATGATGAGTGGACACCGCTCCGTCGGATTACGATCCTTTTGGATCCCGAGTTACGCCCATCTTTATTACGGATTCCATCTCGGCTCTCCGTGGACGATTTCCTATATATCCCATCAACCCTCTGGGTACTGGGGAGATGCTGTCGGATTTTTGCCAGACATAAATATTAACTGTCGAACTGCTAATAAAATAAAATAAAATAAAATAATAAATAATAAATATAAACGAATAAAACAAATAATAATAATAAAAAGATAAAAATGATAAAAATTAATAAACATTCAAATAAACAAATAAATAAACATATAATAATAAAAAATGAAAATGATGCTAATCGGCGGGGGGGGGGCTCTCGGCGCCAATGCTTCTCGGCACCAAAACCGCGCCGGGATGAAAGCATGCAGAGATGAAAGCCACGTCGAGATGCAAACTAAAGCAAAACAAACCCCTCTCGGCGCCATTGCTTCTCGGCACCAAAACCGCGCCAGGATGAAGGCATGCCGAGATGAAAGCCACGCCGAGATGCAAACTAAAGCAAAACAAATCCCTCCTGGCACGACCCTCTCGGCACCATCCACAGATCATTATAAAACAAACAATAAGAACAAGTAAGACTTTCGTTCGAGAGAAATGGAGAAATAATAATAAAATTGTGATTGAGATAAAAAAATATACAAAAGATATAAATAGTGGCCAAATAAATGATTAGAAAATTATAATAATAGAATAAAAATGATAAAAAATGTAATAAACAAGAGTGCTAAACAAATAATAATCAAACAAAAGGCAAAAATGGAAATAAAATTCATACACACAATAAAAAATAATAATAAATAACATGTGATAATAAAATACAAATAACCAAAAAGGATACGAAGTAATAATGGTGAAAAACAAACAGACACTCATGCTTCCAAATAACAATGATAATAAGGGAATAAATACATAAACAAAAAATATCGATAATGGCCGTGTCTGCTCCGGTACCTTCACCTTCCCTGACCTTCGGGTATGAGATATTAATGCCGCTCCGACGGATCGTGCTTGGTTCTCGGGACTCACTCCCATTTTAGCCAAAGTATGATCTTGTCATGGGCCGATAACTCATTGAATTTGATCTATTCCGATCGGGTTTCAACCGCGTCCCCTCGGTTCTTGAACAACAAATTTGCCATATCCCGGCATACATTGCCCCAATAATATTCACTTGCCCGAATACTGTCACACTCGACTCACCTCATGGGTCTATGTGTGTGCACCGTAATGATATGCACAGCTTCAAAATAAAAAGCCCTCGATGCCCCTCAGAGCAGGATGGCGCTGTCGAAATCTCTCTCGAAGTTGTAAATAAATGAGCAAACAAATAATAAACGATAATATTGAATATTGTTATCTTGCATGCTTGCATGATCCGATTCTCTGGTATATTAAATGGTGATTTGCGGAAAGCCGGGTTACGCCCGACCGGAAGCTATCACTATGCGTGATCATGATCCTCGGACCTAGCTTCTCCGCCTCATACCGGGAGTCGATTTAGTAAATAAGTACTACCATATTGTGTGCTTGCATGCAATTGAATCTTTAATCATATGGGCCCCATGGTCTTTATTTTGGCGATTAATTAAGGGTTGTCCCTTTTTCAGAGGGGCGTAATTAACGTCGTAGCCTTTATGGTACGACGGGTTTTGGGTCCCGACACGATCACCCATAATTGTCTGATCAGTCAGATTAGTGTATAATAAATTGTCACGATAGTGATGTGACACGACCCCTTGGACCTAAAAATTTGCAAGCAATCGAACCGAACGGCGGACCCACTCAAGTGAACTCACTCGCGTCGCGCACACCCGAGTCCGTAGGTGGACCGGCGATAGTGGTGAGGGTCCAAGGATGGACCTCGCCTTTCCGGAGGTTTGACTAGCTTGGGCTGTACCCCTAAGGGTATGGGATGCCCCAATTCTGTGGGCGGCCAGCACGCCAAGGGCGTGGAATGTAGTGACTCTCTCTCAACTCGCTCTGCGGTCGCACTCAAATTGATGATATTTTGAGATCGGGCGCTCACTCACCGACCGACGGCACTAAGCAGCAATACTAAACAAGCCAAGCAATTCTAGTAGAGTAGGGCAACCCGAGGCTCACCTGATCGGTGTGAAGACACCGATCCCGGTCGGAGATGAGGGCGAGCGGGGAAGTGTGGATTCCCCGCACACTGCGCCGATGAAGCTTGATCCCTGTTTAATAATTACAATCACTACACCTCACACAGGATGGTGGACTTGGTGTGGGGATTTTTGTATTACAAGTCAAACACTACCTCCACACAGGGAGGGGCGCTAAGCCGGCCAGGCGGGGAGGGGAGATAAGCTCGATCGCGCCGACGGAGCACCCGGCCGAATCTGCTCGGGTCGGGGAGAGCAAGACAGGGGGTCGATGTAGTCGCCGCTGTGAGCTCTCCCGGACTCAGAACTTGATGAGACTTGTGCCAAAATGTCGCTGACGTACCCAGGTACGACTGTGATTTTTTGTGGGTGGTCCCGAAGTCGTCACTGGCAGGAACGGGCTCTGGAACAGGTCCCTCGTGTGCAGAAGCAGACTGTTCCCAGGGGCAGCAGCGGATGGCCGAAGTCACCACGGCGGCTCCCAAAGTCCGAATGAGGCAAGACCAAGTCTAGGACGTCCGTGGATGAGTCTTCTTCGAGAAGCAACCAAGAACAGCACCATAGGATGTTAGGGCGGTGAGGAGGAGTCCATTGAGTGAGGGGCTATTGGGGCAGGACCTAAACAGACTGTCTGCGCGCCCGGGGGAAAAAAATGGAAAAGGCACTTCCTGATGCCGAAAGGGACGCCGCTTTTTGGTAGTGGTGGAAGACTCGTGGTTCCAGCTCTCGGATAAGTGGAGCCTCCAGAAGTTGAAGGATGTGGCCGTGGTGGAGGTTCGAACAGGGGTGCAGAAACTGGGATAGGCAGCTTCTGATCTCATGCAGCAGGTTGCAGAGAGTGCCCCGACCGCTCCTGGACTCCGAATCACAAACCGTCAGAGTTTCTGGAACTGTGGACTAGCCCTCTTTGCAGTAAAACTGACGAGGAAGCCGTCTGATGTCGGAGAGGACTGGGGGACTCAGAAGAGTGGAAGCAGGTCATTGCAGACTGTGGGAGGCAGACCCGCGCAGCAGAGGGAGAAAAATAAGAACTTTGGCCTCTTGATGCCTAACATGGTTCTGCTTCTTGATTCTGATAGAGAACTGGGGGAGGAAGAACTTTGTAGAAGAGCTCATGGCCTGAATCTTCCGCCGTTTGTCGTGGTGTACCCTCTAACCGGGCTCAGGTACTCTGCAGAGGGAGCCCAACGTAGTCGGGGGAGAAATGGCACCACGATCTGTAGTGAAGTTGGAACGAGACGATTCTACCTCGGCTGCGAAGAAGACTGGAAGACATTTCCGTCAATGTATGGTGCACCTCCAGATGATGTCGGACAGCACCGGGACAGTCTCTGTAAGTCGGGCTCCAACTGCTGCCTGTGAATTGAGATGGATAGAGTGATGAAAGGTGATGGGAGATGGAGTAGATGGGGTGGGAAATGGGGTGGATGGGTGTGGGGGTGACACCTAACTTTGTGGGGGTCTATTAGGGGGTGATTCAAGGTGTGGGAAGGGCAGAAAGGGGGCTGGGTGGTGGTCTAGCAAGTGGAGGGAGGGGGAGATGCGAATTTGGGTTGGGAAGGAGAGAGGGAGGAGAGATGTCTCCTTTGTTTTGAATGGTGGGTTAATGGAGGGGTTAATGGAGGCCTAGGGAATGGGAAGGGTTGCCTTGGGGAGGGGAAGGGGTGTTTGGGAGAAGGGATTCTCCCTTGGGAAAATGAAAGGTTGTATGGGGAAGAAGAAAGGTTGCTTGGGAGGAGGGAGAGGTTCCTAGGAGAAGGGGATTCCACCTAGGGGTTGGAGGGGACTTAAATGGGAGGTATGGGGAAGGGGGAGGGGTCTTAATTAGAGGTGAATAGGGAGGAGAGAGAGTGAATTTCGAATTTTGGGGTGGGGATGAGAGAGAATGGGGTTCGCCCCCTTTAGAGAGAGAGAGAGAAATAGAGAGAGAGAGCTAGAGAGAGAAGGAGGCACAATTCTTGTGGATAATTCTTTTCTCAATAATTCATTAGCTCCAAATGGTGGGAGTGGGATCCTATTTATAGGATTCCTACAATTTAACATAAGTCCCTGAATTTTGGACTACTAACAAGAAACCAAGGGGGTGAGGGCTTCCCTGGGCCTAGCCCATCTAATTGGGCCCAAATGACACATTAACCACTCTAATGACCTATTAACCTAGGTACTTGACTCAATTAAAAGGAAAATTACATGATAAGACTCAAATAAGAAAGTGAAAAATACATCATATGACTCGAAATAAAGTGGCGAACAAGATGTAGTACTGTTGGTGATCATCAGGAACCTCAAAAAATGTGGAACGGTCGGAGATGTCCCCATCATACCCCTGGGGTGCGGAGAACTCGACTCCGTCGCGTATGGGTCCACCGGGGAGGTGGTCTTCCAAGGCAGCTCTGGGCGACTCATGATCTCCAAACTCAACCCTGGGTCCGCAACCAGGGGACGGTCCTTCATCCTCTCGAGGTGGCTCGGGCGCACCCTCTTGCTGGCGATGGAACCCTGCTTGCCTAGTATTGCCTCCGTGTGCACACGTCGGACTCTCAGGCTGATTTTTGGTGGCTCTCCGAGGGTGTCCCTCTCAAAGGAAGATATAGGTTCGAGGCACTCACTAGGATCCACCGCGGTGCCCATATAGGGTACCGGATCCGCCACATGGGAAATGGGGTGAATCCCAAAACCCATTAGTAAGTCCAACCCATTAGCCTGGTTGCCAAAGCCACTCGAAACTTGGGAAGGTCCAAGTCCTCGTGCCCTCGAATTGGAGGTGACCCTAGGGTAGAGCCACTCCAATGTCATCATCACCCGATCACCTACTTGGAATTCCAAGTGGCGCTCGCGAGTTCTTGTCCGCTCTTTGTGAACCTCACCGCTCGTCAAGAATTGCTTGTGTGTATGCTCATACCATGCATTATGATGCGGTGAGTGGGTGTGAAAGTGGATAGTGTGCAAAGGTGGACCGGGGCAACCATAAATTGACCTATCATGCTTTGATGCCATGTGGACCTTGATGAACTTAGGTGGACCAGGGCAGCCATAAGTGGCCCTATCATGCATGGACTTCATAACAATGGTCGGAGGGCCGGGGCATCCATAGGGGAATCTATTGCGCATGGGTATATCAAATGCCGGGGGTCCTAGACATCCATGAATGCTCCTACTATGCTTAAGACCCATGATGAATGAAGGTGGACCATTACAACCGAATATGGACCACTTATGTTTCCAACTTGACATGTGGGTGTTATGAATGAAAGGACCCGACTTACTAATCATGTCAAGTGGTGGGAGATGCCAAGACATAGGCATTCCTACTCCAAAGATGATTTCTATGTGAGAGGTTGTGGGATGACCTTTGAACTTCCATTTGAAAGGATCAAAGGGATCTAAGAAGGTTGGTAGCACAGAGTGAGACACTTCCTTAATCCTTATGTGAACATTACCCAAAGTCATGGCTCCCATGGTGTAACCCGAGTCTAGGAAGGGGTGGATTTGATCCATTATGGTTGGTTGGGGTAAGGAAAGGTGGGTGGTGGGTAAGGTGGTTGGGCCACATGGGTATATGTACTCCCATTGGAATGGGTCAAAGGGATCATGGTAAGGGCTACCTAGAGAGAGGAACTCCATGTCCCCAAGGTCTTCACAAGATGGTGAGTCATCCTCCTCCAAAGTAATTGGTCCAAGACCTCTAGTGAGTTGACCGTTTAAGGCATTTGGGGTCTCAATGGGTGGGGAGTAGATAGGAGTGGGTTCTTCCTCCAAGGGGAGAAATAGAAGAATCTCAATAGTGCAATGCCCACTCGTGCAAACGGAAGTGATGGAGCCAATGGTGGGGTGGGCAAAGTTAATGGTGCTAGGCTCCGAAGGTCCCATGGCAAGCAAGCCGGTCAAGTGGGCTTGCCAATATAGGCAATCCACTAGGTCTCCCAAGTCTCCCGTGAAGTAGAAGGTTTGTAAAGTGACATGGGGAGACTGGGTGGGAACAATTTGGGATTGATATCCCAATGGTGGTGAGCTCAGGAAGGTGGGACTTTGCTTGAGCCATTGG
Source organism: Amorphophallus konjac (assembly GCA_022559845.1). Lineage (NCBI taxonomy): Eukaryota > Viridiplantae > Streptophyta > Magnoliopsida > Alismatales > Araceae > Amorphophallus > Amorphophallus konjac. Next base: position 245,586,110 of record CM040125.1, read on the forward strand.
AGTATAGACTCGTCTATGGTGAGGGTGTGCGGCTCATGAGGAGCCGGACTAGGAGGGGTGGGTGAGTTTTGTGGCTCCTCCTCCTCAATGGTGTGGGCTTGGGTTCCCTCGAGGGTCGGGAGGGGGTCTAGGTCGGTCTTTACTTCCAAGGGATCATGTGTTTGGATCATGGGCTCCTCTTCCAAGGGGAGGAATGGGTCTTTTGGTGGAGGAGTGGAGATAGCCGGCTTATGGTACTCCCGGGGTGGTGAACATGGACGGGCTTGGGTTAGGCTTGATAGGGGAAGTACTTGGGTTGAAGTTGGGGGTGGGGGTGGAAAAGTGGTTTGTTGAGGAGGTCCGGATTGGGGTGCGTAGATCTTTCTAAGATCATCCCTCATTTCAACCCAAGATTCAATGGGTGCTTCCCCTTTGGCTTCTCTCAAACCTACAATGTACTCCCATTCTTTCCTAGCTTGGCACCAGAGCAAACTCTTGGCATAGTTGACTTGGATAGGCCCTGATAGGGTGAACCTCCCAAAGTGTCTGTCTATGGACTTCTCCCATTCTTGATATATGCTTGGGCGGGATCCATCAAACACAAAAGCCGCTAATGGGTCTAAGGATGGCGAATAGGCTAAGTAGGAAGTGGTCATGATGAACGGGTGATGAATGCAATGGCCCTAGGACAAGACTTAGTAGAGACAAGTCTAGAACTTGCTCTGATACCAAATTGATGTGACACGACCCCTTGGACCTGAAGATTTGCAAGCAATCGAACCGAATGGCGGACCCACTCAAGTGAACTCACTCGCGTCGCGCACACCCGAGTCCGTAGGTGGACCGGCGATAGTGGTGAGGGTCGGAGGATGGACCTCGCCGTTCCGGAAGTTTGACTAGCTTGGGCTATACCCCTAAGGGTCTGGGATGTCCCAATTCCGTGGGTGGCCAGCACGCCAAGGGCGTGGGATGTAGTGACTCTCTCTCAACTCGCTCCGCGGTGGCACTCAAATTGATGATATTTTGAGATCGGGCGCTCACTCACCGACCGATGGCACTAAGCAGCAATACTAAACAAGCCAAGCAATTCCAGTAGAGTAGGGCAACCCGAGGCTCACCTGATCGATGTGAAGACACCGATCCCGGTCAGAGACGAGGGCGAGCGGGGAAGTGTGGATTCCCCGCACACTGCGCCGGTGAAGCTTGATCCCTGTTTAATAATTACAATCAGTACACCTCACACAGGAGGGTGGACTTGGGGTGGGAATTTTTGTATTACAAGTCAAACACTACCTCCGCACAGGGAGGGGCGCTAAGCCGGCCCGGCGGGGAGGGGAGATAAGCTCGATCGCGCCGACGGAGCACCCGACCGAATCTGCCTGGGTCGGGGACAGCAAGACAATGGGTCAATGTAGTCGCCGCTGTGAGCTCTCCCAGACTCAGAACTTGATGAGACTTGCGCCAAAATGTCGCTGACGTACCCAGGTACGACTGTGATTTTTTGTGGGCGGTCCCGAAGTCGTCGCTGGCAGGAACGGGCTCTGGAACAGGTCCCCTGTGTGGAGAAGCAGACTGTTCCCAGGGGCAGCAGCGGATGGCCGAAGTCAGCACGGTGGCTGCCAAAGTCCGAATGAGGCGAGAACAAGTCGAGGACATCCATGGATGAGTCTTCTTCGAGAAGCAACCAAGAACAGCACCAGATGATGTCAGGGCGGTGAGGAGGAGTCCGTTGAGTGAGGGGCTATCGGGGCAGGACCTAAACAGACTATCTGCATGCCCGGGGAAAAAAAATGGAAAAGGCACTTCCTGATGCCGAAAGGGACGCCGCTTTTTGGTAGTGGTGGAAGACTCGTGGTTGAAGCTCTCGGCTAAGTGGAGCCTCCAGAAGTTGAAGGATGTGGCCGTGGTGGAGGTTCGAACAGGGGTGCAGAAACTGGGATAGGCAGCTTCTGATCTCATGCAGCAGGTTGCAGAGAGTGCCCCGACCGCTCCTGGACTTCGAATCACAAACTGCCAAAGTTTCTGGAACTGTGGACGAGCCCTCTTTGCAGCAAAATGGACGAGGAAGCCGTCTGATGTCGGAGAGGACTGGGGGACTCAGAAGAGCGGAAGTAGGTCGTTGTAGACCCGCGCAGCCGAGGGAGAAAAATAAGAACTTTGGCCTCCGGATGCCGAACGTGGTTCTGCTTCTTGATTATTATAGAGGACTAGGGGAGGAAGAACTTTTTAGAAGGGCTCGTGGCCTGAATCTTCCGCCGTTTGTCGTGGTGCAGCTTCTAACCGGGCTCAGGTACTCTGCAGAGGGAGCCCAGTGCAGTCGGGGGAGAAATGGCACCACGATCTGTAGTGAAGTCAGAACGAGACGATTCTACCTCGCCTGCGAAGAAGACTGGAAGACCTTTCCGTCAATGTATGGTGCACCTCCAGATGATGTCAGACATCACCAGGGCAGTCTCTGTAAGTCGGGCTCCAACTGCTGCCTACGAATTGAGATGGATAGGGTGATGAAAGGTGATGGGAGATGGTGTAGATGGGGTGGGAAATGGAGTGGATGGGTGTGGGGGTGACACCTAACTATGTGGGGGTCTATTAGGGGGTGATTCAAGGTGTGGGAAGGGCAGAAAGGGGGCTGGGAGGTGGTCTAGCAAGTGGAGGGAGGGGGAGATGCGAATTTGGGTTGGGAAGGAGAGAGGGAGGAGAGATGTCTCCTTTGTTTTGAATGGTGGGTTAATGGAGGGCTTAATGGGGGCCTAGGGAATGGGAAGGGTTGCCTTGGGGAGGGGAAGGGGTGTTTGGGAGAAGGGATTCTCCCTTGGGAAAATGAAAGGTTGTATGGGGAAGGGGAAAGGTTGCTTGAGAGGAGGGAGAGGTGCCTAGGAGAAGGGGATTCGACCTAGGGGTTGGAGGGGACTTAAATGGGAGGTATGGGGATGGGGGAGGGGTCTTAATTAGAGATGAATAGGGAGGAGAGAGAGTGAATTTCAAATTTTGGGGTGGGGATGAGAGAGAATGGGGTTCGCCCCCTTTAGAGAGAGAGAGAGAGAAATAGAGAGAGAGAGCTAGAGAGAGAAGGAGGCACAATTCTTGTGGATAATTCTTTTCTCAATAATTCATTAGCTCCAAATGGTGGGAGTGGGGTCCTATTTATAGGATTCCTACAATTTAACATAAGTCCCTGAATTTTGGACTACTAACAAGAAACCAAGGGGGTGGGGGCTTCCTTGGGCCTAGCCCATCTAATTGGGCCCAAATGACACATTAACCACTCTAATGACCTATTAACCTAGGTACTTGACTCAATTAAAAGGAAAATTACATGATAAGACTCAAATAAGAAAGTGAAAAATACATCATATGACTCGAAATAAAGTGGCGAAGAAGATGTAGTACTGCTGGTGATCATCAGGAACCTCAAAAAATGTGGAACGGTCGGAGATGTCCCCATCAGATAGTGACTGGCACGCCTAATTAATAACCAAATAAATAAGCAAAATAAACAAATAAAAACCAAATAAAATATTCTAAATAAAAAAAAATCCATCCCCACAAGCTGGCACGTCCGGTGGGACTCGAACCCACAATCGCCTGATTAGAAGTCAGAGATTAATTTTAATAGTCCACCTCTTTGCATATTTGAGAGATAATTTTCATCTTTTCTTTTTAGAACTTGGCTTTATATGCCAACAGCTACCTAAAGAAATGCCAGAGGGCTGTGCCTGGCACACTCATGAAGACTATATCCCATCACATGAAAGGGAGCAAGAGAATTGGCGAGCATCGCCAACAAAGAAAGGAATAGGGCCGGCTTATCACCCGGCACTAGAAACCCAAAATCCTGGCACCATGGACCGGCCTACTCTGCCTCTTGCAGTCTCTGCCCGCCTTCAAATAGCCTCTCTGATGGCCATCAAAAGGTCAACTGACAATAAAAAGAAGAAACAGACCCTGTCACGGGTACATGAAGAAGCTAGCTCAGCCATGGAGCGGTCACAAGCTATTATAAGTGGGCCTGATAACCATAAGTAGCCAAAGAACCAGCCTATGCAGCTCAAAAAGCATGCCCCTCGAACATGCAATGAGTCCTGCGGGTTAACAAAAAGAACTGAAGAAAAAGTAGAAAAGCTGAATGCATCAAATAGCCCACTGTGGGGGCAGGTGCCGACCATGAAGGGAAATAAAAAGAATAGTGCAAAGGCTAAAAGGTGGAATTTTGTCTTCTCCGGTAACACATTGTCAGCATCTTCCAGCGGGGCATAAATTGATGATGAAGAAGATGAAGAAATTTACTTTGTGCCAAAGGAAGCAACTCCAGCTAAAGCTTCCGCCTCTCACCCATCTACCAGGTCTGGGAAAATGCCAAAGCAGCACTCACCAGCTAATAAGAAGGCTCAATGTCATATTCCTCCACCATCTGAAACCCTAAAACACAAGGAGTTCATCTCAAAGGAGTTAGCTGTAGCTGGCAATAATGGCAGGAAGCCATTTATCTCAGGCAAACCGGAGGGGGAAGGCAGTAGCACTCCTGGTCCCTTCTTACAAGACCCTGTCATAATGGCACTACTACACCAGAAGTAGCAGGAGATTGAAACGTTACAAAAGCAGCTGAATGAAATGAACATAAAGCCATATACGTCACAATTGACAAGACATCTATATGAGACACCCCAAGACAGTGCTAGCTCATCAAAAGCTTCAACGTGGCCATCAATGCCCTGAATAGTATATGATCATTCAGGGGGCATCCTCCCTCAACCATTCCAACCCACAGTCCCCTGGGTAAGTCTCGGGGCAACTAAAGCATCTCCGACAATGAGGTCGATGAGGCCGCATGTGCAGCCAACTGCCGTACACCCGAGATCAGTGGGTCTGGCCACAATGGATAAGCCAAAGGCGGGGCGAACAATGAATACAAAGACGACTGAAGAAGAAGTCACTGAAGCAGAATTACAAGCAACCAAACAAAAGGATGATTAGTTTGTCATGGACTATATAAGAAGGTGGAGAAATCTCGGTGAAAACTGTCGGCATCCACCTAGCTACGGAGATTCTATTCAAATCTGTAAAGAGAATTTGAGAATAGAAATTCTATGATGGGTCATTGATATTGAAGTCACGACCATTGAACAACTAGGTGACATCACAGCCAATGCTGATGCAGTTCTTGCAAGGCTCTCCCCAGCTCCGATAGTCCCGAGTCAAAAGAATGAACCAACCGGCAAACACCTAGCCCAAGAAGAACTTTGCGCCTCAAATTTTGAAGCCTTCGAGCAACAGAAGAAGAAAATGAAAGAGGCATCTTCCGCCGATTCGGCAAAACAAGGGGCCTCATTAAGGGGCAAAACGATGAAACTATATTGCTTTTCAAAGGACAAGACTAGGGTACTTTTCGAGTGGGCCCATGGATACGGCAAAGTAGTGCTTTCGAAGTCAAAGAAACCAGGCGATGTCGAAAGAAAAGATGATCCACGCTTCTATCCTTATCACCAAATGTTGGGGCATGCGATTGAGGATTGCTACGTGTTCAAGGATATTATTGAAGGCTTGATCAAGAAAGGCGAACTACAGATGGACGAGTATAAGGTGGACCCACCGTGCCCTCATCAAATATCTATCTTTAAAAGAGCAGCCCCGTGCGGCGTTACCGCCTCAACTACTCCTCGCAAATCTGGCGGAAGCAGATGTCTAGCAAGCCCGCATGGCTTGAATGCGGATGTTTGCCAACAAAAGAAGAATGGCAAATAAAAAAAAAGGGAAAGAAAAAAAAAGAAGAGAAAATGAAGAAGAAAGGAAAGGTCATGTTCTGGGGGTAGGCACCCAAAAAAAAAGAGAGAAAAAAAAATCTATTGAAGGTGGCCTTGATGGCTGCATCTGTCAAGGGAGATATCACTCCCCCCCCATGTCTTGGTCCATGCCAAATAAGAAACTACCATTGTGGGGTTGGCATGGTGGAGCGAACCACTTATCCCCTCTTTGAGGGGGTGAGCGCTCTCCTATGCACCCACTTTGGTCTGTTTAAAAACAAATGGATAAAGGGTGACGGCTCTGCGCTGCACTACACTGTCGACGCCATCCGAGTTGTCCGTTCAAAAAAAAGAATGCAAAAAAAAAGAAGAATGGAACTTATAAGGTCAGCAAGGCCTCCCCATCCTCCCCATGGGCAGAAGACTCCTTAGTAGCATTGCATGGTGAATGCCCAAGGAATAATGAAACGACTACATCATCTGTGGAGGTAAGAGGACCCTGCAACTGTAGCTTCTAAGAATAAGCGTCAAGAGGAGGACACTTGGCGTAAGTGCTGGAGGCCCAAACCTAAGCTATTTGGAGCATCTCCTAAAGAAATCAATCACGAAAGAAGATAGCTATTGATCTGATGTATAGCTGTCACTAAATACTTCCAGGGGGATCATGTTAATCAACAGTCCCACCGATGATAAAGAACCTTCATTGGCCACTGGGCCTCCCGTTTCAAATACGGGTCCAAACCCTGTTGGGGAACAAAAAGAACAAGTCCTGCCGAGTTGTCTACAATCTCGGCTCCTTTCTCCTCATCAAGCCAACAAATAAGAGCCTTTTGGCTTTTAGTGGCCTATCTCAGCACCCTTGGTCCCACCAGAATTCATGGTGCCTTGCCGCCCTCCTATCCTACGGGGATACTCCCCACTCGGCTCACCGGAACTAACCCTCCACCCTTGATCTGAGACCTATGCTCCCAGCCAATGCGCTCTCATGGCCTTTCGGCATTCAGCCACGACAATGCCATATTTGTCCCATGGGACTCTCCTATCACTGCCGGTTTAGATTCCTTGCCCAATGTCGGCCCAATAAAATCTCCTTTTCCTTGGCATAAGGCACTCTACCCTTGTCGAGCTCAAAATTTGCCCATCAGTCCCGCCGGGCTGTGTCCGTAAAGCTTTCCCTTGGCCTGGGGCGCTCTGCCTCAGCCGAACTCGAAAATTATCTTTTGTCCCATCGGGCCATGTCCACAAGATCTTTTCCTTGGCCTGAGGTGCTCCGCCTCAGCCGAACTCGAAAATAATCTTTGTCCCACTGGACAAGATTCATAAAACCTTTTTCCTTGGCCTAAGGCACTCCGCCCTCGCCAAGCCCCAAAACTACCCTTTGTCCCACTGGGCAGGATTCATAAAACGCTTTTCCCTAGTCAGAGACACTCCGCCCTCGCCAGGCCCACCGGGCTCTTGGACATCAATCCCCAGCCCCACCAGCAAAATAAATAGTCTCACCAGACAAAAATATCTCGCACCATAGATGAGTCTGCGTCGGAAGGCCCCAAAAAAAAGAGGAAAAAGAAAAAAACAACAACAAAAAAAACAAAGAAACAAAAAAATGAAGAAAAGAAAATGACAATCTAAAATAAGCATAATGAATCAATAAACACAATAAACTCAACGAACTCAACAAAATCAATAAATCCTATAAATCTAATGAGCTTAATAAACTTAACGAACTCAATAAATCAATAAACCCAACAAATTCAATAAACTTAATAAATCAATAAACTCAGTAAATCAATAAACTTAACAAACCCGATAAACCCAATAAAATCAAACAAATCAATAGACCCCATGAAATCGACAAAATCCAACAGACCTAATAAACCCAACAGGTCAATCGACTCATCAAATCAATAAACTCAACCAATCCAAACTAATAAACCAATAAAAGACCTCTTCACTTTGCTTTAGACCTTCTGTTTGGGCAAAGTTTGTTGATCCCGACATCTCCACAGGTCAACGTCCATATTTTATCTTGGCTTAGACCTCATGTCTTCGCCAAGTTGGTCAGCTTCGACATGACGTTGGGTTGTCATCTTCATCTACGCATTCTACCCTTGTTTCAGATCTTCCGTCTGAGCAAGGTTGATTGACTCTGACACTTCGTCAGGGTTGACATTGATATCTTGCCCTTGGGTCTGGGCCTCTCATATGTCGGCATTCTAGTCAATGCTCGCCCTAAATCTTCTACCGGGGCAGGCTCCGTTGACTTCGACGTTCTGTCGGGTCGACACCTATCCTATGTTCAGCCCTTGGCTCAGGCCTCATGCCTTTGCCAAGCTCGTTGAGTTCAGCATGACGTCGAGTCAACACCTATCCTATATTCTACTCTTGGCTTAGACCTCACGCCTTTGCCAAGCCCGTTGGCTTCGAAAGGACGTCGAGTCAACACCTATTCTACATTCTGCCCTTGGTTTAGGCCTCACGCCTTTGCCAAGTTCGATGGTCTTGACAGGACGATAAGTCAACACCTATCCTATATGCTTCCCTTGGCCTAGGCCTCACGCCTCTACCGAGTTCGTTGACTTCGACATGACGTCAAGTCAACACCTATCCTACATTATGCCCTTGGCTTAGGCCTCACGCCTCTACCAAGTTCGTTGGCTTCGACAAGACGTCGATTCAACACTTATCTTATATTCTACCCTTGGCTTAGGCCTCACGTCTCTGCCAAGTTCGTTGGCTTCGACAAGACGTTGAATCAACACTTATCCTATATTCTACCCTTGGCTAAGGCCTCATGCCTCTGCCAAGTTCGTTCGCCTCGACATGACGTCAGGTCAACATTTATATCCCATATCCCTTCCTTGGCCTAGACACCATGTTGTCGCGAAGTTGGTTGACTTTGACAGTCTGTCAAGTCAACAACCATTTTCTACCCTGGCCCAGACCCTGTGTCTCTCCCAGGCCGGTAGTTTTCGACATGACTTTGAGACGACAACAGTGTTTTATCTCTGCCCTTGTCTTGGACATACCGTCTAAGCAAGGTTTGTTGACTCCGACATCCCATTGGGTCAACGTCCATATTTCACATTTGGTTCGGACCTTCCATCCGACCATACAACAAAAACACCCTTCTACCTCTGGCTCGGACCTTTCGTCTAGCCACTCAAAAAAAACCCTTTCACATTTGTGTTGTGCCCCTTAGGCACAAGCATGTGCTATGTTGCAATGATGATAGTAATGCTATTTGGTTTTGATGATAGCAAGACAGTGAGTGCATTTGATGCATTTGATATTGTATTTTGATTTCTATGCATCTGTCAGATATCATGTCTCTGCATATATCATGTCTGGGTAGCAAAGTCTATACACTGAACTGTGTAATTGTGCATCATGCAAGTCTATACATTGGACTCTCGTTCAAGTTCATGCATTGTCTTAGGCAAAGTCTGTACAGCGTCAACGCACTTCATTGGAAGTGTGTACAGCGTCAACGCGTGAAGTCTGTACATTGCTTCAGGAGCTTCAAGTCTACACATCGCTTCACTTCATGAAGTCTGTACATCCACAGTTAAACTTGAAGTCTGCACACTAGTCTTCACTGTCAAGTCTGCACATTGGTCTTCGATTTCAAAGTCCATACATTGGACTGTTCATCAAAGTCTGTACATCGCCTTCAATCTTCAAGTCTATACACTGGCTTATTCTTCAAGTCTGTACAGCCGTTAGCATTGGACTTCATGTCTAGACATTGCACTGTGGCATCCATCGTCTTCGTGTTGTTTTAGTGTCTATGTCTTCGTGTTGTGTTTACGTCTTCGTGTTGATCTGACTTCGTGTCGTTTTCCCTCTTGTGTCTTGTTTCCTAGTGAACCCCGTGTCGTTTCACCTCGTGTTGTTCTCACTTAACTTCGTGTCGTGTTTCTGAAGCAGCTCGAATAGTTCTGATGAACTTCGAGTCGTTTCCCTGTAGACCTCATGTCGTTCCTGTTTAGTAACCACACTTCGTGTCGGTTACTGTTGTTTCTGTGTCTTCGTGTCGTTTTTGTTCCACTGCGTGCAGAACATTGCAGCACCTCGTGTTGCTTTCTATGCCACCTCGTGTCGTTTCTGTGTGAACCTCGTGTCGCTTCTCTCTGTCCTCTAGTTGCATCTCGTGTCATCTTTTATGTCTTGCTTGTTGTTGCAACCACTTCGTGTCGTTCTTCTTATTACCTCGTACTGTTTTCATCGTCTTCGTGTCGTTATCTTTGTAGTGTCATCTCTGTTACAGTATGTATCTCGTGTCGTTCTCTCCTTACTTCGTGCTGTTCTCATCCTACCTCGTGTCGTTCTTTTCGTAGTGATTGTTTTGTTACAGTGACTTCGTGTCGTTCTCATTGTAGTGTTTGTTTTTATCACTACTGAATGTTGTGTCGTTCTCAGTGCATCTAGAACTGCTACCACATACCTCGTGTAGCTTTAGTTCCTGTGGCCCTCAGTTTTAATGGGTTGTATCTCCTTGCAGGTCCGAGGAAGAACATTTCCACGTGACTGGGTAGCACGTGATCCGAGGCTGAAGGACTGACGGAATGCTGACACGTGGCCAAATATCTGGGTGGGAAATGTGGAGGACACACACGCCCAGTGCTGCCCTCTTGCTGGCTGCTGCTATATATATGAGCCTCCTTCCACAGAAGAAGGTTGATCGAGTTGGCAAAAAGAAAAGTCCATACAGATAGCCACGATCCAGAAAAGAAGAATAGAAGAAGGAGAAGAAGAGCAGAGAGTGAGAGATTAGCGAAAGAAGAAGAGCAGAAGGAGAAGAAGAGAGGCAGAGAGCTCGAGAAGAGTGTGAAGAGAAGAAGAAGAAGAGAGAGAGAGAAGGAGTTCGTTCCTCAGATCTTTGGTTCAAAACCAGATCTGAAGTTGCTCATTGTTGAGCTATATTTTGTGCTTTATTGCTTCAGCTTTCCGTTGTTGTCTTGTTTTATTTTCATTTTCCTTTATACATTTCTTCAAGCTGTTTGTCAGCGGTTTGCAGAGGTGCTGCCTCTGGACGGCTAAGCTGTATTGCCCAGCGGTTTGCAGTGGAGGATTCCACTGGACAGCAAGCTGTGTTGCTCAGCGGGCAGTGGAGGTTTCCACTAGACAGGTAAAGCTGTAATCCTCAACTAGCGAGACTTGGTCTCGGACGGGTTAAGCTGTATTCCCCAGCGGGTTCAAGCTGTGAGTCAGCGATGGCTAAGTTGTATTGTCCAGCGGAAGCAAGCTGTGATGCTCAGCGGTTGGCAAGCTGTGAGGCCCAGCTGATTGTTGGCAAGCTGTGTTGCCCAGCGGTTAGTGAAGCCACACTCGGGTTGAGTGTGGAGTGGATGTAGGTCTGGAGGACCGAACCACCTAAAAACCCTTGTGCATTGTGGTTTGGTTTATCTGCTTTTGCTTCCGCTAGATGATTGCATAGGGGCGCTCTAAGCGTTTGACTTCTGGTTGAGCAGAAGAGTGGATTAGTTTTCTTAGAATAGTTTAATCTGTCAAGAGAGCGAAATTCTAGTTGAGCGACTCCTTGTCTAATTCAGCCTAGTTAGCATCCTAGTGATCTCACTGTATGCTTGTTTTTGTTCTGCAACTGATTATTATCTTTTAAGCTTGTCTAGTTTGCGAACTAGTAATTCTAGTGAGCATCATATTTTAACTGGGCGAAAGGTTTTTTAAACGGGTTATATTCATTCACCCCCCTCTGAATACTGCACCGAACCCAACAATTGGTATCAGAGCGGGTCTCTGATCTAACAGATCTAACAATCTGCAGAGGATCCTGCTAACTGTTTAGTGCGATTGCAGAGTGGATGCATTGTGCTCGTTGTCTTGTTTCACCGGTTTAGTGCTTTACCTTGCCCATTTGGTTTTGCTGCATTTCTTGTCGGTTGTTTTAGTAAGTTGATTCTGTTTGCCATCTGTCCAAATGGATTGTCCTCCAATTTATGATGGTTCTAACTTTGAAAATTGGCTAGGAGGCCTAGTTGTGTATGTAGATTCCATTGATCCCAAACTATGGAGTTTACTATCCAAAGGCCCACATCGACTACCCAAAGACCAGACCAAGTGGTCTAGTGAGGACACGTTTAAGAACCGTAATAATGTCATAATTCTTAATATCTTGAGAGCTGCTGTTAATACTGATGTATATTCTTTTGCTCTCAGGTGCACATCTGGAAAGGAGATATATGACAGAGTCGTCTCTGCGCATAATCAGCAAGGTGATAGCTGCTTGATGGCCAACCGGGATGATGAAGATGAGATCTCATCTCAGGTAAGTTCTGAATCAGAAGGATACTCTTTCGATGAATTAATAGAGATGTATGAAAATTTGTTAGAAGTATCCAAGAAATTGAAATCTGAGAATAAAAAGTTGAAAAAGAAATGTGATAGAATAAATCTGAAAGATTCCTGTGAAAACTGTCCAAATATGAAAAAGTCTTATGATGCATGCGTGCTAGATGTTCAGAATCTGAAGAAACAAAATGATTCTCTAAAAATTGAAAAACAAACATGCTTAGATAAAATGTCTGAACTTGAGAATCAACTGAATGATAAGAAAAATGAGCATCTAAAAGACATGCAAGAACTAAATGAAGTTAATTCTGAATTGGACAAAATGAAATTGGAGAATGAGGATCTTCAAAAGAAGAATAAAACTCTTATTATCAGAATGAATGAAATCAATGAGGTTTCACAGTCCTCTTCTGCTAAATCAGATTGTAAAATATGCTCTGCTTTAAGAGAACGAAATGAAGATCTCTTTAGTGAGAATGAACGGCTAAATAAACAAATTGCCTCACTTAAAGATGATCACAAAAATCTGCTCACTGAGAAAATTAAAGCAGAAGAAACAAAAGATGAACTGATTAAAAAATTGAAGCACATGTCTAGAAGAGAGAGATGTGCTAACAATGAAATTCAGGATAAAAATCTTGAGGAAGAAAACACTGAATTAAAAGCTGAAGTTGAAAAACTGAAGTTGTTGAATACTGGCTTGTCTGAAAGACTTCTCACTACAGAAAAAGGAAAGGCTGTCTATGATGAAAATTCAGAAATTTTGAATAGCCTAAAACAAGAAATTGAGAAGTATAAAACTGCAAACCAAGTTCTAAGCGAATGTGTTAATTACAGTGAACAGGAAATAGCCAGTTATGAACTTCACATTGCTAGCTTGGAAGATAAAATTCATAATCTGGAAACTTTAGCAATTGAGTCTGCTAAGAGTGAAGGAAAAATGAAAGATGTTATGAAAAGTGAGAATAAGAACTCTAAAAGGAGGATAAGCTGTAATTCTGATGTCAAGAACATCACTAAAAGCCAGCTATACAACACCTTTGTGCAAGGTTCAGATGTAGCTAGTACTTCAAGGCAATCCCCAAAACAAAATGAAAATCAGAAATCACCTTCAAAACCTGTTTTCCAGTTTAGAGCCCAGAAAATAGAAAAACAAACAAAACCTGTTAAGGATAATCAGAAATTGAAAAGAAAGAATCAAATAAAGAAGGTAAAGACTATTCCTGCTCATGAACAGAAAGCTGCTAGCTCGGTTGAGCCTGATGGTGTACACACTGTTCATGCTTCCTATACTCATTCACATACATCTAGGAACTCATATGATAGAAACCGTGTTCCTAGGAAATCTGATGCCTCTTGTTACTACTGTGGTAGGCATGGTCATTATATAGATGACTGCAGAGTGATGATAAGTGATGATATGATGCATGATAAAACATTTCCAAATAATCATCACCACCCCAAAAGAAACATGTCTTCCTCAAACCAACATATCATTTGTTACAATTGTAACAGACGTGGTCATAAAGCTGTTGAGTGTTGGTTTAGGCCTTCATGGGGATTTACTGGCTCAAGAGGTAAGCACCCTAGGTGCATTGAATGTGGCAAGTATGGGCATGCAGTCAAGGACTGCTGGTTTGTTCAGGGAAATCATTTTAATTCCAAATTTGTAAGATTCCCTCCAAACAAAAATTTCTTGGGCAGAAATAAAGCTGGTCTTAAAGAAAAGACTCTTGTTTGTTATGAATGTGGAAAACCTGGCCACCGAGCTTCTGAATGCTGGTGGGCAGGTAATGGTAAATCAAAAATTCATGCTTACAACAGAACAATTCATGCTCATTATCATAGGTCTCATGCTGCTGTTGATATGCATCATAGGACCAGAAAATCTGATGTTTCATGTAGATATTGTGGTAAACTTGGTCACTCTATGGACAATTGTTTTTTGATGAAATTTGATGACCATGTTGCTAAGAAACTGTTTAGAACACCTGATAGGGGTAGTGCAGGACCCAAGACTACTTGGGTCTCTGCAGGATCAACTTGATTGACTTGCTGCAGGTGTGCCTTGGAAGGAGAAATAAATGGGGTCAACCAAGGCACTCAAAAAGAAAACCCCATGATTCAATTCAGGTCAGTTCTGAAATCTGTTTTAAATTCCATTATCTGAAATTGTGAGCATGAAAATTGTGAGTTTCATGTTGATTTGCTTGGTTGATTTTTTTAATGAACTCTTCATGTCTAGCTGATCAGTCTGCATTCCAGGCTCAGCTATTGAATTCAATTCTGCATATCTGATGCTCTTCTCTTGCTATATGTTGAACTGAATTTGAATGCTTCTTTAGTGTATACAGTTGATGCACTATATAGACTCTGTGTCCATGCATGTGTTTTGTGTTAATGCATTGCATGCTTGTTATTGAATGCATACTTGGACTGATTATGTATAGACTGATTATCATTGCATGTGTCAATGATGCTGTTCAATGCATGAAGGGCTGCTTTATGTTGCATTGTCCTTGTTAACCCTGGTATATCAAATGGTATGTTACTAAAAGGCAGGGAAATCTGCCCGGAGGTTCCTACCATGTGTGAGATGGTCTTTGAGACCAGGTCCTCCGCCTAGTACCATGGGTCTAGTTTTCATGTAGAACAGTGTACTGCATCATATGTTGAAAAAATCTGAAAATTTAAAATGAAGATGATACATTTGATAAATTCTCTCTCTGATTGAACAAAGCATGAATTCTTCTTGAGCATATTCTAAAATTATGAGTAGTTCATTAATTCTATTTCATGCACTTTGTCAGGGGGAGTTTGACTAATGTTGCATAGTCTGCATGTAGAACAGTCTAATGCATAGCATATTTTTGCATCATGGTGTCAGGGGGAGTTGAGAGTTCTATTCAATTCATTGAATCCTTGGTACTTCTCATTGTCCCCTTTCAACTCAATCATATTCACTGTCATCAGATGCTATGGATCATAATGCTTATTGCTATCCTTTCCCCATTTTTTTTACTAAACAACAGCTTTGCATATGGTTTAGTACATTGAATGGTGATTATTGCAACTGTTCACTTATAAGAATCACATTTACAAATTGAAAGGAACTAAAGGTTTAACCTTTATAAACTGGAGAGCTAAGTGTCTGCACTTCAGAATCTAAGATAAAAGAAAAACTTTTATAGCTCTTAATCTTTGTCTCATAGCTAAAATAGAAAAAGTTTTTTGTAATGTCTAAATGTGTTGAACTGGATATGTCTAGAACAGGCTAATAAGAGTGTGTACTGATTTTTTAAACAATCACTCTAAAAGAATTAAGGGCAGCAGTAAATAAGATCATAAATGTAAAGAACTGAACATTGTGACAGAGCAATGGTTAATTACACTGAGAAACTGTGAAATCCGCCAATGAAGCAGGAAAATTCACATGTCATGAAGTGCCTCAAGCTAACTCTGTTCATAGGGTCAAATCTATAGGGGGAGTCCTCACCAAGTAACTGAGAGTACTGGCCTCTAATCAAGGTGTACCCTTAATGTCAAAAGTGAAGACTATTCTTTGTAGGTTTTGATCTGAAATAGGTCTAGTAGTTTATGCCTAGTAACTAGGGGTACTTGCCTCTGATCAAGGTGTACACCTAATGTTAACAGCATAAATGCCACAGGTCTATTCACTTAGTTCAGGTTCAGAAATTAAAAAAAAATGAAAATCAAACTGCTGTAACCCTTTGAAAATCAAAAGTCTATGAGTGAAAATTATTTTTATTAATACATATTCAAGTTGCCCTTCTTGAACTTCCATGTTTAGACACAAAAGGGTATTATTTCATACTTATCTATTAATACCATGTGCCCTAGATTCATTGCTATAAATGGAATCAATAAACTCTTTTTCAAAGGTCAGGTTCTTTACTCTAGATTTATCACTGTTAAATCTGAATTTTTGTCAAAATTGTATGCTGCTGATTCTTATACTTTAACTATTGTTTATAATCAGGCTTATTCTCTGAACCTATGATTCAGCTGTTATCAAGTGACCCTCCTACCTTCTCTACCTTTTTATCTGTTCATATTCCTTCTCAAAGGGGGAGCATTTTTTTAGGGGGAGAAATAATTCAGGGGAGTCTTACACTCAGGGGGAGAATGTTCTAGAGGAATTTGCATGCATATTGCACTTTGCACTCATATTTTTTTTCTGTTTTTCCCTTTTCGATTATGCCAAAGGGGGAGAAAATTTTATGTGTGACTCACTGTTACTGTTTATTGCCATCATCAAAAAGGGGGAGAATGTTGTGCCCCTTAGGCACAAGCATGTGCTATGTTGCAATGATGATAGCAATGCTATTTGGTTTTGATGATAGCAAGATAGTGAGTGCATTTGATGCATTTGATATTGTATTTTGATTTCTATGCATCTGTCAGATATCATGTCTCTGCATATATCATGTCTGGGTACCAAAGTCTATACACTGGACTGTATAATTGTGCATCATGCAAGTCTATACATTGGACTCTCGTTCAAGTTCATGCATTGTCTTAGGCAAAGTCTGTACAGCGTCAACGCACTTCATTGGAAGTGTGTACAGCGTCAACGCGTGAAGTCTATACATTGCTTCAGGAGCTTCAAGTCTACACATCGCTTCGCTTCATGAAGTCTGTACATCCACAGTTAAACTTGACGTCTACACACTAGTCTTCACTGTCAAGTCTGCACATTGGTCTTCGATTTCAAAGTCCATACATTGGACTGTTCATCAAAGTCTGTACATCGCCTTCAATCTTCAAGTCTATACACTGGCTTATTCTTCAAGTCTGTACAACCGTTCGCATTGGACTTCATGTCTAGACATTGCACTGTAGTATCCATCGTCTTCGTGTTGTTTTAGTGTCTGTGTCTTCGTGTTGTGTTTACGTCTTCGTGTTGATCTGACTTCGTGTCGTTTTCCCTCTTGTGTCTCGTTTCCCAGTGAACCCCCTGTCGTTTCACCTCGTGCTGTTCTCACTTAACTTCATGTCGTGTTTCTGAAGCAGCTCGAATAGTTTTGATGAACTTCGAGTCGTTTCCCTGTAGACCTCGTGTCGTTCCTGTTTAGTAACCACACTTCGTGTCGGTTACTGTTGTTTCTGTGTCTTCGTGTCATTTTTGTTCCACTACGTGCAGAACGTTGCAGCACCTCGTGTTGCTTTCTGTGCCACCTCGTGTCGTTTCTGTGTGAACCTCGTGTCGCTTGTCTCTATCCTCTAGTTGCATCTCGTGTTATCTTTTATGTCTTGCTTGTTGTTGCAACCACTTCGTGTCGTTCTTCTTATTACCTCGTACTATTTTCATCGTCTTCGTGTCGTTATCTTTGTAGTGTCATCTCTGTTACAGTATGTATCTCATGTCGTTCTCTCCTTACTTCGTGCTGTTCTCATCCTACCTCGTGTCGTTCTTTTCGTAGTGATTATTTTGTTACAGTGACTTCGTGTCGTTCTCATTGTAGTGTTTATTTTTGTCACTACTGAATGTTGTGTCGTTCTCAGTGCATCTAGAACTGCTACGACATACCTCGTGCAGCTTTAGTTCCTGTGGCCCTCAATTTTAATGGGTTGTATCTCCTTGCAGGTCCGAGGAAGAACATTTCCACGTGACTGGGCAGCACGTGATCTGAGGCTGAAGGACTGACGGAATGCTGACATGTGGCCAAATATCTGGGCGGGAAATGCGGAGGACACACACGCCCAGTGCTGCCGTCCTGCTGGCTGCTGCTATATATATGAGCCTCCTTCCACAGAAGAAGGTTGATCGAGTTGGCAAAAAGAAAAGTCCATACAGATAGCCACGATCCAGAAAAGAAGAATAGAAGAAGGAGAAGAAGAGCAGAGAGTGAGAGATTAGCGAAAGAAGAAGAGCAGAAGGAGAAGAAGAGAGGCAGAGAGCTCGAGAAGAGTGTGAAGAGAAGAAGAAGAAGAGAGAGAGAGAGAAGGAGTTCGTTCCTCAGATCTTTGGTTTAAAACCAGATCTGAAGTTGCTCATTGTTGAGCTATATTTTGTGCTTTATTGCTTCAGCTTTCCGTTGCTGTCTTGTTCTATTTTCATTTTCCTTTATACATTTCTTCAAGCTGTTTGTCAGCGGTTTGCAGAGGTGCTACCTCTGGACGGCTAAGCTGTATTGCCCAGCGGTTTGCAGTGGAGGATTCCACTGGACAGCAAGCTGTGTTGCTCAGCGGGCAGTGGAGGTTTCCACTAGACAGGTAAAGCTGTAATCCTCAGCTGGCGAGACTTGGTCTCGGACGGGTTAAGCTGTATTCCCCAGCGGGTTCAAGCTGTGAGTCAGCGATGGCTAAGCTGTATTGCCCAGCGGAAGCAAGCTGTGATGCTCAGCAGTTGGCAAGCTGTGAGGCCCAGCTGATTGTTGGCAAGCTGTGTTGCCCAGCGGTTAGTGAAGCCACACTCGGGTTGAGTGTGGGGTGGATGTAGGTCTGGAGGATCGAACCACCTAAAAACCCTTGTGCATTGTGGTTTGGTTTATCTGCTTTTGCTTCCGCTAGATGATTGCATAGGGGCGCTCTAAGCGTTTGACTTCTGGTTGAGCAGAAGAGTGGATTAGTTTTCTTAGAATAGTTTAATCTGTCAAGAGAGCGAAATTCTAGTTGAGCGACTCCTTGTCTAATTCAGCCTAGTTAGCATTCTAGTGATCTCACTGTATGCTTGTTTTTGTTCTGCAACTGATTATTAGCTTTTAAGCTTGTCTAGCTTACGAACTAGTAATTCTAGTGAGCATCATATTTTAACTGGGTGAAAGGTTTTTTAAACGGGTTATATTCATTCACCCCCCCTCTGAATACTGCACCGAACCCAACAATTTGGTTCGGACCATCCATCCGACCATACAACAAAAAGACCCTTCTACCTCTGGCTCGGACCTTTCGTCCAGTCAGTCAAGAAAAAGACCCTTCTACCTCTGGTTCGGACCTTCCGTCCGACCATACAACAAAAAGACGCTTCTACCTCTAGCTCGGACCTTTCGTCTAGTCAGTCAACAAAAAGACCCTTCTACCACTGGCTCGGACCTTTCGTCCGACCATACAACAAAAAGACCCTTCTACCGCTGGCACGGACCTTTCATCCAGTCAGTCAACAAAAAGACCCTTCTACCGCTGGCTCGGACCTTTCGTCCAGTCAGTCAACAAAAAGACCCTTTTTACCTCTGAGGCGGACTTTTCATCCAGTCAGTCAACAAAAAGACCCTTTCACCTTTGGTCCGTACTTTCCGTCTGACCATACAACAACAAAAAATCCCATTTTATCTCTGGCTCAGACCTTTTGTCCAGACAGACAACAAAAAGACCCCTTCACCTTTGGCTTGGGCCTTCCGCCTAGCAAGGAAACAAAAGATCATTTCTACTTGTGACTCTACCCTTTCATCTAGTTGAAGAACAAAAGACTCGTTCTATCTACGGCATCATGGCTTTCCGTCTAAGCCGGTAAATATTCTGCCTTGGCGTCATGGCCTTCCGCCTAAGCCGAGTTGTATGGCGTCATGACTTTATGTCTAAGCCGTTAAATATTCTTGTCAGGCATCATGGCTTTCCGCCTAAGCCGGTAAATATTCTGCCTTGGCGTCATGGCCTTCTGCCAAAGCCAAGTTGTACGGCGTCAGGACTTTATGTCTAAGCTATTAAATATTCTTATCCGGCATCATGGCTTTCCGCCTAAGCTGGTAAATATTCTGCCTTGGCATCATGGCCTTCTGCCTAAGCCAAGTTGTACGGTGTCATGACTTTATGTCTAAGCCGTTAAATATTCTTGTATGGCATCATGGCTTTCCGCCTAAGCCAGTAAATATTCTGCCTTGCCGTCATGACCTTCTGCCTAAGCCAAGTTGTACGGCGTCATGACTTTATGTCTAAGCCGTTAAATATTCTTGTCTGGCATCATGGCTTTCTGCCTAAGCCGGTAAATATTCTGCCTTGGCGTCATGGCCTTCCACCTAAGCCAAGTTGTACGGCGTCATGACTTCGTCTAGCATCATGGCTTTCTACCTAAGCCGGTAAATATTCTGCCTTGGCGTCATGGCCTTCCGCCTAAGCTAAATTGTACATCATCATGACTTCATGTCTAAGCCGTTAAATATTCTTGTCTGGCATCATGACCTTCCGCCTAAGCCAAGTTGTACGGCGTCATGACTTCCTATCTAAGCCGTTAAATACACTCATCCGGCGTCATGGTTTCTGCCTAAACCGGTAAATATTCTGCCTTGGCGTCATGGCCTTCCGCCTAGGCCAAGTTGTACGGCGTCATGACTTCATGTCTAAACCGTTAAATACTCTCGTCCGGCGTCATGGTTTCTGCCTAAGTCGATAAATATTCTGCCTTGGCATCATGGCCTTCAACCTAAGCCAAGTTGTACGGCGTCATGACTTCATGTCTAAGCCGTTAAATACTCTCGTCCGGCGTCATGGCTTCCGCCTGAGCCGATAAATATTCTACCTTAGCGTCATGGCCTTACGCCTAAGCCAAGTTGTACGGCGTCATGACTTCATGTCTAAGCATTTAAATATCCTTGTCCGGCATCATGGCTCTCCGCCTAAGCCGGTAAATGTTTTGCCTTGCCGTCATGGCCTAACGCCTGAGCCAAGTTTTATGGCGTCATGACTCTTTGTCTAAGCCGTTACATATTCTCCCTTGGCGTCATGACCTTATGTCTAAGCCAAGTCATTCGACGTCATGACCTTTGGT
The DNA here is from genome assembly GCA_022559845.1 of Amorphophallus konjac. NCBI lineage: Eukaryota > Viridiplantae > Streptophyta > Magnoliopsida > Alismatales > Araceae > Amorphophallus > Amorphophallus konjac. The sequence goes on from CM040125.1 coordinate 245,606,864, forward strand.
CTAAGTCGACAAACCTCTTACCCTTGGATCAGAACTGTTGTCCGAACTAACTAACGAAACGACCTCATTTGGTTTCATACCAACCCGTGATCCCTCCAGGGATTTACCACCACATATGACATCTGCTCTCCACTGCCATGGCATCGGGCTCCCAATGCCAGAATCATTGTGGGCATGCCCATTAAGCCCTTTAGAAAAGAGAAAACAAAAAGAAGCAACAAAAAAATAAGTAAAAAAAAAGAAAGAAAAGAAAGAAAGAAAAGAAAGAAGAAGAAAAAAAAAGAGAGAAAAAAAAAGAAGAAAAAAAAAGAAAAGAAGAATAAATGATGATCATGACGTGATTTGTGTGCTTGTTTGCCTCACGTGCATGTCTGCATGAAATATAGTATTAATGCACTTCCTTCAAATTTCTAAGGCCGCGTGCTCCTTTGCTAGATAACGTTGCCCTGATTCAGGATATGTGTACATCACGACATACGCTAAGAGATGAAAGCCGATTCTCGGTGAGTGCATACGACTAGGAGAAGAGTCGTATCCACGTTGCAAGCATAATTCACAAGATACACCCTCGACGAAACTCCAACACCTTACGCGCAATATGAGCAATGACCCTTAGCTATAGGGACGTCGTAAATTCTTTTTAACACTTCATGGAATCTTAAATCTCTACGCTCATGTGAAGGGTAATCGTGAGGAAAGAGTCGCATGTCCCCATAAAAAAAAAGAAGAAAAAAGAAAGAAAGAATAAAAAATTTGATGAGAATGAGGGTGAATCTTAGTAGCCGGGAATCCCCATTGAAACACATGAGGAAACTCACGCCGAACGGTGAAGTCCGTAATAAAATTTCTATGAAGGATGAATCCTAGTAGTCGGGAATCTCCATTGAGACACATGAGGAAACTCGCGCCGAATGGTGAATCCGTAATAAAATTGCTATGAAGGATGAATCCTAGTAGCCGAGAATCCTCATTGAGACACATGAGGAAATTCGTGTCGAATGATGAAGTCCGTAATAAAATTGCTATGAAGGATGAATCTTAGTAGCCGAGAATCCCCATTGAGACACATGAGGAAACTCGCACCGAACGGTGAAGTCCGTAATAAAATTGCTATGAAGGATGAATCCTAGCAGCCGGGAATCCCCATTGAGACACGGGGAAACTCGCGCCGAACGGTGAAGTTCGTAATAAAATCGCAATGAAGGATGAATCCTAGTAGCCAGGAATCCCCATTGAGAAATATGAGGAGACCCGCGTCGAATGGTGAAGTCTAAAGATTAAGAATAAATTAGGGGGTTATGCGAAGCTACCCAAAATCGAGAGTCATGAACGTATGTGTAGGCGATGAAGTAATCCTCCTGTGTTACTTAGAACTTCTGCACATCCATATATCTCGGGTTCACTACTCATATAATTACACTTTCACGCTATGGAGGAATAGTCCTAGGTGTGGATCGTGGTTTAAGCTAGGCATATGTTCTATGTGACGTCCTCCTTACGTATGCACATCTCTCTTAGCTATGCTTCGTGAGCCGCACTCTGTTTGTGAATCATGGGCATTGTTCTTATCCTATCCCTAATATAGGGGAGCTATTCTATATACATCTTGTTTATGCGTGCGATCAAGGGGTGTCAGCATGCTTACTTGAATAAGGAATAAATAAAATAATAATAATAATAATAATAAAACATGTTCTCAGATAGGGCTGCACCCGCAGGTCCCGCTCACTCGTCCATGTTTCGTGCCACCTACGGGTGGGGGGCATTTGTTGACACTGAAAATATTTCTGACATTTCTTAAACTTTTTTACTTTTGCAAGCATGGAGCCCTCGCCGAAGTACCCCTATGCCATTAAGAAAAGGAAAGAAGGAAAGGAGTGGCAGAAGCCGAACAAAGATGAAGAACAAAATAAAAGAGAAGAAAAGAAAAGACGTCCGGCTCCAATGGACAGTCGTTGAAGCAAGACTCAAGAGCTCAGAAAAGGCTCGGGACCACCCTCGAACGAACAAGATAAAAGCTCGAACAGCAAGACAAGTCAGTCAATGGGTCAACCCTCGCAAAAAGAGAAATGAATAAAAATGGGCCTAAACAAACAAAAATGGGCCAAAGGATGCTAAGAAATGAGCTAAAACTGGCACGGGAGTGAACTGACACGCTACTAAACCGGCACGGGAGTGAACCGGCATGCCACTGAACTGGCATGAAGGTCAATCGGCACGAGAGTGAACCGGCACACTACTGAACTGGCACGGAGGTCAACCAGCATTAACTGAAACCGGCACGAAATGAAATCAGCGCAGGATCGCAATCGACACAAAAGTACCAATCATCGCGTCGGTTCCTCTACGTGCCGATGGAAACAGGGCCACACCCTCTATATATATAAAACTTGCTTCGAGCACAAGAAAGGAGAGCGGAAGAAGCCAGAGAGAGGAGAGCAGAGAAGTGATCGAAGCCAGAGCAACTACTCTAAAAAAAAAAGAGACACGAGAGCCCACTGAAAGGGATCTGAAGGGGGGGAGAGAGCAGCAGAAGCCCGGGGAAGGAGATCGAAGGTGGGGTTTGTCTATCGAGCGCCTTCAGAGGCTATATCCTCCCATCCCCGTCTTTTGTTTGTGTCTGTTTTCTTTCATTTGGCCTGCTTCCGAGCGCTGTTCTTCTGATGATATCAACTGCCAGTGTAGCCCGGTTGTCAAGGGGCATCCTCTGTATTTAGATTCTCGCAGTCTGATTTTCCATTCCGTGCTGAATGTATGCATCCTCTGCAATGAAACGAAGTATGAGGTTCTGGAGTTATCTCTCTTTCTCTTTGCTTCTCTGAAATCTGCTGTATTCAATAGTCTGTGTGGATAGATTTGGTTCTACTATATGCTTACCCCTCAGGTTACATGAGTGATTACCATTGCATCATCTCTGTATTTTCAACCTCACGATAATGATGAGAGCCTGAGACAGTCCATCTCATGGCCTCTCATTCGGGAAATGGCGAGGGATATGTTCGTATCAAAGCTCACCTGACTCAATCGATAACCTGGCTCCCAGTGGTGCCCCAGAGTGAAAGCCCTCTCCTCCTCGGGGTGATTTGTTTTGAAACAATCCTCAGTCTTCCGTGGCCATCTCAAAGCCCCCCATATAAAGCCTCCCAAGACCCTGAATAAAACCTCTCGAAACCTTAGGCAAAGCACCTCAAAATCCCTGAATAGAACCCCTTAAAATCATCAGATAAAGCCTCTAAAACCCTCAGCTCAAAACCCTTCCAAACTCCCAGAACCCTCGGCTTGACAAAACCCTTAGAAACCTTCTATCGCCCCCTTAACGGCCTCCCGGCATGACCCTCCCGACGCGACACTCTCTCGGCGCGACTCTCTCCCGGCGCGAGTTCCGCGCTAGGTGCTGCTCATGCCGATTGGCCATTCACCCTCTAGCATGCCGAGACCCTCATAGATGCCACCCATCACGCTGAGGCCGAGGCCCCTTCGTGTTCTCCATCGCTCCGAAAGCTAACCGCGCCGAGGCACTACCGTGCTGACGCCCTCAGGAGCCCCGAGCCCTTTAACCACTCAACATGAAATCCTATCACCCCGGAGAGAAGTAACATGCTTTCACCCAAGCCCACGGGAACTAAATCAATGGGGTTAACCCCCTTACATTCTACTGCCCCATTGGCCTATGCAGTTCTGCCATTGCATGTTCTCCCGTGGCCTCTTCAGGGGGATATCAACAAACACCGTGGTAATGGACACTATCCCGCCACACTCAGATGCTTTTTGGATCCAGGGCTACGCCCGCCTCTCTTTTGGCTTCCATTCCAGCATTCCGTGGGTGGATGACCTATATTCCCCTTTTGGCATAGTCCAAAACAAGGGGATATGCTGCCGGATTTGCACCATAACCCATGGGAACTAAATCAATGTGGTGAACCCCCCTACATTCTGTCACCCCACTGGCCTATGGAGTTTTGCCACTGCATGTTCTCCCATGACCTCTTCAGCGGGATATTAACAAATACCACGATGAGTGGACACCGCCCCGTCGGATTACGATCCGTTTGGATCCCGAGTTACGGCCATCTCTATTACGGATTCCGTCTCGGCTCTCCGTGGACGGTTTCCTATATACCCCATCAACCCTCCGGGTACAAGGGAGATGCTGCCGGATTTCTGCCAGACATAAATATAAACTGTCGAATTGCTAATGAAATAAAATAAAATAAAATAAAAAAATAAACATAAACGAATAAAATAAATAATAATAATAAAATGATAAAAATGAATAAACAATCAAATAGAATGAAATAAACAAACAAATAAACATATAATAATAAAAAATGAAAATGATGCTAATCGGCGGGGGGGGGGGCTCTCGGCGCCAATGTTTCTCGGCACCAAAACCGCGCCGGGATGAAAGCATGCCGAGATGAAAGCCACGCCGAGATGCAAACTAAACAAAACAAACCCCTCTCGGTGCCATTGCTTCTCGGCACCAAAACCGCACTGGGATGAAGGCATGTCGAGATGAAAGCCACGCCGAGATGTAAACTAAAGCAAAACAAACCCCTCTCGGCGACATTGCTTCTCGGCACCAAAACTGCACCGGGATGAAGGCATGCCGAGATGAAAGCCACGTCGAGATGTAAACTAAAGCAAAACAAACCCCTCCCAGCACGACCCTCTCGGCACCATCCACTGATCATTATAAAACAAACAATAAGAACAAGTGAGACTTTCATTCGAGAGAAATGTAGAAATAATAATAAAAATGTGATTGAGATAAAAAAAATATACAAAAAAATATAAATAGTGGCCAAATAAATGATTAGAAAAATATAATAATAGAATAAAATGATAAATAAATGATAAAAATGTAATAAACAATAGTGCTAAACAAATAATAATCAAACAAAAGGCAATAATAGAAATAAAATACATACACACAATAAAAATAATAACAAATAATAATAAATAACATGTGATAATAAAATACAAATAACGAAAAAGGATATGAAGTAATAATGGTGAAAAACAAACACACACTCATGCTTCCAAATGACAATGATAATAAGGGAATAAATAAATAAACGAAAAATATTGATAATGGCCGTGTCTGCTCCGGTACCTTCACCTTCCCTGACCTCCGGGTATGAGATATTAATGCCGCTCCGACGGATCGTGCTTGGTTCTTGGGACTCACTCCCATTTTAGTCAAAGTATGATCTTGTCATGGGCCGATAACTCATTGAATTTGATCTGTTCCGATCGGGTTTCAACCGCGTCCCCTCACTTCTTGAACAACAAATTTTCAATATTTATTTATGGGTGATACTTTATGTAATTTTAAAATTGGTTATTATTTTATTATTTTCAATATTTCATTTGTTTTATTTTGCAAAAGTATGATCTTGTCATGGGCCGATAACTCATTGAATTTGATCTATTCCGATCGGATTTCAACCGCATCCCCTCGGTTCTTGAACAACAAATTTACCGTACCCCGGCATACATTGCCCCAATAATATGCGCTTGCCCGAATATTGTCAGACTCGACTCACCTCATGGGTCTATGTGTGTGCACCGTAATGATATGCACAGCTTCAAAATAAAAAGTTTAAGAAATGTCTATGGGTTATGGCGCAAATCCGGCAGCATATCCCCTTATTTTGGACTATGCCAAAAGGGGAATATAGGTCATCCACCCACGGAATGCCGGGATGGAAGCCAAAAGAGAGGCGGGCGTAGCCCTGGATCCAAAAAGGATCTGAGTGTGGCGGGACAGAGTCCATTACCACAGTGTTTGTTGATATCCCCCTGAAGAGGCCACGGGAGAACATGTAGTGGCAGAACTCCATAGGCCAATGGGGCAGTAGAATGTAGGGGGGTTAACCCCATTGATTTAGTTCCTGTGGGCTTGGGTGAAAGCCTATTACTTCTCTCCGGGGTGATAGGATTTCATGTTGAGTGGTTAAAGGGCTCGGGGCTCCTGAGGGCGTCATCACGGTAGTGCCTCGGCCGGGTTAGCTTTCGGAGCGATGGAGAACACTAAGGGGCCTCGGCCTCAGCACGATGGGTGGCATCTAGGAGGGTCTCGGCGTGCTGGAGGGTGAATTGCCAATCGGCACGAGCAACACCCGGCGCGGAACTCACGCCGGGAGAGGGTCGCGCCGGGAGTGTGAATGGCCAATCGAACAGTCGGCGTGGAACTCGCGCCGGGAGAGGGTCGCGCCGGGAGGGTCGTGCCGGGAGGCCGTTAAGGGGGCGATAGAAGGTTTCTGATGGTTTTGTAAGGCCGAGGGTTCTGGGGGTTTGGAAGGGTTTTGAGCTGAGGGTTTTAGAGGCTTTATCTAAGGATTTTAAGGGGTTCTATTCAGGGATTTTGAGGTGCTTCGCTTAAGGTTTCGAGGGGTTTTATTCAGGGTTTTGGGAGACTTTATACGGGGGGCTTTGAGATGACCACGGAAGACTGAGGATTGTTTCAAAACAAATCACCCCGAGGAGGAGAGGGCTTTCACTCTGGGGCACCATTGGGAGCCAGGTTATCGATTGAGTCATGTGAGTTTTGATACCAACATATCCCTCGCCATTTCGCGAATGAGAGGCCATGAGATGGACTGTCTCAGGCTCTCATCGTGATCGTGAGGTTGAAAATACAGAGACGATGCAATAGAAATCACTCATGTAACCTGAGGGGTAAGCATATAGTAGAACCAAATCTATCCACATCGACTATTGAATACAACAGATTTAAGAGAAGCAGAGAGAAAGAGAGATAACTCCAGAACCTCATACTTCGTTTCATTGCAGAGGATGCATACATTCAGCACAGAAGGGAAAATCATACTACGAGAATCTAAATACAGAGGATGCCCCTTGACAACCAGGCTACACTGGCAGTTGATATCATCAGAAGAACATCGCTCGGAAGCAGACCAAATGAATGAAAATATACTCAAACAAAAGATGGGGAAGGGAGGATATAGCCTCTGAAGGAGCTCGATAGACGAACCCCACCTTGGATCTCCTTCCCCGGGCTTCTGCTGCTCTCTCCCCCCCTTCAGATCCCTTTCAGCGGGCTCTCGTGTCTCTTTTTTTTTAGAGTAGCTACTCTAGCTTCAATCACTTCTCTGCTCTCCTCTCTCTGGCTTCTTCCGCTCTCCTTTCTTGTGCTCAAAGCAAGGTTTATATATATAGACGGTGTGGCCCTGTTTCCATCAGCGCGTAGTGGAACCGGCGCGCTGATTGGTGTCTGCGCGCCGATTGCGATCCCACGCCGGTTTCATTTCGTGCCGGTTGACCTCTGTGCCGGTTCAGTGGCGTGCCGATTCACTCCCATGCCGGTTGACCTTCATGCCGATTCAGTGGCGTGCCGGTTCACTCCCGTGCCGATTTAGTGGCGTGTCGGTTCACTCCCATGCCGGTTTCAGCTCATTTCTTAGCATCCTTTGGCCCATTTTTGTTTGCTTAGGCCCATTTGTGTTCATTTTTCATTTTGCGAGGGTTGACCCATCTACTGACTTGTCTTGCTGTCCGAGCATTTATCTTGTTCGTTCGGGGATGGTCCCGAGCCTTTTCTGAGCTCTTGAGTCTTGCTTCAGCGACTGTCCATTGGAGCCGGGTGTCTTTTCTTTTCTTCTCTTTTATTTTATTCTTCATCTTTCTTCGGCTTCTGCCACTCCTTTCCTTCTTTCCTTTTCTTATCGGCATAGGGGTACTTCGGCTAGGGCTCTATACTTGCAAAAGTAAAAAAGTTTAAGAAATGTCAGAAATATTTTCAGTGTCAACAAATGCCTCTCACCCGTAGGTGGCGCGAAACAGGGACGAGTGAGCGGGACCTGCGGGTGCAGCCCTATATGAGAACATGTTTTATTATTATTATTATTATTATTTTATTTATTCCTTACTCATGCATGCATGCAGACACCCCTTGATCGCGCGCATAAACTAGATGTATATAGAATAGCTCCCCTATATTAGGGATAGGATAAGAATAGCGCCCATGATTCACAGACAGAGTGCGGCTCACGAAGCATAGCTAAGAGAGATGTGCATACGTGAAGAGTACGTCGCATAGAACATATGCCTAGCTTAAACCATGATCCACACCCAGGACTATTCCTCCATAGCGTGAAAGTGTAATTATATGAGTAGTGAACCCTAGATATAGGGATGTGCAGAAGTTCTAAGTAACACTGGAGGATTACTTCATCACCTACACATACGTTCATGACTCTCGATTTTGGGTAGCTTCGCATAACCCCCTCATTTATTCTTAATCTTTAGACTTCACCGTTCGACGCGGGTCTCCTCATATGTCTCAATGGGGATTCCTGGCTACTAGGATTCATCCATCATAGCGATTTTATTACGGACTTCACCGTTCGGCGTGAGTTTCCTCATGTGTCTCAATGGGATTCCCGGCTACTAGGATTCATCCTTCATAGCGATTTTATTACGGACATCACCGTTCGGCGCGAGTTTCCGCATGTGTCTCAATGGGGATTCCCGGCTACTAGGATTCATCGTTCATAGCAATTTTATTACGAATTTCACCATTCGGCGCGAGTTTCCTCATGTGTCTCAATGGGGATTCCCGACTACTAGGATTCATCATTCATAGCAATTTTATTACGGACTTCACCGTTCGGCGCAAGTTTCCTCATGTGTCTCAATGGGGATTCCCGGCTACTAAGATTCACCCTCATTCTCATCAATTTTTTTCTTCTTTTTTTCTTTTTTCTTCTTTTTTTTATGGGGACATGCAACTCTTTCCTCACGATTACCCTTCACGTGAGTATAGAGATTTAAGCTTCCATGAAGTGTTAAAAAGAATTTACGACGTCCCTATAGCTAAGGGTCGTTACTCATATTGCGCGTAAGGTGTGGGAGTTTCGTCGAGGGTGTATCTTGCAAATTATACTTGCAACGTGGCTACGACTCTTCTCCTATTCGTATGCACTCACCGAGAATCGGCTTTCATCTCTTAGCGTATGCCGTGACGCACACATATCCTGAATCAGGGCAACGTTATCTAGCAAAGGAGTACGCGGCCTTAGAAATTTGAAGGAAACGCATTAATACTATATTTCATGCAGACATGCACGTGACGCAAACAAGCACACAAATCACGTCATGATCATCATTTCTTCTTCTTTTCTTTTTTTTTACTTACTTTTTTGTTGCTTCTTTCATGTGATGGGATATAGTCTTCATGAGTGTGCCAGGCACAGCCCTCTGGCATTTCTTTGGGCAGCTGTTGGCATATAGATATCATGTTAATTGATGCCCCCGTAGCGGGCACTTCATGAGGGCATGGAGGATCGACTCTGTCCTTCCCCGTTTGCAAATCCCCTCTATTTATTAAGCCTTGGGCGATGTTCTTGAATATTTGGCAATCATCAATCGGGTGCCCCAAGATTTGATGGTAGGGGCAGAAATGAGGATCATCTCTCCTTCTGATGTCATCAGGCCTTTTTGACTTTGGAAGAGTGATCTTATTATCCTTGATAGCCCACTCGAATAATGCTCGAGTCCTGTCCTTGGGAAAGGCATAGAGCTTCTTTGCTTTGTTCTGTGGAGGAGGACTCTGTCGACATTTAGCAGGTTCATTGGGAGGAGGATTGTGCACCCATTTATACCTTTTTGCTTTGACACTGACAGCATGAACCGCTTTCAGCATTGGCCGTTTATTAACCTGCCTGGCTTCATGACTTGAGTCGGCAGAAACGGAGGGAAATATTGTGAAGAAACCTTCAACCTCCGTGGCAATATCACTTAATCGGTCAAATGACCGGATTTCTATTCCGATCATCTTTTCTAGAATTTCCTTCTTCAGATTTTGTTTGCATATTTGTATTGCATCTTCTTGATGCGGAGGACGCCGACACCTCATGCGCAGATCCTCCCATCTCTCGATATATTCTGCAGCTGTTTCATCATCTTTTTGCTTGGTTGCCAATAGCTCAGCCACGGTCACCTCTGCCTCGATGACGTGAAATCTTTCATTGAATTTTTGCTGCATATCTGGCCAATCATGGATAGACCTGGCCGATAATGTGGAATACCATTCGAAGGTGGGTCCTGTTAGTGAAGACCCAAAGAACTTCAGTAGGTACGACTCGTCCGCTGCCAAGTCGCCCATGGCTGCTATATAGTGTGCAACATGTTCTTTCGGGGAGCCCTTCCCGTTGTATTTGTCAAATTTTGGGAGTTTATTGACGCTCGGTGGCAACCTTTTGGCAGCATGGTAGGCTGGATACGGCACTTCATATATGTCGAAGGGGGCATAATCATCACCACCCCTCTTTGCCAGCCTTGCATCAATCATCTGATCCACCGTCCATTTGTCCAACATAACTGGATCTACTGGTTGAGGGTAGAGGTGGGCGGTCCGCACTAATTGTGCAGCCTGAACTGCAACATGAGGTGGCAAGGGCTCTGACAAGGGTACCTGCTGCTGCATTTGAGGAGGCGTTAGCCGTGCTGGCTGGAGCCATTGGGAATAATGTTGGGGAGTGACCCAGTTCTGATAAGCAGTTTGTAGGACAGCTGGTGAAGGAGCACTCGTGGGGTCGGAACCTTCCTGTGACGGCTCAGCTCGTGCCCCCGGTTGCTCGGGTGCTACAGCGTGTTCAGCCTTTTCATTTAATTTTCTCTTCAGTAGTTTTATCTCTTGTTGGTATCCTTGCAGCAACACCAGGGCGGCAGGGTCTATTGTTGTCTTATTACTGATGCCCTCGAGCGTGTTACCCAAAGGACCTTCAATTAAAGGAGGTAGAGATGCTCCTTCTTGCTCTGACGCCACTATTCTGGCAGTGATAGTAGTGATGTTTTCTTCAGCAAGCTGCTTGCCCTTTATGGTTAGCAGTTGCTCAGCCTCATTTTTACCATGTCTTGTCACCAGGTCTATTCTTCTGGCAATCTCGACCGACTCTTCATGTTGATTTGGTAGGGGACCAGGTGTACTCATTACCCCTGTCATATTGCAAGTAAGAACTTGCATTCTTCTTTTGTGCTTTCTGACTCCCCTTCGGGCCTGAGGGTGTAGACATGCTAAAATCAATGCTATGTTGAGTAACTGTCATGTCACCATGTGACGCCCCAAAGTGGACTTCAATATTGGTTTAATATAAAGCTTTTCTATTTTATATATGTTAATTGTGATTTCTTGACATTTCTCTTTGATAATTGGAATTAACGCCTTGACAAGGGGCGTCATTTAATTGACGGCTAAGCTAGGGTCACCTATTAATAAATGGACGACTGTGCCTAGAGGCATTGTTTTCTGGATTTTTCCGAATCCTAACCAAAATGCAAAATCAAAGAATTGACGTCCCTATGAAGGGCGCTTATTATTTAACGCCCATATCGGAAGGCGTCATTTCAGAATTTTTAATAAGGAAAGTCAGTTGTTGCCATAATTAAATCCAGGAATTGACGGCTGAGTGCACGCCGTCATTTTAATTAACGCCTTTGATGATGTCGTCATTTTCAATTGACGCTCTTTGAGAGGTCGTCATTTTCGATTCCGTCCCCTTTTCGCCTACTTATTTCCAATAATGATCCCTTCCCCATTTTACACATTTTGTTTGATTGGGAAGAGGGTTTCTTATTGGAGGTCCATTGCCTTGTGTTAATCCTATTATTACAAGGATTTTTGGGCTTTAAATACCCCTGATATTCTTCTCTCGCGCGGGCATGAGAGAACAAGAGAGCGTGAGAGGGCAATGCAATAAAGATACGGAAGAACCATTGTGAGTTTTTTTAACAAGGAGAAGAGAGTTTCTGTTTTGCAGGATCAATCTTCAAGTAATTCTTCTTCCTCCTGGTGTTGATTCTTCTTCCACTATGGTCCTCTGCTGTTGTTGAATTGTTTCTTGTTTTCTCTCCTAGTACTACTGCACGTACAACAGAGAGGAGATCTTGCCCTCAATTCCTCTTATTAACATTAGCATCATCATACTCATCCTATTCTTTCTAGCTATCCTGCTAGAAAAAGTTGCCACTTTCACGTTACATCTTATTTTCATATTACATACTTTGCATTCATATCTCCATACCTTTGTTACTCCTTCTAAGGGGTTTAAAAAACCAAAACACACAAGGTGTGTTCATGTTTCATTTGATCAATTTCATACTTTTAGAGTATTGATACTACACCTTTTGGCTAATCCATTCTTTTCATTTGGTTTTGTGTGTTCTTACAAGGTAATCAAACTAAGAACCCCCTTCATCGGCCGGCCGGTAGAAGGAGGAAGGAAAAGTCCACAATCTCTCAATACAAGGTATATGCGATCACTTTATTCTTCTTGAGGTAACCCCTCTGGCGATCACACTCCTCATTAGCACCACGTGCTTTATTTTTTTCTTTTCTTTAGTGGATTTTCCATAATCTATAAATTGGCGATCACGGTGGGACGCCTTTTGTTTTTTGTTTGATTACCACTCCCTTTGGCGCCCTCATGTGCCCCTCCTTTGGTACCCTCGCGTACCCCTCCATTGTACTCCACGTAGCACATTACCTTTGGCACCCTTACGTGCCCCCTCCCCTTGACACCCTCGGGTGTCCCTCCTTTGGTACCCTCGCGTACCCCTCCATCGTGCTCTACGTAGCACCCTCCCCTTGTGCACCACGTGCACACCCCCCTTTGATTAGCAAATTCTGAAGTGTTCATATCATCATTTTAGTAATTTCTGTCAGTTACCAGAGCTTTCTGTTCTCTGAACTGAATAGCGCCTTCCCCACTGTCGTCATTTCATACAGTGACTGCGGACAGAGGCGTTGTTTCAATGTTTTTCCCGCATTGTTGTCATTTTCATAATTCACGCCCCTTACAGAGGCGTCATTTTATCATTCAACGTCTTATACCAAGGCGTCATTTTCGTTGATTACTATCGATTTGCCCACTGTTCAGTGCCATTTGACGCCCCTTCCCCGAGGTGTCGTGTTGTTATTTAACGCCTCACATCAAGGCGTCTTTTTCTACTCAGCGCCTTACAGCAAGGCGTCATTTTATTACCATCATTTTTTATACTGCCAGCACTGTTCACTGCCATTTGACGCCCCTTCTAGAGGAGTCTTTTCATTATTTAACGCCTCACTCCAAGGCGTCATTGTTCACAGTGATTAGCGACTGCCACGCAGACGTTGTTTATTAATTTAGCAACCTTGTCTGGGTCGTCATTTTCTTCTGTGCCCACAAGAGTGCTGATTATTCGTGTTTATATGTCTAATCTATTTTGATATCACCTGCTTGATATTGCCTGCATTAGATTGCATCCAGGGCATTCGGTTTGGGAGACCTCCTCTCCCCACATTTTTTAGGAGCTACACCCCTCTTGGTGAAGGAAGGACCCTCCTTTGAGCATTATGTCTCATTGGACCGGAAATTCCTAAGCCAAGCCTCCGTAAGTCCTCGCACCCGTGGATTCTCTCACGGACGCCAGGCAGGTTGTACCATTGAAGTACCCAGAGTATAGTTGACCCATACGTTGGAAAGGAGAGAGAAATCTAGATACCCGGAGATTATACCCAAAATGTCAACCAGGATCCACCTTCAAAAGAGAGAACCTAATATTGAACTCACCCTAATCTCCAAGGAAAATCATAAAATTTTGGGGCTCATTACAACTTGTGTGTTTCTCTTGCTTGATATCTCTTGGTTATATTCCATTGTTGAAAATTCATTTCTTTCTCCTTAAGCATAAAATTGCGTTCAGGTAAAATCATCAATATGGCCAACTATGAGTATACTTATGATGGTTATGAGGAGGGTCACTCTGACCCGTTCTATGAGATTCCCTCTCAGGATCATGTCTACTATGAAGGAAATTACACTTCTTCTCCCACTCAAGTCCACATGGTGGATACCACTTCTTTGGAGGTTGAGCCTTCTTCCCAAGCTCAACCTACCACTCAGAATACTTTAGGGGACACTTCCCCTTCTTTCAACTTCAACGAATTTCTCAAAACTCTTGCTCAGTTGGATGACTCCCAGCGCCAGGCGGCTCAAGCCCTCTTAAAGGGGAAGTCTATCCCGTCATCTTCTGACCCTCACCAGGCCATGGGTGGCCATTCTGCTACTTCTCCCAACAACCCGGCGGTCACACCTAGGGTGCCCTCGTGCCCATCAACTCCTGTTATGACTGTCCCGGCCCAACCGGCAAGTCACTCCGTTGCTAGGCCTCAACAACCTCCTGTTTCTCAAATTTTGAGAAGGCCTATGACAAACCAACACTCTTTTCGTCCGGCCCCAGTCGAGTCTGATAACCATGCTCTACTCCTCTAAAAGATGGCTAGTATGGAGGAACAACTTAAGAGGGTTACTGCATCCAAGGTCGCTCCTGAAATTATGCTCCCCCCTATGCCAGTTTTTCACCTACCACCATCTGAAATGCCAAATTTCAGGCAGTATAATGGCACGGGCAATCCGCACATCCATTTGAAGAACTTTTTGTATGAAACATCATTCTGGCAGGATAATAAGAACTCATTGGCTTATCTTTTTAGGTGGTCTTTGGATGGCCCAGCACTGGAATGGTTTTATTCTTTGGAGCCGGCTGATGCCAACGGAAGTTTTTGCAGAAGTACAAGGACCGTGTGGGTCCCTCCTTATCTGTTACTGATTTGGTTGCTGAGAAGATGAAATCCGAGGAGGACTTCATCTTATTTGCTGATAGATGGAGGGGTATGGCCGAGAAGTTAAAAGACACATTGTCGGAGACAGAACAAGTAAAGATGATAATATCAAACTCCACTCTGCAATTCCGTCATATTTTGGCCATGAATAAATTAAGCACTATGGAGGAGCTCTATGAAAGAGCTAGGTACATATAGACTCATATGAAAGATTCACCCATTATGGGCATGTTCGAGCCAAGGCCAAAGGTGTTCAGGAAGAATGTTAATACCAGTAATACTGGCCCAACTACTGAAGGCACTGTTACCAATGAGCAGGTGAGCGCATTCAGCAATTCCACTCCTTTCCGCCACCCTCCGAACCAAAGACCACCACAACAGCCCGCCTTCCAAAATCAAGTCCACCAGCCAAATAATAACCCTCCTCAGACCCTAAGGCCTCCTCCACCTCCTCAACAACAACAACTCCCCTTTGCTCCACAAAACCAATATCACCAAGTGCCCCCCTGGCTAATTATCAACCACAACAACCGCAACAACCAAGAAGGCCGATGGGCCCACGAAGAGCACAATACCCTCCGCTACCTGAGAGTTTGTCAGACATTTTTAACGCCCTCATGGCTGCTAACCTGCTCACATTGCCTAAAGAAAGGGCAGTATGGCAGCAAAATGTGGACACCTCCCGGTATTGCCTCTTCCATCGGCAGCCAGGGCACAACATTGATTATTGTTTTCACTTTAAGGATCACATACATGACATGAATGATCAAGGTGATATTAATTGGGATGAGATGAGGAGGGTCATCGCTACTTTGAAGGCTCGAAGGCCTCCCCGGCAACCACCAGTTCAGTAACAACAACAAGGTCAGCAACCGGTTCCACAGCAACAACATGCTCCTGCACCCCAGCCAAATATGGGGATTGTTAATAATCCGTTACCGGAACACCCGGTTCAGAATCAACAGGTAAACCTTGTCACCTCAACCCAAGAAGTAGAGAGAGGGCAGGTTTGGCATAACGAAAATGCCTCTGCCGGGGCCATTAGTCAAAATTCCAACCCATCGCAACCGCCACAACTGGTAAGAAGGCCTAAGCTTGTACCCCCTTCCCAGCCACAATGTCCCTTTATACGTTCCAACACTCCAGGGCCATTCAACCCTAACCCTACTTCTTCACGGCCCCTTCTTTTACGCCAACCCATGAATTCTCCTTCACCCCAAAACCCTCCACCAAATAGGCCTCCCCTTATTCGCCCCTCTCCGGCAATCATCACCCCTCCTATTTCGTCACAATCCACCCTATCCACCATCATGCTTCCAAGGCCCCTCCTTGTCACTCGATCCCCACCTTCACCTTCTGATAACACCCAGTCGGCGAAGCCCTTTATAGGAACCCTGAGCCCTGCCGATCCAGCACCCAATACCACTATTCCCTCTACCTCCTCTACTCCTCTACCCACTCCAGGCCCGACAGAGGCACCCTGAACCATGGTACTCCGTAGCGGACGGATGTTTCACGGAGTGTTTCCCCAACGGGAGCAGGAGCCAGTACAAGAACAAGGAGAGCCAGAGCAAGAGTCTACACCGGGCACAGAATATGACTTGTTAAAACATTTGGACAGAATGCCAGCCCGAATTTCTATTTTGGAATTGATTAAAAGATCTACCGCACATCAGTTGGCCTTGAAACAATACTTGCAAAAAGTAATGGTCAATGAAGACATTCCTGTTGAACAAGTCACTACGGTTTTGAATCCGGCCAGCAATCAACCAGCTATTACTTTTTATGAACATGAATTAGCTCCTCAGCCGGCCAGGAAATATGCATTGTGTATCACTATTGATATCATTAAGGTAGCTGTAAAGCAATGTTTGGTTGATACCAGGGCATCCATTAATGTTCTGTCGCCAAGCACCTTGAAGATGTGCGGCATTTCGGAAAGTCAAATCTGGCCATCTACCATTACCGTCACAGCTTATGATAATACCAAGAAGCCGCCTCTGGGGATGATCACTCTAAGAGTTGGTCTGGGTCCAGTGACAGTCACAACAGATTTCCACATTTTAGACATGGATTCGACATTCAACGGCATCCTGGGCCGTCCTTATATTCAAGAAATTGATGTTGTACCCTCCACGAACCATCAATGCATAAAGTTTCCACACAAAGGACGCATTATCAAAGTTACTAGCATGCCCATCTTGCCAATGGAAGCCATACATTCAGTAACTTCAGTGCCTTCCATGTGGCCTTCCAATAGGCCTTTGCTTTCAGTCTTAGATGTTGCTGATCCGCGGCGAGATTTGTTGAGACCCCTAGTCACTAAACCAACTTCATCATTAATGACACCCCTGCCTCCCCAAGGAAAGAAAAAGAATAACATGATGAACATGCCAGGATGGAATATCTTATTAAAGATGGGGTATAAAACTGGTAAAGGCTTGCGGGTCGATCTCCAAGGCTGGGTTAAGCCAATCAGGCACCAGAGGATAATTCCCCGAGGTGGCCTAGGATACAAAGGGCCAAGTAAAGACAAGGATGAAGATCAGCCATGGGTTGTCATGACTTCCACACTTAAAACGGATCGCCAACCTCTTACATGGACTTTGCAAACACACTTCATCAAGGGTGGCATCCAAGATGGCCAGCAAACTACATTAATTAGTTCGATACTGGATTATCAAGAAATACATGCAAGGCAGTTTGCTCGTCACCTAGCCCCACCGGCTACTTACAACGCCCTGGAATCCTTGCGGCCAGATAAAAGAAGAAAGATGGATGACCCCGAATGTGACTGGTATAGATGGTTTGACATTAATGACATTACCATTGCTTTGAGCCGACTGTTTATGCCGACTGATCCAGAATGGCCGCCGTTGATTCATGAGTTGATTGAGAAGCCAGCAGCAATTACAAACAAGAGGCAACTGTTAAGCAATTATACAGATACTGGAGAGCTTGATGTCCCATTTGAGGAGGGACTTGGATGCAGTAACCCTCTTAAGCTGTTCCTCCATATTAGCCATCTTTTGGAGGAGTAGAGCATGGTTATCAGACTCGGCTGGGGCCGGACGAAAAGAGTGTTGGTTTGTCATAGGCCTTCTCAAAATTTGAGAAACAGGAGGTTGTTGAGGCTTAGCAACGGAGTGACTTGCCGGTTGGGCCGGAACAGTCATAACAAGAGTTGATGGGCGCGAGGGCACCCTAGGTGCGACCGCCGGGTTGTTGGGAGAAGTAGCATAATGGCCACCCATGGCCTGGTGAGGGTCAGAAGATGACGGGATAGACTTCCACTTTAAGAGGGCTTGAGCCGCCTGGCGCTAGGAGTCATCCAGCTGAGCAGGATTTTTGAGAAATTCGTTGAAGTTGAAAGAAGGGGAAGTGTCCCCTAAAGTATTCTGAGTGGTAGGTTGAGCTTGGGAAGAATGCTCAACCTCCAAAGAAGTGATGTCCACCATGTGGACTTGAGTGGGAGAAGAAGTGTAATTTCCTTCATAGTAGACATGATCTTGAGAGGGAATCTCATAGAACGGGTCAGAGTGACCCTCCTCATAACCATCATAAGCATACTCGTAGTTGGCCATATTGATGATTTTACCTGAACGCAATTTCATGCTTAAGGAGAAAGAAATGAATTTTCAACAATGGAATATAACCAAGAGATATCAAGCAAGAGAAACACACAAGTTGTAATGAGCCCCAAAATTTTATGATTTTCCTTGGAGATTAGGGTGAGTTCGATATTAGGTTCTCTCTTTTGAAGGTGGATCCTGGTTGAAATTTTAGGTATAATCTCCGGGTATCTAGATTTCTCTCTCCTTTCCAACGTATGGGTCAACTATACTCTGGGTACTTCAATGGTACAACATGCCTAGCATCCGTGAGGGAATCACGGGTGCGAGGACTTACGGAGGCTTGGCTTAGGAATTTCCGGTCCAATGAGACAGAATGCTCAAAGGAGGGTCCTTCCTTCACCAAGAGGGGTGTAGCTCCTAAAAAATGTGGGGAGAGGAGGTCTCCCAAATCGAATGCTCTGGATGCAATCTAATGCAGGCAATATCAAGCAGGTGATATCAAAATAGATTAGACAAATAAACACGAATAATCAGCACTTCTGTGGGCATAAAAGAAAATGACGACCCAGACAAGGTCGCTAAATTAATAAACTGCGTCTGCGTGGCAGTCGCTAATCGCTGTGAACAGTGCAAACAGAGAGTAATCAAAACAAAATGACGCCTTGGAGTGAGGCGTTAAATAATGAAAAGACGCCTCTGGGAAGGGGCGTCAAATGGCAATGAACAGTGCTGGCAGTATACAAAATGATGGTAATAAAATGACGCCTTGATGTAAGGCGCTGAGCAGAAAAAGACGCCTTGATGTGAGACGTTAAATAACAACACGACGCCTCGGGGAAGGGGCGTCAAATGGCACTGAACAGTGGGCAAATCGATAGTAATCAACGAAAATGACGCCTTGGTATAAGGCGTTGAATGATAAAATGACGCCTCTGTAAGGGGCGTGAATTATGAAAATGACAAAAATGCGGGAAAAAGATTGAAACAACGCCTCTGTCCGCGGTCGCTGTATGAAGAAATGACGACAGTGGGGAAGGCGCTATTCAGTTCAGAGAACAGAAAGCTCTGGTAACTGACAGAAATTACTAAAATGATGATATGAACACTTCAGAATTTGCTAATCAAAGGGGGGTGTGCATATGGTGCACAAGGGGAGGGTGCTACATAGAGCACGATGGAGGGGTACGCGAGGGTACCAAAGGAGGGACACGCGAGGGTGTCAAGGGGAGGGGGCACGCGAGGGTGCCAAAGGGAATGTGCTACGTGGAGCACAATGGAGGGGTACGCGAGGGTACCAAAGGAGGGGCACGCGAGGGCGCCAAAGGGAGTGCTAATCAAACTAAAAATAAAAGGCGTCCCACCGCGATCGCCAATTTGTAGATTCTAAGAAATCCACTTAAGGAAAACTTAAGAATAATTAAAAGGGAAAAAGAAGAATGGAAAGAGGAGAAAGGAGAAAATGGGAGCATGCGAGGATGCTAAGGGGAATGTGATCGCCAGAGACGTGAGGGCCTCAAAGGATATAACAAATAATCAATGGAGGGATCGTGAATATAAATACCTCAAAAGGATGCAGGGAGATTGTGAGTGCACCTTCTCTTCCAATCGGCCGGCCGATGAAGAGAGTTTTTCTTTATGATTACCCTTGAAAAGATCAAAGACAATAACCAATAAAAATAGGAATTAGAACCAAGGTGAGTGTAGTATCAAATCCATAATAGAAATGAACATGAAAAGTATGCATAAGAACACACCTTGTTGGGTGTTGCCCTTTTAAACCCCTTATGCAAAGGGAAGGATATGATATGATGAATGCATGAGAAAATAAATAAGAGATAAAACGTGCAAGTGTTGCACTAGAGGAGGTTCTCAAACGTGGTTGAGAAGGATATATGAAAACAAAAGGGAAATATGATGCATGCAGAAATATTATATGTAGTAAAGAAACAAAATTGAATGAACCGAAAAATATAAAAAGGGCCTGGGTTTTTTGTTGGTGGCTGTGGCTTTTGAAGGAGCATCTGGGCGAGAGTCTCCGTGGGGATGAAGATTTATGCACGAGGAAACTCCTCCTTGAGCCAATGGCCGAGCAGCGTCTCCCCTTTGTGTAAATTAAAGTTGGCCTCTCTAGCAAGAGCCGCATGGGCTCTATTTATAGTGGAGAATGGAGTTTAAATCCAAGAAAAATTAGGATAGCCCGGTTTTAGCAAGAGATAAACATTGGAAGGAGTTCCTCCAGTCATGGAAAGAAGGGGGCTCAAAATGAGGAAAGAAGAGGATATGGGAAAATTCAGAATTCAACAAGAATTGACGACCGGATAAACGGTCGCCTTTTATAATAACACCCGTGGAGGCGTCGTCATTTATGGAATTGACGACTAGCAGAGGGGCGCTATTTAATTGACGGCTAAGCTAGGGTCGCCTATTAAGAAATGGACGACTGTGCCTAGAGGCGTTGTTTTCTGGATTTTTCTGAATCCTAACCAAAATGCAAAATCAAAGAATTGACGTCCCTATGAATGGCGCTTATTATTTAACGCCCATATCGGAAGGCATCATTTCAGAATTTTTAATAAGGAATGTCAGTTGTTGCCATAATTAAATCCAAGAATTGACGGCTGAGTGCACGTCGTCATTTTAATTAACGCCTTTGATGTTGTCGTCATTTTCAATTGACGCTCTTTGAGAGGTTGTCATTTCCGATTCCGTCCCCTTTTCGCCTGCTTGTTTCCAGTAATGATCCCTTCCCCATTTTACACATTGTGCTTGATTGGGAAGAGGGTTTCTTATTGGAGGTCCATTGCCTTGTTTTAATCCTATTATTACAAGGATTTTTGGGCTATAAATACCCTTGCTATTCTTCTCTCGCGCGGGCATGAGAGAACGAGAGAGCGTGAGAGGGCAATGCAATAACAATACGGAAGAACCATTGTGAGTTTTTTTTAACAGAGAGAAGAGAGTTTCTATTTTGCAGGATCAATCTTCAAGTAATTCTTCTTCCTCCTGGTGTTGATTCTTCTTCCACTATGGTCCTCTACTGCTGTTGAATTGTTTCTTGTTTTCTCTCCCAGTACTGCTGCACACACAGCAGAGAGGAGATCTTGCCCTCAATTCCTCTTATTAACATTAGCATCATCATACTCATCCTATTCTTTCTAGCTATCCTGCTAGAAAAAGTTGCCACTTTCACGTTACATCTTATTTTCATATTACATACTTTGCATTCATATCTTCATACCTTTGTTACTCCTTGTAAGGGGTTTAAAAAAACCAAAACACACAAGGTGTGTTCATGTTTCATTTGATCAATTTCATACTTTTAGAGCATTGATACTACACCCTTTTGGCTAATCCATTCTTTTCACTTGTTTTGTATGTTTTTACAAGGGTAATCAAGCTAAGAAAGTCGTGCCACAATTTTAAAATGTTCACACTCACTCACAACCGTGCCACAATTTCCCCGGCAACGGTGCCAAAAATTAATAAGTAGAAATTTCCCCGGCAACGGCGCCAAAAATTGATGCGCACCGACTAGTGTCGTTAAGAAAGCCGTGCCACAATTTCAAAATGTTCACACTCACTCACTTTAAAAGATTGGAAAATCAAATTATATAGTGGTAAGCGGAGTCGATCCCACGAGGAGGAAAAATCCTTATTTTAACAAGTTGGGAAAACACCTTATGCTTTGAAAACCGAATTCTTGAGTGTGATTAATCTAAGGAAAGATGAATTACATAAAAATCTATTTAAAGAATGTGAGAGGGTTTAAGTAGAGAAATTTGGAGGAGATAGAAAAACATAATTTCACAAAGATCAACTTTATTGCTATGAGAGGTGGAAAGTACAATGTATATGAAAACTAAAATTACAACTTGCAAAATAAAAGAAGAGAAAAGAAATTGTAAGCCAATAGGATGAAGAACGCCGTCAACTCCTTGCCAAGCCTTGGATGAAGATCGCCTCGCCTTGGATGCCGACGCCGTGAGAGGATCAATTGGAAGAGAATCTGCCAAAGGGATGTGTGGATGAAATATAGGAGATGGAGATGAAAAGGTGGAGGAAGAAGAATAAAATTAAAACCAAAGCATGTATGTTGTGAAAAGAGAGGAAGAGATGGCTATGATGGGTGATAAAACATAAAACAGTTTTGAAAACAGAGGGTTAGAAGAAGAAGAAATAGATTAAAATCTAGAGAGAATTAGACAAAGTGAAATAATAGCAAATTGTAGAGGACGAAGAGAGGAAGAAGATTGATGAAGAACACAAAGATAGAAAATAAGAGGAAGATGGAGAAAAACGTGATAGAACAGAGAGTGGTCGCGGATGAATAGTACAGAACTGAACTTTTGAAAATTGATTGTAATTTGAAAACGGTTGAGAATTTGAAGAGGTGGTAGAAGAAGCAATTGAAGGACATTGACAAACATACAACTTTCATGAAGAACTCAGAAGCAACAGAAGATCAGAAAGGGAAGAAAAATGAGAAATAGTAGAATATTTTAAAACCGGATGAACAGTAAAAATGCATAGACAGATCTTTGGAAAGCTGGAAATAACTATGAAAACTGGACGAATTAGAGGAAGATGAAGAAGAGAAATTTGTAGAAGACTGGAAAACAAAGAACTTTGATGAAGAACTTAACTACAAAAGATGAAAAAAAAGCTTCAAAATAAATCCCTATGGCAGACCTCCCACCTTCTCTCCTCTGCATCATCGGCCATGGCATCTATTTATAGGGTACATGAGCATCCACGATCGTGAGTTCTCAGATCCAATCAAAAGCAAATTTCCAGCAATGCAACTTGATCTATTTAGACTCCTTTGCATCATTAGAGTCCTCCTTTCCATAAAATATTGCTTAGATAAGAGCAAACATGGAATATCAGTTCGATCGAGAGCCTGCAGTTGCCGTTTCTGGTTCAACTTTGAATAGCGACTTAGATTGGGGCGTCCTTTCTTTAAATGACACCTTAGGCTGGGGCGTCCTCTCCTTAAGTAGCGCCTCTTCACTCGGGCGTCAGTTTCTTATTTCCTTATTTTACTATTTTTCACATTTTTCGTAAAATAAGAATTGACGACTGTTCATATGGGCGTTCTTTCAATGATTAGCGACTGCATCTCGGGCACTAATTCTTTTTTTTTCTTTTTCCACTTTCTTTTTTTTCAAATGAATTGACGCCTTGTCTTGTGTCACGTCTTACTGAGTACGCGCTCTTGAAGATGTCGTTAATTAAATAGCACCCTGATCTAGGTCGTTGTTTCTTGAAAATTAAAATATCAATCTATTTAATTCCAAAATAATTGTGTAAATATTTAAATATTTCTCACATGGTCTTTTAAGATCAAAAAGATGATAAAATACATAAAGACTCAAATAATGTGAGAGAATGTAATTAATGCTCATGTTACACAACTTTAGCCATTTAATGCTCAAAGATGATGGATGTGATGTAAATTATGATGTAAAATATAGCACTTATCACACCCCCCAACTTACTCATTACTAGTCCCTTAGCAATGCAATTAAATTAAAATTTAGGACCAAAATGAATTCATAAAGATCATACTCTTATATCTAGCTCTCCCTTCATAGAATCAACCAAAGATTAGGAATCTAGAATCATTAATGCTCATACTAGCCTTAGATTGGAAATTAAAGCACATGACTTAAGAATACAAATCAAAGTTCAATAACACTTGTGCATGTGTAATTCTAAATCTGCAGTTAAGACAATTGCATCCCCCATTCGTTATTCTAAGTAAGTACCTTTCAACCCTGCACCTCTTAGATCAGAGCATTTAAGCATACTAGTTTTTGTCTGCCTTTTTCTTTTGTCCCTTTGGAACTCCTTTTTTTTCATTTGCACAACCATAATGCTGCATTACCCTTCACCTTTTTGCGCGAACCTCAACACATCTTAGGTGAAACAGGCCCGGTTACTCAGATCAGTTGCATTTTTCATGACGTGATCTTTCTATTTCACCATTTCTCTTTTTTTCAACAATATGCCTTTGCATTTTCTTTTCTTTTTTCTATAAAACTTGGCAGAAAGCTTTTTCTTGAAATAGATCTCCTCCTCAAGAAATGCAGAGTATCAGATACAGTTCCCAAAATAACAGAGGGCTTGTCTTATTTTGCTTTATCAGAGTGCATAGTGAATATTTTTTTCTAATAGTGCGCATGAACTTTAAAAAGATTTTTATATCAGTTTTCCATAGCTAGATCGAACTTAATTTTCCTTCAACCTTCTCCCTAGCCTTTTCTGATCCAGAATTACTTTCAATTTAAGCATGAAACAATAAAATTCTGTCAGGGATTTCATCTTTTCACTTTCATGTAAATTTGCAAGAAATGATATGCAAGAATTCATGCAAAATCCCTTACCAGTTTGTACTATATGGAATGAAAATTTTCTACCCTCTCCCCCCAACTTGAATGGCATTGTCCTCAATGGCATCTAAAGTTGAAATGAAAGAACAATGGAATAATGAAGTTTGTTGAGTAGGAAAGAGACAACCTGGTGTGCGGGGTATAACCTCCTTTGGCAACAACTTCCTCTCCTTGGCTTGAATCTAATAACTAAAACACACTAAAATAAAAGCATTAAATAACAAAAACCTTGGGTTGCCTCCCAGAAGCGCTAAGTTTTCCGTCTTCAGCCAGACGCATGAAGGCTCACAAATAATTACTCCAAATCACACAAAGCAATTGATTCTTTTGCAGTTAACTGTTCATTCTCCAAGTAAGGTTTTAACCTTTGGCCATTGATAGTGAAAATGTGACCATTTTTAGGATCCAAAATCTTAACAGCACCATGGTCAAAAACTTTAACAATAATGAACGGTCCATCCCATCTGGACTTTAGCTTACCGGGGAACAAACGCAGCCTTGAATTAAATAGCCAAACCTTTTGATTTTATTGAAAACTCTTTCTGTGAATGTGTTTATCATGAAATGCTTTGGTTTTAGCTTTGTAAATTCTTGCATTTTCATAGGCTTCGTTCCTTAATTCCTCTAGTTCATTAATTTGAAAGGCTAGTTGGGATCCAGCTTGACTTAAATCAAAATTAACTTGCTTAATGGCCCAATAAGCTCTATGTTCCAATTGTACGGGTAAGTGGCAGGCTTTACCAAAGATCAAGCGGTATGGTGATGTTATGCCCCTGGTTTTGATGATGACAACCATGAGATGTGAATGTAGTATTCAACCCAAAATGTTAAATATAATCTTCATTCAGTAACGCTTCCATTTGATTTCCTTTTGATGCAAGAAAGGAACAGGGTCGACATTGGGAGTTCAAGGCGTCCACGCATCAGTTGAAGAGGGATTCACAGATTCACTTCACTGCGTCAACTCCACACTATTGCAGCGTCAACTTATCAGCATAAGGAGCAGAGGCATTCACAGATCTACTTCACTGCGTCAACGCCATAGTAGAGCAGCGTCGACGCAGCAGTTAAAAAGGCAGTGTTAATGGTTCACTAGAATACCCCAGTGCGTCAACGCTACAGCATGATAACGTCGACGCAGCAGCTCATTCTGATGTGAAGTTGGCTCTGGGTCAGTTCAGTGGGTCGACGCAGTGACCCCTATGCGTCAACGCATCCAGCCTTACATTCAAGCAATATGAGGCATCTCAAGGCTGCGTCAACCTTGTGGACTCAATGGGTTGACACCATCTGAACTATTTACGAGATTAGTAGGGTGGACCCCAATCGTACATGACGTCAAAGGCCACATCAGCCAAAAGCGCTTGAGATTTCATCTTTTTCCTCACGATTCCAGAAGGCTCTACACGTAGCAATCAGGGGACTAACCAAAAAATCTGATTGGGGCCCACTAGATGTATATATGCATGGATCTGGAAATGAGCGCGGGAATTTGCTGAATTACGGAAGGTGTTAGAGATTTCGAAGCTGCTGTGGACAAGGCTGAGGAAGAGAAGCTCACGAGAGGAACTGGGAGTTCATCATCATCCTGATATCGATCTGCTGAAGACCAGAGGAGATCTAGGAGCAGCGATCCTTGGAAGCTCATCTGCATTTCAGAAGGAGAAGATCAGCTAATCGTTGAAGCTTCTTCTTCCAGTTTTCTGAATTCAAGCCAGAGATTCGGCTGCTTCACAGATCTGAGATTGTCTTTTCATTTACTGAGTGGTTTCATTTATTGTTTGCCTTTTCAATTTGAACTCTATTATATTGCTTCTCCCTCGTACTAGTTAGAGTAGAGGGAGGGGTCAGATCCAGCAGACTGTGCTTGGATCAAGGGAAGTTGGGCGTGTTGCCTGGAAGTTGTTTGTCAGTGGGTTAGAGGATATGTTCCTCTGGTTAAGCCAAGCTGTAATGCTCAGTGGTGTATGTGAGGAAGTAGTTCCTCGGTATAGCTAAGCTGTAAAGCTCAGCAGGGATCCTCACTGGTTTAGTGAGGGGTGGACGTAGGTCTCCACAGGGAGACCGAACCATCATAAAAATTTGCGTTCATTTTGTGGTTTGATTTCTCACATTATCTACCTTTCGTTAGATGTTTGATTAGGCACGATTCTCATGCTGTTTGGTTTTTAAACTTCTAATTATCATTCTGCTCTTTAATTCGAGTGTGATCTTGCATAAAGTTTTTAAAGGGTCAACCTATTCACCCCTCCCCTCTAGTTTGACATTCCACCTAATCCAACATGTGACATACCAATGGGAGTTTTGTATGCCGTTGTATAGGCCCATAATGCATCATCTAGTCTTTCAGACCAGTCTTTTCTATCCAGCCTAACAGTTTTATGCAAGATATTCTTAATCTCCTTATTAGAAATTTCAACCTGGCCACTAGTTTGGGGGATGATAGGGGGGGAGCAAGCTTGTGAGTGATACCATACTTACGAAGCAAAGCTCAGAATTGAAAATGAGTGAAATGAGAACCCCCATCACTAATCAGAGCCCTAGGACAACCAAACCTAGAAAATATATTCTTCTTCACAAATTTCATAACCACCTTATGGTCATTTGTCCTAGTAGCAATGGCTTCAATCCATTTGGAAGCAAAGCTTTATTTTTTTTCTTTTCTTTAGTGGATTTTCCATAATCTACAGACGGGAGAAAGTCGGCTCTTCATATATAGAAGCTCTTTTCATCTTTTCATTTTGTGGAGGCTTTTTAGGCCTTCTAGCCCCAGGTTGCTTCTCTTCTTCATTCGCCCCCACGGGTGATATTTTGTCTTTTTCTTCCTCTTCTGTCCTGATGACACGAAGCGACCTTTGTCGGCCCAGGGCAGGACTCCCGAGGCTATGGAAGTATTCCTGGACAATCTTTGTCATGTCTTCTTGACTGCACTCTAGAGAAATAGCAGGAGGCAACACTTGGACTCGTGCAGACGGTGTATGTGAAAGCCGTATCAATTTGGCTGCTAGAATGGAATTCCTTGATAATTTGGAGATGTAGGATTGTCTTGCGAAGACCCTAATGGCTGGTGGAGGAGTTGCAACCACGGTCTCTTCTGCATGTATAGCCTTTTTGCCCCCTCTCTTGGGGATCTCAGCATAATTTTTGAACCCTTGCGAAGCTAGTGCAGGGCCTCGGATCCTCTTTGGAACCCAGATCTGCTTGAACTTTGGAAAGTTTGGGGTTAGCCTCCCTTGCTTGTTGTCGCCAAAATTCACCCTCCGGCCTGCTAGCACTTGGAAGGCATTGTGAGTGGGCACAGTTGGGATGATCTGACCTGGTAGAACTTCGGCGCCACGGCCATTGAAGTAGACTCGGATGTCCCCGATCAACATGGACTTCCGAGAGGCTGAAAGTTGGCTCCGAGGCTCAGCAGCAATTCTTCCTCTGGAGCTCTTCTTGTTGCCCCCAGCAGGCTTCTTCTCATGTGCCGTAGTTGGGCAAACAATATGGTAGACGTGGCAGCTCACGACCACCAGGCTCTTCAGCAAACCTTTATTGACATGGCCCTCACTTCGGCGAGCCACAATTTTGTCGTTCTTTAGCTTCGCAGGTTTAGAACTCTCCACCTCCAGGAGATCCGCGAATGCAACTCCCAAGAAGTTGGGGAAGCCAACGACCGGAGAAAAGTTGCCGAAGGGAGTGGGTACGGCAAGGTAGCCTTATGTATCATGGTCGGCCACGATTTGGGGACCGAAAACAACTCCAGACAGTCCGCTCACCATCACTTCAACCTTGCAAGAGGACAAACAAAACGAATGAATAATTAGTATTTGAGATAGTTGGGTGGGGGCCCCATGGTCCCTATATTTTGGCGAAAAGATGAAGGGAGGTTGGGTCCCACCGGGCGTGCCAACTTGTGGGGATGGAATTTTTTTATTTAGAATATTTTATTTGGTTTTTATTTGTTTTTTTTGCTTGTTTATTTGGTTATTAATTAGGCGTGCCAGTCACTGTCGTGACAATTTATTATGCGCTCATCTGACTGATCAGATAATTATGGGTGATCGTGTCGGGACCCAAAACCCGTCAAACCATAAAGGCTACGACGTTAATTACGCCCCTCCGAAAAAGGGACAACCCTTGATTAATCGCCAAAATAAAGACCATGGGGCCCATATGATTAAAGATGCAATTGCATGCAAGCACACAATATGGTAGTACTTATTTATTAAATCGACTCTCGGTACGAGGCGGAGAACCTAGGTCCGAGGATCATCATCACGCATAATGATAGCTTCCGATCGGGCGTAACCCGGCTTTCTGCAAATCACCATTTAACATACCAGAGAATCGGATCATGCAAGCATGCAAGATAACAGTATTCAATATTATCATTTATTATTTGTTTGGTCATTTATTTACAACTTCGAGAGAGATTTCGGCAGCGCCATCCTGCTCCGAGGGGCATCGAGGCCTTTTTATTTTGAAGCCGTGCATATCATTACGGTGCACACAGATAGACCCATGAGGTGACTCAAGTGTGACCGTATTCAGGCAAGCACATATTATTGGGGCAATGTATGCTGGGGTACGGCAAATTTGTTGTTCAAGAACCGAGGGGACACAGTTGAAACCCGATCGGAACAGATCAAATTCAATGAGTTATCGGCCCATGACAAGATCATACTTTGGCTAAAATGGGAGTGAGTCCCGAGAACCAAGCACGATCCGTCGGAGCAGCATTAATATCTCATACCCAGAGGTCAGGGAAGGTGAAGGTACCGGAGTAGACACGGCCATTATCAATATTTTTCGTTTATTTATTTATTCCCTTATTATCATTGTTATTTGGAAGCATGAGTGTGTGTTTGTTTTTCACCATTATTACTTCGTATCCTTTTTGGTTATTTGTATTTTATTATCACATGTTATTTATTATTATTTTTTATATTTTTTATTGTGTGTATTTATTTTATTTCCATTATTGCCTTTTGTTTGATTATTATTTGTTTAGCACTCTTGTTTATTACATTTTTTTATCATTCTTATTCAATTATTATATTTTCCTAATCATTTATTTGGCCACTATTTATATTTTTTTGTATATTTTTTTATCTCAATCACCTTTTTATTATTATTTCTCCATTTCTCTCGAATGAAAGTCTCACTTGTTCTTATTGTTTGTTTTATAATGATCAGTGGATGGCGCCGAAAGGGTCATGCCGAGAGAGGTTTGTTTTGCTTTAGTTTGCATCTCGGCGTGGCTTTCATCTCGGCATGCCTTCATCTCGGCGCGGATTTGGTGCCGAGAAGTAATGACGCCGAGAGGGGTTTGTTTTGCTTTAGTTTGCATCTCGGCGTGGCTTTCATCTCGGCATGCTTTCATCCCGGTGCGGTTTTGGTGCCGAGAAGCATTGGCGCCGAGAGCCCCCCCCGCCCATTTGCATTATTTTCATTTTTTATTATTATATGTTTATTTATTCATTTATTTCATTCTATTTGATTGTTTATTCATTTTTATCATTTTTTATCATTTTTATGTTATTATTATTATTATTTATTTTATTCGTTTATGTTTATTATATTTTTATTATATTTTTATTTTATTTTATTAGCAGTTCGAAAGTTAATATTTATGTCTGGCAGCATCTCCCCTTTACCCGTAGGGTTGATGGGGTATATAGGAAACCATCCACGGAGAGCCGAGACGGAATCCGTAATAGAGATGGGCGTAACCCGGGATCCAAAAGGATCGTAATCCGACGGTGTGGTGTCCACTCATCGTGGTATTTATTAATATCCCCCTGAAGAGGCCATGGGAGAACATGCAGTGGCAGAACTACATAGGTCAGTGGGGTGACAGAATGTAGGGGGGTTAACCCCATTGATTTAGTTCCCATGGGTTATGGCGCAAATCCGGCAGCATATCCCCTTATTTTGGACTATGCCAAAAGGGGAATATAGGTCATCCACCACGGAATGCCGGGATGGAAGCTAAAAGAGAGGCGGGTGTAGCCCTGGATCCAAAAAGGATCTGAGTGTGGCGGGACAGTGTCCATTACAACGGTGTTTGTTGATATCCCCCTGAAGAGGCCACGGGAGAACATGTAGTGGCAGAACTCCATAGGCCAATGGGGCAGTGGAGTGTAGGGGGGTTAACCCCATTGATTTAGTTCCCATGGGCTTGGGTGAAAGCCTGTTACTTGTCTCCGGGGTGATAGGATTTCATGTTGAGTGGTTAAAGGGTTCGTGGCTCCTGAGGGTGTCAGCACGGTAGTGCCTCGGTGCGGTTAGCTTTCAGAGCAATGGAGAACACGAAGGGGCCTCGGCTTCAGCGCGATGGGTGGCATCTAGGAGGGTCTCGGCGCGCTGGAGGGTGAATGGCCAATCGGCATGAGCAACACTCGGCGCGGAACTCGCACCGGGAGAGGGTCGCGCCGGGAGAGGGTCGCGTCAGGAGTGTGAATGGTCAATCGAGCACTCGGCGTGGAACTCGCGCCGGGAGAGGGTCACGCCGGGTGGGTCGTGCTGGGAGGCTGTTTAGGGGGCGATAGAAGGTTTCTGAGGGTTTTGTGAGGCCGCGGGTTCTGGGGGTTTGGAAGGGTTTTGAGCTGAGGGTTTTAGAGGCTTTATCTGAGGATTTTAAGGGGTTCTATTCAGGGATTTTGAGGTGCTTCGCCTAAGGTTTCGAGGGGTTTTATTCAGGGTTTTGGGAGGCTTTATACGGGGGGCTTTGAGATGGTCACGGAAGACTGAGTATTCTTTCAAAACAAATCACCCCGAGGAGGAGAGGGCTTTCACTCTGGGGCACCACTGGGAGCCAGGTTATTGATTGAGTCATGTGAGCTTTGATACGAACATATCTGATGGGGGCATCCCTTGCCCCTCCACTTTTTTGAGGCTCGAATCGTCGTCGACTTATGCCATTATGTTCGTCATGTGTTTGTGAGTCTAGTCATGTAATTTTTATATTTTATTTGAGTCTTAAACCATGTAATTTTCCTATTATTTGAGTCATGTACCTAGGTTAGTAGGTTATCTACCAAAGTCATGTGTCATTATGTTGGTTTGTTAAGCTATTGGGCCCAACTAGTGGGCTAGGCCCAGGGGCACCCCTCCCTTGGATTGCTTTGGTCATTAGTTAGCTTGTCAGGGTCATTATGGTCATATGAAAGTATGGAGCCTATAAATAGGCCTCCCCTCCCTCTCATTGCAACAATTTTTGATGAATATTGAAGAAATCCCTTTCAAGTCTCTCATTACTCCACTTCTCTCTCTCTCTCTAGCTCTCTTTCTCTCTCCCACAAGGAAAGGGGCGAACCTCCCCTCTCTCCTCCCCCCCTCTCATTCAAATCCAACCCCCACCTACCTCCATTAATACCCCACAACTTCCCGCAACCCTCCTTTACTCTCCATCTAGTCCCAACAACCCTCCACCAATCCAAGCCCTACTTCCCAACCACCACCTACTCCCCTCCACTTCCCTAAGCACCTCCTCACCTCCCCAAGGCTGAAGGATCTCTTACCTAGGCCCATTTGAATCTCCCTCCCATCTCTCCTCACCCTCTCCTCCCTAGGTCGAACCCCCTCTCTCTCCCCTTGGGCCAAGTTCGCCCCCACCTCTACTCACACTCACCTTCTCTCTTGTGTTCACTCTCCCTCCCACCATGACCACTTGCAGCTCCAGCCCCCCTCTCCAGCCCATTTCGCCCTCCCCACCTTCTTCTCCCTAACCTCCACAACCCCTAAACACCACAAATCTCCCTCCTAGAGCCATTAGACAGACTCTCCCCCATTCACTCTCTTGGCCATCCCCTTCTCCACATCTTCTTCTTCTCCTCATTCTGTCCCTGTTTCAGGCAGCAGAGTTGCAATCACTTGCAGAGGTAGCTACGACCGTCCCTCAAAGATCCAGGTGGCAAGGCTGACATTTATGGAAGCGTCTACGAGTTAGCTTTCCAACGGTGGTGGTCTCGCCGGCTTCCAAGGTCGGAGCTGTCCGCAGGAGCTGATCTCCCTCGACTGCGCAGAAGACCCCAGGCAGAGAACCAGAGCGAGATTGGAAGCCCGACCACGACGAACCTTTTGGGATTCAGATCAAGTGCTCTTCAGAAAAGTTCCTCCCTATCAAGTCCTCTTTCATCCTCAAGAAGCATAGCTGCATTTGGACATCGGCATCTCAAGCTACAAATTTTCTACTCCAAGTGTGTCAGGTCAGTTTACAAGAGCCAGAACCGACACCCCTCTACTCATCTGATCGTCCCAGTCTTCTCCGACATCTTCCGACCTCGCCGTCAGCGCCGAAAGAAGGAAGACTCGACCACGGTTCCAACGGTTCAGGTCTCACCTCAATCAGAGCTTGGTAGTGATCGTGGCACCCTCTGCAACCAGCCACATTGTTCTGCACCAGACAGAGGCAGAACCAATCAGTCCGGTTCCAGACTCTGCCCCGGCCAGCAACGACTGTACCAGGCTCAGTAAAAATTCAGAGATCATCCTTGGTCCGTTAGCAAACTCTTGGCGCAAGTCTCATCAGGTTCTGAGGTCGGTGGAATTTTTGGTAGCATCAACATCGACCCCCTGTCCAGAAATACAGAAGAAAGGCAGAACCGGCGGAGCTCGGAGAGTCGGTTCTCTTTGCATAATTCCCCACCCCGCTTGGCCGGCTGAAGGCCCCTCCCAGCGTGGAGGTAGTTTTGGATGTAATTAACTTAATCCCCACCCCAAGATCATCCCTCCTACGAGAGACGTAGTGTTGTACTCTTTACACTTTCAGGTCAAGCTACATCGCCGCGGCGATCGGGTATGTACCCTCGCCTCCCGACGCGCCCTCGTCTCCGAGCGGGATCGGTGTCTTCACACCGATCAGGTGAGCCTCTGGTACTAACCTTGATAGCCTTACTTCTGCATGTTTAGTATTGCTTTGAATGCTCATCGGACGGTGAGAAGAGGGCCCGTACTTGTATGTTCATTTGTTAGTGCCCGCCGCGGACCGGGAGAGAGTGCCACCCCCAAACCCCTCCCTGCGGGCCAGCCACCCACTAAGTTGGGAATCCTAGACTCTTTGGGGTTAGACTAAGCCCACTAAGTCCATTAGATTCATTGGGTCTCACCTCGGACCCTTGCCATCATCCCCCGGCCCCGCCGGGTGATCTCGTGTGCCGTGTGAGTAAGACGCTATTGTGAGAATCATTGGAGAGCTTGTATGCTTGTGGATCTAGGTCCTAGTTGTTCATTACATATTTAGTAATCCTTGGGCTGTGCCACATCAAGTGGTATCAGAGCGGTCATAGGCTTGTCCTTACAAGTCTAGTCTTGGGTCACACTAAGTCTTTCATAGGTGCATCCGCACACCCTTGCATAGCCCACCCAACTTTGCATGACCACTCGTAGTGGAGTCCAATATCAAGTCAATCCATCCTCTTCTAAATACCACCATGAATCCAAAACCCCAAGGGATACCTACCACTAACACCCATGACTTCCCTGGCCACGTTAGTTACCTCATGAAAACCTTGACCCATGCCAATGGCAAGCTTGATAACCTATCTAGACGACTTGATCAACTAGAAGAAAATTGGCCCGCCCCATGGATGAATGATAGTAGGGCTCCTCCCTCACCTCTCACCTTTGAGTATTTAGAATGGGAGGCTTTGTTGGCACCTAAAATATGATCGTCGGCGACCAAGCCGTAAAGACGAACAACCCGGTCCACCGAAGCACGGAAGCCGATAAATATCAGCATATTGAAGACTCTTCAAAGCTGCCAGAGCCTCGAGTCGCTCCGTATAGATATGGGGACTTCACCTCAGGGGAGCCGGGACAAGCTCACAACCAACCGGCAGTGCGACCAAGCCTGTCCAATGAACCGGCATCGACTCTGTCATGCCGCATCCACCACACCCGTTGTCCGATCAAGGACGACGGTCTATCCGGTGGTCCCCCACCAACTGAGAAGGTTCTCCCGAGGATGAAGGAGTTCCCCCGGCTCTCCAGTATGGAGGACCGAAAGCTCTGGCGGCGGAAGATCCCGATCGCCCGACATGGGTGCGGCTTCCTGCCAAGATGGGCCCATTAGCAGCCGAATGACCACCCAGCCCGGGCGGAGCTATCCCTGGTATTGTCATAATTTCCGAGAAGCCTCGGAGATGAACCAGGCCGGGCTAACGGCTTGGGTCAGAGAACTGAAGGCCGTATGCCCGCAGAAGACCCGTACGAGCACCCTAAAGCAATCCAGAACCAGGAAAATGGCCGTACGCCAATCTAGGAGCTTCGACAGATCGTATCGTCGAAATCTTAGTGGGCAGTCGCAGAGTACATGTTCACGATGGCCCCCGGAATTATCCCCGGGTCCATCGACTGGCTTAAAAGCAACAAGGGACATTAGCCCGGCGCGCCTTAAACCGGCGCGCCCCTCACTCAATACCCTTATCCCGGCGCGCCCCTACCTTCAACCCTTGTACCGGCGCGCCCCCATCTTCAGCCCTCATGCCGGCGCGCAGATCACCCTGATGATGGCTTCGATCCCGGCGCGATAAGCCTTGAAGTCTCCTCCGGCGCGCCAATCCCGCGCCGGTTAAACGTTCTAACCCATGCCCTATATATACAGCCGTAAAAGGGAGAAAAGAGGAAAACAGAAAGAAAAAGGAAGCGGCTCCCAGTGTAGAGAAAAAGAGAGAAGGGAAGGGGAGCGGAGAGAGAGTAAGGTTCTTTATAGAAGCTGCCGTCGGTCATCTTCTTCCTCTACGATACTCTGTTCTCGGAAGAGGTGGGCGCCGGTGCCGGTTCTTTCTGCTTTTCTTAGATCTCTTCTTCTGAGTCTTCTGTCCACTGAATGTAAGCGAGGGGGAAGAGGACTGGCGATGATATGAGCCGACTCCTCTTTCCTTCGTCATCCCCCCTTCTTGCTGCTTTCTTCTGAGTTCTATTTCCTGTAAGCGAACCGGTGGCCGTTCTACAGTGCCGGCATCGGAACTGTAATATATGTACACGGTTTCCTCACCGGGCAGCGATGCATCAGCATATATGAATGTTGGTGGGTTGAATGCTCCATGCCTTCTTGTCTTTTCCCACCTCGATTTCCTTCAGAGGTCCTCTGTGGTCGTCCGTCTGTATGCAATTCCGTGATTCTGGTTTCTCCGATTTCGCGTGTGCCCTGGAATACCGAGGGCTACAGAGATAACCCCTCCCCGGGGCGTTCCCGTCTATGCTTGCTTCCCGGTCGACAGCCGTTGCGTTTCTGGGAGGGTGGAGCTGTGCTTGTGCATATGTCTCCTCCCACTCCAATGCGAGTTCTAGTCTCCTCCTTCCTCTTGCGTTCCCATGTTTCGCATGAGAATTGGAGACCACTCGTCTCATAACTATCGCGGTCCAGCTGCTTGAATATATGTCCCTGTAGTCAGATTATCTCGGCTATGCTCCCCTTGTCCCTTCATACAATTGCCAACTACCCAATCTCACGGCAGTCAATACCTCGGTCCTAAGATCGGTAGTCCGCTGGTAGCGACCATCCCCTCTCTCATCTATGATCGTCCACCGCTTGAGTTCTGTTGATTTCATCTTGGTCATCCGGGGAGGGGGATATTCCCTCGTGACTTTATAGAGGCGTTGAAGGGTCGGTAGCCCTACCCCTTGATGGTAGACGCTCCCCCGAGGCTGCAGCAGATATTGACAGGGATCTAACCCAACAATCTCAAACCCACAGTTTCCCCCCGGGGCTCTGTGGTGGCCAAAAGGAGAACGTTCCTAGCAGGCTAGCCCTCGGAACCTCTTCTCCTGAAGGCCTCTATCTCCTCAATAGATGTAGCGCGTGCTGTAGGTCGCCCACCCCTTTGTAGGCTTGTCCTCGGGGTGTCGCCTCCGTCGCCAGCCGCCTCATCCGTTGCCTCCACCCACGGAGCTCTGGTGTCCCTTGTAGGCCGGTCCTCGGGGCACCTTATCCGATGGGATTTTGTTGGCTGCCATCGTGCAGACCGGCGGTTTAGGGGCTTGATCCACAGGTGAACATGACCCCGCTTCTCCCTTGCAACTCTTCAGGTCCAGGGGAGATGCTGTCCAATTTTGGACAGATTAAGAATAAATAAGCCTTAATGAAATGATCGTTCTGGACCCGATCATCTCGGTGCTCGAGTATGAACCTCACACTGACCTCCCCCTTCATCTCCAGAGGGCCGTGGACTCCAATCGAACAATCATCTGGCCCAACAACTCAAGAAAGGGTCCCATGAGGTCTAACAAACTTAAAAAAGTTCAAAACTCAATAAAACAGGCTTAGTACGGCGCGGCCTTGACCGGCGTGCCCTAAACCGGCACGGTACCCCCCCGCGCCGGATTAACCCCACACTCATTTCCATTTTTTTTCCTTTGCGCCTTTCCAGCGCGCCCCCAAGTCCTTGCGCGCCGTTTCAACAGGCTTGGTCACCGCGCCGTATTAACATCCATACCTACGTCTTTTGACGCCGTATTAACTTTCATCACGGCTGCGCCGGATAAAGACGCTATACCTACGTTTCATCGCGCCGTACAAGCTACCTATTGCATGGTCGTGCTGGTTTTGAAGCTTCTTATTGCCTTAATCGCTTATGTGCCCCCTGAGTGGACCTCGTCCCCCGGGGTCGGCGTTGATAAATCATAACGGATAACAAATTGAACAAGGGAGGGACCAAGCGAGCCCGAATTATATTGTCATCATATCTTCATTACCACGTCTGTTAGCACTTTGCTTTCGCTGTCACACTTATGTTGCCTTCCCTCCTCTCGATGAGGAGTAATAAATGTGGTTGACCATCATTTACTTTCACAATTCCATTATCATGCTTAATATAGTCATGAACGTCATATGTGCATCCATGCATACATCCTCGGGTATATCAGATGGCGTCGACGGAAAAGCCAGATTATGTCTGGTCGGAAGTCTTCGCTATGCGCGACGGCGGTCTTCGGACCCACGTCCTCCGCCATGTACCGAGGATTCATAATTCCATAAACATATGCATCCGGCATGCCTTCGTCGTGATCATCATGTAGCTCTTTTTAATCCGGCTTCGACAGCTCGCTATCTCGGTAATTAATCAAAGGTGTTCCCTCCTCGTGGGGGATGTAATTAACGCCATAGCCTTTATGGTATGGCGGACTGCTGGTCCCGATCGAACCTCACATTCGCCCGACATGGGTCAGAATGAGCGCACAATAGAATCGTCACGCATGTGACTGGCACGCCCGCGTCGTCAATCAGTCTGTTGACTACAAGTTAGTTAATTGGTTGATCGATACGCGAACGAAAAGGCAAAACGAAAGGAGAAGAAAAAGATGCGCGAAACAAGTCTGGCACGCCCAGTGGGACTAGTGTCACCTTTCATCTCTTTGCCGAGATATTCGGGCTTCGAAGCCCTTTCAAAGACTACTGATTGTTTTCATGTCTATCTTTGCAGTGCGAGTAATGACGACTCACGGGATAACCGGCGTCGGCTTCAGTCCTGCGATCGTCGCCAGACACGCGCAAGGGTACCTGGCGGTGCCCATGGAGTTTGGTAGCTTTCCTCCTGCTGTGGGCTTCCCCAACTTCTTGGGGTTGGCCTTTGTTGACATGCTGGAAGTCGAAGCCACGGAACCCGTCAAGGAAACCGTGAAGGAAATGGAGCCTCTGAAGGCTCCCTGCTGTCATGGTTCGCTCAAACATCCGGCCCCGGCCGCTAGCTGCCTAGTGCACCACATTGTACGCGGGACACATCCCGCTGTCACCAACAGACCCCCTGGAGGACGTCAGCGTCGCCAGGCTCGCAAGAACACTGCCGTGATCACCGGAACTGTCTCTCAGTCCGAAAAATCGATGCTGGTGGGAGGCATGCGTGTCTTCCTCAATGGGCGCATGGCACGGGTGACCCCGGACCGCGTCATCCCGAACGTCCCTGTCTACAACAACTATCAAGCTCTCGCTGGAAGGAGGGAAGAAAGAGAAGAAGCCGGCCACCATGGCCAAGAAAACCCGGCGCTCAGGCCGAGGAAATTAAAACAGGTGTGGGTTCCCAAGCGGACCCAACCTGCCTACCATCCAACACCCACCCGCCGTCGTCCTATGAACGACGAGGAGAAAGGGGCTTGCCCCCGATGAATGAAGAAGAGGTGGTTGCGGATCCTCCGCGTCACAGAAGTTTCTGGGCTGCGGCCCGTCAAGCCAACGTCCCTGCCACGGGGCGAAGGTTCTAACAGCCAGCCGACAGAGCTCGACTGGCCTACATTCTCCTGCTGGAGGTCAACCACTCTCCCCCGTGCTACATCAAGAACGGGGTCAAGAAGAAATGGCCTGCCTGGTCAGAAGCTATTTCCGAGGATTGGGTAACACCTCGCTCGGACAGCAGCGGCTGATGCAGACAGTCACCACTAAAGAAAATTACTGCCCATCAACGGCAGATGAAGAAGAAATGGAGGATATAATGAGGATGTCGTCGGTCGACGACAATGGACACAATGACGGCTCTGAGATCAAAGCCGATGAAGCCTTCCCCGAGCGGGAAGAAAGAAGAAGAATTTCTGTGTTCGACAGGCTGACCTTTCTGCAACAAGCAAGGCAGAGGGTCCATCGACAAAGAAGGAGGATGCAGGTTTTCACTTGCAACATGGCTGGTGTATCCAGCCGATATGGGGAGCTTCCTGAAGACCCCCAAGAACTGGCTCAGTTGGCCGAACGGCCGGGACCAGCTACCCGCAGGACAGAAGCAGCAAGAGGGCTTCTGACAAGGATGAAAGAGAAACAGCCCCAGTTATACCTCCACTGGGATGACAAAGTCCCCGTCTTGACCGCTAATGTGGTAACGACGGAAGAAGAAGACGACGTACTCCTCGACATCCTGCCCGAGGGTACGTCCGGGGAAACAACAGAAGGTGTCCCCACCACGATAGACCCGTCAGTCTTGATGCTGCTGCAAAGATATCAACGGGAAATAGATTCCCTGAAGAAACAGCTGATGGAGAAAACTGAACACTCATCGGCCTCCAAACCACCCGAAGTCCAAGGTGAATCATCCCGGGGAGCGGCTCGTCGAGACGACCCTCCACCGCTCTATACACTGCCCCAGCCGTCAGAGCCAACCGTGACGACAGCACAACAGCGGCCACCACAGCCTCAGCCGCTGCTACCTCCGGTGCTTCCTCAGGTGCACCCAACACCCCCGCTGCTGCGTCCTCCACAGGCGACCACCTTGGTCACCCCATATCTGCAGCCAGCACACTTCTATCCGGAGCCAGTCGACCCCACGGTCGTGAACCGGATGATGGTGGAGAGGATGATCGAGCTGAAGCTCGCAGAAAAGAGCGAAGGCGACTACGTCGCATTCGATGCCTACCGGGTGCCCTACCCGCAACACCATGCGGCTAAGCGACTTCCCCCGGGAGTCAACAAGCCACCCAAATTTGACAAATTCAACGGGAAAGGTTCCCCAAAAGAACATATTGCATATTATATGACCGTTATGGGTGATCTGTCCACCGACGAGTCATATTTGCTGAAATTCTTCGGGTCCTCGCTGACGGGGCTCGCATTTGAATGGTACTCCAGCCTCTCGACCGGGTCAATCAATGACTGGTCAGATATGCAGAGGAAGTTCAGAGAAAGATTCCATGTCACAGAGAGGGAGGTCACAGTGGCCGAACTCTATTCGACAAAACAAAGGGCAGATGAGACCGCCCTTGACTACATCAAGAGGTGGAGGAACCTCGGAATGAGATGCAAGCGACCCCCGCATCAGGAGGACGCTGTGCAAATATGTAAACAAAATCTCAGGAGGGAGGTCCTGGAAAAAATGATCGGAATGGAAATACAGTCGTTCGACCGGCTGAATAATGTGGTAGCCGAGGTGGAGGCTTTCCTAGCTAAACTTGTCCCGACGTCAGCTGCCAGCACAGCCCAGAAAGGCAAGGCGGCGGAACGGCGCCCCACACCTAAAGAAGCAAATGCGCTTGATATCAAGGCATTCTAACAACAGAAGGAGAAAGGCAAGAAGGCGGCTCCCCCGCAACCTGCGAAAGCTCCAGATGACAGAGAGGGTCCTTCGTTGAGGGACAAAATGAAGAAGGCTTATTCCTTTCCTAAGGATAAGACCCGGATCCTGTTTGACTGGGTAACAGAATACAGTATGGTCACTCTGCCTGAGCCAAGAAGACCAGAGGACCTCAAAAGAAGAGACAGTCCAAGATTCTGCCCCTATCACCAAATGCTGGGACATTCAATCGAAGACTGTTATGTTTTCAAAGACATCATTGAAGGAATGGTGAAGAAGAATGAAATAGAGCTGGGAGAGTACAAAGTAGACCCTCCTCAGCCACATGAAGCTCCTCCCCGAAGAGCAGCAGTCAACATGGTCTCCCTCTACCAGGCATTACCTGAGGAGATCTCTGAAGCAAGCACACGGAGCACCTACGAAATCCATTTCCTGGAGCCCGTGAAGGAACAGCAGGGGTGGCAGCAAATCCCTGTGAAGCACAAGAAGAAGAGGGCATTACGCCCCGGCCTGCTCCGCCAGTGGTAGCGCCCGTAGGGGACACTCCACCTACAGCTGTCAGAATATATACACCCAACAGGAGGAGAAAAACTCCGCTGCCAGTAATCAAGGAAACCAATCCTGGGGTCCTTCGATTGCAACACTTCATTGAAGGGCTAGAGGAATATGTACAGCCCGAACTGAAACCTCTGCTGGTACGGGACCACGTCCCATGGCTAGAGCTGGAGCAACTCTCACTCAAGCAAGGGGAGGAAGCTGAAGCAGCACCACCTCAAGAGAGCAACCTGTTCTGGGGGCAAGCACCTGTAGAAATCAAAAAGAAGAAAAAGCAAAAGAAAAAGAAGAGAAAGGCCCCTGGGGCCCATAAGACACAGGTCGTCTCCTGCAATACCCTGTCAGCACTCTTCAACCTACCAGGAGAAGAGGAAGAAGAAGAAATTTGCTTCACATCCCATGCTGGGGAAGGCAAGGTCGAGACCGCAACTGCTGCACATGCCACTCGGTCAGGCTGGAAATGGGGGCGCCAGCCACCACCCAATCACAACATTATGTTCAGAGGGGAGCAACCCTACAAGACACCCCCGCCAGAAGTTAAGGGAGTCCAAATCCCTCCTTCGTCAGGTATATACAGCAAGATTAGGGGCAAGACAGTCCCTCCATTCCTTGAATTCGTGAAGATGTCAAAGGGGAAGCAGCCTTGTCAAGACGCTAACCCTACACCCGGGGTCAATCACCCTCGGCCAGTGCAATCTACTGAGGATGCAAATGCAGATGGGGCTTGCCCTGCAGCAACCAATAATGAAGACCCGACAGTCGGTGCCAGCCTGGAAGGTGCCGAGTCTGAGGAAGATGAAGCAGGGCCATCTGGACCCACAAATCAAAATCTCCCTAAGCCCAGGTGGGTTGAGGAGATGAAGCTCTCCAATGTCCGGGCTGGAAGCCGAATAATGAAGCTGCTCAAGAAGCTCCCTGCTCGTTTTACGATCTGGGAAATTCTCTCTTTGAGTGAAGAAACTCGACAGGCAATCATTACTGCTCTGCAGACGCCTGCCCAGTTTGAAACCTGCATAGCTGAGGCTATACCAGAAGCCAGTATGACCTTCTCTCCAGAAGACATGCTACTGCCTACTGCCAGTCACAACAGGCCGCTATATATGAAAGGGCACCTGAACGGAAGAGAACTAAACCGGATTCTGGTCGATCCTGGCGCAGCAGTCAACATCCTGCCATATAGAATATACAAGAGGTACCACTTCAATGTGCATCTCGAAAAAGCCGGGGATATGCATATCGCTGGCTTCAACCAGAAATGCGAAGTATCTATGGGGGTGGCAGAGTTCACACTGACTCTGGCAGATTTCACTACAACGGTGCAGTTTCACGTCATTGACTCTCGCACCTCCTACAAAGCACTGCTCGGCCGCCCATGGCTGCATGAAAATATGGTGGTGCCCTCCATGCTCCACCAATGCATCAAATACAGCCTCCAGGGGAAGGAGGAAAGGATATTTGCTGACATCCACCCGTTCAAGGTGTTTGAATGTCACTTGGCAGACGCCAATCTGTATGCGGGATCTCCCCGGAAGGTTTCTAAAACTGGAGCCCCCGTAGGGGCATCGAAGAATAGATCGGGTGACGGTTGGTATCCACCACCGCCGCGCGGATATGTCAAGCCGAAGGTGGTTTCCCACATCACGGCTTCTGGAAATGTCGGCAGGGTGACACCCCCAGCATTATACCCCAAAGCTAAGGAAGTGCATATTGATCGACAGCACGACCGCATCGGAGTCCCTGCCGGCCTCACCAAGCCAGTCTCCGGCCTCGATGGTCCCACTATCGAACCTTTCAAAGCCTGGGAGGTGGCATAAGAAGATGGGCCCAGCAGCTTGTTCTATACGGCTGAGGAGCATCCCACTCAAGAAGACACAGACTGCAGCCTCCCTGAAGATCTAGCCAACCCACGGGTTCCTGTCTAGGGCCTGGCATTCACCACTGATCGGACGGCCAGGATGTTTCAAAAGTAACACATCCCTCCCGATCAACCTCAAAAACGCAAGGAAGCTTTCCAAAAGATGTGGTATCCTGTAAATCTGGACAAAGAAATGAGACGTGTCTCTCAACATCCGGGTATGGGCTTCACCCTGGAAGACTACTATTACAGTGGGCGGTACGAGGTGGACACCATCTCCACCTTCTATCCAACTGAAGACAGCCCTCTGGGGGCAACCTTTGATGAATATCTGGCGGAAGCCAAACATGCTGAATTAGCCCTATCCGGGAATCAACAAATGGAGACCTTGATCTCCTGCCGATGCTGGGAGCAGGTCCGTCCTGAAGAAGCGGCCTTTCAAGCCGAATTTGATACGGCTAGCAGCAGCGAAGCCGAAGATGCTCAAGAAGCAGAAGTCTCTCCCTCTGCAGGGGTCATGCTAATGACGACTTCAACACCCTTTCTTCCAGTCCACAGAGCCTCGGTTTACTCCAATCAAGGGGAGCCGGCTACCAGAAAAGAAAAAGCCACTTCTGTGGAAGATACAACTGTCCCAGAAGGCGAGACTCCCTTAACTTCTGCTACAAATCCAATATGCTGTCCGAGTCCGGCGGCAAACAACTACTGGCCTGTCATGGCTGCAACCTCATCTACAAGCACTGAAGCTGCTCCCTCACCCTCAGGAGCTGCAACGGCAACGGAAGTATCAATGGATCCATCCACACAGTCGCGAGCACAAGAGATCAAGAGACCCCATGAAGCTCTGGTGGTGTCTGACGAGGAAGTCGAAGTACTCGACCCTCAAGATGGTATTCCAGACTTCGTCGACCTCCAACCGGCACCTCTGGAGATAGAAGACGGAGGCCAAGCCACAGTCGACGAACTGATAGAAGTCAACCTGGGAAATGAGAAGGACCCTAGGCCTACCTTCCTCAGTGCCCAACTAGCCCCGGAAGAACGGGAGCTATACATTCAACTACTGCTAGAATACCGGGATTGCTTCGCCTGGACTTATAAAGAGATGCCGGGTCTAAGTCCCGCCGTCTCACAACAAGAGCTGGCAATCAACCCTGAAGCCGAGCCGGTGAAGCAACCGCCGCGGCGTATGAGGCCAGAGCTCATCACCCGAATCTGTGCTGAAGTTGACAAGCTCATTGATGTGGGATTTGTTGAAGAAAATCAGTACACCACATGGCTGGCGAATATCGTCCCCGTGAAAAAGAAGAATGGACAGATCCGAATTTGTGTCGACTTCTGAGGTCTAAACAAAGCCTGCCCTAAAGATGACTTCCCGGTGCCAATAACCGAGGTCATGATCGATGCTACAACCGGCCATGAAGCCCTGTCATTCATGGATGGGTCGTCCGGCTACAACCAGATTTGGATTGCGGAGCATGACCGGGTCCATACTGCTTTCCGAACTCCCAAAGGCATTTATCATTACAAGAGAATGCCATTTGGACTGAAGAATGCTGGCGCAACCTATCAGCACGCAATGACCAAAATCTTTGATGAATTGCTCTACCACAAGGTCGAGTGCTACATAGATGACCTGGTGGTCAAAATCAGAAGAAAAGAAGATCACCTGCAAGACCTCCGGATTGTTTTTCAGAGGTTGAGGCAGCATGAGCTAAAAATGAATCCTATGAAATGTGCGTTCGGAGTGTCGAGCGGAAAATTCTTGGGCTTTGTCGTCCGATATCGGGGGATCGAGATAGACCCCGCAAAGATCAAGGCGATTAAGGAGTTACCTCCACCAAGGAACATCTCCGAGCTGAGGTCACTACAAGGCCGCTTGGCTTATATCCGGCGGTTCATTTCCAATTTGTCAGGGCGATGCCAGCCTTTTCACAAGTTGATGATGAAAGATGTTCCCTTCTATTGGGATGAAGATTGCCAGACAGCCTTTGACAAGCTAAAAGACTATCTGAAG
Source organism: Amorphophallus konjac (assembly GCA_022559845.1). Classification (NCBI taxonomy): domain Eukaryota; kingdom Viridiplantae; phylum Streptophyta; class Magnoliopsida; order Alismatales; family Araceae; genus Amorphophallus; species Amorphophallus konjac. The sequence continues at coordinate 245,651,861 of CM040125.1, forward strand.
ACTCCTCCAGTATTGGGAGCACCGGTGAAAGGATGGCCGTTGATACTGTATATAGCAGCTACACACAATTCTCTGGGGGCAATGCTAGCCCAGAATAATGAAGAAGGGAAAGAGCAAGCCCTCTATTACCTCAGTCGGAGACTGGTCAGAACTGAAGAAAAATACACTTATATTGAGAAGATCTGTCTGGCACTAGTCTTCGCAGTCAAAAAGCTCCGTCATTATATGTTGTCGCATGAAATCAGCATGGTGTCCAAAGAGGATCCCCTGAAATATATCATGTCCCAGCCGGCACTCAAAGGCCGCCTAGGCAAATGGGCGGTAATCCTCATGGAGTTTGATGTCTCCTACGTATCGCGTACGGCCATCAAAGGTCAAGCTATTGCAGATTTCTTTGCTGAACATCCGATACCCGGGGAAAGCCCGTGGGAACCGGAACTTCCCGAGGATGAGACCCTAGAAGCCGCCCAAGTGCAGCCTTCCTCATGGCAGCTATACTTTGATGGCGCTTCCAGAATTGACACCTCTGCCACCGGATCATCCAGGGTCAGAGCAGGAGCAGGCATAGTCTTGAAGTCCCCAGAAGGAGAAGTGGTGCATACTTCCTGCTCCATAAACAAACAATGCACCAACAATGAAGCAGAATATGAAGCCCTGATAATCGGGTTACAGATTGCTCTGTCCATGGGAATTCAGATGCTAGAAGCATTCAGAGACTCCATGCTAGTTATAAAACAGCTGGAAGGAGAGTTCGAGGTGCGAAAGTAAGAGCTCCTCCTCTGTCACCAGTTGGCAACTTGCCTGATGTCTAAATTTTACTTCATCAGCATTAAACACATCAATCGAGGACGGAATGCTCAGGCAGACGCCCTCGCTAAGTTGGCCAGTTCATTGGCGGTCCCGCCAGACACAAGTCTGAATATATCAGTGATCAACCGCCGACAGGTCCCCAGCGTAACAGAGGTTCTGGCCGACGAAGAAGAGATGGAAGTAGCAGTCATCGAAGGGGTTCAGCAGCCCGACTGGCGAGAGCATCTCCTACGCTGGTTTCAACACCAGCAACTTCCAAAAGAAAAGGAACAAAGAATGAAGCTCCTGAGGATCAAGGATTCTTACCAGATGAGAAGCGGGACCTTGTTCCGAATTATGGCAGATGCCCGAAGGAAAGTCTTACTCCGTTGCTTGTCTTCAGCAGAAGCGGGACAGGTGATGCAAGAAGTTCATGCAGGATCAGCTGGGGCACACCAGGCCGGTCCGAAAATGAAGATAGAGATAAAGAAATTGGGTTACTATTGGCCCACTATATTCAATGATTACTGCAAGTTCGCCAAGGCTTGTCAGAAATGTCAAGAACATGCTAATGTGGCGAGGAGACCCCAGTGCCACTACATCCCACTCTACCAAGTTGGCCGTTTGCTCAGTGGGGCACGGACGTGGTAGGGCCACTTCCCGCATCTTCGTCAGGATGCAAATACATCTTAGCAGCTACAGATTACTTCTCCAGATGGGCGGAGGCAGTATGATGCGGGACGGACTCAGGAGACGACACTATATGGTGCCACCCTTGGACTCTAGATGAAGACGCGACCAGCAGCACACACCAGGGAGACACTAAGCCCGACACTACGAGCTCCTAGTGGTAAAACGTCGCTAACAGAAGTGGAAGCTCACTCGTCGTCCCAAGCGAGGGAAAGCGTGGACCGTGCGCGGTTAAGGAACCGGCGGAGGTCAAGGGTAGTCCGACTCAACTTCCGGACTCGGATCGAGTCGCGGGATGGGTCACTCTCACTCTCACAGCGGTGACATGGACACACGGGCTAGTACCTACACTCTCGGCAGCGGCAAAAGACCGTATACTAGCTAAGCAAATGAACGCCAAGAGGTTCGGACCATTACCTCCACACTCCCGGCGTGGCGAAGACAACCCCGGCCGAATCACGGACTCCCGGTTAAACAATATCACAGTAATACAAAGATTTGACCCACTCCACGCAGGGAGGTAAAAGGTCACATGTGGAGCCCGGGAATCACGCAACTCGGGTTGACGGGCAGCATCTTGATGTCGCCCGGCGGTGCCGAACTCCGCGTTTTAGTGCTTTCCGAACGGCGGGTTCTGCGGGCCCGTGGGGCCCACGGGTGGCGCTGGCCTCCGGATCTGCAGGAGTGGGTCCCACTGTGATGGGGACCCCTGGTGGCACGTCTCCACGGAAGGCGGTCGGCCGGGAACACCGACCGGTGACCGAACAACTCCGATCTCCAAGCTTTTGGAATGCTGCCCACGGATTTCTGCTTGCTGTTTTCAGGTGCGCGCTCCGGCGAAAACAGCCGCTGCGGTCGATCCCGACGTCGGATCGGGACGCATGAGCTATCGTTGGAAAGCTCTCTTCAAATGCTTCAATCTAGACTCAAAGAGATCTGATGGATCTAGCCGGATCTAGACTTTAATGAATTTACAAATCCCTGTTGTACAGTAACCGAGACATCAGATTTACAGGGTACTTGTCTGAGAACTACCATTGACCGCCTACTTTCCGTAGGAATCAGACTTCAAGCTCTTCTTCAACTTTGTAGATATTCAAACCATGAAGCTGGGACAATTTTTAGAATTGGATTTGGAGCTGGTGGTGATTTGATAGGATTTTTGGAGTGTCTGGTGGTCGGATCTAGGAACTGGCAGAAAGTACTGTAGCTAAGACTGAGAACGAATTTTAGAAAATATGAAATGGACGAACCAAACATTAAAAAAAATGGTGGATGAAGGGATGGATGCAAGGGACACCCAGTTAAATTGGGCGAACCAAAGAAAATCAAAAAAAGGACCTAAGACTTGAAACTCTGGGCGGGTGGAAATGGAAACAGACAGTAGACAGATCTGGAAACTGTGATTGGACGAAAATCAAAAAATATCAAATGAGATCTTTATGACCAACCAAAATTCTGAGGACGTGCTGGACATCTCTGGGACATCCAGTAAAAGTTCCAGCTCGATCTGAGGCCGTGGCTGAGACTGGAATTTCGTGGAAGTGGCTGTGGTACTGCGTGGACAGAACTCCGGCGAAGGCGATGGCGGTGCGGTGGCGGCTCGTGGCGGCGGCGGCGATGACCGGAACTGATAGGGGAGGAGTCACACCTCCAGAGGCAACCTTCACAGCTGCAAGGGGGAAGAGAGGGGCGCACCAAGCTGGAGCTCCAACAATTTCTTGATTCCAAATGGCATTAATTCATCAAAAATGGAAATTACAAGCATATATAGGTCACCAATCTAATCAATCCTCCACCGTTGGATCTAGGGGTGGGAGATTGAGGGCTAGGATTGCATGTGACCATCCACACAAATGAAAATTAAAAAAAAATAAAGGGGGGCGCGGCCTATTGACTAGAATGGCAAGGATGTGGAAGTTGGACTTGGTAGGTGGGGGTAGGTGGCCTCTCATTTGGACTTTTCAAGTCCATTGTCCCCCATGTGTCCAAATACCATTCAAACTTCTAGATGCTCCCATGTGGCATGTTGACTGGCCCCATGTGGGACCCTAGGCTGAGGTGGCCCAATGTGGTGGGGCCCGGGGGGGCCCGTGGGGCCCACGGGGTCCGAAATGCTCGTAAGCCCCTATTACACTCAAAATGGCAAACCGAATGCAACGAAATAAATACAAATTACACACACATAAAGTCTAGCTAAATATAATAAATGGGGAGGCTCAAGGCGGAGTCTCCAAGCTGTCTCCGAGCCAGATGGACGCTGAGGTGGCTCGTGTCGTGCTCCGTGTGCGGTACCGGTGGCTCGGTGTGTCGTGCCGATCAACAGCTCGGGTGTCCGCACCAATTCTCCCCGGGTGGGAGAAACTCGACCCTGTCGAGTAAGGGTCTGCATCGCTCCTGTATCGCTCCAAAAGGTCCGGATCAATCTGCTGCAACTCACCATGTGTGATCCATGTGTCCTCAGTAGCGGGCCGTCCTCTCCATCGCACTAGGTAGCGCGGGTAAGATCCACTCCTGGTAACCGTCACTTGCTCGTCCAGTATACGATCTATATGCTCACGCTGCCGTGAAAAAGGGGCTGGAGGTGGAAGTGGACACTCAGGTGTGGGATCACTCTCAAGGGGAGGAGATGGCTCAAAAGGCTCACTAGGGATCACCGCTGGGTCCCTATATGCAACAAGATCCGATACATTGAAGGTAGAGCTTATACCATATTCCTCGGGCAAGTCCACAACGTACGCATTGGATCCAACGCGTTTCAACACTCTGAATGGACCGGCTCCGCGAGCTTGCAACTTCTTAACGGTTCCAGAGGGAAACCGTTCAGGTCTTACCCTGATCATGACGTATTCGCCCTCGTGGAACTCTCGGTGGTGTCGGTGGGCATCGGCTAACTCCTTGTACCGTGCATTGCTGGACTCAATGTGACGACGGATGTCGTCATGCAAACTCCTAACATGCCTAGCAAATGACTCGGCCGACTCCGACACTCTAGCATGGACAGGCATGGGGACAAGGTCAACGGGTTTCCTAGGCCTACGACCTGTGACAATTTCAAATGGACTCATGCCAGTAGACCTATTCACCGAATCATTATATGCAAACTCAGCCATAGGTAGAATGAGATCCCAATCCCCAATGCGGTCCCTAACAAGACATCTCAAAAGATCACCCAGACTCCTATTGACCACCTCGGTCTGACCATCTGTCTGGGGATGGTATGCAGTGGAAAACTTGAGGTGCGTACCCATCATATGCCATAGTGTCTTCCAAAAATAGGAAGTGAACCTAACATCACGGTCAGACACTATAGTGCGAGGCAACCCGAACTTGCACACCACATGAGTAAGGAATAGGCGGGCTACCCTAGAAGCATCCGAAGTCTTTGAGCAAGGGATAAAGAGGGCCATCTTCGAGAAACGGTCAACCACCACATAGACCGAATCATGCTTCCTGGAGGTACGTGGCAATCCCAAAACAAAATCCATGCTGACATCCTGCCACGGGGCATCAGGCACGGGGAGAGGCGTATAAAGGCCCGAGCTTTGCTTCTTCATTTTGGCCGTAGCACATGTACGGCACTGAGCCACGATGTTAGCAACATCGCGCTTCAAGCTCGGCCAATAAAATCGATGCTCCACTGCCTCAATAGTCTTGTTCCGACCAAAGTGGCCGGCTAGACCTCCCGCATGTAGTTCCCACACTAGGAAATCTCGAACCGAAGTTCGGGGAACACATAGCCTGCTACCTCGAAAGAGGTAACCCTCCTGAAGCACATAATCATCATGGTCTCTCGAGGGCCCGGCCTGGAGAGTAGTAAAAATCTGACCGAAGTCAGGACAATCAACATAGGCCTCCTTCATCTTCTCTAGCCCTATGACCTCGGCACTCATGGTGGTAAGAAGACATGCTCGCCGACTCAAGGCATCGGCCACCTTGTTCTCCACTCCAGCCTTATGTTTTAGCACAAAGGTGAACTGCTGGAGATACTCAACCCAACGACTATGACGCGAATTCAGCTTCTTTTGGGAATGGAGGTACCTCAAAGCCTCATGATCGGAGTATAAGACAAACTCCTGATGTAATAGGTAATGCCTCCAATGCCTAAGAGCCTGAACAACTGCGTAAAACTCTTTATCATATGTGGAATATCGCAGTTTCGCATCATTCAGCTTCTCGCTGAAATATGCGATCGGGTGGGACTCCTGACTCAAAACTCCTCCTATCCCAACACCCGACGCATCACAACAGACCTCAAACACCTTCGAGAAATCAGGGAGTCGAAGGATAGGTGTCTGGGTCATGCGCTCCTTGATGTCCCTGAAGGCAGCAGATGCGGCCTTCGTCCATACAAATGTGCCCTTACGGATGCAATCCGTGATCGGGGCAGTGACGGAGCTAAATCCGCGGATGAAGCGACGATAGAACGTCGCAAGGCCATGAAAGCTGCGGACATCATGAACCGTACGGGGTTCCGGCCACTCAACAATGGCCCGGACCTTCTCCGGATCGGCGGAGACCCCAGTACTAGACACAATGAAACCCAAGAAGGTAAGCTGAGATGTCATGAAAGCACACTTCTGTGGGTTCGCAAACAACTGCTCTCGCCGAAGAAGTATACAGACCTGCCGAAGGTGGTCTAAGTGGTCCCCTGTGGTGCGGCTATAGATAAGGATATCATCAAAATACACCACTACAAAGACTCCAATGAAAGGTCGAAGGACCTGAGTCATGAGCCGCATGAAAGTGCTAGGGGCATTGGTCAACCCAAAAGGCATGACCAACCACTCATATAGACCGTCCTTGGTCTTAAATGCGGTCTTCCACTCATCACCTGGCCTAATCCTCACCTGATGATAGCCGCTCTTAAGATCGATCTTCGAAAAGATAGTGGCACCTGCCATCATGTCCAGCATGTCATCAAGGCGGGGAATAGGGAACCTGTACTTCACGGTGATTTTGTTGATGGCACGACTATCAATGCACATTCTCCACGTGCCATCCTTCTTCGGGGCGAGTAATGCGGGTACAGCACATGGACTCATGCTGTCCCGGACAGATCCTCTCTGCACAAGCTCATCGATCTGCCGTTTAAGCTCGGCATGCTCCGTGGGGCTCATTCGATAATGAGGAAGATTGGGCAAAGAAGAGCCCGGAACAAGGTCGATGGCATGCTGAATATCCCGCATAGGTGGGAGTTCCTCGGGAAGCTCATCGGGGAATACATCAGCATACTCCTGCAGAATGGGAACAACCTCGGGTGGGAGCTCACCCTCGGAGTCCCGCTCCACCTCTCGGACCGTAATGGCAAACACCGGACAGCCCTGACTAAGCTCCTGCTCCATTTCCCGGGAGCTAATCATCATCAATCTCCTCATCGAGGGCTCTCCTGGGCCAGAGGTAACGGTCATAGCCCGAGCTGGGGATGGGGTACTAGGCCCGGGAACGGAAGGCTTCGGAGTACTAGGGCCAGTAGGACCCCTAACAGATGGGCTCCTGGGCCGAACGGGTTGGAGGGTGACCCGCTGGCCATCGTGGTCGAAGGTACAGGTGTTCGACCGACCATGGAGTGTGGCATCTCGGTCGAATAACCACGGCCTACCAAGAATGATACTTCCCACTTCCATGGGAAGAACATCACACCAGATCTCGTCACGGTAGGAGTGGAGCTGCAGCGGGACCAAGCACCGCAGCCTGACCGAAATGGAAGTTGTATCCACCCATGATACCTGGTAGGGGCAAGGGTGGTCTACGGGTGTGAGACCAAGACGAGTGACAGCGTTCGTGGAGATTGCATTGATACAACTCCCGCTATCGATGACCACCTTGCAAATTTGCTTTCCCAGCCTACAGAATACATGAAGGATAGTGGTCCGACGCCAGTCATCACTGACCTGTGGCTGGGTGAGGATACATCTGACGACCCCCACATGGGTATCGTCTAACTGCTGGGCATCCTGGGCCTCACCTCCCATCTCATAGTACTCGTCAGCTAGCTCTTCATCTGCCTCATAGCTGACTAACTCTAGGCCCGCAGGGGTGGTATCCTCAGCCTGTGTGTCCCCAATGTGAAGAGATGGGCGAGTGGGACACTGGTTGGCGAAATGGCCAAACCCATTGCAGCGATAACACTGCTGCCGTGATCCACTAGGCTCCCCAATCATAGGTCCTTTACCTTTATCCTCCCGACGGATAGGAGGCGTAGGCAACAAAGGACGTGCGGGTGGTGCAGGTGCCGGTGGACGGGCTATGGGTGGGGCCGTAAGATGCTGGGGACGAGGAAGGTCCCTCGGGGGTGGAGGGCGAGGCCTAGGAGCAAAGGGCTCGTGGCGAGCGGGCTCCTGAGGTCGAGCCATGGGGGCCCTCGGATATGTGCCAGATGAGCCACGGGACTCGACACTACGAAGGGGAAAGGAGCCCAACCGATGGGGTGACTCGAACTCGGCCTCGAACTGCTCCAATTCGAGAGCAATCTGATATGCCTGCTCCAAAGTGGTGGCATTGCGGCGAAAGAGTTCATATTGATAATTAGGCCGCAAACCTCTCCGAAAGCGGGATATTGTCATGGTGCTCTCTTCCGTGACCCCGCACCGCAAATAATACTCATCGAACTCGGCGGTGTACTCGGTCACGGATCGGTTCCCTTGGGAGATGCTTTGCCACTTGTCTATAAGACGTTGGCGATATGAGGCAGGAAGGTACTTCTCCCTCAATTTGAGTTTCATATCATCCCAGGTACCGATTTGGGGTTGACGTCGCTGGTTGAGCAGGCTCTCCACATTGATCCAATAAGTTTGGGCCTGCCCTTGCAGCTTCATCTTCGCATATCGGACTCTTCGGTGGTCCGTCATCTCAAACCACTCGAAGTACCGGTCCATACCGGCCTCCCAATCTAGATACACCCTAGGGTCCAAGGACCCGCTAAAAGTGGGAGGGTCCGCACGCACACCCCTAAGAATGCGGTCGTCATCCTCGTCATCACGATTCCGTCGTTGATGACGACGACCGTTACCCCCGTGATCATTGTCAGAGGCATAATCATCCACTATAGGCGCCTGTTGCCTCCCGACATCCTCTACCTGAGCCCTTGGCACAGCGGGTTGCTGCACCGGCTCTTGTTGGCCGTTCGTCGGCGCGGGTTGCGCCGCTACTGGGCCCCTCTCTAGGACGGCAATCCTCCCAACAAGGCCTTGAATGGACTGCTCCGAAACCCCGGCCCGATCCTCGAGGACCTTCATCCTCCCTTCTAGACGCGTCCCTATGCCATCCATACGCGTACTAAGACCATCCATACGCGTGTCTAAACGATCCATGATGGCCCGGAACATCTCGGCCGTGGAAGACTCATCGGAACTACGGGCTCGGGAGTCCGCCATAGGTGGTGGTGGCGAGTATTGGGTGCCTCGACGGGTGGGCATGCAAAGACGTACGGACTAGGTGACAACGACCGACTAATGCAAACACACTAAATGATACACTTAGACCTAATTACAATTTGAAAACACTCCTTTTTTTGGTATTTTGAAAGAATGCAATTTAAAACACTTTTTTTTTTTTGAAAAGAATGAGACTCGACTACACCCTAGACACGGCCAAGACTCGGTACGCGGCGGAGGTAATCGACCCGAAGGTCACTCGCGCAAGTGTGTGGTCTTCCCGGTAGGCGAAGCCTAACGGTCGGACAACACCTTTGGATATACCGAGTGAAGGTGTGTGTGGGGTAACCTTAGACTATGCAAGACTTATGCAACGACTACCCTAGACTCGACTTGCTCTGATACCAAACTGATGCGGGACGGACTCAGGAGACGACACTATATGGTGCCACCCTTGGACTCTAGATGAAGACGCGACCAGCAGCACACACCAGGGAGACACTAAGCCCGACACTACGAGCTCCTAGTGGTAAAACGTCGCTAACAGAAGTTGAAGCTCACTCGTCGTCCCAAGCGAGGGAAAGCGTGGACCGTGCGCGGTTAAGGAACCGGCGGAGGTCAAGGGTAGTCCGACTCAACTTCCGGACTCGGATCGAGTCGCGGGATGGGTCACTCTCACTCTCACAGCGGTGACATGGACACACGGGCTAGTACCTACACTCTCGGCAGCGGCAAAAGACCGTATACTAGCTAAGCAAATGAACGCCAAGAGGTTCGGACCATTACCTCCACACTCCCGGCGTGGCGAAGACAACCCCGGCCGAATCACGGACTCCCGGTTAAACAATATCACAGCAATACAAAGATTTGACCCACTCCACGCAGGGAGGTAAAAGGTCACATGTGGAGCCCGGGAATCACGCAACTCGGGTTGACGGGCAGCATCTTGATGTCGCCCGGCGGTGCCGAACTCCGCGTTTTAGTGCTTTCCGAACGGCGGGTTCTGCGGGCCCGTGGGGCCCACGGGTGGCGCTGGCCTCCGGATCTGCAGGAGTGGGTCCCACTGTGATGGGGACCCCTGGTGGCACGTCTCCACGGAAGGCGGTCGGCCGGGAACACCGACCGGTGACCGAACAACTCCGATCTCCAAGCTTTTGGAATGCTGCCCACGGATTTCTGCTTGCTGTTTTCAGGTGCGCGCTCCGGCGAAAACAGCCGCTGCGGTCGATCCCGACGTCGGATCGGGACGCATGAGCTATCGTTGGAAAGCTCTCTTCAAATGCTTCAATCTAGACTCAAAGAGATCTGATGGATCTAGCCGGATCTAGACTTTAATGAATTTACAAATCCCTGTTGTACAGTAACCGAGACATCAGATTTACAGGGTACTTGTCTGAGAACTACCGTTGACCGCCTACTTTCCGTAGGAACCAGACTTCAAGCTCTTCTTCAACTTTGTAGATATTCAAACCATGAAGCTGGGAAAATTTTTAGAATTGGATTTGGAGCTGGTGGTGATTTGATAGGATTTGTGGAGTGTCTGGTGGTCGGATCTAGGAACTGGCAGAAAGTACTGTAGCTAGGACTGAGAACGAATTTTAGAAAATATGAAATGGACGAACCAAAAATTAAAAAAAATGGTGGATGAAGGGATGGATGCAAGGGACACCCAGTTAAATTGGGCGAACCAAAGAAAATTAAAAAAAGGACCTAAGACTTGAAACTCTGGGCGGGTGGAAATGGAAACAGACAGTAGACAGATCTGGAAACTGTGATTGGACGAAAATCAAAAAATATCAAATGAGATCTTTATGACCAACCAAAATTCTGAGGACGTGCTGGACATCTCTGGGACATCCAGTAAAAGTTCCAGCTCGATCTGAGGCCGTGGCAAAGACTGGAATTTCGTGGAAGTGGCTGTGGTACTGCGTGGACAGAACTCCGGCGAAGGCGATGGCGGTGCGGTGGCGGCTCGTGGCGGCGGCGGCGATGACCGGAACTGATAGGGGAGGAGTCACACCTCCAGAGGCAACCTTCACAGCTGCAAGGGGGAAGAGAGGGGCGCACCAAGCTGGAGCTCCAACAATTTCTTGATTCCAAATGGCATTAATTCATCAAAAATGGAAATTACAAGCATATATAGGTCACCAATCTAATCAATCCTCCACCGTTGGATCTAGGGGTGGGAGATTGAGGGCTAGGATTGCATGTGACCATCCACACAAATGAAAATTAAAAAAAAATAAAGGGGGGCGCGGCCTATTGACTAGAATGGCAAGGATGTGGAAGTTGGACTTGGTAGGTGGGGGTAGGTGGCCTCTCATTTGGACTTTTCAAGTCCATTGTCCCCCATGTGTCCAAATACCATTCAAACTTCTAGATGCTCCCATGTGGCATGTTGACTGGCCCCATGTGGGACCCTAGGCTGAGGTGGCCCAATGTGGTGGGGCCCGGGGGGGCCCGTGGGGCCCACGGGGTCCGAAATGCTCGTAAGCCCCTATTACACTCAAAATGGCAAACCGAATGCAACGAAATAAATACAAATTACACACACATAAAGTCTAGCTAAATATAATAAATGGGGAGGCTCAAGGCGGAGTCTCCAAGCTGTCTCCGAGCCAGATGGACGCTGAGGTGGCTCGTGTCGTGCTCCGTGTGCGGTACCGGTGGCTCGGTGTGTCGTGCCGATCAACAGCTTGGGTGTCCGCACCACAGTAGCACTAAGAGATGTGACTGGAGAGCTAGTTGCAAGATTCTTCCGGCAGAATGTAATATTCCGGTTTGGGATCCCCAGCCGAATCCTCTCTGACAATGGCAGCCATTTCAGAAATCAGAAGGTTTATCGGCTAGCAGACAAATACAAAATTGACTGGAGGACATCGTCCCCCTACAACCCTCAAGCCAATGGACTAGCAGAGGCTTTTAACAAAACCTTGTGCACACTATTGGCGAAGACTGTCAAATCTAACAAAAAAGATTGGGAAGAAAGGATGTACGAAGCGCTTTGGGCTTATCGTACTGTCTACAAGACCCCAACCGGCTGTTCGCCCTTCTCCCTTGTCTATGGGTCGGAAGCTGTAGTGCCGATTGAACTCGAAGTTCCTTCATTGCGAGTTGCCATCCTGCACGGATTAGTCGGTGGTGAGCAGACCAACGCAGAAAGAAGATTGGAAGAGCTCGCCGAGCTCAAAGGAAAACGCCTCCAGGCGCAACAAAACATCCAACTCTACCAAGCTCGCATGGCCCGTGCTTTTGACAAGTTAGTCAAGGGTCGAGAGTTCAAGAAAGGAGACCTGGTGATGGTCAAAAGAAGAGAAGTGATGGCCTCTAACCCCAAAGGGAAGCTGGTCAAAAATTGGGTCGGACCGTATATCGTCCGCCGAGTATATGAAGGGGGTGCCTACGTCCTTGTAGACCACAAAGGAGCCGTCCAGTTCTCTCCCCTCAATGGAAAACACATTAAGCTGTATCATGCGGCGCAACCAACACACCCCGAGTGATCGGCCAGAACATACCCTTTACTTGGTTAGCGGCATTCCGCCCTAATCGAGCTACCTTTTCCTTGGTTGGTGGCATTCCGCCCTAATCGAGCTACTTTTCCTTGGTTAGTGGCACTCCGCCCTAATCAAGCTACTTTTCCTTGGTTAGTGGCACTCCGCCCTAATCAAGCTACTTTTCCTTGGTTAGTGGAATTCCGCCCTAATCGAGCTACCCTTCTCCTTGGTTAGTGGCATTCCGCCCTAACCGAGCTACCCTTCCCCTTGGTTAGCGGCATTCCGCCCTAATTGAACTACTTTTCCTTGGTTAGCGGCATTTCACCTTAACCGAGCTACCCTTCTCCTTGGTTAGTGGCATTCCGCCCTAACCGAGCTACCCTTCTCCTTGGTTAGCGGCATTCCGCCCTAACCGAACTACTTTTCCTTGGTTACCCTAATCGAGCTACCTTTTCTTGGTTAGCGGCATTCCGCCCTAATCAAGCTACCTTTTCCTTGGTTAGCGGCATTCCGCCCTAATCGAGCCACCTTTTCCTTGGTTAGCGACATTCCGCCCTAATCGAGCTACTTATCCTTGGTTACTGACACTCCGCCCTAACTGAGCTACCTTTTCCTTGGTCAGCGGCATTCCGCCCTAACCGAACTACTTTTCCTTGGTTAGCGGCATTCCGCCCTAATCAAGTTACTTATCGTTGATTAGTGGCACTCCGCCCTAATCGAGCTACCTTTTCCTTGGTTAGCGGCATTCCGCCCTAACTGAACTACTTTTCCTTGGTTAGCGGCATTCCGCCCTAATCGAGCCACTTTTCCTGGGTTAGTGGCACTCCGCCTTAATCGAGTTACTCCTCCTTGGTTAGTGGCATTGTCACGCCCCGAGCGCGGAAGATACCCGGAGACGCGTGACGAGTTTATATCAATCATGTCAATCAGAGTGGTCGTGTATTCGACACAAAAATAGAGATGCGCAAAAATAGCAAGATAACCCAATCCTTTGATTCATAATGGATAGACTATTACAAATCCAATACTCTGTTTAATAAAAAGGAAAAGAATACATATTTGACTCAAGAAACTATAGAAAAGACTAGATGACACTTGAGCAGCTCTATCACTTTCACTCTTGACCATTCCCATCCGATTGACTTCCATCGTCGTCGGACTTACCTGAAAAGTAAAAAAAGGACAAACGGAATGAGCGAACGCTCAGTAGGAAATTATATCTCAAGTACTAGCAAGGGGTTTAAGTAATTACATCTTTCATGAATGCAATAAAGCTATGCATGCTCGCACAACCGACAAGATAGAGAGAATGTAATATCAAGGAAATAAGATGAACTAATCACGAACTTTCAACAAGATGACAAGTGTATTCAAGATATTCAAGCAAGTACGTTTAACAAGTCATGTCAAGAACTTTGGCTATCATGTATCAAGCAAGTAAATTACCCTTTTTCGGGCCACGTAATTCATGTCAAGTCAAGTATGATTCAAGTACAAGATGTGTGTGGAATGTCCAATCAAGCAAGTCAAGTACTCGGTATAATGCCAGATACCTTATCATTTTAACTCCCATGGGCACAAGTACTTTCGGGTGCTCCTCCCAGGACCAGATCGGGCCCTATATGCGCAGGCATTTATCATGTGTTTTGACATCCACTCTTGTTTATATAGCCAATATAGAATTTCAGTAATCAAGCTTGTAGACACGTATGACAACTTTGATAGAATAGAGTCCAAAATATGACAAAGGACATAGATTGGCGATAATAACGGTAATAATCACGATATCGATAAAACTAGGTAGAATATGGTTCCTTTAACTTGGGTACCATGACAAATCAATATAGACATTCTTTATATAGAATTGAGGTCCACATGAACAGTATATCAAAGGTAAGATACCCTCATTCTTATCATAGAATTGAGGTTCACAAGAATGGCATGATATGGCATGATATCATCATCCCATTAAGGAATTTCTTATGATATACTCTTTATATAATCATAAGGGCCGGTATACCATGTTGCTTTAGATTGACATGGCATCAATTGTGTAATAGGTTTTTAGGGTACAACCAGCTCAATCGGCCTTGAGGGAATCCAAGGCTACGAGGAGTCTTACGGAGGTCTCTATGACTAACTCGCTAGTCCAAAGGAACGGAATGTCCAATGGAGAGCTTGTATGTCAATGAGAATTGAGTGTGATCGATAAAACAATCGTGAAAAGTGGGACTATACTCACGGAGTGGAGAATAGTGCCGATATATATATTATATGATATGAAACCATCGGTTAACAGAATCAAGATAAAAATCATTTTTACAGTAAAATAACGACTTATGCTAAGTCGTTTCTCAAGTAAATAACGCCTAACAGAAGGGCGTTTACATATGTTTCCATTTTGCAGAATTTTCAATATTTCAGTAATTTAGCTAAAACGCGCCCTAGGCAAGGGCGTTTCTTCACGATTTGACGCCTATACCAGAAGGCATCCTTTTTATTCACAATATTGGACAGGATATAATTAATTTCAGGAATTATAAAAAACGCGCCCTTGGAAGGGGCGTTAATCATTAAATTCTTATTTTCACAGAATATATTGTTCGGGATTTTAACAGAAACGCGCCCTATGAAGGGGCGTTACTTTTATAATTCACGCCCTGTGATGGGGCGTTAACATATGGGAAACGACCTTGTACAGGTCGTGAATTCAATAAATATCAGAAAGCACGATTTGCATGATAATCAAGGATAACAATCATAAAATCTTGATAATAAAATCAGTAGGGTTGAGGACAGAGGATCATGCATTAATGTAATCAGGATTTCATATATAATCAATTCTTAACATGGTTAATTCATGATTAAGTGAAATTAACGCCTGGGTACAGGGCATCAAATATTAAATTGACGACCTGGAAAGGGTCGTGTCGTGTAAAGTAGCGCCCTTGACAGGGGCGTCTCTTTCAAAATATTTCAGAAAACACACCGAAACTATATATAACCCGTATGCATGACATGTTTATATATATATATCTTGCATTAATTTCATTTGGGCTACAGTAACTTGAGAAAACCTACCTTAAGAGTTGATTGAAGATTGACCCGTGAAGGTTTTGAGAAGATGACTCTCGGCTTGGATGACTGGACGTAGAAGATAATTCAGAAGAAGTTGGACGAAGATAGTGTTTGATGAAGAACCTTTAGATGTCTTCATGTTCCTACACCAATCCTTAGTTAACCTATAGAGGATAAAACACGAAGATGTTAAGCTTCGTATACATAACCGAGACAACGAAGGACATTACCTGTTCTTCGGCAGCAGCTGCAGAGCTTCCTACAAGGAAAAGAAAATGAAGAATTATCAGTTCTTCATGCAGGCAAAGCAGAGAACAAAAGGAATTAGAAGAACAGTTTGTTCTTCACGTACCGTGCGGTAGTAGTTCGTCCAAATAGATTCTAAGGTTAGATCGAACAGTTTATTTATAGAATTTTTGGAGTCCTAACAAAAGTAGTGTTTGATTGAGGGTAATATATCCCTACTAGAGTCCTTACCCTAGTAGACACTTACTAGATTAACATAATCCTTCCCTGGATAAGCTCCCGTGTCGAATGGAATTAACGACTTTGGTCAGGTCGTCGATTCTTGAATTGACGACCTTGTTCAGGTCGTTTCTTAAAAAGCGCCTTATATAAGGGCGTTCCTTATTTTTAAAACACGCCCAAGATAGGGGCGTTTATTGTCCTTACCCTTTTTTGGCGTTGGGATTTGACGCCGTCAGGTGAGGGCGTCCTTTCTTTAGTCACGCCGTAGATAGAGGCGTTTCTTTTTAAATTAACGCCTTAATAAGAGGCGTTATTTGTACTATGTTTTATTTCCTGTATTGCTCCGGTAATATATTTATATTTTAATTTATTTAAAATATTCATTTATCAGGGTTGCTACACCCTCCCCCACTTAAAAAGAATTTGGTCCCCAAATTCAATTGCATATTATGTATATACGTGGAGAGTGTAGAGTATATACCTCTTAGAACAACTCGGGAAATCATTTCTTTATAGATTCCTCGGTCTCCCATGTCGCTTCGTGTTCATGATTCTTATTCCATTGCACCTTGAGCATGGGAATAACCTTATTCCTTAGAGCTCGTATTTCTCGATCTAAGATCTTCATAGGCTTCTGTTCATAGGTGAGATCTTTCTGGATCACCAGATCTCCATGTTCAATAATATGAGATGGATCGTGCACATACTTCTTCAACATAGATATGTGAAACACATTATGCACGTCGGATAATTGAGGAGGTAACGCGATGCGATAAGCAACCTCGCCAACTCTTTCGCGTACCTCAAATGGTCCGATGAATCTTGGCGTAAGCTTGCCCTTAACACCAAATCTTTGTATGCCACGTCCAGGCGATATTTTAAGAAATACATGATCTCCGATTTGGAATTCAAGATCTCTCCTTCTTGTATCTGCATAAGCCTTTTGCCTGGTCTGAGCAACTTGCAATCTTTCTTGGATTACCTGTATCTTCTCAGTTGTATCCCTTACCATGTCTGGACCTAATAGTTGTTTCTCTCCAACCTCGTTCCAGCATATGGGTGATCGGCAACTCCTTCCATATAAAGCTTCGAAAGGTGCCATTTGGATACTAGCTTGGTAGCTATTATTATATGCAAATTCCACTAGTGGCAAGTGATCGTGCCAGCTTCCTCCAAAGTCAATGAGGCATGCTCTCAGCATATCCTCAACAACTTGATTAACTCTCTCGGTCTGACCATCCGTTTGTGGGTGAAAAGCAGTACTAAAGTTGAGCCTTGTTCCCAACGAATGTTGTAATCCCTTCCAAAAGTGAGAAGTAAATCGGGGATCTCTATCAGACACGATTGAGACAGGAATTCCATGTATCCTGACTATTTCCTTGATGTATAGTGCAGCTAGTACATCAATTGACCATCGGCTCTTTATTGGCAAGAAATGCGCCGATTTAGTTAGACGGTCAATAATAACCCATATTCCATCATGTCCTCCTTTTGATTTGGATAAACCCATGATGAAATCCATACCAATATCCTCCCACTTCCACTTAGGAATATCTAGAGGATGTAATTTTCCTGCAGGCTTTTGGTGTTCTGCCTTGACCTGTTGGCATGTGAGACAGCGTGATACATAGTCTGCTATTTCTCTTTTCATGTTGGGCCACCAAAAGTTTCTTTTTACATCTTGATACATTTTGGTTGATCCTGGATGAATAGTGTACCTTGATCGGTGAGCTTCATCTAAGATCTTCTTCTTTAATTCCGGACAGTCGGGTATACAAGTTCTACCTTTGAATAATAATCTTCCATCAGAAGTTAGTTGAAAATCAGATTGTCCTTCTAATCTGCCTTTGATTTCCACTAATATAGGATCATTATCCTGAAGCGCTTGTATCTCAGATAATAAATCTGACTGTATGCTTACATGAGATAATGTGACAAATTTGGCTTCCTTGCCCATGCTTATATTGAGCTCGGAGAATTGTTCTAGCAACCTCCATTGTTGTATCATACAATTGGCTATCATTGCTCTCGGCTTTCGACTAAGGGCATCAGCAACATAATTACCCTTTCCGGGATGGTATTGAATATTGAAGTCGAAGTCCTTGAGATATTCTAGCCAGCGTCTTTGTCTCATGTTTAGCTCCTTTTGTGAAAATAGATATTTGAGACTTTTGTGATCGGAGTATACAGTAAACTGCACTCTATATAAGTAGTGTCTCCATATCTTTAGGGCAAGTACCACCGCGGCCAGTTCTAAGTCATGGACGGGGTAATTCTCCTCATGCTTCTTCAGTTGACGTGAAGAGTATGCTATGACCTTTCCTTGTTGCATTAGGACACATCCGAGGCCAATGCCAGAAGCATCAGTGTAGACCTCGAATTTCTCTCCTTCTCTTGGTAGAGCTAACACCGGAGCTGTAGTGAGATGATCCTTGAGAGTTTGGAAACTTCTTTCACATTCCTCACTCCATTCATATCGGATCTCCTTACGAGTTAATCTTGTAAGTGGTACGGTGATCTTAGAGAAATCTTTGATGAATCACCGATAATAGCTTGCAAGACCTAAGAAACTTCTGATCTCGCTTGCATTAGTGGGTCTTTCCCAATTTCTCACAGCTTCAACTTTTGACTGATCTACAGATAATCCGTCCTTTGATATGACATGTCCGAGAAAAGCCACTTCTTCAAGCCAGAACTCGCATTTGCTGAGCTTAGCATATAGTTGATTTGTCCTCAAGATTTGTAATGCAATCCTCAAATGCTCTTCATGTTCTTCCTTAGTCTTGGAATATATCAATATATCATCAATGAAGACTACTATGAATTGATCCAAGTAAGGCCTGAATATGCTATTCATTAACTGCATAAAGGCAGCAGGGACATTTGTTAGTCCAAAAGGCATAACAACAAATTCATAGTGGCCATACCTGCTTCTGAACGCAGTCTTATGAATATCTTCATCCTTGATTCTCAATTGATGATAACCCGACCTGAGATCAATTTTGGAAAAATATTTGGATCCTGAAATCTGATCAAATAACTCATCGATTCTCGGCAGTGGATACTTGTTCTTGATAGTGAGATGATTCAACTGTCGATAGTCGATGCACAATCTCATGGATCCGTCCTTTTTCTTTACAAATAAGACTGGTGCTCCCCACGGGGAAGTACTTGGTCTAATAAACCCCTTTCGAATTAGTTCCATCAACTGCTCCTTCAACTCTTTGAGTTCCGCCGGGGACATTCTATAGGGTGCCTTTGAAACTGGACCAGTACCAAGGACTAAGTCAATGGTGAAGGCCACTTCTCTTTGAGGGGGTAATCCCGGCAAATCTTCCGGAAATAAGTCTGAAAATTCTTGCACTACCGGAATGTCTTCTATCTTGGTTTCCTTAGCTTCTTTAACAGTGACAAAAGCAAGGAAGGATACACATCCTTTCCTGACGAGCTTGCTTGCTCGAAGAGCCGAAATAAGAGGGGATTTGCTCCGACTCTTTGGGCGAGTAAAGACTAATTCTGAAAAATCTTTGAAAGCAATTCGGCTGTTGCGGCAATCAACCATTGCCTGGTATTTGGATAACCAGTCCGCTCCCAGTATAACATCATACTCCTTTAGATCGAGGCATATGAGATCTATAGGTAAATTCCTACCTTGAACCATTACCTCACAGTTTTGGTAGTGATGAGTAATATCATTTTCACTTCCAAGAGGAGTAGTTAGAACTATTTTTATCCATTCTGGTTCTAACGGTAATGGGTCGGAAAACTTCTTAGAAATAAAGGAATGTGATGCACCGGTATCAAATAAGACATAAGCACTTTTGGAACAAATTTTCAATGTACCTTCCACTAATCCGCCTTCTTCTTCAGGTTCGGTCTCCTGGATTGCATGAAGACGAGCATTCTTCGTCACCGGGCGTTTACCATCACCGGCTTGGTCATTCATTAATGGACACTCGAGAATCCGATGCTCACGGCTTCCACAACGGGGACAAGCTCCTAATTTCCTCCAGCATTCTTCGGTCTTGTGACCAGCCTTGTCACAATGCTTGCATACTGTATTAGAAGGTGTAGTGGTGATAGAGAAGGGCTTGGATTTCTTGAACTTGGAATCTTGAGAGGATGAACCTCCATTATTGGGCCTCTTCTTAAAGTTGGGTTTGAAAGAACCCGAACCTGTGACTTGCTCCTTCTTGTCTTTTCCACGGATCCTATCAGATAGTTCTGTGGCATCTTCAAGTAATTGAGCTCGGCGCACTATTTCAGAATAAACTTGGATGTCCATAGGCGCCAGTTGAGTAATATAGTGGGGCCTAAGCCCATTAAGAAATCTACGGGCTTTCATCTTCTCCGTGCTAATAAGATGCTTAGCATATCTAGACAACCTGGAGAACTGAGCTTCATAATCTGCTAATGATAAGGATCGTTGCTTTAATGCAGCGAATTCTGCAGCCTTCTTTTCTTGGACTCGGTCCGAGAAATATTTAGCATTGAAGTATTCCACAAATTCTTCCCATGTTACTTGAGTAGGATCGATGGTTGCTTCAATAGACTCCCACCAGCATCTAGCATCTTTCTCTAACTGGAATGTAGCTAATAGAACTTTGTCCTGGTCCGTGCATTGCATGACACGGAATATGCGTTCGGTTTCCCGAACCCAATGCTCGGCATCGTCCGGATCGGTCGATCCCATAAACTTCGGGGGATTCATGTTCTTAAAGGCTTGGTGTAAGCTTCCAGCTCGTGGAGTACCACCTTGTGCTACCTGTTGTAGCACTTGAGTCATCCCTTGAAGGGTACGCTGCATGTTGCGCCATTGAGCACGTTCGGCAACCATTATCCTACAATTACGATCGCTACGTTAGTATTATATCACTGTGATCTTATTAAAAGACTCATTGACTCTTAACCCTTGGTTCTACCCAATCTCACTTGGTTAAACATTCAACTTATCCTTGGACTTGGGTTTTTCCTAGGAATTGAATACCTTAGGCTCTGATACCACAAAAACTGTCACGCCCCGAGCGCGGAAGATACCCGGAGACGCGTGACGAGTTTATATCAATCATGTCAATCAGAGTGGTCGTGTATTCGACACAAAAACAGAGATGCGCAAAAATAGCAAGATAACCCAATCCTTTATTTCATAATGGATAGACTATTACAAATCCAATACTCTGTTTAATAAAAAGGAAAAGAATACATATTTGACTCAAGAAACTATAGAAAAGACTAGATGACACTTGAGCAGCTCTATCACTTTCACTCTTGACCATTCCCATCCGATTGACTTCCATCGTCGTCGGACTTACCTGAAAAGTAAAAAAAGGACAAACGGAATGAGCGAACGCTCAGTAGGAAATTATATCTCAAGTACTAGCAAGGGGTTTAAGTAATTACATCTTTCATGAATGCAATAAAGCTATGCATGCTCGCACAACCGACAAGATAGAGAGAATGTAATATCAAGGAAATAAGATGAACTAATCACGAACTTTCAACAAGATGACAAGTGTATTCAAGATATTCAAGCAAGTACGTTTAACAAGTCATGTCAAGAACTTTGGCTATCATGTATCAAGCAAGTAAATTACCCTTTTTCGGGCCACGCAATTCATGTCAAGTCAAGTATGATTCAAGTACAAGATGTGTGTGGAATGTCCAATCAAGCAAGTCAAGTACTCGGTATAATGCCAGATACCTTATCATTTTAACTCCCATGGGTACAAGTACTTTCGGGTGCTCCTCCCAGGACCAGATCGGGCCCTATATGCGCAGGCATTTATCATGTGTTTTGACATCCACTCTTGTTTATATAGCCAATATAGAATTTCAATAATCAAGCTTATAGACACGTATGACAACTTTGATAGAATAGAGTTCAAAATATGACAAAGGACATAGATTGGCGATAATAATGGTAATAATCACGATATCGATAAAACTAGGTAGAATATGGTTCCTTTAACTTGGGTACCATGACAAATCAATATGGACATTCTTTATATAGAATTGAGGTCCACATGAACAGTATATCAAAGGTAAGATACCCTCATTCTTATCATAGAATTGAGGTTCACAAGAATGGCATGATATGGCATGATATCATCATCCCATTAAGGAATTTCTTATGATATACTCTTTGTATAATCATAAGGGCCGGTATACCATGTTTCTTTAGATTGACATGGCATCAATTGTGTAATAGGTTTTTAGGGTACAACCAGCTCAGTCGGCCTTGAGGGAATCCAAGGCTACGAGGAGTCTTACGGAGGTCTCTATGACTAACTCGCTAGTCCAAAGGAACGGAATGTCCAATGGAGAGCTTGTATGTCAATGAGAATTGAGTGTGATCGATAAAACAATCGTGAAAAGTGGGACTATACTCACGGAGTGGAGAATAGTGCCGATATATATATTATATGATATGAAACCATCGGTTAACAGAATCAGGATAAAAATCATTTTTACAGTAAAATAACGACTTATGCTAAGTCGTTTCTCAAGTAAATAACGCCTAACAGAAGGGCGTTTACATATGTTTCCATTTTACAGAATTTTCAATATTTCAGTAATTTAGCTAAAACGCGCCCTAGGTAGGGGCGTTTCTTCACGATTTGACGCCTATACCAGAAGGCGTCCTTTTTATTCACAATATTGGACAGGATATAATTAATTTCAGGAATTATCAAAAACGCGCCCTTGGAAGGGGCGTTAATCATTAAATTCTTATTTTCACAGAATATATTGTTCGGGATTTTAACAGAAACGCGCCCTATGAAGGGGCGTTACTTTTATAATTCACGCCCTGTGATGGGGCGTTAACATATGGGAAACGACCTTATACAGGTCGTGAATTCAATAAATATCAGAAAGCACGATTTGCATGATAATCAAGGATAACAATCATAAAATCTTGATAATAAAATCAGTAGGGTTGAGGACAGAGGATCATGCATTAATGTAATCAGGATTTCATATATAATCAATTCTTAACATGGTTAATTCATGATTCAGTGAAATTAACGCCTGAGTACAGGGCGTCAAATATTAAATTGACGACCTGGAAAGGGTCGTGTCGTGTAAAGTAGCGCCCTTGACAGGGGCGTCTCTTTCAAAATATTTCAGAAAACACACCGAAACTATATATAACCCGTATGCATGACATGCTTATATATATATATCTTGCATTAATTTCATTTGGGCTACAGTAACTTGAGAAAACCTACCTTAAGAGTTGATTGAAGATTGACCCGTGAAGGTTTTGAGAAGATGACTCTCGGCTTGGATGACTGGACGTAGAAGATAATTCAGAAGAAGTTGGACGAAGATAGTGTTTGATGAAGAACCTTTAGATGTCTTCACGTTCCTACACCAATCCTTAGTTAACCTATAGAGGATAAAACACGAAGATGTTAAGCTTCGTATACATAACCGAGACAACGAAGGACATTACCTGTTCTTCGACAGCAGCTGCAGAGCTTCCTACAAGGAAAAGAAAATGAAGAATTATCAGTTCTTCATGCAGGCAAAGCAGAGAACAAAAGGAATTAGAAGAACAGTTTGTTCTTCACGTACCGTGCGGTAGTAGTTCGTCCAAATAGATTCTAGGGTTAGATCGAACAGTTTATTTATAGAATTTTTGGAGTCCTAACAAAAGTAGTGTTTGATTGAGGGTAATATATCCCTAATAGAGTCCTTACCCTAGTAGACACTTACTAGATTAACATAATCCTTCCCTGGATAAGCTCCCGTGTCGAATGGAATTAACGACTTTGATCAGGTCGTCGATTCTTGAATTGACGACCTTGTTCAGGTCGTTTCTTAAAAAGCGCCTTATATAAGGGCGTTCCTTATTTTTAAAACACGCCCAAGATAGGGGCGTTTATTGTCCTTGCCCTTTTTTGGCGTTGGGATTTGACGCCGTCAGGTGAGGGCGTCCTTTCTTTAGTCACGCCGTAGATAGAGGCGTTTCTTTTTAAATTAACACCTTGATAAGAGGCGTTATTTGTACTTTGTTTTATTTCCTGTATTGCTCCGGTAATATATTTATATTTTAATTTATTTCAAATATTCATTTATCAGGGTTGCTACAGGCATTCCGCCCTAATCAAACTATTTCTCCTTGGTTAGCGGCATTCCGCCCTAATCGAACTACTTTTCCTTGGTTAGCGACATTCCGCCCTAATCGAGATACTTTCCCTGGATTAGGCGGTTTTACACCCTAATCGAGCTACTTCTCCTTGGTTAGTGGCATCTCGCCCTGATCAAGCTACCCTCTTTCGGATCGCATTCCAAATAAAAAAAAAGAGAAAAAAAAAGGGGGTTAAAAATAGAGATACCCCGCCAGACTTGTTCCTATAGCAGAACAAGTGCAAAAATGGCTATAACCCGGCTGTGGCGAAAACCCGAAAGGGCGTCGCAGGCAAAATTGGGTACCCCGCCGCGTGAAAACCCGAAAGGGCGCGTGGGCAAAAGTAAGAGGGGGCTGGCTTCGGCGAAAACCCGAAAGGGCGCTTGAGTCGTTAAAGTGGTAATTTCCCAAATACCTCTCCTATTTTTCATCCAATAAGACTCCGAAAGGGACAATCATCAAAGTCCCACCGGGAATACTTTAACAAACCTATTTTTTTGACCCTCGTCATCATCGACGAGATCGGTCGATCTCTGTCCATAACTTGGACCTTACGTCCTTGTTAATAACCTCATCTTTGCTTCGGCATGTAACCCATGTCGATGAACAAACCCTTTTCGACCCTCGTCATCATCGGCGAGATCGGTCGATCTCTACCCCCAACATTGGACCTTACGTCCCTGTTGACAACCCCATCCTTGTTTCGGCAGCAACATAGGCCGACAAATAAACCCCTTTCGACTCTCGCCATCATCGGCGCGATCGGTCAGCCTCTACTCTCAAACTTGGAGCCTACATTCTTGTTAATAAACCACTTCCTTGCTTCGACATTTAACCAGTGTCGATGAAATAAACCTAAGACCAACCCTTGTCCTCATCGACAAGGACGGTCAGCGTTCCCGCGAGCTAGTTCTTCTGAACCTTGAATCAAAAAAAAGAGAAAAGAAAATGGGGTTAAAAATAGAGATACCCCACCAGACTTGCTCCTATATCAGGTCAAGTGCAAAAATGGCTATAACCCGGCTGTGGCGAAAACCCGAAAGGGCGTCGCAGGTAAAATTAGGTACCCCGCCGCGTGAAAACCCGAAAGGGCGCGCGGGCAAAAGCAAGAGGGGGATGGCCTCGGCGAAAACCCGAAAGGGCGCTTAGGTCAGTAATGTGAATAAAATTTTTTGAATGATGAATAGTGATGAACCATCCGCCGTCCAAAAGGCCACTTTCAGGGTCGTGACGAGGATCTTCATCCGATATCCCACTTATACACGTCTAGTGTCTATACCCTTTCGACCCTTGTCACCATCGGCAAGATCGGTCACTACCTATCCGGTTTTTGTCACCATCGGCAAGACCGTCTACCCTTTCGACCCTTGTCACCATCGGCAAGATCGGTCACCACCTACCCGGTTTTTGTCACAATCGGCAAGACCATCTACCCTTTCGACCCTTGTCACCAGCGGCAAAATCGGTCACTACCTACCCGGTTTTTGACACCATCGGCAATACCGTCTACCCTTTCGACCCTTGTCACCATCGGCAAGATCGGTCACCACCTATCCGGTTTTTGTCACCATCGGCAATACCGTCTACCCTTTCGACCCTTGTCACCATCGGCAAGATCGGTCACCACCTACCCGATTTTTGTCACAATCGGCAAGACCGTCTACCCTTTCGACCCTTGTCACCATCGGCAAGATCGGTCACCACCTACCCGGTTTTTGTCACAATCGGCAAGACCGTCTACCCTTTCGACCCTTGTCACCATCGGCAAGATCGGTCACCACCTACCCAGTTTTTGTCACAATCGGCAAGACCGTCTACCCTTTCGACCCTTGTCACCATCGGCAAGATCGGTCACTACCTATCCGGTTTTTGTCACCATCGGCAATACCGTCTACCCTTTCGACCCTTGTCACCATCGGCAAGATCGGTCACCACCTACCCGGTTTTTGTCACAATCGGCAAGACCGTCTACCCTTTCGACCCTTGTCACCATCGGCAAGATCGGTCACTACCTATCCGGTTTTTGTCACCATCGGCAAGACCGTCTACCCTTTCGACCCTTGACACCATCGGCAAGATCGGTCACTACCTACCCGGTTTTTGTCACCATCGGCAAGACCGTCTACCCTTTCGACCCTTGTCACCATCGGCAAGACTGGTCGCTACCCGTTCTCGGTTCTTGCCGCTCTCGGCATGACCGTTTATCCGCCAGTTTCACTATGCCCCCCTGAGTTCCCCGAACTCTCGACCAGCATAAAGCCGTTTCTAGTCTTGAGAAAATTCATGGCGCGGTGGAGTGGACACCTCACCCCTTCCTTGAAGGCGTGAGCGCTCTCCTGCCCTAATGACTTATACACTTGAACTAGAATCGACGGGCAAACAAAAAAAACAACACAATGACATGATGGAGTCTTCATTCAAAATCAGGATGGAGATTTTTCATTACTATGAAGTGAAGGCGCATGATTACATGGACCATGCCCTGGGATACATAAGGTGCATTAAAAGTGAGCACATAAAGAAAAGAGATTACGGCAAAGGGCGTCGGAAGATGTCCTCCAGCACAGGAATACCCAAGGACGGATGACGGATCAGTTCTTGCAATCTGAACTCGGTGGCCTCCAGCTCGGATAGCTTCGCCTCCAGGGAAGCAGCTTGTCCTTCGGCCATCTCAGCATCCTCAACCTTTTGGACCCCCAGGCGATCTACTTCTTCAAGTTCAGCCTCTATCCTGAAAAGTTCGGCCCGTAATGCCGCCATCCTGGCCGTCAGGGAGTTCCGGCGTTGAAGAGAGGCGTTGGCTTCGTCCCTCACCCTCACCGTGGTCTCTTGCAGGGAAATGAGGGCCATCTTATTTTCAGCCCGCTCCATTGATATGGCCACCAACTGGTCAGCTGCCTCCCGGCCCAAGAACTCCCTCCGGTTCACATACTTCAGGAGCAGGATCACCCGTGGAGTCCAGTCGTCCATGGGACAGCCAAGGGCCAGCAGCGAGCGGGACAGATGCTCTATCAACCCCCTCAGCTGGATATAAGTTAAATCCCTACTGGCTGTTACGGCCTGCTGGAGGGTCCCTAGGAACTGCCACATGACATCACTCGAGGATTGAAGGCCAAGTGGTGACGTCTCGGGCAGTTCGAACTCTACTCTGCTATCCACGGCAGCCCATATATCATCAGCCGCCCCGGAGGATGACGACGGCATAAGCTGTAGCCCACTACCACCGGAAACAACCGCACCAGCAGATGCGGTGGCTGGAGCCTCAGCAAGAACAATCTCCTTGCCGATCCCCTGGGGTGGGAGTCCAACAAGAACCCCGAGCACCGAGGACGTCCGTCCCTCAATAATCTCCCCGGCTTCTATCTCAGCAGAGCCACCCTCCTCCAAGACTGACTGCTGTGCAGCCTCCCTTGGCGGAAAATCTCCAGCTACTGCCGAACTATCAACTTCCACAAGCGCTCCGGGACCAACTGGAACCATTGCTGCTGCATGATCCTTTGGGTACCGCAATGCGATGGGCCGCAGGACGGACGGGAAAGTCACCTGGCCTGTTCCCAGGGCCGGGAGTGGTATCTGCACCGTCATAGTTGGCAGCGCCACCTCAGTCTGCATCGGAGATATATACACTTAAAACCTGGCTAAAGGAAGGAGAAAAGAAGCATGGTAAGCATCGGTCCCGGATGGATCCTCACCTCGGCCGGGACTAAGCTCAAATCTTTAAGAGCAGCTCCCCCAGCGCTAGCCTCCCCACCCGTAAGCGGTAATGACAGCACAGGACCGCCCCATGATAACCGGGCCGGGCTGAAAGTCGGATAGTCACTCTCATAGGCCGAGGATACCCCAGCATCGTCGGTCTCAAAATCAAGTGGTGATGGCTCCTCGTCACTGGAGCCGCCACCATAATCTACATGCTCAGAGGAGGAAGACCCATCTGCTCTCTCAGGACGCTCCGCCGTCGAAGTAGGAGCCTCGCCAGCAGGGGCATCACCCTCGGCGGGAGCTTTCCCGGTGCTCTCCACACCAAGGGCGGCAATAGACGATACCTCAGGGGCGGGTTCTCCCTGCCCCGAGGGGATCACCTCCTCTGCGCTCTCCGAGCCCGGAAGCAATGATGGTTGTATATCGACTATAGTCCACAGCAAAAGGGAGTCAAGACGGCTGAAGATATGAAGGTTTACGTTGCTATCGCAACTAAAACTATAAATTACCTTCCATCTCCCGCCGAGGTGTTGGGGAAGGCAGATCCCTTTCTATGGGAACAACAAGGATTTCCTCTGCCCCGTCCCCAGCCTCTACCTCCACCGTCGCCTCGGGACCGACAACCCCAGCAGCTGTATCAGTGACTGTCATCATGGGCCGCCCCAAGCAGTCAAGACAAGCTAATGCACTTTGAAGAAAAGAAGAGCCTACCTTCGGCCTCTGGCCCTTGTGCGCGAGAAGCCTCAAATTCTTCGAAAGATACAACGGGAGGAAGGTCGGTTGTCGATGTCTGCTCCGCAGCTTTCTTCCGGCGTGCCCGTGTCACCCGGGTCACCGCCGCTTTCGCCTTCCCGACGGCCTCTCGCAGTTGGGACCTGGTCCTCTTCCTCGAATCCCCAGGAGGCAATGGCGTCGTGGTCGGCGCCAGCTCAGGAACTTCAAAATATGTCAGCTTTTGGGCCTTTATGATCAATTCCCTGAAGTGCCGAGTCTCCTCCGGAGTCGGTCGGACTGCATACGCACAAGGGTGAGAATGACACAACCACAACAAAAAGAAGAGGCTGGCCGAAGGGCCTGAAGGAAGAGATGGAACGTACTTGCTGGTCCCGTATAAAAGGGGAAGAGAGGCCAATAAAACAGCGAGGGCGTCTTATCCCTCGAAGCCGCCTCGCGAATAAGCCAGCATAGATCCCCGATCTTTTCGCTCGGCTTAGCCAACAGTGCCAGGTCCTCATGGCCACGGGAGGATAGCAGGTAATACAGGCTCATATGGTCCAGCCCCCACCTTTCTGCGTATTTGAAGGAGATTTGAAGAGGATGGTCCAGTATGGCTTCGCCGGGGCTACCCACCGAGAGGCCGTGAGACCGAAGGAGCGCAAACAGCCAAGGGGTGTTGGCATACAAATCAGCCCGCCTGTCCTCTTTGCGAATGAAAGCCCGGTAGGGATACAACCTGTCTACCTCGGGACGCCAGTCTGCCACGGCCGCGATGGGCTCTTCTACCGGCAAAGGGAGTTGCTAGAGAATCACCCTCTCACTGCTCACCCGGCATAAACCCCGAAGGGTCTTCACATAGTCATCCTTGTTGATCGGGGGCAACTTCAGCTCAACTTTCATCCTGCGGCTTTTTACGAGCTTGCGGGCCTCTAGATAGGCCTTCACATCCGTATTTGTCCAAGATTTCAACTTCTTCAAATAAGAAGCATCAATATCAAGAACTGGCTCCGTTTGGGAAGCTAAGAACCTGTGCTCCGCCACGGCCCAGCACTCTCTCCGGGAGGTCCTGTAAAATCCCGTCCGCGCGTTCCACCACTTGATGTATTCAGGCGTGACGCGAGGGAACCGTGCGGGGGCGGGCACCCGGAAAGAAACGTCTTCGCGACGGTGGAAGAAGTCCCACCATATCCGGGCGTCGTCATTGGACGTTTGTCCGGCCCTGTGCCTGTTAGGCAGTGCAAATTGCGAATAGGAATGTGGAATCTGCTGGTCGTGCAAATTGCGACTGAAACGGAACGGGTAATACGGCTCCAACCACAGAATGCCGCTCTTGCGAAAGACGAGGACACTAGGCCTTATGGCCAGTGCCCAATCAACCAACTCCGGCTCCAGAATAGGCCTGGTACAATTGGCCTGGGAAATCGGATGGATGTACTCCTCAGTTTCAAAGAGTTTGCACTGTCTCGTCCTATTCGTCAATGGGCTCGAGTGAGCAGCTAAGCTCCAGAAATGAAGAACCCCGGGTGAATCCACGGGAAGACGGGTCAATTTACCCCGAATAGCATAAAGTTGCTCCATTAGCAATGATGGCTCGGCACTTGCAAACTCTATCATGCGCGGGACCAGGGGAACCGCTTGTAAGGCCCGAGGAGCTGCCTCCGGAAACAGGGTGCAGACCCAAGCATTAAAGAAATGTAACGGACCAACCATCCGAAGGCTTATGGGGAGGCGCGTTTTATGCAAATCTCCCAACATCTTGTAAATGAGGCACAGGGCCACTGGGCAAAGAGACAGCTTGGTACCCCAAGCCACAAGACAGGCCGGATATATGGCTTCCGCCCTGATCACGCTCTCGTCACCCTGAGGGAGAGCAAAGGAACAAAGCCAATAAACCAAATATGCAGCACAATGAGTCACTGCATCAACACCAGTAGGGTTTGGGTTTTCCCCCTGCCCTCCTCTCGAAGAAAATGACGAAGCGGCCTGGCGTCGTATCCTCTTCTTCCGCTTCTAGGCCACCGGTGCTATCGGAGGAAAATCTTCATACTTGTTCTTCCCCTGGAAGAAATATTGAAGCCAAACGCCCATCCGCACTCTTCGTTTCTCGCCCAGCTTTCAAGCTTCTCTCGTGTCTTGCGACGAATGGAAGAGGGTGCGATACGCCTTCATTAGATATCGATAGGCGTAGCGTGCCATATACCGACCGTCACCGTCGGTCTGGTCCTTCAACCAGTCGGGCCAACAAACTTCCTCATACGGCTCTCCATCAATGGGCAGGCCGCTGAGCTGAGATAGACTCCACAAGTCTAAAGAGGTCTCCCCCTCTGAAGTATAGAAGGTGTTGTATTCGGGGCAAAACACCTTGATCATGCCGCAGCACAAGCCTCAGGAAATCGGATACCGATACCTTGAAGCATATACGCTGTGATAAACACCAGCTCTGGTCAAAAGAGGAGCATAGTGATGCAGCACATAGTCTGTGAATTCCACTGCTCCGGGCCTGAATGCGTGGGCATCTGTGACTTTCAACTCAGCAAACCATCCCACGGAGATCTGGTGCTTGAAGCGAATCGCCAAGCAATCCAGCAAAAATGACTCATCTCTATATCCCCACCT
Source organism: Amorphophallus konjac (assembly GCA_022559845.1). NCBI lineage: Eukaryota > Viridiplantae > Streptophyta > Magnoliopsida > Alismatales > Araceae > Amorphophallus > Amorphophallus konjac. Next base: position 245,682,922 of record CM040125.1, read on the forward strand.
CAACGGGGCAAGGAATAAGCCAAAGATCGGCTTCTCCCGGTCTACCCTGCCCGCAGAGTCATTCCACCGAGCAGGCACAAATTCAGGAGCTCTAGTCAACAGTCCGTCTGACGGAGCCAGGTCTTGCAACCCCAGCACAACGCTCCACTTCCTGACCTCCCTAGGGAGATAGATGGGTCTTCCCCGCGTTACGCATTCGGCCAAGCTGTCTCTCTCCACCAGCAGAGCCTGCTCGACCTTCCGCACGGCAAACACGTCCCGCTTCCCCTGAAGGTTGAAACGCCGAAGAAGGGACATCAGGTGTTTGTCCTTGGGATGATCCTTCCTGATCACGTCCTCTCTATTATAATGAAAGGAGTCGCCCCCGAGGATAAGGAGACGACCGGTGTCTACGGTCTCCATCTCCGAATCTGAGGACTCCGCAACTATGGCCACCTGACCGTGACCCCAGTCGAGAGAATTAACATTCTCCCATGTCACCACGGCACGAGAGGAAGAGCTGGATGCCATAACAGCTACGAAAAGAGCATATCAAACAAAAACAACATCAGGAAACGGCTAATCAAAGGCAAACTTCTGACAAAATTTCGGCAGAGTCTCCCCAGCACGGGGAATTGCCGAAGAAAAGCGGGAACGCGTCCACTGAGGAACGGTCCCTAAAAGATAGCCATCGGCATTACACCGAGGCCAGAGGAACACCCGGGGGAATAGCTCCGAGGGCAAGCCCTACTAGAAGCCTCCCGGGGTCCAAAGAATGGGTTTCGAGACCCAAAGGGACAGCACCTCCACTCACCCGAAGGAAAAATCGCCGCTCTCGGCGCCAGAAGGGGAGAAGAAGGAGAAGAGAGAGAAAGAAAAGCGTCAAATGAAGGGCGATGAAGAAAAAGTGAAGGGGAAGGAAGATAAATAGGGGAAGTCCCCCATCGCTAGATCGGCGCGCTATTTAGCACGCCAGATTAACAACCCGTCAAGCAAAAGGCGCGCCGGTAAAAGGCGCGCCGGATCAAAGCGTCAGCGCCAAGGCCGCGCCGTATTAACACGCCAGCATCATGAGTACACCAAGTAGGCGTGCCGGGTTACCCCGCGCCGTATTAACATCTAAACGGCGCCGGGTCAACGCCCGTGCCGAATCTAGGGCCAGCCCAGGCACTCGCCAACCAAAGGGAAGGTCAGTCTGGGTGAAATACATCCGTCGGCCCTGCTACACTCGTGCCTTGCTCGCAACACCCACGTCTGGGGGGCATTTGTTGGCACCTAAAATATGATCGTCGGCGACCAAGCCGTAAAGAGGAACGACCCGGTCCACCGAAGCACGGAAGCCGATAAATATCAGCATATTGAAGACTTTTCAAAGCTGCCAGAGCCTCGAGTCGCTCCGTATAGATACGGGGACTTCACCTCAGGGGAGCCGGGACAAGCTCACAACCAACCAGCAGTGCGACCAAGCCTGCCCAATGAACCGGCATCGACTCTGTCATGCCGCATCCACCACACCCGTTGTCCGATCAAGGATGACGGTCTATCCGGTGGTCCCCCACCAACTGAGAAGGTTCTCCCGAGGATGAAGGAGTTCCCCCGGCTCTCCAGTATGGAGGATCGAAAGCTCTGGCGGCGGAAGATCCCGATCGCCCGACATGGGTGCGGCATCCTGCCAAGATGGGCCCATTAGCAGCCGAATGACCACCCAGCCCGGGCGGAGCTATCCCTGGTATTGTCACACTTTCCGAGAAGCCTCGGAGATGAACCAGGCCGGGCTAACGGCTTGGGTCAGAGAACTGAAGGCCGTATGCCCGCAGAAGACCCGTACGAGCAGCCTAAAGCAATCCAGAACCTGGAAAATGGCCGTACGCCAATCTAGGAGCTTCGACATATCGTATCGTCGAAATCTTAGTGGGCAGTCGCAGAGTACATGTTCACGATGGCCCCCGAAATTATCCCCGGGTCCATCGACTGGCTTAAAAGCAACAAGGGACATTAGCCCGGCGCGCCTTAAACCGGCGCGCCCCTCACTCAATACCCTTATCCCGGCACGCCCCTACCTTCAACCGTTGTACCGGCGCGCCCCCATCTTCAGCCCTCATGCCGGCACGTAGATCACCCTGATGATGGCTTCGATCCCGGCGCGATAAGCCTTGAAGTCTCCTCCGGCGCGCCAATCCCGCGCCGGTTCAACGTTCTAACCCATGCCCTATATATACAACCGTAAAAGGGAGAAAAGAGAAAAACAGAAAGAAAAAAGAAGCGGCTCCCAGTGTAGAGAAAAAGAGAGAAGGGAAGGGGAGCAGAGAGAGAGTAATGTTCTTCAGAGAAGCTGCCGTCGGTCATCTTCTTCCTCTACGATACTTTGTTCTCGGAAGAGGTGGGCGCCGGTGTAGGTTCTTTCTGCTTTTCTTAGATCTCTTCTTCTGAGTCTTCTGCCCACTGAATGTAAGCGAGGGGGAAGAGGACTGGCGATGATATGAGCCGACTCCTCTTTCCTTCGCCATCCCCCCTCCCTGCTGCTTTCTTCTGAGTTCTTTTTCCTGTAAGCGAAGCGGTGGCCGTTCTATAGTGCCGGCATCGGAACTGTAATATATGTACACGGTTTCCTCGCCGGGCAGCGATGCATCTGCATATATGAATGTTGGTGGGTTGAATGCTCCATGCCTTCTTATCTTTTCCCACCTCGATTTCCTTCAGAGCTCCTCTGTGGTCGTCCGTCTGTATGTAATTCCGTGATTCCGGTTTCTCCGATTTCGCGTGTGCCCTGGAATACCGAGGGCTACAGAGATAACCCCTCCCCGGGGCGTTCCCATCTATGCTTGCTTCCCGGTCGACAGCCGTTGCGTTTCTGGGAGGGTGGAGCTGTGCTTGTGCATATGTCTCCTCCCACTCCAATGCGAGTTCTAGTCTCCTCCTTCCTCTTGTGTTCCCATGTTTCGCATGAGAATTGGAGACCGCTCGTCTCATAACTATCGCGGTCCAGCTGCTTGAATATATGTCCCTATAGTCAGATTATCTCGGCTATGCTCCCCTTGTCCCTTCATACAATTGCCAACTGCCCAATCTCACGGCAGTCAATACCTCGGTCCTAAGATCGGTAGTCCGTTGGTAGCGACCATCCCCTCTCTCATATGTGATCGTCCACCGCTTGAGTTCTGTTGATTTCATCTCGGTCATCCGGGGAGGGGGATATTCCCTCGTGACATTACAGAGGCGCTGAAGGGTCGGTAGCCCTACCCCTTGATGGTAGACGCTCCCCCGGGGCTGCAGCAGATATTGACAGGGATCTAACCCAACAATCTCAAACCCACAGTTTCCCCCCAGGGCTCTGTGGTGGCCAAAAGGAGAACGTTCGTAGCAGGCTAGCCCTCGGAACCTCTTCTCCTGAAGGCCTCTGTCTCCTCAATGGATGTAGCGCGTGCTGTAGGTCGCCCACCCCTTTGTAGGCTTGTCCTCGGGGTGTCGCCTCCGTCGCCAGCCGCCTCATCCGTTGCCACCACCCACGGAGCTCTGGTGTCCCTTGTAGGCCGGTCCTCGGGGCACCTTATCCAATGGGATTTTGCTGGCTGCCATCGTACAGACCGGCGGTTTAGGGGCTTGTTCCACAGGTGAACATGACCCCGCTTCTCCCCTGCAACTCTTCAGGTCCAGGGGAGATGCTGTCCAATTTTGGACAGATTAAGAATAAATAAGCCTTAATGAAATGATCGTTCTGGACCCGATCATCTTGGTGCTCGAGTATAAACCTCGCACTGACCTCCCCCTTCATCTCCAGAGGGCCGTGGACTCCAATCGAACAATCATCTGGCCCAACAACTCAAGAAAGGGTCCCATGAGGTCTAACAAACTTAAAAAATTTCAAAACTCAATAAAACTGGCTTAGTACGGCGCGGCCTTGACCGGCGTGCCCTAAACCGGCGCGGTACCCCCCCACGCTGGATTAACCCCACACTCATTTCCATTTCTTTTTCCTTTGCGCCTTTCCGGCGCGCCCTAAACCGGCGCGCCCCCAAGTCCTTGCGCGCCGTTTCAACAGGCTTGGTCACCGCGCCGTATTAACATCCATACCTACGTCTTTTGGCGCCGTATTAACTTTCATCACGGCCGCGCCGGATTAAGATGCTATACCTACGTTTCATCGCGCCGTACAAGCTACCTATTGCATGGTCGCGCCGGTTTTGAAGCTTCTTATTGCCTTAATCGCTTATGTGCCCCCCGAGTGGACCTCGTACCCCGGGGTCGGCGTTGATAAATCATAACGGATAACAAATTGAACAAGGGAGGGACCAAGCGAGCCCGAATTATATTGTCATCATATCTTCATTACCACGTCTGTTAGCACTTTGCTTTCGCTGTCACACTTATGTTGCCTTCCCTCCTCTCGATGAGGAGTAATAAACGTGGCTGACCATCATTTACTTTCACAATTCCATTATCATGCTTAATATAGTCATGAACGTCATATGTGCATCCATGCATACATCCTCGGGTATATCAGATGGCGTCGACGGAAAAGCCAGATTATGTCTGGTCGGAAGTCTTCGCTATGCGCAACGGCGGTCTTCGGACCCACGTCCTCCGCCATGTACCGAGGATTCATAATTCCATAAACATATGCATCCGGCATGCCTTCGTCGTGATCATCATGTAGCTCTTTTTAATCCGGCTTCGACAGCTCGCTATCTCGGCAATTAATCAAAGGTGTTCCCTCCTCGTGGGGGATGTAATTAACGCCATAGCCTTTATGGTATGGCGGACTGCTGGTCCCGACCGAACCTCACATTCGCCCGACATGGGTCAGAATGAGCGCATAATAGAATCGTCACACATGTGACTGGCACGCCCGCGTCGTCAATCAGTCAATTGACTACAAGTTAGTTAATTGGTTGATCGATACGCGAACGAAAAGGCAAAACGAAAGGAGAAGAAAAAGATGCGCGAAACAGGCTTCCATGGATCATTACTTCACTTGGTATCCCATGTCCGAGGATGAGAAAGTCCGATTTGCCAAATTACAACTTACCAAATGGGCCCACACTCATTGGTTGAAAATTGAAGGCTTAAGGATAATTAGAAGGGAAGCTCCCCTCACAACATGGGGAGACATGAAGGAACAACTTAGGGCTAGATATATTTGCCCCTCCCATTCCGAACACCAAAGCCCAAAGAGCATTTCAACTCCTTCATTTCCCCTTGGCCAACCCAAGACCCCAATCACCCAATCCCCACCACTTCCACATCTACCACCACTACATCTACACCCTACCTCCAAGTCCTCATCACAACCATAGCTCCACCAGCCCATGTGCACTCCGTGTCCACCCCTCCACCGAAGCCCATGATGGCCACCACCCCCCAATCCAAAATCCATCACCAAATCCTTACCCCACAAATCCCCTTGGCCCCCACCACTACCCCTCTATCGCCCCCTAAAAGGGACACACCTCCCAAAACCAATCAAATCAAGCCTCCACACCCACCCCACCTTCCTCTTCCAACCCCAATCTTACCCCAACCTAGGCCACCACTACTTCCACTTCCAACCCCAACCCAAATCTGACATCGTTCACCACCCCGGATGCACCATGCGCCAATCATCATCACCCCACCCACAAAGTACCTACCCACCTCCTTGGAAGAAGAACCCATAATCCTGACACCCAGCCCCATAGTGGTGAACACCCCGGATCCAACTCCCACCTTGAAAGAAACACATGCCCAAGATGAGGACAAAGCCTTGCATCACGATCTTCACTCTATGCCCTCTCTTCTAGTAGGGAGTGAACTCATCATAAGTGGGTCCTTGGCTAGATGGTTAAAAGAGAGCCCAGCTACGATCATGGCCTACCCTTCCTTGGAGCGACACCTCCCCATAGTGCCCTTCAACTCCTATTGCACCACCATCCAATCATCTTATCAAGTGGAGACACTAGGGGACCTTCTCAAGGGCTTAGCATGGCAATTAGAGTTGACTAGCATGTTGACCCCCATGACCGAACAACCTAGGAGCCTTGACCTCCTACACCTATGTGTTGGGTCTATCACCTCAATGTGCACCATTGGTTGCTACACTAGTGACCTTCTATTATTCCTCCCCACACCCGATGAGCCCGACCATCTCCTCAAATTGGAGCTTCTTATCTCGGGTAGAAAGCCAAGCTCTTCCCTCATGGTCGATCTACCTCCCAAGAGCTTCGACAAAATTACTTCATTAGAAGAGGATGACCCACCTTGTATGGACCTTGTGGGCATGGAGTTCCTTCCTCTAGGAAGCCCGATCCATGACCCCTTTGATCCCTTCCAATGGGAGCCTAGTTATCCATGTGACCCGCCCACCTTACCCACAACCCACCTTTCTCTACCCCAACCAACCATGTTTGACCAAGACCAACTCTTCCAAGACTCAGGCCCCACAAAGGGAACCATTACCATAAACAACATATGCCTAGGAGACAAGGAAGAGCTCCTCTCCATAATGCCCACCTTCTTAGATCCCTTTGACCCATTCACATGGAAGTTCAAAGGTCATCCCACATATATGCACATGGCAGTCACCTTTGGGATAAACATGCATGTGTCTAGGCTTACCACACCACTTGGCATGATTCATAAGTCGGATACATTCATTCACATCACCCACATGTCAAGTAGGAAGCATAAGTGGACCGTATTTGGATGTATTGGCCCACCTTCATTCATCATGAGTATTAAGCATGAGAGGAGCATACATGGATGTCCGGGTCCCCCTACATTTGTCACACCCATGCATAAAAGGTTCATCTATGGATGTCCCGGCCTTCCTAAGTCTGTCACAGTCTTCATAGCATCAAAGTGTGATCGGTCTACATTTGGCTGCCCAGGTCCACCTTTGCACACCATACTTTTCACACCAACATCGCATCATAGTGCATGGCATACGCATTCTCGCAAACATATAGGAAAGAGCAATGAGGCTTACAAAAGGCAGGCAGATGCTCATCGGTGCCACTGCGAGTTCCAAGTGGGAGACTCGGTGATGGTGAGGACGGAGCGGCTTCTTTCGGGACCTGCCTCCAAGTTGAGGGCACGGGGTTCGGGACCCTTTTGAGTTCTGAGACGACTTGGCAGTAATGCTTATGAGCTAGACCTACCTGAGGGTTTTGGGGTACACCCTCCTTTCAATATGGCAGACCTGGTACCCTACAAGGGCCCCGCGGTGGAACCCAGTGAGGAGCTCGAGCCTTTACCCCCCCTTGAGAGAGACACTCCCGATGGGACTCCACTTCATAGCTTGAGAGACCGACGAGAGCAGGTAGAGGCAATACTGAATGAGCAGAGTATCATTACTAGGCACATGGTGTATCAGCGCTACCTGGTTAGGTGGAAGAACCGTCACCCGATTGAGGATACTTGGGAGAGTCGGGAGGACCTATTGCGACTTGACCTCGACATTCTGGAGCTAGTACTATCGCCAGGCAGACCCATACTCGACGGGGTCGAGTTCTCCCCACCTCGGGGGTATGATGGGGGCATCCCTTGCCCCTCCACTTTTTTGAGGCTCGAATCATCGTCGACTTATGCCATTATGTTCGTCATGTGTTTGTGAGTCTAGTCATGTAATTTTTATATTTTATTTGAGTCTTAAACCATGTAATTTTGCTATTATTTGAGTCATGTACCTAGGTTAGTAGGTTATCTACCAAAGTCATGTGTCATTATGTTGGTTTGTTAAGCTATTGGGCCCAACTAGTGGGCTAGGCCCAGGGGCACCCCTCCCTTGGACTGCATTGGTCATTAGTTAGCTTGTCAGGGTCATTATGGTCATATGAAAGTATGGAGCCTATAAATAGGCCTCCCCTCCCTCTCATTGTAATAATTTTTGATGAATATTGAAGAAATCCCTTTCAAGTCTCTCATTACTCCACTTCTCTCTCTCTCTCTAGCTCTCTTTCTCTCTCCCACAAGGAAAGGGGCGAACCTCCCCTCTCTCCTCCCCCCCTCTCATTCAAATCCAACCCCCACCTACCTCCATTAATACCCACAACTTCCCACAACCCTCCTTTACTCTCCATCTAGTCCCAACAACCCTCCACCAATCCAAGCCCTACTTCCCAACCACCATCTACTCCCCTCCACTTCCCTAAGCACCTCCTCACCTCCCCAAGGCTGAAGGATCTCTTACCTAGGCCCATTTGAATCTCCCTCCCATCTCTCCTCACCCTCTCCTCCCTAGGTCGAACCCCCTCTCTCTCCCCTTGGGCCAAGTTCGCCCCCACCTCTACTCACACTCACCTTCTCTCTTGTGTTCACTCTCCCTCCCACCATCACCACTTGCAGCTCCAGCCCCCCTCTCCAGCCCATTTCGCCCTCTCCACCTTCTTTTCCCTAACCTCCACAACCCCTAAACACCACAAATCTCCCTCCTAGAGCCATTAGACACACTCTCCCCCATTCACTCTCTTGGCCATCCCCTTCTCCACATCTTCTTCTTCTCCTCATTCTGTCCCTGTTTCAAGCAGCAGAGTTGCAATCACTTGCAGAGGCAGCTACGACCGTCCCTCAAAGATCCAGGTGGCAAGGCCGACATTGGTGGAAGCGTCTGCGAGTTAGCTTTCCAACGGTGGTGGTCTCGCAGGCTTCCGAGGTCGGAGCTGTCCGCAGGAGCTGATCTCCCTCGACTGCACAGAAGACCCCAGGCAGAGAACCAGAGCGAGATTGGAAGCCCGACCACGACGAACCTTTTGGTATTCAGATCAAGTGTTCTTCAGAAAAGTTCCTCCCTCTCAAGTCTTCTTTCATCCTCAAGAAGCAGAGCTGCATTTGACATCGGCATCTCAAGTTACAAATTTTCTACTCCAAGTGTGTCAGGTCAGTTTACAGGAGCCAGAACCGACACCCCTCTACTCATCTGATCGTCCCAGTCTTCTCCGACACCTTCCGACCTCGCCGTCAGTGCCGACAGAAGGAAGACTCGACCACGGTTCCAACAGTTCACGTCTCGCCTCAATCAGAGCTTGGTAGTGATCGTGGCACCCTCTGCAACCAGCCACATTATTCTGCACCAGACAGAGGCAGAACCAATCAGTCCGGTTCCAGACTCTGCCTCGGCCAGCAACGACTGTACCAGGCTCAGAAAAAATTCATAGATCATCCTTGGTCCATTAGAAAACTCTTGGCGCAAGTCTCATCAGGTTCTGAGCTTGGTGAAATTTTTGGCAGTGTCAACATCGACCCCCTGTCCAGAAATACAGAAGAAAGGCAGAACCGGCGGAGCTCGGAGAGTCGGTCCTCTTTGCATAATTCCCCACCCCGCTTGGCCGGATGAAGGCCCCTCCCTACGTGGAGGTAGTTTTGGATGTAATTAACTTAATCCCCACCCCAAGATCATCCCTCCTGCGAGAGGCGTAGTGTTGTACTCTTTACACTTTCAAGTCAAGCTACATCGCCACGGCGATCGGGTATACACCCTCGCCTCCCGGCGCGCCCTCGTCTCCGAGCGGGATCGGTGTCTTCACACCGATCAGGTGAGCCTCTGGTACTAACCTTGATAGCCTTACTTCTGCAAGTTTAGTATTGCTTTGAATGCTCGTCGGACGGTGAGAAGAGGGCCCGTACTTGTATGTTCATTTGTTAGTGCCCACCGCGGACCGGGAGAGAGTGCCACCCCCAAACCCCACCCTACGGGCCAGCCGCCCGCTAAGTTGGGAATCCTAGACTCTTTGGGGTCAGCCTAAGCCCACTAAGTCCATTAGATTCATTGGGTCTCGCCTCGGACCCTTGCCATCAACCCCCGGCCCCGCCGGGTGATCGCGTGTGCCGTGTGAGTAAGACGCTATTGTGAGAATCATTGGAGAGCTTGTATGCTTGTGGATCTAGGTCCTAGTTGTTCATTACATATTTAGTCATCCTTGGGCTGTGCCACATCAATATCCCTCACCATTTCATGAATGAGAGGCCATGAGATGGACTGTCTCAGGCTCTCATCGTGATCGTGAGGTTGAAAATACAGAGACGATGCAATAGAAATCACTCATGTAACCTGAGGGGTAGCATATAGTAGAACCAAATCTATCCACATCGACTATTGAATACAGCATATTTTAGAGAAGTAGAGAGAAAGAGAGATAACTCCATAACCTCATACTTCATTTCATTACAGAGGATGCATACATTCAGCATAGAAGGGAAAATCAGACTGCGAGAATCTAAATACAGAGGATGCCCCTTGACAATCAGGCTACACTAGCAGTTGATATCATCAGAAGAACAACGCTCGGAAGCAGACCAATCGAAAGAAAACAGACTCAAACAAAAGACGGGGAAGGGAGGATATAGCCTCTGAAGGCGCTCGATAGACGAACCCCACCGTGTTTCTCCTTCCTCGGGCTTCTGCTACTCTCTCCCCCCTTCAAATCCCTTTCAGCGGGCTCTCGTGTCTCTCTTTTTTCTTAAAGTAGCTGCTCTGGCTTCGATCACTTCTCTGCTCTCCTTTCTTGTGCTCGAAGCAAGGTTTATATATATAGAGGGTGTGGCCCTGTTTCCATCTGCACGTAGAGGAACGGGCGCACTGATTGGTGTTTGCGCGCCGATTGCGATCCCGCGCCGGTTTCATTCCATGCCGGTTTCAGTTCGTGCCGGTTGACCTCCGTGGCGGTTCAGTGGCGTGGCGGTTCACTCCCGTGCCGGTTCACTCCCGTGCCGGTTTCAGCTCATTTCTTAGCATCCTTTGGCCCATTTTTGTTTGTTTAGGCCCATTTGTGTTCATTTCTCATTTTGCGAGGTTTGACCCATCGACTGACTTGTCTTGCTGTCCGAGCTTTTATCTTGTTCGTTCGGGGATGGTCCCGAGCCTTTTCTGAGCTCTTGAGTCTTGCTTCAACGACTGTCCATTGGAGCCGGGCGTCTTTTCTTTTCTTCTCTTTTATTTTGTTCTTCATCTTTGTTCGGCTTCTGCCACTCCTTTCCTTCTTTCCTTTTCTTATCGGCATAGGGGTACTTCGGCGAGGGCTCCATGCATGCAAAGTTAAAAAGTTTAAGAAATTTCAGAAATATTTTCAGTGTCAACAAATGCCCCCCACCCGTAGGTGGCACGAAACAGGGACGAGTGAGCGTGACCTGCGGGTGTAGCCCTATCTGAGAACGTGTTTTATTATTATTATTATTATTATTATTTTACTTATTCCTTATTCATGCAAGCATGCAGACACCCCTTGATCGCACGCATAAACTAGATGTATATAGAATAGCTCCCTTATATTAGGGATAGGATAAGAATAGCTCCCATGATTCACAGACAGAGTGCGGCTCACGAAGCATAGCTAAGAGAGATGTGCATACGTAAAGAGGACGTCGCATAGAACATATGCCTAGCTTAAACCACGATCCACACCCAGGACTATTCCTCCATAGCGTGAAAGTGCAGTTATGTGAGTAGTGAACCCTAGATATAGGGATGTGCAGAAGTTCTAAGTAACACTGGAGGATTACTTCATCGCCTACACATACGTTCATGACTCTCGATTTTGGGTAGCTTCGCATAACCCCCTCATTTATTCTTAATCTTTAGACTTCACCATTCGACGCGGGTCTCCTCATATGTCTCAATGGGGATTCCTAGCTACTAGGATTCATCCTTCATAGTGATTTTATTACGGACTTCACCGTTCGGCGCGAGTCTCCTCATGTGTCTCAATGGGGATTCCCGACTACTAGGATTCATCCTTCATAGCGATTTTATTACGAACTTCACTGTTCGGCGCGAGTTTCCTCATGTGTCTCAATGGGGATTCCCGGCTACTAGGATTCATCCTTCATAGTAATTTTATTACGGACTTCACCGTTTGGCGTGAGTTTCCTCATGTGTCTCAATGGAGATTCCTGGCTACTAAGAATCATCCTTCATAGTGTTGTGTCCCTGTGATTTTGATGATAGCAAACATTATAAGTCATTTGAATGCATACAATTCTGTTTGTGGTGCAGATGAATGTTTTATTGAAAATCGTATCTGAATTATTGCTGCATTTAAATATGGCTGTGTGATGTGTGCTTTGGTGCATTTCATTATTGCTGATGCATTTCATAATTGATTGTTATCTGGATTGTTTGATGTTAGTCTGTACAATGGGTGTTGCTGCCATACCCTTTCAACATAGTCTATACATCATTCATCAGTCATCAAGTCTGCACATTCAAGTTTGCATGTCCATACACTACACTGTAGATGCTCGAAGGGAAGTCTATACATCGCATGGCACACCATGCGTCCAAGTCTGAACATTGCATTCGCCAAGTCTATACAGCCCATGCTCAAAGCTAAGTCTGTACATTGGCATTTGAACACACAAAGTCTGAACAGCTTGCATTGTCCTGTAGCTCGCATCATTTCACAAGTCTATACAACAGTTAGCATTGCATCTTGTTCATGAAGTCTATACATTGGCATGCAGCATCTCATGAAGTATGTACATCCTCTTCAAGCATTTCAAAGTCTGTACATCGTTCATGCATGTGACCAAGTCTACACATTCCTCCATCTCACTTAGAGTCTAGACAATGGCTAGCTGCACAAGTCTGAACATTATCTTCTTGGCATCGCAAGTCTATACATTGTGCATTTCGCTGACATGTCTGCACATTGCACATAGTCTATACATTCACTTGCATGTTAATCGGTCTGTTGAAAACTCAAGTCTATACAGCGCCCAGGTTCCTGCATTTCAGGCGAAGTCCATACATTGGGCCCTTCATTAAAGTCCATACAGTGCACTGTTCATCAAGTCCATACATTGCATAATGTTCGTCAAGTCAATACATTGCACTGTAGATGCATCGGAGGGAAGTATGCACATTGGACTGTTCATATGAAGTCTGTACATTGGAAGTGTGTACAGTGTTCAGTTGCCTTTCTCCAAGTCTATACATCCGATTGCCTTTGGATTGCTCATAGTATGTACAGCCAATGCACTCAAGTGAAGTCTATACATTGACTGTTCATTCATCCTTCGAAGTCTATACATCCACAGTGGATCTTCAAAGTCTGTACATCCTACCGTCTTCTTCAGCGTCTCAATCTTGCAAGTCTGAACATTGCCTTTGAGCACTGTAAAGTCTATACAGTCCTGATCGAACGTAAGTCTATACATTCCAACCTTTTCCTACGTTCGCTGCTTTAGCTACACCCTAAGTCTACACATTGTCAAAGTGTATACATCGCTCATGCAAGTCTGTACAGCCAACGCATTCATTGATTCAAAGTCTGTACACTGGTCCTCAGGCGTCCCAAGTCTGTACATTGGTTCAGGCTTACCAAGTCTGTACATTGGCCTTCAAGACTTTCAAGTCTGTACAGCCTGATTTGTAGTTCAGAGTTCAAAGTCTATACATCGTGGGCTTCAGTTCTTCGAGTCTGTACATCCTTCAAGGGCCAAGTCCATACACTGTCTCGCTCACATCTTCAAGGGTGATTGAGCATCGTGAAGTCTGATTGAGCACTGTGAAGTCTATTCAGTGGATGAGCATTATAATGTCTATACATTGGTTAGGCTCGATCATGCAGCATTCATTTCATGTCTATACACTGAGGATGCTGAAGGCTTTCAAGTGTATACACTCTCACATTGTTCATACTTGCATATATACTGTTTTCAAGTGTATACACTCTCACGTTGTTCATACTTGCCTATATGCTGTTTTCAAGTGTATACACACTACACACTTGGTCAACTAATGCATTTAACATCAAAGTCTATACACTCACTCAGTGTTTACACTTGCTCATTTGCTGCTTATAAAGTCTATACACTGTCTTCAGTTGATTTTGTTAATCGATTGAACTCCTCATTTGTCTTGCAGGTGTCTGGCACGTGATCCAAGGAGCTGAGATGCTGACACGTGGCAGAGTCGATTGGGCGGGAGCTGTGGAGACCACACGCCCTAACTGCTACTGCTGCTGATATAAATAGAAACCTTCATTTTTAGATGAAATATGATCAAAGTAGAAGGACTGAAGTCTTGAGCAGAAGTAAGAAGAAATAGAAGAAGAGTGAGCCGACAGAAGAAAAAGGGTTGTAGAGAAGAAGGAGAGAATAGCATGAGAGAAAAGGAGAGCAGAGGAGAAAGAAAGAGAGATAGAGAGAGAGAGAGTTCATGGAGAAGAAGGAAGAAGCTACTGAAGATCTGTCTACTGGACCGTGGATCAAATCCAGGCCAGTCAGCTCAACGAGAGCCACATCTGATGTTCTTTCATTTACAGCTTGTATTTGCTGTGTTATTTTCGTTTCTTATTTTTCCTTTTTATTTGATCTGATTTACTGTGTTCTTCCAATCCTCTGGACTAAGGTCGGGTTCCTCCTGTTAGTTCAGGAGAAGGGAGATCTGATCTCCGGGTTGCAAGTGACAGGTTGTCACTTGTGGGTTCCCTCTGGTTAGAGGAAGGGAGGCTCGTCCTCCGGTTATGGGCTTGTAGTTGCAAGTCCAGGGGTCCCTCCTGGTCTGGAGGAAGAGAGGTCTTTGACCTCTGGTGTCCAAGTGGCTGGGAGTCACTTGGGGTGTCCCTCCGGCTGGGAGGAAGAGGGGAGGCTATTCCCCTGGTCAAGCTGTGTGGCAGCAAGTGTTCGCAGACTGAGTCTGCTTGTTTCTAGCGTTGGCTAGTGAAGCCTCACTCCGGTTGGGAGTGAGGGGTGGATGTAGGTCTTGGTGACCGAACCACCTAAAAATCTACTGTGCAGTGGTTTTGCTTTATGCGTTTGTTCCTTGCCTTCTACCTCCCATTCACAGGTTATGCATGCATGGTTAGTTGTGTTATCTTGGATTGTTTGTATTGTTCCTATCTGCAGTAACCTTGAGCATTATATTCTGCTAGGTGTGTTTGGATTACCTAGTTCTTTCTACATTTCTGGTTTGATCAAGTGGCTGCATTGTTGTAGTCCAACTGATTGATCATGTGTTATCTTATCATCTCATCTTGCAGAGCTCATCAATTTTTTTTCCGCATATCTGAGCTTTAGAGTTTTAATTTGGGCATAATTTATGAAGGGGATACATTCCCCCCCCTCTATATCCGGGCCTAGCACCCTAACAATTGGTATCAGAGCAGTTCTCTGACTAATCAGATCCAACGATCTGCAGAGGATCCTGCTGTCCTTGGTGCATTTTTGATTCTACTATCTGCTGCATTAATCTGTTTGCCAAATTTATTCAATGAGTTCTCCACCGGTTTTTAATGGCTCTAACTTTAACTCATGGGTTAGCAGTCTACATAACTATGTGAATTTGATGAATCCGGATCTGTGGAAGTTAATCTCACATGGTCCTCACAGACTGCCAAAGGAAAAGTCCAAATGGACTAAAAGTCATAGATCGAGAAATGAAGAGAATCAAAAAGTTTTGAATCTAATGAAAGAAGCTACTGACAAGGCTCTACATTCTTGTTTTTATGACTGCAGGTCCGCTAAGGACATTTTGGATCAGCTGAAGGTAGCTCAGAAGAGAAATGAGGACAGCTGCATGATGGCTGATAAGAGCAACCATGGCAGTGATCAAGAAGAACAGGATGATGAGGAGGTAAACACTTTTGAGAATTTTTCTTTAGATGATTGGGAAGATGCCTTTGCCAATCTGTCAAGATCCTATAAAAAATTAGGGAAGAAGTATAAAAGTCTGAAAAAGGAGCTAAAGAATCATGAGAATGCTAAATCTCGAGGTGAAAGCCCTGAAATTCTAAAAACTGAAAATGAAATTTTTAGAAGACAACTACAAGATTTTGATTCTATTACTACAGATCTAGACCACTTGAAATCTGAAAAACAAACCCTTATGAAACAAATTGGTTTACACAAAAAGGAGAATCAGGAGCTTGTTTGTGAAATTTCTGAACTAAAGGAGAGGCTTAGTTTAATTGATGATCAGGTTCATCACTATAATGCAGTTCAGAATGAAAAATTGGTGAGAGAATTAGAGTGTGTCAACTCTGAACTTGAAAAAATGAAATCTGAAAATCCTTGCAATGCTTGTGCAGCTTTAAGAGACTTGATAAATGAATTTGATTCTGATGATAAACTTCAAGAGGATTTAATCAAATCTCTGAAAGAAGAAAATAAATCATTGCTAGAAAAGAAAACTGAAGCTAAAGATATGAAATCTGAAAATGAAAGACTCAAAAACCAGTCCAAGGAATTTGAACACAAATTGATGAATCTTGAAAAAGAAAGCAGATTGATTTCTGAAAAAATGGAGGCTGATAGAATAATGAATCTAGAGCTTCAGAAAAATCTCAACAAACTTCAATCTGAGAAACAACAAGAAATGTTTTATGAATGTCAGCCTTCAACAGATGACTGGGTGGTTGATGATGATCTCCTAGAGAAAAATAGGAAATTGGAAGAAGAAATCAACAAACTAAAACAACTAAACACCCAGCTGACAGATAGGCTATTGACAATTGAAAAAGGCAAGGGTGTGAGCATAGTTAATTCTGATAGGTTGATGAATGCTGAACAAGAAATTGAGAGTCTAAAAACCATCAACCTAATGTTGAATTGAAATGTCAAAAGCTGTGAAGAGAAGGTAGCTAATTATGAGCTCACTATCACATCCCTTCAAAAAGAAGTTGATGATCTTTATAAGTCCCTATCTGAAGCTGACAATGAAACAAAGCTAAAACAGGAAGTTGAAAAACTCAAAAGTTTGAATGATGCCTTGCATCAACAACTCATTTCCTGTGAAACAGATTTGTCCAAATATGAAGCTAAAATTGCTGATTTGAATTCTGAGATTAAAGATTTGAAAAATTCTCTATCAAAATTTGTCAAGGGAAAGGACAATCTGAATAAGCTTCTGGGAAAGACTGATAACTCTCAGAGAGAAGGGCTGGGTTACAGTTCAACAAATAAAAGGATCAATAGCAATAAAACTTCAACTGTGTTTGTAAGAGCTTCTGATCAAAACACAACTGCTGGTCCTTCTATTTTTCAATTCACTGCACAAAAGTCCACTGTGAAACCCAAAACTGTGGAACAAACTCCAAAATAGAAAAAGGGTGAAAATTCATAGAAAAAGGAAAAAGACACTCCTATTGTTATAAAGAAGACTGCACACAATTCACATGATCTCTCACACACTCACATTAAAAAGGGGTCATGTTATTATTGTGGGAAAGGAGGTCACATAATGGAGGATTGTGGATTGATGTTAAAGGATGAGCATGCTTGTGGAACTTTACATTCTAGAAACTCCTTTGATAGAAACCATGTTGCTAGGAAGCCTGATGCCTCATGTTATTATTATGGGAAGCATGGTCATCTTGTGAGTGAATGTTTTATCATGAAAGAACACAATAAACAGCATGCCAAGTCCCCCATTCATGTTCATGATCCATATGGATCTAAACACAATTCTAGTCAGCACATTGTGTGTTTCAACTGCAATAAGCCTGGGCTCAAGGCTGCTGAGTGCTAGTTTAGATCCACTTGGGGTAAAAATAGTTTTCATAGAAGAAATTCTTTTGCATGCTCCCACTGTGGGAAAAATGGGCATACAGTCAAAGACTGTTGGTATGTTCAAAAGAACTATGTTAATCCCCATTTTGTCAAATTTCTTGCAAATTCATTTGTGAAAATTTCATGCTATAACTGTGGGAAGCCAGGCCATAAATCTGCTGAATGTTGGATGGTTAAGAACAAGCATCAAACTGCTCATGCATATAACAGAAAATCGTATGAACATATTTTTAAACATCACCCTGCTGTTAATATGCATCATACGAACCAAAAACCAGCCATTTCATGTAGATACTATGGAAAATTTGGACATTCTATGGATGACTGTTCACTGATGAAATTTGATGATAATGTTGCTATGAAAATGTTTAGAATACCTGTTAGAGCTAATGCAGGACCCATAGCTGCTTGGGTCCCTGCAGGATCAAAATGATCAATATTTTGCAGGAGTGCCTTGGACTGAAGAATAAAAAGGGGGAAATAAACCAAGGCACCCAAGTTGATAAAACCTCATTCAGGTAAATTTCTCAAATCTGTTCAAATGAAATTTATGGTTGAGCTGATAAGTCATAGTTTCATGCATACATGCTTTTTATTTGATTTGACTCTTGCATTGAGCTTTGTAGGCTTTCTTGCTTGTACTGTGAGCAGTGTGCATATATGTTAATTGCATATCATGCACTTTGTAAGGGGGAGTTTGATTGATGCTTGCATAATCATGATAATCTCATTTGCTGAATGCATACATGTAGTTAGTTGCTATTGCATTTCCTTACATTAAAAAAAAATTGATTCATTGCATCTAGATAGGGGGGGCATTCCTGATTCATCTCTTTACCTCTTGAACTCCTTCTATCTAGCAATCTGATCCATTCTTGGCAAATGTGTGGTTCACTTGAATTCTCTGTTGTCTACATTGATGTAGCTCCATTGATTCTGTCTACTGTGAATTCAATTGATAACTTGTTACCATCATACACATTTCTTTATATCTTGTCATGACTGGCCCAAGCTAATCTGACTGAATTCTAGTCTTTAAGGCTTGCTTCTGAATTGCTCAATTATCTCAACTATTGGTATCTGAATTGCTCTGTGCTAATTTCTCTTGACAATGTCATTGATTCAGCCGAATGAGGAAAGATTTAATCAGTGCACCCTAGGCATAAATCAGACATTCTGAAAAGAAGAATATTCTATTATACTGGCTTAAGAATGTTTTGATAAATCAAATTGATTTAAGCCTAATGTATTTTCTAAGTTTTTATGTAAAAGACTTGAAAATATCTGAATCATCATGCTTAATAAGTCTTAACCAATTGCCTCATGAATTTCATGCAAAACTTTCTGAAATCTGAAATTTTAAAAGACATGGCTTTCTTTGGGTAAGATACATGTAGAAAGTATTGTTCTTAATCATTTCAAGTGTACTGAGCTTTGTTTGAAGAATATGAAAATAGTTAAAATTTAGCTAGAGCAATGACTTTGGTCACAGAGAAACTGGATTTTCTATCAATGAAATAGAGTAAGCCCATGTCATGAAGTGCCATAGTTACCTCTTTTCAATATGGTTGAAAATCTGGCAGAGCAATGGCATGGTTGTGTTGAGTAACTGGAGATTCTGGCCTCTGATCAAGGTGTCTCCTCATGTAAAAAGATACTCCACTGCTAACTCTGTTCTCTTTGAGAGGCAATACGGTTGTCACATTGAGTAACTGGGTCACTTCACCTAAGACGTGTTGTGCCTTATGTAAAAAGGTGTTGACTGAACCAAAATTGCTCAGGAAAAATAAGTGCTACTCAATTGGTATCAGAAAATTCTGAAAATCTAAAGACAAGCTCAATCTCATTTATTTCTGTTTAATCTCAATATGATCTTGTGTATTTTCCATAGGAGTTACTGAATTTAAATGAGTAAGATGGAAGGAGGTTAAACATGAATATCAAATGAGTTGTTGGTTCACCTTTATTAAAAGGTGTTTCAGATATGAGTATTAAATTTTCTTGATAAACTTTGAATACATCTCTCTTAAATCATGATGGAATGTTTAAACTCATTCATAATCTAATATAATTGAAGAATCTGAAATTCGTTTACAAAGATTTATGAATTTGGTGTGCTAATGAAAATCTGTCTTCCTCATTTATTCACTGTCAATACAGTTTGTGTTTTGCTGATCGATGCTCATCACTTCACTATATCAATTAGCTTCACTCCATCATCTAATCAGGGGGAGCTTTCCTGTCTTGCTGAGTGTCTTTCTCAAAAAATTGTCCCTGTGTTTTGTTGATATTCTCCCTTCATATCAATTGGTTTCAACCTTCAAAAAGTTTCTGATCATATTGCCCTCTATCAATGTATTTTGATTGACATTGGTTCTCTTTTATGTGACGCACAATTCTCAGAATTTTTTTTGGGATAACCAGAGTTCATCCTTGTAGATTTCTCTTGCATCATGGATCATAAGGGCAGAATTCTCTGGTCTGTTTGAGACACTATATGCATAAGGGGACAATGTGCTAGATTGTCTGATCAATTTGTTTGTCTGCAATAGCTCTATATCTTCTGCCATGTCAAAGGGGGAGTATTAGTTGCATATGCATGACTGCATAAGTTGTTTGACTAAGGGGGAGAATTGTTTTAATTGCTTCTGATATTGTGTTGCCCTCTTCTGCTGAACTATCTTGAGTGTCACATATGACATCACTAGATTATCAAAGTATTATTTTTTTTTATGAAGTCAAAGGGGGAGAATACTTTGATGAGTCTAGTCTGAATATTCCATTTATTTCATTAATAAGACTCATAGTATTGCCATCATCAAAAAGGGGGAGATTGTTGTGTCCCTGTGATTTTGATGATAGCAAACACTATAAGTCATTTGAATGCATACAATTCTGTTTGTGGTGCAGATGAATGTTTTATTGAAAATCTTATTTGAATTATTGCTGCATTTAAATATGGCTGTGTGATGTGTGCTTTGGTGCATTTCATTATTGCTGATGCATTTCATAATTGATTGTTATCTGGAATTTTTGATGTTAGTATGTACAATGGGTGTTGCTGCCGTACCCTTTCAGCATAGTCTATACATCATTCATCAGTCATCAAGTCTGCACATTCAAGTTTGCATGACCATACACTACACTGTAGATGCTCAAAGGGAAGTCTATACATCGCATGGCACACCATGCGTCCAAGTATGAACATTGCATTCGCCAAGTTTGCACAGCCCATGCTCAAAGCTAAGTCTGTACATTGGCATTTGAACACACAAAGTCTGAACAGCTTGCATTGTCCTATAGCTCGCATCGTTTCACAAGTCTATACAACAGTTAGCATTGCATCTTGTTCATGAAGTCTATACATTGGCATGCAGCGTCTCATGAAGTATGTACATCCTCTTCAAGCATTTCAAAGTCTGTACATCGTTCATGCATGTGACCAAGTCTACACATTCCTCCATCTCACTTAGAGTCTATACAATGGCTAGCTGCACAAGTCTGAACATTATCTTCATGGCATCGCAAGTCTATACATTGTGCATTTCGCTGACATGTCTGCACATTGCACATAGTCTATACATTCACTTGCATGTTCATCGGTCTGTTGAAAACTCAAGTCTGTACAGCGCCCAGGTTCCTGCATTTCAGGTGAAGTCCATACATTGGGCCCTTCATTAAAGTCCATACAGTGCACTGTTCATGAAGTCCATACATTGCATAATGTTCGTCAAGTCAATACATTGCATTGTAGATGCATCGAAGGGAAGTATGCACATTGGACTGTTCATATGAAGTCTGTACATTGGAAGTGTGTACAGTGTTCAGTTGCCTTTCTCCAAGTCTATACATCCGATTGCCTTTGGATTGCTCATAGTATGTACAGCCAATGCACTCAAGTGAAGTCTATACATTGACTGTTCATTCATCCTTCAAAGTCTATACATCCATAGTGGATCTTCAAAGTCTGTACATCCTACCGTCTTGTTCAGCGTCTCAATCTTGCAAGTCTGAACATTGCCTTTGAGCACTGTAAAGTCTATACAGTCCTGATCGAACGTAAGTCTATACATTCCAACCTTTTCCTACGTTCGCTGCTTTAGCTACACCCTAAGTCTACACATTGGCAAAGTGTATACATCGCTCATGCAAGTTTGTACAACCAACGCATTCATTGATTCAAAGTCTGTACACTGGTCCTCAGGCGTCCCAAGTCTGTACATTGGTTCAGGCTTATCAAGTCTGTACATTGGCCTTCAAGACTTTCAAGTCCGTACAGCCTGATTTGTCGTTCAGAGTTCAAAGTCTATACATCGTGGGCTTCAGTTCTTCAAGTTTGTACATCCTTCAAGGGCCAAGTCCATACACTGTCTCGCTCACATCTTCAAGGGTGATTGAGCATCGTGAAGTCTGATTGAGCATCGTGAAGTCTAATTGAGCACTGTGAAGTCTATTCAGTAGATGAGCATTGTAATGTCTATACATTGGTTAGGCTCGATCATGCAGTGTTCATTTCATGTCTATACACTGAGGATGCTGAAGGCTTTCAAGTGTATACACTCTCACATTGTTCATACTTGCATATATACTGTTTTCAAGTGTATACACTCTCACGTTGTTCATACTTGCCTATATGCTGTTTTCAAGTGTATACACACTACACACTTGGTCAACTAATGCATTTAACTTCAAAGTCTTTACACTCACTCAGTGTTTACACTTGCTCATTTGCTGCTTATAAAGTCTATACACTATCTTCAGTTGATTTTGTTAATCGACTGAACTCCTCATTTGTCTTGCAGGTGTCTGGCACATGATCCAAGGAGCTGAGATGCTGACACGTGGCAGAGTCGATTGGGCGGGAGCTGTAGAGACCACACGCCCTAGGTGCTACTGCTACTGATATAAATAGAAACCTTCATCTTCAGATGAAATATGATCGAAGTAGAAGGACTAAAGTCTTGAGCAGAAGTAAGAAGAAATAGAAGAAGAGTGAGCCGGCAGAAGAAAAAGGGTTGCAGAGAAGAAGGAGAGAATTGCGTGAGAGAAAAGGAGAGCAGAGGAGAAATAAAGAGAGATAGAGAGAGAGAGTTCGTGGAGAAGAAGGAAGAAGCTACTGAAGATCTGTCTACTGGACCGTTGATCAAATCCAGGCCAGTCAGCTCCATGAGAGCCACATCTGATGTTCTTTCATTTATAGCTTGTGTTTGCTGTGTTATTTTCGTTTCTTATTTTTCCTTTTTATTTGATCTGATTTACTGTGTTCTTCCGATCCTCTGGACTGAGGTCGGGTTCCTCCTGTTGGTTCAGGAGAAGGGAGATCTGATCTCCGGGTTGCAAGTGACAGGTTGTCACTTGTGGGTTCCCTCTGGTTAGAGGAAGGGAGGCTCGTCCTCCGGTTTTGGGCTTGTGATTGCAAGTCCAGGGGTCCCTCCTGGTCTGGAGGAAGAGAGGTCTTCGATCTCTGGTGTCCAAGTGGCTGGGAGTCACTTGGGGTGTCCCTCCGGTTGGGAGGAAGAGGGGAGGCTATTCCCGTGGTCAAGTTGTGTGGCAGCAAGTGTTCGCAGACTGAGTCTACTTGTTTCTAGTGTTGGCTAGTGAAGCCTCACTTCGGTTGGGAGTGAGTGGTGGATGTAGGTCTTGGTGACCGAACCACCTAAAAATCTACTGTGTAGTGGTTTTGCTTTGTGCGTTTGTTCCTTGCCTTCTACCTCCCATTCACAAGTTATGCATGCATGGTTAGTTGTGTTATCTTGGATTGTTTGTATTGTTCCTATCTGCAGTAACCTTGAGCATTATATTCTGCTAGGTGTGTTTGGATTGCCTAGTTCTGTCTGCATTTCTGGTTTGATCAGGTGGCTGCATTGTTGCAGTCCAACTGATTGATCATGTGTCAGCTTATCATCTCATCTTGTAGAGCTCATCAGTTTTTATTCCGCATATCTGAGCTTTAGAGTTTTAATTTGGGCATAATTTATGAAGGGGATACATTCACCCCCCCTCTGTATCCGGGCCTAGCACCCTAACACATAGCAATTTTATTACGGATTGCACCATTCGGTGCGAGTTTCCTCATGTGTCTCAATGGGGATTCCCGAGGATTCATCCTTCATAGCAATTTTATTACGGACTTCACTGTTCGGCGCAAGTTTCCTCATGTGTCTCAATGGGGATTCTCGGCTACTAAGATTCACCCTCATTCTCATCAAATTTTTTATTACTTTTTTTCTTTTTTCTTCTTTTTTTTAAGGGGACATGCGACCCTTTCCTCACGATTACCCTTCACATGAGCGTAGAGATTTAAGCTTCCATGAAAGAATTTACGACGTCCCTATAGCTAAGGGCCGTTACTCATATTGCGCGTAAGGTGTGGGAGTTTCGTCGAGGGTGTATCTTGTGAATTATGCTTGCAACGTGGCTACGACTCTTCTCCTAGTCGTATGCACTCATCGAGAATCGGCTTTCATCTCTTAGCGTATGCCGTGATGCACACATATCCTGAATCAGGGTAACGTTATCTAGCAAAGGAGTACGCGGCCTTTAGAAATTTGAAGGAAGCACATTAATACTATATTTCAGGTAGACATGCACGTGAGGCAAACATGCACACAAATCACGTCATGATCATCATTTCTTCTTCTTTTCTTTTTTTTCTTCTTTCTTTTTTTTCTTTCTTTTTTTCTTTTTTTTCTTTTTTTTACTTATTTTTTTGTTGCTTCTTTTTGTTTTCTCTTTTCTAAAGGGCTTAATGGGCATGCCCGCAATGATTCTGGCGTCGGGAGCCCGATGCCATGGCAGTGGAGGGCAGGTGTCATATGTGGTGGTAAATCCCTGGAGGGATCATGTGTTGGTATGAAACCAAAGGAGGTCTTTTCATTCGTTAGTTCGGACAACAGTTCCGATCCAAGGGTAAGAGGTTTGTCGACTTAGACCAAAGGTCATGACGTCGAATGACTTGGCTTAGACGTAAGGTCATGACGCCAAGGGAGAATATGTAATGGCTTAGACATAGAGTCATGATGCCATACAACTTGGCTCAGGCGTAAGGCCATGACGCCAAGGTAAAATATTTACCGGCTTAGGCGGAAAACCATGACGCCGGACAAGGATATTTAACAGCTTAGACATGAAGTCATGACGCGGTATAACTTGGCTTAGGGGGAAGGCCATGACACCAAGGTAGAATATTTCTCAGCTCAGGAAGAAGCCATGACGCTGGACGAGAGTATTTAACGGCTTAGACATGAAGTCATGACGCCGTACAACTTGGCTTAGGCGGAAGGCCATGACACCAAGGTAGAATATTTACCGGCTTAGGCAGAAACCATGACGTCGGACGAGAGTATTTAACGGCTTAGACATGAAGTCATGACGTTGTACAACTTGGCTTAGGCGGAAGGCCATGACGCCAAGGTAGAATAGTTACCGGCTTAGGCAGAAACCATGACGCCGGGTGAGAGTATTTAACGGCTTAGACATGAAGTCATGACGCCGTACAACTTGGCTTAGGCGGAAGGCCATGATGCCAGACAAGAATATTTAACGGCTTAGACATGAAGTCATGACGCCGTACAACTTGGCTTAGGAGGAAGGCCGTGATGCCAAGGTAGAATATTTACCGGCTTAGGCAGAAAGCCATGATGCCAGACAAGAATATTTAACGGCTTAGACATGAAGTCATGACGCCGTACAACTTGGCTTAGGTAGAAGGCCATGACGCCAAGGCAGAATATTTACCGGCTTAGGCGGAAAGCCATGATGCTAGACAAGAATATTTAACGGCTTAGACATAAAGTCATGACGCCGTACAACATGGCTTAGGCAGAAGGCCATGACGCCAAGGCAAAATATTTACCGGCTTAGGAGGAAAGGCATAATGCCAGACAAGAATATTTAACGGCTTAGACATAAAGTCATGACACCGTACAACTCGGCTTAGGCGGAAGGCCATGACGCCAAGGCAGAATATTTACCGGCTTAGGCGGAAAGCCATGATGCCGTAGATAGAAGGAGTCTTTTGTTCTTCAACTAGATGAAAGGGTAGAGTCACAAGTAGAAAGGATCTTTTGTTTCCTGGCTAGGCGGAAGGCCCAAGCCAAAGGTGAAGGGGTCTTTTTGTTGTCTGTCTGGACAAAAGGTCCGAGCCAGAGGTAAAATGTGATTTTTTTTGTTGTATGGTCAGATGGAAAGTGCGGACCAAAGGTGAAAGGGTCTTTTTGTTGACTAACTGGACGAAAAGTCCGCGTCAGAGGTAAAAATGGTCTTTTTGTTGACTGACTGGATGAAAGGTCCGAGCCAGCAGTAGAAGGGTCTTTTTGTTGACTGACTGGACGAAAGGTCCGAGCTAGCAGTAGAAGGGTCTTTTTGTTGTATGGTCGGACGGAATGTCCAAACCAGAGGTAGAAGGGACTTTTTGTTGACTGACTGGACGAAAGGTCCGAGCCAGAGGTAGAAGGGTCTTTTTGTTGACTGGATGGATGAAAGGCCCGAGTCAGAGGTAGAAGGGTCTTTTTGTTGTATGGTCGGACGGAAGGTCCGAACCAGAGGTAGAAGGGTCTTTTTGTTGACTGACTAGACGAAAGGTCCGAGCCAGAGGTAGAAGGGTCTTTTTGTTGTATGGTCGGATGGAAGGTCAGAACCAAATGTGAAAGGGTTTTTTTTTTAAGTGGCTAGACGAAAGGTCCGAGCCAAATGTAGAAGGGTCTTTTTGTTATATGGTCGGATGGAAGGTCCGAACCAAATGTGAAATATGGACGTTGACCCAACGTGATGTCGGAGTCAACAAACCTTGCTTAGACGGTATGTCCAAGACAAGGGCAGAGATAAACACCGTTGTCGTCTGAAAGTCATGTCGAAAACGACCGGCCTGGGAGAGACACAGGGTCTGGGCCAGTGTAGAAAATGGTTGTTGACTTGACAGACTGTCAAAGTCAACCAACTTTGCGACGACATGGGGTCTAGGCCAAGGAAGGGATATGGGATATAAATGTTGACCTGACGTCATGTCGAGGCCAACGAACTTGGCAAAGGCATGAGGCCTTAGCCAAGGGCAGAATATAGGATAAGTGCTGACTCGACGTCTTGTCGAAACCAACGAACTTGGCAGAGGCGTGAGGCCTAAGCCAAGGGCAGAATATAAGATATGTGTTGACTCGGCGTCTTGTCGAAGCCAACGAACTTGGTAGAGGCGTGAGGCCTAAGCCAAGGACATAATGTAGGATAGGTGTTGACTCGACGTCATGTCGAAGTCAATGAACTCGGCAGAGGCATGAGGCGCAAGCCAAGGGAAGCATATAGGATAGGTGTTAACTTAACGTCCTATCAAGGCCAACGAACTTGGCAAAGGCGTGAGGCCTAAACCAAGGGCAGAATGTAGAATAGGTGTTGACTCGACGTCTTGTCGAAGCCAACGGGATTGGCAAAGGCGTGAGGTCTATGCCAAGAGTAGAATATAGGATAGATGTTGACTCGACGTCATGCGGAACTCAACGACCTTGGCAAAGGCATGAGGCCTGAGGCAAGGGCTGAACATAGGATAGGTGTCGACCCGACGGAACGTCGAAGTCAACGGGCCCTGCCCCGGTAGAAGATTTAGGGTGAGGATTGACTAGATAGCAGACATCTGAGAGGCCCAGACCCAAGGGCTAGATATCAATGTCAACCCTGACGAAGTGTCAGAGTCAACCGACCTCGCTCAGACGGAAGATCTGAAACAAGGGTAGAATGCGTAGATGAAGATGTCAACCCAACGTCATGTCAAAGCTGACCAACTTGGAGAAGACATGAGGTCTAAGCCAAGATAAAATATGGACGTTGACCCGTGGAGATGTCGGGATCAACAAACTTTGCCCAGACAGAAGGTCTAAAACAAAGTGAAGAGGTCTTTTATTGGTTTATTAGTTTGGATTGGTTGAGTTTATTGATTTGGTGAGTCGATTGACCTGTTGGGTTTATTAGGTCTGTTTGATTTTATCGATTCCATTGGGTTTATTGATTTGTTTGATTTTATTGGGTTTATCGGGTTTGTTAAGTTTATTGATTTATTGAGTTTATTGATTTATTGAGTTTATTGAATTTGTTGGGTTCATTGATTTATTGAGTTCGTTAAGTTTATTGAGCTCATTAGATGTATAAGATTTATTGATTTTATTGAGTTCGTTGAGTTTATTGTTTTTATTGATTCATTATGCTTATTTTAGATTGTCATTTTCTTTTCTTTATTTTTTGTTTCTTTTTTTTGTTGTTGCTTTTTTTTAATTTTTTCTTTTTCTTCTTTCTTTTTTGTTTTGGGGCTTCCCGATGCAGACTCATCTATGGTGCGAGATATTTTTGTCTGGTGGGACTATTGATGAAGTTGACTATTTATTTTGCTGGTGGGGCTGGGGATTGTTGTCCAAGAGCCCGGTGGGCCTGGCGAGGGCAGAGTGTCTCTGACCAGGGAAAAGGGTTTTATGAATCCTACCTAGTGGGACAAAGGGTAGTTTTTGGGCTTGGCGAGGGCGGAGTGCCTTAGGCCAAGGAAAAAGGTTTTATGAATCTTGTCTAGTGGGACAAAGATTATTTTAGAGTTCGGCTGAGGCAGAGCACCTCAGGCCAAGGAAAAGATCTTGTGGACTCGGCCCCATGGGACAAAAGATAATTTTTGAGTTCGGCTGAGGCAGAGCGCCCCTGGCCAAGGGAAAGCTTTACAGACACAGCCCGGCGGGACTGATGGGCAAATTTTGAGCTCGACAAGGGCAAAGTGCCTTATGCCAAGCAAAAGGAGATTTTATTGGGCCGACATTGGGTAAGGAATCCAAACCGGTAGTGATAGGAGAGTCCCATGGGACAAATATGGCATTGTCATGGCTGAATGCCGAAAGGCCATGAGAGTGCATTGGCTGGGAGCATAGGTCTCAGATCAAGGGTGGAGGGTTAGTTCCGGTGAGGCGAGTGGGGAGCATCCCCAGAGGATAGGAGGGCGACAAGGCACCATGAATTCTGGTGGGACCAAGGGTGCTGAGATAGGCCACTAAAAGCCGAAAGGCTCTTATTTGTTGGCTTGATGAGGAGAAAGGAGCCGAGATTGCAGACAACTGGGCAGGACTTGTTCTTTTCGTTCCCCAACAGGGTTTGGACCCGTATTTGAAACGAGAGGCCCAGTGGCCAATGAAGGTTCTTTAGCGTCAGGGGAACTGTTGACTAACATGATCCCCCTGGGAGTATTTAGTGACAGCTATACATCATATCAATAGCTATCTTCTTTTGTGATTGATTTCTTTAGGAGATCCTCCAAATAGCTTTGGTTCGGGCCTCCGGCGCTTACATCAAGTGTCCTCCTCTTAACGCTTATTCTTAGAAGCTGCAATTGTAGGGTCCTCTTACCTCCACAGATGATGTAGTCGTTTCATTATTCCTTGGGCATTCACCATGCAATGCTACTAAGGAGTCTTCTGCCCATGGGGAGGATGGGGAGGCCTTGCTGACCTTATAAGTTCCATTCTTCTTTTCTTTTGCATTCATTTTTTTGAACGGACAACTCGGATGGAGCCGACAGTGCAGTGCAGTGCAGAGCCGTCACCCTTTATCCATTTGTTTTTTAACATACCAAAGTGGGTGCATAGGAGAGCGCTCACCCCCTCATCGAGGGGATAACTGATTCGCTCCACCATGCCAACCCCACAATGGTAGTTTCTTATTTGGCACAGACCAAGACATGGGGGGGGGAGTGATATCTCCATTGACAGATGCAGCCATCAAGACCTCCTTCAAAAGAATTTTTTTTCTTTTTTTTTTCTCTCTTTTTTTTTGGGTGCCTGCCCCCAGAACAGCCTTTCTTCTTCTTTTTCTCTTCTTTTTTTTCTTTCCCTTTTTTTTTATTTGCCATTCTTCTTTTGTTGGCAAACATCCGCATTCAAGCCATGCGGGCTTGCTAGACATCGGCTTCAGCCAGATTTGCGAGGAGCAGTTGAAGCGGTAACGTCGCACGAGACTACTCTTTTAAGGATAGATATTTGATGAGGGCACGGTGGGTCCACCTTATACTCGCCCATCTGTAGTTCACATTTCTTGTTCAGGCCTTCAATAATGTCCTTGAACACGCATCAATCTTCAATGGGATGCCCCAACATTTGGCGATAAGGACAGAAGCGTGGATCATCTTTTCTTTCGACATCGCCTGGTTTCTTTGACTTCGGAAGCACTACCTTGCTATATCCATGGGCCCACTTGAAAAGTACCATAGTCTTGTCCTTTGAAAAGGAATATAGTTTCATCGTTTTACCCCTTAATGAGGGCCCTTGTTTTACCGGATCGGTGGAAGATGCCTCTTTCATTTTCTTCTTCTGTTGCTCGAAGGCTTCAAATTTTGTGGCGCAAAGTTCTTCTTGGGCTAGGTGTTTGCCGGTTGGTTCATTCTTTTGACTCGGGACTATCGGAGCTGGGCAGAGTCTTGCAAGAACTACTTCGGCATTAGCTGCGATGTCACCTAGTTGTTCAAAGGTCGTGACTTCAATATCAATGACCCATCGTAGAATTTCTATTCTTAAATTCTCTTTGCAGATTTGAACAGAATCCCCGTAGCTAGGCAGATGCCGACACTTTTCGCGGAGATTTCTCCACCTTCTTATATAATCCACGGCAGACTCATCATCCTTTTGTTTGGCTGCTTGTAATTCCTCTTCAGTGACTTCTTCTTCAGCCGTCTTTGTATTCATTGTTCGCCCCGCCTTTGGCTTGTCCATTGTGGCTAGACCCGCTGATCTCGGGTGTACGACAGTTGGCTGCACATGCGGCCTCATCGACCTCATTGCCGGAGATGCTTTAGTTGCCCCCAGGCTTACCCAGGGGACTGTGGGTTGGAATGGCTGAGGGAGGATGCCCCCTGAATGATCATGCACTATTCGGGGCATTGTTGGCCACGTTGAAGTTTTTGATGAGCTAGCAGAGACTGCAAGAGGCAGAGTAGGCCGGTCCATGGTGCCTGGAATTTGGGTTTCTAGTGTCGGGCGATAAGCCGGCTCTGTTCCTTTCTTTGTTGGTGATGCTCGCCAATTCTCTTGCTCCCTTTCATGTGATGGGATATAGTCTTCATGAGTGTGCCAGGCACAGCCCTATGGCATTACTTTGGGCAGCTGTTGGCATATAGATATCATGTTAATTGACGCCCCCATAGCGGGCACTTCATGAGGGCATGGAGGATCGACTCTGTCCTTCCCCGTTTGTAAATCCCCTCTTTTTATTAAGCCTTGGGCGATGTCCTTGAATATTTGGCAATCTTCAATAGGGTGCCCCAAGATTTGATGGTAGGGGTAGAAATGAGGATCATCTCTCCTTCTGATGTCATCAGGCCTTTTTGACTTTGGAAGAGTGATCTTGTTATCCTTGATAGCCCACTCGAATAATGCTCGAGTCCTGTCTCTGGGAAAGGCATAGAGCTTCTTTGCTTTGTTCTGTGGAGGATGACTCTCTCGACATTTAGCAGGTTCATTGGGAGGAGGATTGTGCACCCATTTATGCCTTTTTGCTTTGACACTGACAGCATGAACCGCTTTCAGCATCGGCCGTTTATTAACCTGCCAGGCTTCATGACTTGAGTCGGCAGAAACGGAGGGAAATCTTGTGAAGAAACCTTCAACCTCCGTGGCAATATCACTTAATCGGTCAAATGACCGGATTTCTATTCCGATCATCTTTTCCAGAATTTCCTTCTTCAGATTTTGTTTGCATATTTGTGTTGCATCTTCTGGATGCGGAGGACGCCGACACCTCATGCTCAGATCCTCCCATCTCTCGATATATTCTGCAGCTATTTCATCATCTTTTTGCTTGGTTGCCAACAGCTCAGCCACGGTCACCTCTGCCTCGATGACGTGGAATCTTTCACTGAATTTCTGCTACATATCTGGCCAGTCATGGATAGACCCGGCCGGTAGGTCAGAGTACCATTCAAAGGCAGGTCCTGTCAATGAAGACCCAAAGAACTTGAGCAGATACGACTCGTCTGTCGCTAA
Source organism: Amorphophallus konjac (assembly GCA_022559845.1). Lineage (NCBI taxonomy): Eukaryota > Viridiplantae > Streptophyta > Magnoliopsida > Alismatales > Araceae > Amorphophallus > Amorphophallus konjac. Next base: position 245,714,370 of record CM040125.1, read on the forward strand.
GTCGCCCATGACTATCATATAATGTGCAATATGTTTTTTCGGGGAGCCCTACCCGTTGTATTTGTCAAATTTTGGGAGTTTATTGATGCCGGGTGGCAGTCTTTTGGCAGCATGGTCGGCTGGATATGGCACTTCATATATGTTGAAGGGGGCGTAATCATCACCACCCCTCTTTGCCAGCCTTGCCTCAATCATCTGCTCCACCATCCATTTGGCCATCAAAACTGGATCTGCTGGTTGAGGGTAGAGGTGGGCGGTCCGCACTAATTGTGCAGCCTGAACTGCAACATGAGGTGTCAAGGGCTCTGACAAGGGTACCTGTTGTTGCATTTGAGGAGGCGTTAGCCGTGCTGGCTGGAGCGATTGGAAATAATGTCGGGGAGTGGCCCAGTTCTGATCAGCAGTTTGTAGGACAGCTGGTGAAGGAGCACCCGTGGGGTTGGAACCTTCCCGTGACGACTCAGCTCGTGCCCCCGGTTGCTCGGGTGCTACAGCATGTTCAGCCTTTTCATTTAATTTTCTCTTCAGTAATTTTATCTATTGTGGGTATCCTTGCAGCAACACCAGGGAGGCAGGGTCTATTGTTGTCTTATTACTGATGCCCTCGAGCGTGTTACCCAAAGGACCTTCAATTAAAGGAGGTAGAGATGCTCCTTCTTGCTCTGATGCCACTATTCTGGCAGTGATAGTAGTGATATTTTTTTCAGCAAACTGCTTGCCCTTTGTGGTTAGCAGTAGCTCAGCCTCATTTTTACCATGTCTTGTCACCGGGTCTATTCTTCTGGCAATCTCGACCGACTCTTCTTGTTCATTTGGTAGGGGACCAGGTGTACTCATTACCCCTGTCATATTGCAAGTAAGAACTTGCATTCTTCTTTTGTGCTTTCTGACTCCCCTTCGGGCCTGACGGGAGAAAGTCAGCTCTTCATATATAGAAGCTCTTTTCATCTTTTCATTTTGTGGAGGCTTTTCAGGCCTTCTAGCCCCAGGTTGCTTCTCTTCTTCATTCACCCCCACGGGTGATAATTTTTCTTTTTCTTCCTCTTCTGTCCTGATGACACGAAGCGACCTTTGTCGACCCAGGGCAGGACTCCCGAGGCTATGGAAGTATTCCTGGACTATCTTTGTCATGTCTTCTTTACTGCACTCTAGAGAAATAGCAGGAGGCAACACTTGGACTCGGGCAGACGGTGTATGTGAAAGCCGTATCAATTTGGCAGCTAGAATGGAATTCCTTGATAATTTGGAGATATGGGCTTGTCTTGCGGAGACCTAGATGGCAGGTGGAGGAGTTGCAACCAAGGTCTCTTCTGCATGTATAGCCTTTTTTCCCCATCACTTGGGGATCTCAGCATAATTTTTGAAGCCTTGCGAAGCTAGTGTAGGGCCTCGGATCCTCTTGGGAACCGAGATCTGCTTGAACTTTGGCAAGTTTGGGGTCGGCCTCCCTTGCTTGTTGTCGTCAAAATTCACCCTCCGGCCTGCTAGCACTTGGAAGGCATTGTGAGTGGGCACAGTCGGGATGATCTGACCTGGTAGAACTTTGGCGCCACGGCCATTGAAGTAGACTCGGATGTCCCCGATCAACATGGACTTCCGAGAGGCTGAAAGTTGGCTCCGAGGCTCAGCAGCAATTCTTCCTCTAGAGCTCTTCTTGTTGCCCCCAGCAGGCTTCTTCTCATGTGCTGCAGTTGGGCAAACAATATGGTAGACGTGGCAGCTCACGACCACCGGGCTCTTCAGCAAAGCTTCCTTGACATGGCCCTCACTTTGGCGAGCCGCAATTTTGTTGTTCTTTAGCTTCGTAGGTTCAGAACTCTCCACCTCCATGAGATCCGCGAATGCAACTCCCAAGAAGTTGGGGAAGCCAACGACCGGAGAAAAGTTGCCGAATGGAGTGGGTACGGCAAGGTAGCCGTATGGAGCATGGTCGGCCACGATTTGAGGGCCGAAAACAACTCCAGACGGTCTGCTCGCCATCACTTCAACCTTGCAAGAGGAGAAACAAAACGAATGAATAATTAGCATTTGAGGTAGTTGGGTGGGGATGGATTTTTTTATTAAAACAAGCATAAAGTATCCGCCTAATTGCATAAATAATTTATTGAGTTTATTATGGGGTTAATAACCATAATAAGAAATAATATCATTGATAATAAGTATTATTTGAGATAAAAAACCATGGTTGCAACTCCTCCACCTGCCATCAGGGTCTCCGCAAGACAAGCCCACATCTCTAAATTATTGAGGAATTCCATTCTAGCTGCCAAATTGATACGGCTTTCACATACGCCGTCTGCCCGAGTCCAAGTGTTGCCTCCTGCTATTTCTCTAGAGTGCAGTCAAGAAGACATGACAAGGATAGTCCAGGAATACTTCCATAGCCTCGAGAGTCCTACCCTAGGCTGACAAAGGTCGCTTCGTGTCATCAGGACAGAAGAGGAAGAAAAAGACAAAATATCACCCGTGGGGGCGAATGAAGAAGAGAAGCAACCTGGGGCTAGAAGGCCTGAAAATCCTCAACAAAATGAAAATATGAAAAGAGCTTCTATATATGAAGAGCCGACTTTCTCCCGTCAGGCCCGAAGGGGAGTCAGAAAGCACAAAAGAAGAATGCAAGTTCTTACAAGCAATATGACAGGGGTAATGAGTACACCTGGTCCCCTACCAAATGAACAAGAAGAGTCGGTCGAGATTGCCAGAAGAATAGACCTAGTGACAAGACATGGTAAAAATGAGGCTGAGCTACTGCTAACCACAAAGGGCAAGCAGCTTGCTGAAGAAAACATCACTACTATCACTACCAGAATAGTGGCGTCAGAGCAAGAAGGAGCATCTCTACCTCCTTTAATTGAAGGTCCTTTGGGGAACACGCTCGAGGGCATCAGTAATAAGACAACAATAGACCCTGCTGCCCTGGTGTTGCTACAAGGATACCAACAAGAGATAAAACTGCTGAAGATAAAATTAAATGAAAAGGCTGAACATGCTGTAGCACCCGAGCAACCGGGGGCACGAGCTGAGCCGTCACAGGAAGGTTCCAACCCCACGGGTGCTCCTTCACCAGCTGTCTTACAAACTGCTGATCAGAACTGGGCCACTCCCCAACATTATTCCCAATGGCTCCAGCCAGCACGGTTAACGCCTCCTCAAATGCAGCAGCAGGTACCCTTGTCTGAGCCCTTGCCACCTCATGTTGCAGTTCAGGCTGCACAATTAGTGCGGACCGCCCACCTCTACCCTCAACCAGCAGATCCAGTTATGATGGACAAATGGATGGTGGAGCAGATGATTGAGGCAAGGCTGGCAAAGAGGGGTGGTGATGATTACGCCCCCTTCGACATATATGAAGTGCCATATCTAGCCTACCATGCTGCCAAAAGGTTACCGACGGGCGTCAATAAACTCCCAAAATTTGATAAATACAACGGGAAGGGCTCCCCGAAAGAACATGTTGCACACTATATAGCAGCCATGGGCGACTTGGCAGCGGACGAGCCGTACCTACTGAAGTTCTTTGGGTCTTCACTAACAGGACCCACCTTCAAAGGGTATTCCAAATTATTGGCCAGATATGCAGCAGACATTCAGTGAAAGATTCCATGTCATCGAGGCAGAGGTGACTGTGGCTGAGCTGTTGGCAACCAAGCAAAAAGATGATGAAACAGCTGCAGAATATATCGAGAGATGGGAGGATCTGAGCATGAGGTGTCGGCATCCTCCGCATCTAGAAGATGCAATACAAATATGCAAACAAAATCTGAAGAAGGAAATTCTGGAAAAGATGATCGGAAAAGAAATCCAGTCATTTGACCGATTAAGTGATATTGCCACGAAGGTTGAAGGTTTCTTCACAAGAATTCCCTCCGTTTCTACCGACTCAAGTGATGAATCCAGGCAGGTTAATAAACGGCCGATGCTGAAAGTGGTTCATGCTGCCAGTGTCAAAGTAAAAAGACATAAATGGGTGCACAATCCTCCTCCCAATGAACCTGCTAAATCTTGAGAGAGTCATCCTCCACAGAACAAAGCAAAGAAGCTCTATGCCTTTCCCAGGGACAAGACTCGAGCATTATTCGAGTGGGCTATCAAGGATAATAAGATCACTCTTCCAAAGTCAAAAAGGCCTGATGACATCAGAAGGAGAGATGATCCTCATTTCTGCCCCTACCATCAAATCTTGGGGCACCCTATTGAAGATTGCCAAATATTCAAGGACATCGCCCAAGGCTTAATAAAAAGAGGGGATTTGCAAACGGGGAAGGATAGAGTCGATCCTCCATGCCCTCATGAAATGCCCGCTACCGGGGCATCAATTAACATGATATCTATATGCCAACAGCTGCCCAAAGAAATGCCAGAGGGCTGTGCCTGGCACACTCATAAAGAATATATCCCATCACATGAAAGGGAGCAAGAGAATTGGTGAGCATCGCCAACAAAGAAAGGAACAGAGTCGGCTTATCGCCCAGCACTAGAAACCCAAATTCTTGGCGCCATGGACCGGCCTACTTTGCCTCTTGCAGTCTCTGCCCGCCTTCAAACAGCCTCTCCGATGGCCATCAAAAGGTCAACTGACAATAAAAAGAAGAAACAGACCCCGTCACGGGTACATGAAAAAGCTAGCTTAGCCATGGAGCGATCACAAGCTATTATAAGTGGGCCTGATAACCATGAGCAGCCAAAGAACCAACCTATGCAGCTCAAAAAGCATGCCCCTCGAAGATGCAATGAGTCCTGCGGGTTAACAAAAAGAATTGAAGAAAAAGCAGATAAGCTGAATGCATCAAATAGCCCACCGTGGGGGCAGGTGCCGACCATGAAGGGAAATAAAAAGAAGAGTGCAAAGGCTAAAAGGAGGAATCTTGTCTTCTCTACAACACATTGTCAGTATCTTCCAGCGGGGCACAAATTTCTGATGAAGAAATTTACTTTGTGCCAAAGGAAGCAACTCCAGCTAAAGCTTCCGCCTCTCACCCATCCACCAGGTCTGGGAAAATGCCAAAGCAGCACTCACCAGCTAATAAGAAGGCTCAATGTCATATTCCTCCACCATCTGAAACCCTAAAACACAAGGAGTTCATCTCAAAGGAGTTAGCTGTAGGTGGCAATAATGGCAGGAAGTCATTTATCTCAGGCAAACCGGAGGCGGAAGGCAGTAGCACTCCTGGTCCCTTCTTACAAGACCCTGTCATAATGGCACTACTACACCAGAAGCAGCAGGAGATTGAAACGCTACAAAAGTAGCTGAATGAAATGAACATAAAGCCATATACGTCACAATTGACAAGACATCTATATGAGACAGCCCAAGACAGTGCTAGCTCATCAAAAGCTTCAACGTTGCCAACAATGTCCCGAATAGTACATGATCATTCAGGGGGCATCCTCCCTCAGCCATTCCAACCCACAGTCCCCTGGGTAAGTCTGGGGGCAACTAAAGCATCTCCGGCAATGAGGTCGATGAGGCCGCATGTGCAGCTAACTACCGTACACCCGAGATCAGCGGGTCTAGCCACAATGGACAAGCCAAAGGCGGGGCGAACAATGAATACAAAGACGGCTGAAGAAGAAGTCACTGAAGCGGAATTACAAGTAGCCAAACAAAAGGATGATGAGTCTGTCATGGACTATAGAAGAAGGTGGAGAAATCTCCGCGAAAAGTGTCGGCATCTGCCTAGCTACGGGGATTCTGTTCAAATTTGCAAAGAGAATTTGAGAATAGAAATTCTACGATGGGTCATTGATATTGAAGTCACGACCTTTGAACAACTAGCTGACATCGCAGCCAACGCCGAAGCAGTTCTTGCAAGGCTCTGCCCAGCTCCGATAGTCTCGAGTCAAAAGAATGAACCAACCGGCAAACACCTAGCCCAAGAAGAACTTTACGCCTCGAATTTTGAAGCCTTCGAGCAACAGAAGAAGAAAATGAAAGAGGCATCTTCCGCCGATCCAGCAAAACAAGGGCCCTCATTAAGGGGCAAAACGATGAAACTATATTTCTTTCCAAAGGACAAGACTAGGGCACTTTTCGAGTGGGCCCATGGATACGGCAAAGTAGTGCTTCCAAAGTCAAAGAAACCAGGCGATGTCGAAAGAAAAGACGATCCACGTTTCTGTCCTTATCACCAAATGTTGGGGCATCCCATTGAGGATTGCTACGTGTTCAAGGACATTATTGAAGGCCTGATCAAGAAAGGTGAACTACAGATGGGCGAGTATAAGGTGGACCCACCGTGTCCTCATCAAATATCTATCCTTAAAAGAGCAGCCCCGTGCGGCGTTACCGCCTCAACTGCTCCTCATAAATCTAGCTGAAGCTGATGTCTAGCAAGCCCGCATGGCTTGACTGCAGATGTTTGCCAACAAAAGAAGAATGGGAAAAAAAAGGGGAAAGAAAAAAAAGAAGAGAAAAAGAAGAAGAAAGGAAAGGTCCTATTCTGGGGGCAGGCACCCAAAAAAAAGAGAGAACAAAAAAGAAAAAATTCTTTTGAAGGAGGCCTTGATGGCTGCATCTGTCAAGGGAGATATCACTCCCCTCCCATGTCTTGGCCCGTACCAAATAAGAAACTACCATTGTGGGGTAGGCGTGGTGGAGCGAACCACTTATCCCCTCTCTGAGGGGGTGAGCGCTCTCCTATGCACCCACTTTGGTCTATTTAAAAACAAATGGATAAAGGGTGACGGCTCTGCACTGCACTGCACTTTCGGTGCCATCGGAGTTGTCCATTCAAAAAAATGAATGCAAATGAAAAGAAGAATGGAACTTATAAGGTCAGCAGGGCCTCCCCATCCTCCCCATGGGCAGAAGACTCCTTAGTAGCATTGCATGGTGAATGCCCAAGGAATAATGAAACGACTACATCATCTGTGGAGGTAAGAGGACCCTGCAACTATAGCTTCTAAGAATAAGTGTCAAGAGGAGGACACTTGGCGTAAGCGTCGGAGGCCCAAACCGAAGCTATTTGGAGCATCTCCTAAAGAAATCAATCACAAAAGAAGATAGCTATTGATCTGATGTATAGCTATCACTAAATACTCCCAGGGGGATCATGTTAATCAACAATCCCACCGATGCTAAAGAACCTTCATTGGCAACTGGGCCTCCCATTTCAAATACGAGTCTAAACCCTGTTGGGGAACGAAAAGAACGCAATCTCGGCTCCTTTCTCCTCATCAAGCCAACAAATAAGAGCCTTTCGGCTTTTAGTGGCCTATCTCAGCACCCTTGGTCCCACCAGAATTCATGGGGCCTTGCCGCCCTCCTATCCTATGGGATACTCCCCACTCGCCTCACCGGAACTAACCCTCCACCCTTGATCTGAGATCTATGCTCCCAGCCAATGCACTCTCATGGCCTTTCGGCATTCAGCCACGACAATGCCATGTTTGTCCCATGGGACTCTCCTATCACTGCCGGTTTGGATTTCTTGCCCAATGTCGGCCCAATAAAATCTCCTTTTCCTTGGCATAGGGCACTCTGCCCTTGTCGAGCTCAAAATTTACCCATCAGTCCCGCCGGGCTGTGTCCGTCAAGCTTTCCCTTGGCCAGGGGAGCTCTGCCTCAGCCGAACTCAAAAAATATCTTTTATCCCATCGGGCCGAGTCCACAAGATCTTTTCCTTGGCCTGAGGTGCTCCGCCTCAGCCGAACTCGAAAATAATCTTTGTCCCACTGGACAAGATTCATAAAACCTTCTTCCTTGGCCTAAGGCACTCCACCCTCGCCAAGCCCCAAAACTACCCTTTGTCCCACTGGGCAGGATTCATAAAACCCTTTTCCCTGGTCAGAGACATTCCGCCCTCGCCAGGCCCACCGGGCTCTTGGACATCAATCCCCAGCCCCACCAGCAAAATAAATAGTCAACTTCATCCATAGTCCCACCATACAAAAATATCTCGCACCATAGATGAGTCTGCGTCGGGAAGCTCCAAAACAAAAAAAGAGGAAAAAGAAAAAAGCAACAACAACAACAAAAAAGAAAGAAACAAAAAATGAAGAAAAGAAAATGACAATCTAAAATAAGCATAATGAATCAATAAACACAATAAACTCAACGAACTCAACAAAATCAATAAATCCTATAAATCTAATGAGCTCAATAAACTTAACGAACTCAATAAATCAATAAACCCAACAAATTCAATAAACTCAATAAATCAATAAACTCAGTAAATCAATAAACTTAACAAACCCGATAAACCCAATAAACCCAATAAAATCAAACAAATCAATAAACCCAATGGAATCGATAAAATCCAACAGACCTAATAAACCCAACAGGTCAATCGACTCATCAAATCAATAAACTCAACCAATCCAAACTAATAAACCAATAAAAGACCTCTTCACTTTGCTTTAGACCTTCTGTCTGGGCAAAGTTTGTTGATCCCTGACATCTCCACGGGTCAACGTCCATATTTTATCTTGGCTTAGACCTCATGTCTTCGCCAAGTTGGTCAGCTTCGACATGACGTTGGGTTGACATCTTCATCTACGCATTCTACCCTTGTTTCAGATCTTCCGTCTGAGCGAGGTCGGTTGACTCTGACACTTCGTCAGGGTTGACATTGATATCTAGCCCTTGGGTCTGAGCCTCTCATATGTCTGCATTCTTGTCAATCCTCGCCCTAAATCTTCTACCGGAGCAGGGCCCATTGACTTCGACGTTCCGTCGAGTCGACACCTATCCTATGTTCAGCCCTTGGCTCAGGCCTCATGCCTTTGCCAAGCTCTTTGAGTTCAGCATGACGTCGAGTCAACACCTATCCTATACTCTTGGCTTAGACCTCACGCCTTTACCAAGCCCGTTTCCTTCGACAGGACGTCGAGTCAACACCTATTCTACATTTTGCCCTTGGTTTAGGTCTCACGCCTTTGCCAAGTTCGTTGGCCTTAACTGGACGTTAAGTCAACACCTATCCTATATGCTTCCCTTGGCTTGGGCCTCACGCCTCTGCCGAGTTTGTTGACTTCGACATGATGTCGTGTCAACACCTATCCTACATTATGCCCTTGGCTTAGGCCTCACGCCTCTACCAAGTTCGTTGGCTTTGACAAGACGCCGAGTCAACACTTATCTTATATTCTGCCCTTGGCTTAGGCCTCACGCCTCTGCCAAGTTCGTTGGCTTCGACAAGACGTCGAGTCAACACTTATCCTATATTTTGCCCTTGGTTAAGACCTCATGCCTCTGTCAAGTTCGCTAGCCTCGACATGACGTCGGGTCAACATTTATATCCCATATCCCTTCCTTGGCCTAGACCCCATGTCGTCGCCAAGTTGGTTGACTTTGATAGTCAGTCAAGTCAACAACCATTTTGTACCCTGGCCCAGACCCTGTGTCTCTCCCAGGCCGGTCATTTTCGACATGACTTTGAGACGACAATGGTGTTTTATCTCTACCCTTGTCTTGGACATACCGTCTAAGCAAGGTTTGATGACTCCGACATCCCGTTGGGTCAACGTCCATCTTTCACATTTGGCTCGGACCTTCCATCCGACCATACAAGAAAAAGACCCTTCTACCTCTGGCTCGGACCTTTCGTCTAGCCACTCAAAAAAAAAAAACCCTTTCACATTTGGTTCGGACCTTCCATCCGACCATACAACAAAAAGACCCTTCTACCTCTGGTTCAGACCTTCCGTCCGACCATACAACAAAAAGACCCTTCTACCGCTGGCTCGGACCTTTCATCCAGTCAGTCAACAAAAAGACCCTTCTACTGCTTGCTCGGACCTTTCGTCAAGTCAGTCAACAAAAAGACCCTTTTTACCTCTGACGTGGACTTTTCGTCCAGTCAGTCAACAGAAAGACCCTTTCACCTTTGGTCCAGACTTTCCGTCTGACCATACAACAACAAAAAACCCCATTTTACCTCTGGCTCGATCCTTTTGTCCAGACAGACAACAAAAAGACCCCTTCACCTTTGGCTTGGGCCTTCCACCTAGCCAGGAAAGAAAAGATCCTTTCTACTTGTGACTCTACCCTTTCATCTAGTTGAAGAACAAAAGACTCCTTCTATCTACGGCATCATGGCTTTCCACCTAAGCCGGTAAATATTCTACCTTGGCGACATGGCCTTCCGCCTAAGCCGAGTTGTACGGCGTCATGAATTTATGTCTAAGCCGTTAAATATTCTTGTCTGGCATCATGGCTTTCCGCCTAAGCCGGTAAATATTCTGCCTTGGCGTCATGGCCTTCTGCCTAAGCCAAGTTGTACGGCGTCATGAATTTATGTCTAAGCCGTTAAATATTCTTATCTGGCATCATGGCTTTCCGCCTAAGCCGGTAAATATTCTGCCTTGGCGTCATGGCCTTCTGCCTAAGCCAAGTTGTACAGCGTCATGACTTTATGTCTAAGCCGTTAAATATTCTTATCTGGCATCATGGCTTTCTACCTAAGCCGGTAAATATTCTGCCTTGGCGTCATGGCCTTTCGCCTAAGCCAAGTTGTACGGCGTCATGACTTCATGTCTAAGCCGTTAAATATTCTTTTCTGGCATCATCGCTTTTTGCCTAAGCCGATAAATATTCTACCTTGGCGTCATGGCCTTCTACCTTAGCCAAGTTGTACGGCGTCATGACTTTATGTCTAAGCCGTTAAATATTCTTGTCTGGCATGATGGCTTTCCGCCTATGTCAGTAAATATTCTGCCTTGGCGTCATGGCCTTCTGCCTATGCCAAGTTGTACGGCGTCATGACTTTATGTCTAAGCCGTTAAATATTCTTGTCTGACATCATGGATTTCCACCTAAGTGGGTAAATATTATACCTTGGCGTCATGGCCTTCTGCCAAAGCCAAGTTGTACGGCTTCATGACTTTATGTCTAAGCCGTTAAATATTCTTGTCTAGCATCATGACTTTCTGCCTAAGCCGGTAAATATTCTACCTTGGCGTCATGACCTTCCGCCTAAGCCAAGTTGTACGATGTCATGACTTCATGTCTAAGCCGTTAAATATTCTTGTCTGGCATCATGGCGTTCTGCTTAAGCCGGTAAATATTCTGCCTTGACGTCATGGCCTTCTGCCTAAGCCAAGTTGTACGGCATCATGACTTCATGTCTAAGCCGTTAAATATTCTTATCTAGCATCATGGCGTTCTGCCTACGACATGTTGTACGGCGTCATGACTTCATGTCTAAGCCGTTAAATACTCTCATCCGGCGTCATGGTTTCTGCCTAAGCCGATAAATATTTTGACTTCGCGTCATGGCCTTCCGCCTAAGCCAAGTTGTACGGCGTCATGACTTCGTGTCTAAGCCGTTAAATACTCTTGTCCGGCATCATGGCTTTCTGCCTAAGCCGGTAAATATTCTGCTTTGGCGTCATGGCCTTCCGCCTGAGCCAAGTTGTACGGCATCATGGCTTCATGTCTAAGCCGTAAATATTCTTATCTGGCATCATGGCGTTCCGCCTACGACATGTTGTACGGCGTCATGACTTCATGTCTAAGCCGTTAAATACTGTCATGCGGCGTCATGGTTTCTGCCTAAGCCGATAAATATTCTGCCTTGGCGTCATGGCCTTCCGCCTAAGCCAAGTTGTACGGCGTCATGACTTCGTGTCTAAGCCGTTAAATAGTCTTGTCCGGTATCATGGTTTCTGCCTAAGCCGGTAAATATTCTGCCTTGGCATCATGGCCTTCCACCTAAGCCAAGTTGTACGGCGTCATAACTTCATGTCTAAGCCGTTAAATACTCTCGTCTGGCGTCATGGCTTCAGCCTGAGCCGATAAATATTCTAACTTGGCGTCATGGCCTTCCGCCTAAGCCAAGTTGTACGGCCTCATGGCTTCATGTCTAAGCTGTTAAATATCCTTGTCCGGCATCATGACTTTCCGCCTAAGCCGATAAATATTTTACCTTGGCGTCATGGCCTTACGCCTGAGCCAAGTTTTACGGCGTCATGACTCTATGTCTAAGCTGTTACATATTCTCCCTTGGCGTCATGACCTTACGTCTAAGCCAAGTCATTCGACGTCATGACCTTTGGTCTAAGTCCACAAACCTCTTACCCTTGGATCAGAACTGTTGTCCGAACTAACGAACGAAAATACCTCCTTTGGTTTCATACCAACCCGTGATCCCTCCAGGGATTTACCGCCACATATGACACCTGCCCTCCACTGCCATGGCATCGGGCTCCCGACGCCAGAATCATTGCGGGCATGCCCATTAAGCCCTTTAGAAAAGAGAAAACAAAACGAAGCCACAAATAAATAAGTAAAAAAAAATAAAAAAAGAAAAAAAAGAAGAAGAAAAAAAAATAAAAGAAGAATAAATGATGATCATGACGTGTTTTGTGTGCTTGTTTGTCTCACGTGCATGTCTGCCTGAAATATAGTATTAATGTGCTTCCTTCAAGTTTCTAAAGGCCGCGTACTCCTTTGCTAGATAACGTTGCCCTGATTCAGGATATGTGTGCGTCACGGCATACGCTAAGAGATGAAAGTCGATTCACGGTGAGTGCATACGACTAGGAGAAGAGTCGTAGCCACGTTGCAAGCATAATTCGTAAGATACACCATCGACGAAACTCCCACACCTTACGCGCAATATGAGTAACGGCCCTTAGCTATAGGGACACCGTAAATTCTTTTTAACACTTCATGGAAGCTTAAATCTCTACGCTCATGTGAAGGGTAATCGTGAGGAAAGGGTCGCATGTCCACTTTAAAAAAAAAGAAGAAAAAAGAAAAAAAGAAGAAAAAAATTGATGAGAATGAGGGTGAATCTTAGTAGCCGGGAATCCCCATTGAGACACATGAGGAAACTCGCGCCGAATGGTGAAGTCCGTAATAAAATTTCTATGAAGGATGAATCCTAGTAGTCAGGAATCCCCATTGAGACACATGATGAAACTCGCGCCGAATGGTGAAATCCGTAATAAAATTGCTATGAAGGATGAATCCTAGTAGCCAGGAATCCCCATTAAGACACATGAGGAAATTCACGCTGAACGGTGAAGTTCGTAATAAAATTGCTATGAAGGATGAATCCTAGTAGCCGGGAATCCCCATTGAGACACATGAGGAAACTCGCGCCGAACGGTGACGTCCGTAATAAAATCGCTATGAAGGATGAATCCTAGTAGCCAGGAATCCCCATTGAGACATATGAGGAGACCCACGTTGAACGGTGAAGTCTAAAGATTAAGAATAAATGAGGGGGTTATGCGAAGCTACCCAAAATCAAGAGTCATGAACATATGTGTAGGCGATGAAGTAATCCTCCAGTGTTACTTAGAACTTCTACACATCCCTATATCTAGGGTTCACTACTCATATAATTGCACTTTCACGCTATGGAGGAATAGTCCTGGGTGTGGATCGTGGTTTAATCTAGGCATATATTCTATGCGACGTCCTCTTACGTAAGCACATCTCTCATAGCTATGCTTCGTGAGCCGCACTCTGTCTGTGAATCATGGGCGTTGTTCTTATCCTATCCCTAATATAGGGGAGCTATTCTATATACATATAGTTTATGCGTGCGATCAAGGGGTGTCTGCATGCTTGCATGAATAAGGAATAAATAATAATAATAATAATAATAAAACACGTTCTCAGATAGGGCTGCACCCCCAGGTCCCGCTAACTCGTCCCTATTTCGCGCCACCTACGGGTGGGGGGCATTTGTTATTTATTATTATTTTTTTATTTTTTTTATTTAGAATATTTTATTTGATTTTTATTTGTTTATTTTGCTTGTTTATTTGGTTATTAATTAGGCATGCCAGTCACTGTCGTGATAATTTATTATGCGCTCATCTGACTGATCAGACAATTATGGGTGATCGTGTTGGGACCCAAAACCCGTCGTACCATAAAGGCTACGACGTTAATTATGCCCCACCGAAAAAGGGACAACCCTTGATTAGTCGCCAAAATAATGACCATGAGGCCCATATGATTAAAGATGCAATTGCATGCAAGCACACAATATAGTAGTACTTATTTATTAAATCGACTCTCGGTACGAGACGGAGAACCTAGGTCCGAGGATCATCATCACGCATTGTGATAGCTTCCGGTCGGGCGTAACCCGGCTTTCTGCAAATCACCATTTCATATACTAGAGAATCGGATCATGCAAGCATGCAAGATAACAGTATTCAATATTATCATTTATTATTTGTTTGGTCATTTATTTACAACTTCGGGAGAGATTTCGGCAGCGCCATCCTGCTCTGAGGGGCATCGAGGCCTTTTTATTTTGAAGCTGTGCATATCATTACGGTGCACACACATAGACCCATGAGGTGAGTCAAGTGTGACCGTATTCAGGCAAGCGCATATTATTGGGGCAATGTATGCCGGGGTACGGCAAATTTGTTGCTCAAGAAGCGAGGGGACGCGGTTGAAACCCGATCGGAATAGATCAAATTCAATGAGTTATCGGCCCATGACAAGATCATACTTTGGCTAAAATGGGAGTGAGTCCCGAGAACCAAGCACGATCCGTCGGAGTGGCATTAATATCTCATACCCGGAGGTCAGGGAAGGTGAAGGTACCGGAGTAGACACAGCCATTATCAATATTTTTCGTTTATTTATTTATTCCCTTATTATCATTATTATTTGGAAGCATGAGTGTGTGTTTATTTTTCACCATTATTACTTCGTATCCTTTTTGGTTATTTGTATTTTATTATCACATGTTATTTATTATTATTTTTTATTGTGTGTATGTACTTTATTTCCATCATTGCCTTTTGTTTGATTCTTATTTGTTTAGCACTCTTGTTTATTACATTTTTTAATCATTTTTATCATTTTTATTCTATTATTATATTTTCCTAATCATTTATTTGGCCACTATTTATATTTTTTTGTATATTTTTTTTATCTCAATCACCTTTTTATTATTATTTCTCTATTTCTCTCGAATGAAAGTCTCACTTATTCTTATTGTTTGTTTTATAATGATCAGTGGATGGTGCTGAGAGGGTAGTGCCGGGAGGGGTTTGTTTTGCTTTAGTTTGCATCTCGGCGTGGCTTTCATCTCGGCATGCCTGCATCCCGGTGAGATTTTGGTGCCGAGAAGCAATGGCGCCGAGAGGGGTTTGTTTTGCTTTAGTTTGCATCTCGGCGTGGCTTTCATCTCGGCATGCCTTCATCCCGGCGCGGTTTTGGTGACGAGAAGCGATGGCGCCGAGAGGGGTTTGTTTTGCTTTAGTTTGCATCTCGGCGTGGCTTTCATCTCGGCATGCTTTCATCCCGGCGCGGTTTTGGTGTCGAGAAGCATTGGCACCGAGAGGCCCCCCCGCCGATTAGCATCATTTTCATTTTTTGTTATTATATGTTTATTTATTTGTTTATTTCATTCTATTTGATTGTTTATTCATTTTTATCATTTTATTATTTTTATCTATTTTATTCGTTTATGTTTATTATTATTTTTTTATTTTATTTTATTAGCAGTTCGACAGTTAATATTTAGGTCTGGCAGAAATCCGGCAGCATCTCCCCTGTACCCGGACGGTTGATGGGGTATATAGGAAACCGTCCACGGAGAGTCGAGACGGAATCCGTAATAGAGATGGGCGTAACTCGGGATCCAAAAGGATCGTAATCCAATGGGGCGGTGTCCACTCATCGTGGTATTTGTTAATATCCCCATGAAGAGGCCATGGGAGAACGTGCAGTGGCAGAACTCCATAGGCCAGTTGGGTGACAGAATGTAGGAGGGTTAACCCCATTTATTTAGTTCCCATGGGTTATGGCGCAAATCCGGCAGCATATCCCCTTATTTTGGACTATGCCAAAAGGGGAATATAAGTCATCCACCCACGGAATGCCGGGATGGAACCCAAAAGAGAGGCGGGCGTAGCCCTGGATCCAAAAAGGATCTGAGTGTGGCGGGATAGTGTCCATTACCATGGTGTTTGTTGATATCCCCCTGAAGTGGTCACGAGAGAGCATGCAGTGGCAGAACTCCATAGGCCAATGGGGAAGTATAATGTAGGGGGGTTAACCCCATTGATTTAGTTCTCATAGGCTTGGGTGAAAGCCTGTTACTTCTCTCCAGGGTGATAGGATTTCATGTTGAGTGGTTAAAGGGCTCGGGGCTCCTGAGGGCGTCATCACGGTAGTGCCTCGACGCGGTTAGCTTTCGGATCGATGGAGAACACGAAGGGGCCTCGGCCTCAGCGCGATGGGTGGCATCTAGGAGGGTCTCGACGCGCTGGAGGGTGAATGGCCAATCGGCACGAGGATCACCTGGCGCGGAACTCGCGCCGGGAGAGGGTCGCGTCGGGAGTGTGAATGGCCAATCGAGCACTCGGCGTGGAACTCGCGTTGGGAGAGGGTCGCGCTGGGAGGGTCGTGCCGGGAGGCCATTAAGGGGGTGATGGAAGGTTTCTGAGGGTTTTGTGAGGCTGATGGTTCTGGGGGTTTGGAAGGGTTTCGAGCTGAGGGCTTTAGAGGATTTATCTGAGGATTTTATGGGGTTTTATTTAGGGATTTTGAGGTGCTTCGCCTAAGGTTTCGAGGGGTTTTATTCAAGGTTTTGGGAGGCTTTATACGGGGGTGCTTTGAGATGGTCACGAAAGACTGAGGATTGTTTCAAAACAAATCACCTTGAGGAGCAGAGGGCTTTCACTCTGGGGCACCACGGGGAGCCATGTTATTGATTGAGTCATGTGAGCTTTGATACGAACATATCCCTCGCCATTTCACGAATGAGAGGCCATGAGATGGACTGTCTCAGGCTCTCACCGTGATCGTGAGGTTGAAAATACATAGACGATGCAATAAAAATCACTCGTGTAACCTGAGGGGTAAGCATACAGTAGAACCAAATCTATCCACATCGAGTATTGAATATAGCAAATTTCAGAGAAGCAGAGAAAAAGAGAGATAAATCCTGAACCTCATACTTTGTTTCATTGCAGAGGATGCATACATTTAGCACAGAAGGGAAAATCAGACTGCGATAATCTAAATATAGAGGATGCCCCTTGACAACCGGGCTACACTGGCAGTTGATATCATCAGAAGAACAGTGCTCGGAAGCAGACCAAACGAAAGAAAACAGACTCAAACAAAAGACGGGGAAGGGAGGATATAGCCTCTGAAGGCGCTCGATAGACGAACCCCACCTTGGATCTCCTTCCCCGGGCTTCTGTTGCTCTCTCCCCCCTTCAGATCCCTTTCAGCGGGCTCTCGTGTCTCTTTTTTTTTTAGAGTAGCTGCTCTGGCTTCGATCACTTCTCTGCTCTCCTCTCTCTAGCTTCTTCTGCTCTCCTTTCTTATGCTCGAAGCAAGGTTTATATATATAGAGGGTGTGGCCCTGTTTCCATCGGCGCGTAGAGGAACCGGCGCGCTGATTGGTGTTTATGCGCCGATTGCGATCCCGCGTCGGTTTCATTTCGTGCCGGTTTCAGTTCATGCCGGTTGACCTCCGTGCCAGTTCAGTGGCATGTCGGTTCACTCCCGTGCCAGTTGACCTTCATGTCGGTTCAGTGGCGTGCCGGTTTACTCCCGTGCCGGTTTAGTGGCGTGCTGGTTCACTCCCATGCTGATTTCAGCTCATTTCATAGCATCCTTTGGCCCATTTTTGTTTGTTTAGGCCCATTTGTGTTCATTTCTCATTTTGCGAGGGTTGACCCATCGACTGACTTGTCTTGCTGTCTGAGCTTTTATCTTGTCCGTTCGGGGATGGTCCCGAGCCTTTTCTGAGCTCTTGAGTCTTGCTTCAGCGACTGTCCATTGGAGTCGAACGTCTTTTCTTTTCTTCTCTTATATTTTGTTCTTCATCTTTGTTCGGCTTCTGCCACTCCTTTCCTTCTTTCCTTTTCTTATCGGCATAAGGGTACCTCGGCAAGGGCTCCATGCTTGCAAAAGTAAAAAAGTTTAAGAAATGTCAGAAATATTTTCAGTGTCAACAGAGGACTAGTAAACGTTCTAAGGACTCTCAGAAGTTGATCTAAGGTCTAATAAGGACTCTAGAATCGATCTAATCCTCAAAACCCTAGCTAGAACCTATAAGTAGACCCTAACTTTGACCTGGGCGACCCTTACATTGGCTTGCGTGGAACTAAGGTAAGGAGATAGTATTTCGGGTAAGTTCTTTAGAACTTTTTGTTGTTAATACATAGGACTAACATCTCTCAAAATTTCGTGCTAGGAGATCGACTACACAAGGAGCTAGAACCTTGCAAAGTTGCTAGTTTCATCACATCAACCCAGGAAACTGTACAACAGGGTGCTGAAGATCAGGAGATTACAACACCTAAACAAGGTATTTAGAGTTCGGTTCTTTAGAATTGTTGAGCATATCCGAGTGATTTTAATGATAACATAACCCAGGACATTTATCTCCTACGTGCCTTGTAATTGAACGAAGTTTTATGCTCTAAAACATCGAATTTCATTCCTTTTCAACTTAGTGTTCTTGAATCCTTCCATGTGTTAAAACGAGCCTAAAAGAACTTGTAATCAACCATAACACAAGCCCATTTCAATCATCGAACTTATGGACAGTTTTTTAGTAGGCTAACACTCGACTTTTGCAGATTTGAAGATTGGCGGTCGACCTCTGGACCAGTGGAGGTCGACCTGAAATCACAGAATGAAAAAGGAGAAGACCTATAAAACTAGCGGTTGACCGCCAGACCCTACCGGTCGACCTATTTTTCCAGCAGCCAGATGGCTACAGGAATGCTCAGAGCGGTCGACCGCTGGCTTCTACAGGTCGACCGCCAGCCCCGATCAGCCCATAAAAGTTGACTTTTGGCCATCTCGAGAGAAGGATCCTCTCTTGGTATTATTTAATCCCAAAGCCATCAAACTCTCCAGTTTTTATGGATCTGGTTCATGGGCTGTCTATTGACCACCCTAGATATATAAAACATCTCCTTGAGGGATGAAAGAACCTTCAATCACTTGTGGAGATCAAGGAGGCTATTGAAGGGGAAAGAAGGCTACCGTAGCTACGTGAATAGTGCTTCGTCCAAGGGATTCTACATCCAAGATTCAAGCTCTCAAGCAAATCTGCAATCCATTCAAGTGAAGATCAAGCCAAGGGATCAAGCTACATCCAAAGCATTCGTCATCCACCAAGGGGGAGCAAATCAAGATTCTTTTCTTGTGTTCTACTTTCATACTTTCTCTTCAGCTTCATTTGTGGTTCTTGTCATCTTCAAATACTTCAATGTGTGTGGATCTTCCTAGATCTGTGTGTATTTGTGTGTGAGTTTAATCTACTGTAGTTTTGTGTGTGTTAAGGTGTTCTTACACCTTCGCGGGAGCTCTCTTTCCCAATGTATGTGTGTATGTGTGTCTGATCTTGTAACACTTTACAAGATAGCGTGTGGATCCTCACTGTCGGTGAGGGGTGGATGTAGGTTGTTGTTGTGGCATCCGAACCATCTTAAAATCGCTCTCTCCTTGTGGCTTGTTCCTTATCTCCCTTTCCTCTTCTGTGTATGCTTGTGGATCTAGATTATTTGAATCCTTTAGATCTAGATTAACTGATCACCTTCATAGATCCTTTGGTATATCAAAAGTTGGATTCGGACTGACAAGATTACTCTTGCCAGAAAGATACCAGTTTGCGTTGAGTGGATCCACAGATTTGTCAACTCCGGCTAGTACCAAAGGTTATTACAGTGATTGGATCTGATAGATCTATCCTTCTTGGACTAGTTTCATAGAGTTCTCACATTTTATTAAAATTGAGTATAGCCTTGCTAAATTTTTGTTATCACCCAATTCACCCCCCTCTTGGGTGCCATTGATTACGGGACTTCAATTGGTATCAGAGCCAAGGCTCTATTCCATCAGATCTAACGATCTAGAGCAAGATCCGATCAATGGCAAACAAGGGAATGATGCCTGAGGGACACTCTATCAATCATCCTCCCTACTTTGATGGCTCAAATTACTCCTATTGGAAAAATAGAATGCATGTTTTCTTAAGAGCCCAGGAGTATGAAATCTGGAGAGTTGTGGATAAGGGTCCATACAAACTCGGGAATGATGAAGAAAAATGGACACCTGAGGAAATTAAAAAATGCACTGTAAATTTTAATGCCATGAATATTATGCAATGTGCCATTCATCCTAATGAGTTCTCTCGTGTTTCTATGTGCAGCTCAGCCAAAGAAATGTGGGACAAGCTGCGTCTCATCTATGAAGGAACCTCGGAAGTTAAAGAAACCAAGCCCAACCTGCTCGTCAGCAATTACGAGTTGTTCAAAATGAAGCTCGAAGAAACCATCTCAAAAATGTTCGCGAGGTTAACTGAGATCACCAATGGTCTCAAGAGCCTTGGGAAGGAGTACGCAAACTCTGATCTGGTGAGGAAGGTTCTGAGGTCACTTTCGTCCGCGTGGCACACAAAAGCCACAGTAATCGAGGATTCCAAAAATCTGTCCACATTGTCCTTGGATGAGCTCATAGGGTCCCTAATGACCTATGAGATAAACATGAAGAGAACGACTGAGGAAGACACGAAGAAGAAGAAAATTGTGGGACTGAAAGCTCATCAGTCTGATGATAACTCTCAAGAAGATGAATCCAGCGAAGGAAGCAATGAAGAAGAAGACTTGGCAATGATCACTCGTCAAGTAAAAAGATTTCTGAGGAAGAAAAGAAATTACCAAGGCAACTTCAAAAAAGGGCAAAGGAAGCCCACTCAAACAAAGGGTGAGTCGAGTAAGTCGAGTAACATCATATGCTACGAATGCAAAAAACCCGGGCACATGAGGGGAGAGTGCCCAGACCTGAAGAAGAAATTCAAAAAGGACAATTTCAAAAATCCCAAAGCCATGGTTGCTACGTGGAGCGATGAAGAGGACGAACCGTCCGAGGAGGAGATACAAGAGCTTGTGGAGAGCCTGTGTCTCATGGCCCATGAGGATGACTCAACCGAGATAAATTCGGACCCTGATTTTATTTCAAATGAACAATGGGAATCTGAATATGAAAAATTGTATGCCAAATACAAGAAAATCAGATCTAAAAATAAAACTCTTAAAAAGAAAATTGATGAACTGTCACATGAAGATATCTTTGTTAAGTTTGAAAAATTGGAACAGGAATGGTGTGAAGTAACTGAGGAAAGAGAAAGCTTGTTGCAAACTATTTTAGATATTGAAAGAACCAAAGAAGAGATTTCATGCAAAATGGCTGAAGTTGAAAAAATGTGTGCAAATTTGAAAAAGGAAGAAGAAATTCTGAAATCCACAAATTCAGAACTCGAAAGGAGAAATGGGACTCTAGGTGAAGAAGTTGTTGAACTTCGGTCCACCTTGACTAGGTTTGTTAAAGGGAAACAAAACCTAGATAACTTATTGGGGGTTAAAGTCAACTTCCAAAAGGAAGGCATAGGGTACACACCTCAAAACAAAAAATCTTTTGAGCATAAGATCACCACATCCTTTGTTCATGAAAAGGACTATAATCATGCTTCATGTTCTAATTCTAAACCTCAACATGTTCTGCCCAAACCACACAGATATCAAAGAACTTTCTCACATGCCAATTGCTTTCATTGTGGTAGATTTGGTCATGTGATTTCCAACTGCTGGTTTAGACAAAGCACACCTAAATATCATGTTCCATGGATTAAGATAACACCCGCAAGAAGTTGGACTAACTCCTATGGACCCAAACTTGTTTGGGTACCAAAAACAATTGCATGAGAATCTTTCTTCTTGCAGATATATCTTGAAGCTAGGGGGAGCAAATGGTACTTGGACAGCGGCTGCTCAAGGGATATGACAGGGGACAAGAAAGTGTTCTCTACACTGCAAGACAAGGATGGAGGCCCAGTTGTCTTTGGAGGCCAAGACAAAGGTAAAATCGTTGGGATTGGCAACATTGGTAAGAATTCTGAAATTCTTATTGAAGATGTACTTTTGGTAAGGTCTGAATCACATTTTGCTATGTATAAGCCAATTGTGCGATAAGGGTTTTAAAGTTATTTTTGATGAAACCCACTGCATTGTCTTGAACAAGAACACTAATGAGATCAAATTTCTTGGAAACAGAAATAACAATGTATATACTGTTGATATTGATAATGTTTCTTGTGATGATCTTTGCTTGGTTGTGAACAATCATGAAAATTCTTGGTTATGGCACCGAAGATTAGGTCATGCTAGTTTTGGAGTTATCTCTGAGTTGTCTAGACATGATTTGGTGAATTGACTGCCAAAATTAAAATTTGAAAGTGATAGAATATGTGAAGCTTGCAGAAAAGGCAAGTAAACATGAATTTCCTTCAAAAACAAAAACATTGTTTCATCCGCTAGGCTGTTGGAACTGCTGCATCTTGATCTTTTTGGACCAACTAGAACCTCTAGCCTAGGAGAAAAATCATATGGCTTTGTGATTGTTGATGACTTTTCCAGATTCACATGGGTGTTATTTTTAGCCAACAAAAGTGATGCCCTGACGGAGTTTCAAGTGTTTTGCAGAAAAATCTAAAATGAAAGAGGGTACCTCATCACCCCCATCTAGAGTGATCATGGTGGTGAATTTGAAAATCATGAATTCAGTATTTTCTGTGAAGAGCAGGGGTACACACATAATTTTTCGTCACCAAGGACGCCCCAGAAAAATGGAGTAGTGGAAAGGAAGAACAGAACGTTGATAGACATGGCCCAGACCATGCTCAGTGAGAATTCCCTACCTAAGTATTTTTGGGCTGAGGCGGTGAGTACAACATGCTACATCATCAACAGGGCAATGGTAAGGCCCATTCTGAAAAAAACTCCATATGAGCTCTACAAGGGTAAGAAACCAAACATCTCCTACCTTAAACTATTTGGATGTCCTTGCTAGGTCCTGAACAATGGTAAGTCCAACCTGGGTAAGTTTGATGAAAAGAGTGACAAAGAAATTTTTCTAGGTTATGCACTCAATTCTAGAGCGTACCGATTATTCAATAAAAGGACTTTGATCGTTGAAGAAAGTCCTCATGTTATTTTTTATGAATCCGAATCAAAACTGACAAATCAAATTTCTTCTACTTTGGATGCAGATGAAGATCCTAAGAACTCATCAAATGCCCAAGCTAAGGATGAACCTTTGAAGGCAATATCAAGTAAAAATGAGGAAGATGAGGATCCTACAATTGAAACACTGCATGAATCACAAGTCCAGCATCCTGACTTGCCCAGTTCTTCCACATTTCAAAAGGATCATCCAGCTGTGAACATCATAGGTAATTTGGAGGATGGGATAATAACAAGGTCATCTCGAAGGCAAGTAGAAGAGGAAGATTTGATGGCTTTACTTTCTCAAGAAGAGCCCAAGGACATTCATGGAGCTCTTCAAAATGAATCCTGGATTTAGGCTATGCATGAAGAGCTACACCCGTTTGAAAGAAACGAGGTGTGGACTCTCGTGCCGTGTCCTAAGAACCATCCCACTATTGGAACCCGTTGGGTTTTTAGAAACAAGCTAAATGATGCGGGATTTGTTGTTAGGAATAAGGCCTGACTTGTAGCCAAGGGGTATAGCCAGGAGATGGGCATTGACTTTGATGAGTCCTTTGCACCGGTTGCTAGACTTGAAGCAGTCCGGATCTTATTGTCCTATGCTTGCTCCTTGAACTTTAAATTGTTTCAAATGGATGTTAAATCTATATTTTTTAACGGCTATATCAAGGAGGATGTTCTTTTAGAGTAGCCTCCAGGTTTTAAAGATTCCAAATATCCACGACATGTGTACAAGCTCCAAAAGGCCTTGTACGGACTAAAACAAGCACCAATGGCATGGTATGAGCGGCTTACCTCATTTCTGGTTGAAAATGGATTCAAAAGAGGTAAGGTTGATCAAACACTTTTCACAAGGAAATCAGGTAATGATATTTTAGTAGTTCAAGTGTATGTGGATGACATCATTTTTGGAGCTACTAACAATGCCTTATGCGATGAATTTGCAAAGATTATGCAAGGAGAATTTGAGATGAGCTTAATGGGGGAGCTGACTTTTTTCCTTGGATTGCAGGTGAAACAAACTTCAGAAGGAATCTTTATCAATTAAGCCAAATATACTATGGAACTGCTGAAGAAATATGGAATGATGGAAGCAAAACCCATATCAACTCCCATGGCCACCACCACAAAACTGGATAAGGATGAAAATGGTAAAATAATAGATTCTACACTGTTTCGAGGTATGATCGGATCACTACTGTACCTTACAGCTTACCGCCCTGATATTCAATTCAGTGTATGTCTCTGTGCCCATTTCCAGTCATGCCTTAAAGAATCTCACTTATCAGCTGCTAAACACATCTTTAGATACCTTATTGGCACAATAGATTTTGGCTTGTGGTTTCCCATCATTAGTTCTTTTGATTTAATTGCTTATACCGATGCAGATTATGCCGGGTGCATTGTCGATCATAAAAGTACAAGTGGGTACTGTCAGTTTCTTGGGGGGTGCCTCATTTCATGGGCCTCCAAGAAACAACATTCAGTAGCTCTCTCAACGGCCGAGGCTGAATATGTAGCCGCTGGAAGTTGTAGAGCCCAAGTACTTTGGATCAAAAATCAATTGCTTCATTTGAATGTTGAAGTGGATTGTGTGCCGATCTTATGTGATAATACAAGTTCAATTAATATATCTAAAAACCCTGTTCAACACTCCAGAACCAAACACATTGACATTCGGCATCATTTTCTGAGAAATCATGTAGGCAAAGGGGTCTTTGAGTTCAAGTTCATTGATACACTTAACCAACTGGCTGACATCTTCACAAAACCCCTAAATCAGGATCAATTCAATAAAATTAGGAGAGAACTTGGCATGTGCAAGGGTGAGGGCATACGTACTTAGGTCTGCACTAGGTTGCTTTCTTTTGGGTAGATTGTGTGAGATGCATGCATTGTGTGTGTTTTATTTCTATTGTGTATGACAATACCTAGCATGTGTGCTTGTGCCTATTTATAATTATGCACACTTCTTCCTTGACATATTCCTAAGACTGACTATTCCTTGTTAAATAAATGTGGACCAGTGATCTAGTGTTCTAAGCAGTCTCTAATCAGGGGTTTCTGTAGTCGACTCTTGCTTGATACCATCCGTGGTTCAACACAAAAAAAGGAGAAAAAGGTATATATATATATATATATATATATATATATATATATATATATATATATAAAGGAGATATGTTTTTGTGAAAACGGGGGAGTCTAGAGGGTCATGGAGCCCACTTCTATCTCTGGAGGTCGCTGGCTAGACACTTTTCCTCTCGGGGTCAACAATGGGGTTTCTCTGCTCCAGCGGTCGACCGCTGGCTTCGTACCGGTCGACCGCCAGCGGCGAACCGGCCCGGTTCAACCGCGTCTGAACCCCAACTTAAGGGGGTTTTCTTCCCCATCTCCTCATTCTACTACATTCCCTTCTCTCTCCCTTACTCCATTCTAACCCTAGCACTCCTCACTCCCATCTTCTAAGCCCTAAAAACCCCACATCTCCTCTCTCCAAACATGATCCAGCCGATTGTTCTCCATTTTGGAACAACTCCTCACCGGCATTCGTGTGCTCGTGTCATCCTTCCCTGAGTTCCAGAGCGTGAAGAAGGTGTTCACAGTCCTCCCCGGTGTCTCTCTGTCCATCCCAAGGTAGAGGTTCTACCTCTCAAGAGGATCATATCTTCAGCGGGTTTCTTAGTCTAAAATGGCACCTAGAAGGAGTGCTTGGCGTCTTCTCCAAGGGGAACCTAGTGCTCGGAGATGTGAAGCTCCGGCCGCACCACCACCACAAGCTCCAGCACCCAGGTTACCTCCAAGAACTATCATCGACCCACGTCTTGTCGATTTTCAAGAGATGAATGAAATCCTGCCTGACATTTATACTGTTTTCTCAATGCAACCGGGGTGACTTGATTTTGTCACTAGATACAACCGGTTCTATGCCTCTCTAGTACAACAGTTCTATGGTAATTTGGTTGACAGAAACGGAAGATTGTACACAATGGTTCAGGGCATTGAGATCCGAATTAATTCAGAATTATTTAATCATGCCCTAGGTGTCTCTTCACATGGTGCAGACATGAATTTTGGGCATGGTGAGGTTGAGGCAAGTTTCATTGCCATGACGAGCTGTGAGTTTGTACGAGGTGTGAGTGACCTAATTGAGCTCAATGCCAACCACTTTCCCGCACTGCAATGGGTTCTCTATCATATGTTTACTACACTTATTTATCCCAAGAGTGGCAGCAGAGATGAAGTGACTGAAGTGCACCAATTTCTGTTCTATCATGTTATGAATGCCGAATTAGTTAATATGGGATGGCTCATGACTCAACTGATAAGTCGATGCCGTACACATTTACGGCGGTCCCTGCCTTATGCTTCTCAACTCACTGGAGTGTTCAATTTTGTCGTGGTCCCATTGGAGGATGAGCAGTTTGTTCTGGTCCGCCATGATGACATTTATAATGAGCATAAGATTTTCTCCGATATGGGATATTACCGTGCTATAAATGGCAAAATTCGTCGTGCTGTCCCAGTTTGTGGGGAAGAGAATGACAGTGAAGAAGAACAAGAACCGGACCCACAGCAAGATCACCAAGATGCACCTACACTAGTCCAGCCTGAAGATGTGCCTCCTCCAGCGGCTCTTCCTCCACCACCGCAGTACTTTCATGGGGATTCTTCCACTCAGGGTGCTGGGCATCCCACTTGGGGGGACTATGAGACTGTAGACAGACGTCTTTTAGGCATGGAAACCCGCATTGACTCCTCCCTTGGGCGTTTGGACACTTTTATGGATACCATGACTGGACGCATGGACTCCTTCACCCACGCTCTAGATGATCTTTCCACCCACATGGCCACTCTCTATGCCAGTCATGAAGATAACCGTGAAGCCTTCCGGCTGACCAACCAATCCCTTCTTGTCATCCGTTGCCAGCTTCTTCATCATGATGAAACTCTGCATGACATTGCGGACCGTCTCCCTCGTGCTCCTACTCTTGCTGGCTCTCCCCATGTTGATGGTGCCCTGGATGCTGTTCATGGCGAGGAAGCTGAGGATCACCCTGTTGTGCAGCTGTTATCGAGTCACTAGTGTCACTTTTGTCCACCTGTTGTATCCCTCCCCACTCCTTTTTGCTGATGTCAATGGGGGAGAAGTAGGCTATTAGGGTTATATATATGCTATGTGTGTTTGCCTGCTTGCATGCATGTCTGTCTCTTGCATTCTCTTGCATCGTAGTTTGAGCATGTTGGTTG
Source organism: Amorphophallus konjac (assembly GCA_022559845.1). NCBI lineage: Eukaryota > Viridiplantae > Streptophyta > Magnoliopsida > Alismatales > Araceae > Amorphophallus > Amorphophallus konjac. The sequence continues at coordinate 245,741,577 of CM040125.1, forward strand.
CATTTTGGTTGTATTGCATTAGTTATTTGCATTTAGTGGTTGCATTCCTTCGTATGTCGAGTCCATCTTCACCTCTTGATTTCAGTGTACCCTGTATTGAACTAATGAGAATGAATGGAAGAATGCACTCTTTGAATTTACAAGATTGGCCTTCTCCACTCTCACTTCTTTTCAAGTTGGCAAATAAGTATTGAATGGCTGGTATGGATATGCCGGATTGTTTGTGTTGGAAGTGATTTGACGTGCTAAAATGGACGTGTTGAATACCTTCAATTCTTGAGCTCAACGTTTCATATTGTTGGATTTCAACTGCATTTCAAATATGATTGACTTCGTTTTGACAACTTGCTCAAAGGCACTTTGGTTTGAACACGTGAACTTAAATGCCTAACTTTTGTCATCATCAAAAAGGGGGAGATTGTTGAGCATATCCGAGTGATTTTGATGATAACATAACCCACAACATTTATCTCCTACGTGCCTTGTATTTGAACAAAGTTTTATGCTCTAAAACATCGAATTTCATTCCTTTTCAACTTAGTGTTCTTGAATCCTTCCATGTGTTAAAATGAGCCTAAAAGAACTTGTAATCAACCATAACACAAGCCCATTTCAATCATCGAACTTATGGATAGTTTTTTAGCAGGCTAACACTCGACTTTTGTAGATTTGAAGATTGGCGGTCAACCTCTGGACCAGTGGAGGTCGACCTGAAATCACAGAACCAAAAAGGAGAAGACCTATAAAACTGGCGGTTGACCGCCAGACCCTAGCGGTTGACCTATTTTTCCAGCAGCCAGATAGCTACAGGAATGCTCAGAGCCCCGATCAGCCCATAAAAGTTGACTTTTGGCCATCTCGAGAGAAGGATCCTCTCTTGGTATTATTTAATCCCAAAGCCACCAAACCCTCTAGGTTTTGTGGATCTGGTTCATGGGCTGTCTATTGACCACCCTAGGTCTATAAAACATCTCCTCGAGGGATCAAAGAACGTTCAATCACTTGTGGAGGTCAAGGAGGCTATTGAAGGGAAAAGAAGGCTACAGTAGCCACGTGAACAGTGCTTCGTCCAAGGGATTCTACATCCAAGATTCAAGCTCTCAAGCAAATCTGCAATCCATTCAAGTGAAGATCAAGCCAAGGGATCAAGCTGCATCCAAAGTATTCGTCATCCACCAAGGGGGAGGAAATCAAGATTCTTTTATTGTGTTCTACTTTCATACTTCCTCTTCAGCTTCATTTGTGGTTCTTGTAATCTTCAAATACTTCAGTGTGTGTGGATCTTCCTAGATCCGTGTCTATTTGTGTGTGAGTTTAATCCGTTGTAGTTTTGTGTGTGTTAAGGTGTTCTTACACCTTCGCGGGAGCTCTGTTTCCCAATGTATGTGTGTGTGTGTCTAATCTTGTAACACTTTACAAGATAGTGTGTGGATCCTCACTGTCGGTGAGGGGTGGACGTAGGTTGTCGCTGTGGCATCCGAACCACCTTAAAATCACTGTCTCCCTGTGGCTTGTTCCTTATCTCCCTTTCCTCTTCTATGTATGCTTGTGGATCTAGATTATTTGAATCCTTTAGATCTAGATTAACTGATCACCTTCATAGATCCTTTGGTATATCAAAAGCTGGATTCGGACTGACAAGATTACTCTTGCCGGAAAGATACCAGTTTGCGTTGAGTGGATCCACGGATTTGTCAACTCCGCCTAGTACCAAAGGTTATTGCAGTGATTGGATCTGATAGATCTATCCTTATTGACTAGTTTCATAGAGTTCTCACATTTTATTAAAATTGAGTATAGCCTTGCTAAATTTTTGTTATCACCCAATTCACCCCCCCTCTTGTGTGCCATTGATTGAGGGGCTTCAAGAATCTTTTGTTTCCCTTAGTTTCATCTTCTTACCCTCCAAATTTCACGTCTATAGGTCAAGGGATTACGGAGTTAGAGCAACATGAAGTTGCTAAAAATTCACAGGAAGGGAAGAACTAGGACGTGTCTTGCAGTCCCGAATTGGAAGTTGAAAGCCCAGAAAAGGGGTAGGTTATCTCATGAATGGCAAGAACATCATGATAGGAGTAAAAGCCCTCTGATTTTGTTTGATTTCATGCACTATAGACCATGAATTTGATGTTTTAGTTCAGTCTATGCATACATGCATATTTTTAGCCTAAATTAAAGATAAAAAGGTATCCTCTTATAAATTCACTGAAACCTATGCATCTAGATGGCATTTACTTCATTTTGTCGTGACTAGAGTAGTTAATTATTTTGATTCTTCGTGCATGAGATGTTTTAAACCTTAGTTCTTTTTACTGTCAACAGTGCTCTGACGGATTATAGTTAGACCGTCAGAATACTCTAACAGCCTTACGATAAACCGTCACATGCTCTGTAATACTTAAGTTTCTCTGTAATCTCTGATGAACCATAATCCGAGCGCTACAACGTTCTGACGGCCACATGATAAACCGTCACAGCACTGTGACGCACTCATCTTCGACCGTCAGAATAATGTGATCTGTCAACCCGAGACAGAAGTGAAAAATAGTCAACTTAGCTTGTAATTAAAGCCTAGATATCTAAGTTTTCACCTGTTTTCATGACTTTGAGTTTATTAATTGATTCATGATAGAAATTGCATGTCTGAAGCAACTTGAGTTGTTTTAAGCCTATGTTAATTTCATTTGCCAAACTCTATAGTTTTGTATTAAACCATGATTTTAAATGTTGTATTGATGGAGTTTATCATGGTTTCACATCGTTACACATTCTTTCTCATCTATAGAGTCATTTCTTTAAGTACGTGGCGTATACTCCTGTATGTGTCCACTAGTTACACTTTTGCATTATAGGAACACATTCTTGAACTTGAGGACCTCTCTATTAGATATTCATTCCAATGGACTAGGAAATCTTGTTTCCAGGCCTCCGTAATTCTCCGCGAGCCTGGGATTCCCACTAGGACGCCGAGTTGGTTGTACCATTAAAGACCAATTGTCTAGAAAAGTACTACCGAAGTTTTGAATTCTGTCCGTGTAACGGCCTATTACTCAACCGTCAGGCACATCTAACGGTCCAGTATACAACCATCACATTACTGAGTCCAATTTATTCTTTCTGGATTCACCCCGCTCTAACGGCCCAATACTAGACCGTCACCTTCATGTAGCGGCCCATTACTTGACCGCCACAATTCCTGAGTACCTTAACCCGAGGTTTGACCCAAGGGTTGATATTCCTAAGTTTCTAGATGGATTATTAATGGTCTAGGACTTGTTATATTGTTCAAAGATACTTACTTTTAAATTATTGAAGATATGAAATGTACTGTTATGATGTCGAATTGTTTCCATGAGCATAACCTTGTTTTAAGTCATTGTTGATCCCTCGCATTCTTAAATGAAGCGTTCATTCATTGAAGTATTATTATCATGAACTTATTGAACTTGTTATATTGATTGGCCATGTTTTATTGCTTGAAACGTGGAAGTAGCTTGATTTATACTTGAAGATGCGATCGAGCACTGATTGTGTTCAAGGGCTCTATGCTAGTCCCCTCGGCTGATTGTCGGAAACATATTGTAAACCATGGGGTATGATGCTACTAGCGTCGCATTGTGCTGGGAGTACTTTCTCTATAAATAAGTGAAATTCCACAGGCACGGCATATACATGTACATGACTTTCTTGCTTGTTACATGATATTCCACAGAAATTCACCAAATACTTGCTCATAAGCAAAAGTTGTTTGTGTCATGATTACATGATTTGCTAGTACATTCTCGATTCATTCTTGTTTATGAAAAGTCATACCATGTTCTTGATACATTCTTGCTAATTCATACTTACTCATTCTATCTTACATCGCCATCTTGTTATCTTGGTTATTTACATGTGATTTATCGCATTCGCATGATTTCACTTTATTTTCTTTAGAGTTAAAAAGTTAATCACTTTAATAGTGCCTTCATGTTGATGCGAATATAGCTACTAGGCAAGTGTGCTCATTACCTATTTTCTAATCTTTTCAAGAGATGGAAGTGATTCGAATTCGGATTCGAGTTATACAAGTGGCAGGTCCGTGAGTGAATGAAAGTCGTATCAAAATGAGAGTGAAGACTTAGGAAGTCAATCTTATTTAGATCGAGTCTTTGTAATTTTCCTTTTTTTTGAGTCTAATGGATTGGAGAAGGTGAAATGAAGTGATGTTGTAAGATTTTGTCGTTTGATATTATTAATGAAAGAGAGATATTTGAATTATTGTGCAATTACATTTTTATGTGTGATTATCTTGCGCTCTTATCATTCTTACTCGCACGAAGCTTACCATGTCGACTGTTCACGTTCCTCGAGCTAGTCTTCCGCTGTAATAAAGGCTCGGGACGTGACAACAAAGGCTTCACCAAGATAGCACTTCCAAGGGTTACCTCGAAAAGATGCCACCAAACAAGGGGAGAAGAATCAAGATCGATCAACAATAGCTCACCAGGAAGCAAAATCCTAGGGTCACCCGAGCATTCTCTAAAACAAGGCATCTAATCGACCACCTCAAAACAAGCTTAACACCTCAGGGGCTGAAAAAATCTCAAACTAGGACGACTAAAGCAACATAGGAATGTGCACGGCCGTCACACCAACGAGAAAGTCACCAGCCACCTGAACAAATTATAGAAACATCTCGAACACCGCACCACAGATTCACGCCTGCCGGTGAAATCTGTCAAGTACAACATAACTGAGAAAGACACCATACTAAGAAAAGAGCACTCAATCACATCCTGACGAGAGCAGAACCTTCTCGCACAGTGCCAACACAACACGCACAAGACCACAAACGGAAACAAAGTGACAAACAATCACGAAACCAATGCCAGCTGCCGACTGTACTGGACCTTAAGGACTCTGAATACTGTGATATCTCGAATTTCCATGTACCTTACACACAACATAGCTCTGATACCAACTGTGACGACCCAGGGTCCGGATACCAGGTAAACTCGATAACACTTGGATCCTGCGAGGCCTCCCAAGAGCGGTAAAGCTCCGAAGGGATAAAAGAAGTGTGTGTGGTACATTGATGTCCCAGATAAATCAGTAAGCAATTAATATTTCATTAATCAGGCTTGATAAAGTAGCAGAAATAAAATTACATTTTTCAATTAACAATTTAAATTAACCGAGTCCAGTCCAAATTAAGACAAGTACAGTTCAACAGAAAAGAAAACGTACACTGAAGACTGGGGAAACCCGACACAGGCAACGCTGGCAAATACGAACTGACGCACCGCGCCATGAACCACGAGAAAGAAGAACGACCACACGTAAAAAGCAGGGGTGAGTCTCGTGTCACTGGCTCAGTAGGGGTCACGCAGATCCCCACTAGAAATGACGCAGTAACACGCTAAACAATGCAAAATAGTAAAGCAGGAAGAACAGAAGCAACAGCAGTACTAAACTACATAGTAAAGCTATAAAAAGCAAGAGTAAGCAAGAGTAAGAATAGCTAAAGAAAGAGTAAAGCCGTACTAACCAGAAAAACAGCCGTCGACCAAACCACGGCTCCTAAGCTACTCCAAACAAGAACATCAAGGTGAACCCTGATCTCATAAAGTCAGGCGTTATCGATCCGTCGACAAAGTACAAGCTCCATAGCTGAAGCCTACCAAAATAGGAAAAAGTTCTATTAAAGGACCTACACAGTCAAAGACACGAACATACACAACTAGATAGTCGTGTACGTTACACAAGACTGGACCGCGGGTGAAGCCAAGAACAGACTACCCGACGAGTCACGCCAATCACGACGGAAACCAGCTACAAAACACAAGCCACGAGAGTCACGAGATTGTGTGTCAAGTGACAGGAGAACCTCCTCACTAGAAGAACAGCCAGATGCGTCCACTGACGACTTACACTGCACCATAAGTATCTCCCACACACCGGGAACGGTGGTAACTGAGACACTCACAAACCCAAGTACGAGGAATAATGGTACCACAACACAAGTAACAACGGTAACACAACACAAGGAGCAATGGTACCACAACACAAGGAACAATGGTACCAAGTACAAGGAGCAACGGTACCACAACACAAGGAACAATGGTACCATAGTAACGAGTGACTAGTCAGGGTCACGCCCGTCGGCGCTCGCCCAAACGCCCCTGACCACGTGTGCACACACAAGCTCAATGCCTTGAGCCAGGCCTCTAGCAAGCTTTCCCCCCCAGTAGGATGGTACCGCAAGGCAAGGTGGCCCACGGAAACTAGCTTACAAACCGTATATCGGGAACACGCCCCGCCACCACTTCTAGGTGGGCCGACACACAGGAAAGTGTCGTTAGGCTACAACTAGTGGAGGTTCACTGGACACAGAAACTCCAAACATCAGTGCTGAAGTATGGATAGGCTAAGCACGCACTGTCGCACGTACTACGAAGCACCATACACAAGACACAAGGTAGCATACCAGACTGCCACCAGACTCGGGATAGACAACTAGACCTACTGACACAACTATCCTTGAGTCACAAGACTCAGGGTCAAGATCGTTGCATAAAAGCAGTAACAAGCTGCCAATCAGTTTAATCCTTAAGCCAATCACGAAAAAACATTGATAAAGGAAATGGCACAAGACAGCTGGATCCACACATCCGCATGACACGAATCACGAAGACATGAGGAATCACCAAGACCCTCAAAGCACATGGACATGTAAACCGAGGTAAGACAATACTTCACGGCATCCAAACCATGTCTCAATTCACACCGGATCACCGAGACATTCACGAGGTCACATGTCAATCGCTGGATCACACCGGGTTGACCAGAAACCAATCATGACTCTGAAACATCACAGAATACTACTCGATATAATGGCACTCCCTGGCCACCCTATAATATTGTCACAGCCCTCATAGGATATCCAAGACATCCACGGGACAATGGGCAAGCCACAAGGTAAGTCCAAGACAAATGGAGGCCGAACATCAGGAAAACAAGACTCTGGGAAGTAAATGGTCATCTACTAGGCCGCTAGGTAAACCAAGCGGCCAGCCAAAGGCCGCTACCCTCACATAGAGAATACAGACACTCGGCGGTCAAGAAAAGGCCGCGCTAACACATAAACGGTCTATACATAAGCCGTCTCACTGAGATAAGCGGTCTAGGACATGGCCGCTACACTAAGAGACTCAACGATCAGAACTATAAAAGCATGAGGCATGCGGTCTATCGCAGTGCCGCATGGAGACGGTAGCGATCGTCCATATGACCGCTAGACCTGGTCAACCCCCGAACCGACTTAAAACAGTCAACAGCTTAGCGGTCTCCCAAGGGACCTCTAAGGACGCTAAGCGGTCAAGGCTAGGACCGCTAACCCAACCGGCTTAAAACTATTGAACCGACATAAACAACGATTAGTGTTCTTCTCTCAGACCGCCAAATCCAGCTTAGTGGTCTATCGCACGACCGCATAGCCTAACCGACATACGCCCCTGGAATAGCGGTCTATCGTGCGACCGCTCTTAGAGAGTAGCGGTCATCCATTCGACCGCGAGCCAGAAGATGAAGTCCCGCGATCAATGACACCCAAGAGGGGGGTGAATTGGGTGTTTACCAATTTTAAGGAAAACTTTTAGCTTTTTACAAATTATGTGGTAAACAATAATTAGCAATAGAAGACTAACTTACCAATTCTCTAAAACTCACCGATCTTACACGACCAGAAAACAAGAACAAACAAACCACACAAATAACACACAATGCACAGCGGTTTTTAAGGTGGTTTGGATGCAACGACGGCAATCCTACATCCACCCCTCACCAAATCCGGAGAGGCTTCACTCGGGAATAAATCCCTAAACGGAGACGACGCTCCAACCACACACGCAGGATGAAGCCTGCCCACACACACGGGGACGCGCCCCAATACACACACACACACACGGAGATAATGTCTCCAACACGATCCGACAACCGGATCACAGCACACGCTGCGACAAATGCAGCACTCCACACACAAATACTAAGATCTGAATAAAACCACACAACACACGTAGATCTAAGAAGACCGACGCACACACGAATCAAAACAACACACACACACGACCACGGATCCAACACGATCCACACACACACAGATTCTTCAGTTTATGATGAACACAAATACAATACCCAAAACATAAATACGATGAGGCTTAGTTTAGAAAACTCCTGTTTTGGGTTCCCCTTGAATGCATGTTGCAGATCTTGAGCATTTCTTCAATCTTCACTTGAAGAACCTCCTCTTGATCTCCACTTGAATCCCCTTAGATGGCTTGCTTGATTCTTCTCTTGATTGGAAGTTCCTTGGCCTCAAATGGTGCTTGCTTACTTGCTTCTTCCCTTCTACCTCCTTGGACGGTCTCCCCTTGATCTCTCTTTGTTGGTTGCTTGCTCCTTCAATTCATTGGAAGTTGATGGCTTCAAATGGACCTTGAATTTTTAGCTCCTTGAATCACCTTCTTTGAATCCTCTTTGATGGCTTGCTTGATTCTTCTCTTGATTGGAGCTTTGTGAGCTTCAGATTGAGCTTGAATGGCTTCAAATAGATGAAGGGATTGTTGGATGAAGTACTGTTCACGCAGCTCCTCTTGCTCTTGTAGCTCCTCACTTTCCCCCTTTGATGGCCTCTTTTTGATCTCACATGAAGTGCTAGGGTTTATGACCCTTTAGATTGGTTTTATATTTCTTGAATGGCCCTTGGATAAGTCCTAGACTAGATCCACGAATCCTGGTGCAATTGGGGGCAAAAGGATTAAAGAAATGGGGTGAAACCCCTCTCCTCGAGCTTGACACAAAAGTCAACAAAAGTGGGCCTCGGGGCTGGCGGTCGACCGGAATTCATGGGGCGCTCAACCGGAACCTGCTGCAGCCGGAGCTTTTAGGCTCTGGCAAAACCGGTCGATAGGAATTCATGGGGCGGTCGACCGGAATGTCACAGACCCCGAACCTTTTGGTTTTGGGAAATTCGGTCGACCTAGCTACAGTGCCGGTCGACCTAAAGCTACAGTAAATTGCAGATTAACACAATTCAACCCCAAATGCCATTGCAACCCTTCCAAACTCTGTGGCATCAAACTTCTTTGATCTTGGGGAATATATACTGAGTGTTTTGACCTACAAAATCATATAAAAAAGATTAGAACTTTAGCTCAATAATCCATATAATAAATGTATGAAATACACGTATGAAATCTCATGAATTAGTTATATGTGAACACTTTGAATCACGAGTGTTCTGAGCTAAAGATCAAGAGATAAGAGCTCAATCACCCCAAGTAAAATATACATGAAACACACTCATGGAATCTCAATAACAAGAAGGATAGAAAGGCTCATTCTCAAATTAACCATCCACATCAAAAGATCAAGTTCATATGACAATGAATTTAAACGAATGGATGGTCATCATGTAACCCAAGGTTTCATGATTGATGTGAGCATTCAAGAACCACATGTTCCTTGGTATTAATGCAAAGTGAGAACATATAATGCAAGTTGTGAATGGGCATCATGAAACCAAATACATCGAGAGTGATATAAGCATTAAGTAACCAAATATCCTAGATTATGAAAACACCATTCACTCATAAATACCAAGATTTGCATGTGAGGTTCAATAACACTTTGCTATCTCATTAAGCCTTACAACTTAGCATATTGAAAATGCATGTAACATAGTGGGAGTCAACATAATGCAATGAGTGAGTTAACTCCCCTTTTCACTGAGAACTTTATGAACTTTAATGATGCACTTCTTTGAGTTCTTTGAGTTCCAAAACATGAACCGTAGTTATGATCCTGCAAGCCAAGATAGTCATGGTTAATACCATGCTTGTTCACATTAAAGAGATTATGAAACCTCTTGCCTCTTACAAACCCAACATAAACAACAGGATGAATGAGCATAATAATCAAGAACATGTGTAATCACCACAGGTTTAGTTATCATCATTAAGGCACACATTAAGTTTAGTTATCATCAAAACCATAACTTAACAAACACGCATTCATCAAAACCATAACTCAACAATCTCCCCCTTTTTGATGATGACAAACTTATTGATGATGACAAACTTAATGATGATATGCAATGGAATGGCACAAATATTCTTCTCCCCCTGTCGCACACAATCATCAATTTCTCTCCCCCTTTGACATAATCAAAAGGTGGGATAATGAAGAACTTTCTCCCCATGTGACATGATCAACAAGCTGGAAGAATCCAAATGAGGAAGAACAAGTTTATCTCCCTTTGAAGCAGCAATAGCCCATCGTATCAATACAGAAGAAGCAACAGCAAATCATGGACCGACAAGTCAATATAAGTCCAATTAGAGGGAACCAAATGCTTATTATTCTCTGAAATCAATATGATATCATCCAAAGCGAATACAGTCAAGCATGTATGGATACCAATTGAAGTAATGATTGGCCTCAAGGATAGGAACCAGTGGGGATGATCACAAGATGAGGGGTTCAACAGGATAGCATTCAAAATCTAGATCCCATATCAGATTTTCACAACATGCAAGTGCAGGATGGCACAACAAAAGATTTTCTTTGATTTTCACATTTTTAATTTTTTTTTATTTTCTAGAAATGCATAAGAACTCAATGCAAGCATGTGATGACATTATGAATGCAAGCATGATGAGCACAGCAAATGCATGAGGCTATATACATACAACTGATGACACAGGATGAGCACACAATGCAACCATTCAGATACGTATATATAGACATGCAAGCATATCTCCCCCTTACTAGCTGAAGAAGGGAGTGGATATAAGAAGGATGCAAGAGAGTCATGACAATCGGAATGCATATGTGTAGCACATGGGAGGTTGTGCAATCATATAGGAGAATCATGCAATTGCTAATGTAGTCAATCAACTTTCTGAATACATATTAAATCAAAATTTCAGATGTGTAAGTGAGTAACATGAAAAACGATAGTCGCAATATGGATATTCAGATTTTCAGATAAATACAATGAGACATTTTACAAACTGCACTTCAATTTTGAGAACAGCGTATTGGAGGCTACGCTCTACCACAAAGAGTTTTCAGCAACATTTTTCAACTCAAGATAGAAAGAATTCTTCAAGAGTGATCAGGTTCAAATGATTCCTTTTTACGCGAGTAGACACATGGAGCTCATGCCAGAATCCCCGGTTACTTAGAATACTGAACCATTTCACCTCATTTTGAATAGAGATACTAGTCAGCACTTTTCAGATATGAACCACATCACGTCTTAGGTGACATGTGCCCAGTTTACTCAGTGAGACCGAGCATTGCTCTATCTTTCATTTTCATTTCAGATTTTTCAACAAGGATGGGTAGGCAGCTTTTTCCTCAACTGTCTCTTCATTATACATGCAGCAAGTTTAATATCTCAAGAGTCTTGAAAAGAAATTCATATATCATTATATTTGACACTCATTTTCACATTTGAGCATGAAGTGTGCGAATTTGATTCAGCATGTATACCGAAAATATCATGAACACATAACAGTGCAACTCCCCCTAAATAGATGCACTTATGAAATAAGAACTCCCCCAGAGTGTACAACATGAAACACTCAAATAATGACTCAAATTCAGCATTATTTATCAAGAAGACATAAGGCCATAGAAATATCAACGGATGGGGTGAATAGCATATAGTATCACACAAGCACACAGTGGGAGTTTTTGCAAATGCACTATGACATGCATGCTAGCAATGTGATGTGATTTTGATACCAATTGAATGGACAATATGATACCAATTGAATAGATACCAACTGAATGAAATGAATGCAGCAAAAGATATGCAATGTTATGAGTTCTAATGCAATGCAACCTATGAGGATATAAGAATGCAGTGCAAAAATAAGATGCAGGTGCTTATTTTTCAAACCAGTGAGATGAATGGCAAACACATTTTATTCATGAATCAGACAATCATCTTACATGACATGACTTTTATGAATAAGGGTGCATACATGATCAAAAGTTTAAGCAGTGCAACCTAGTTACAGAGTTCTTCAAAATCAGATTTTCAATGGCATTTCACAATTTTCAAATGAGAAATCATCCACAAGCCAAATGTTTAGATCATTGATCAAAAACATATCTTGAATATAATTAGCTCAAGTCAAGGATTCACTTACAAATCAACATTTCACAAGCCAGTCACAATTGTCAAGATCTGGTACGAGGCGGGGATTTTAGTCCAAAGACCCAGCTCACGCATAGGGAATGCTTCCAAGTGGACATAATCCACTCTTCCACAAATGCCATTTGATATACCAGATATGCAATTCAATTCAAGTGTGATCATGCAATCCAAGTTGAGGGATGTTCAATCGCCAAACACTTCATACACATTTTTCAAGATCTTCAATTTGATTCAACCAATTCATCACAACATGCTAGTAAATGACAATTCAAGTTTTTAGAATCAATACCTTGTCACTTGAGTGTGTCACCAAGTGATAAAGACGGCCATTGCATAAATTTACAAGGTTGAATTGTCTTAGTTCAGGAGACAAGATTGGAAGCCTTCATTCACTAAAAATCACCAACCTCACAAGGGTTGATATTTCAGTTTTTACTTTTTACCTTTACCTTGAGAATCCATTTTCTTCCAAGCCTTTCACCTGCAATCCAGAGAAGAATAAAATTCAATTTACTCATTGAGTGTATATTAAAATATTCTTGCACAATCCTTGCAACATGTTCACAAAAGACATTATTAGTAGCTCAGAAATGATATCACCCACGTATGCATGAACCACTAAAATATTTTTTACCTGATTTGCCTTGTGAGAGGTGTTTGATCAACCTTACCTATTGAACCTATTCTTAATCAAAAGATGCGGGCTTTTCATACCATACCTTGGGTACTTGCTTTAACACATACAAGGACTTCCACCAGCTTGTGCTTGAGTCGATCCTGGAGGTTGTTCTTCATAAAGTATCCCATCTTCTTGTAGCAACTTGAGAGTGTTCTCATCATTTTCATCCTTGCAAGGTATTCTCCTAGTTGATTCAAGTTTGGTCATGACTAGCGCATCATCATTTGGATCTTGGAAGTGTAATCTGCATCCAAAGATATAAATGTTTGATTTGTCAATTGCGATTCAAATTTATTAACAATGATATGACAAATAATTTTAACAACCAACACCTCTAGAGAGCTCTAGATGCAATGCATGACTGATGTGTGAACCTGAACATTGATCCCATATGATGAATGTGGTTGCTCCCCCTTAGTGTGTGCATGAATGCAAGATGTTCAGTAACAGTCCAATGCCATATGCAGTCTTTTGAGTAAATGATTCATAGTACCAAGCGGAGAACTTAGATCCGAAGATCACCTCACGCGTAGTGATAGCTTTCAGATAGACGTAGCCTACCATTCCACTTTTCACCATTTGATATACTGTGTAGTCAAGGATGATAAAGGCAGGAGGATTGCTATGCATTATGACATGAATTCACAATGTTCAACTTATGCAAGATAGTACGTGAAAGGGTGTATGCAAACATAAAATATGTAGTGAAGTCATGATCTGAAGAATCTTCAAGCTCTCCTACAACAAGATGTTATATGACAAGTGATATGCACACAAATATGCAAACAACTATGAATGAAATGCATGTGCAGACATATGCAAGATTACATGACTATATGACTCAGAGTAAGTCAAAACATGACAGAGTCATTACAGAAAGTAGGAGGGATATCACCTGATCTTCAAATCTAATTTTTGATTTTTATTCCAACCTAACTTATGCCACTTACCTCATGTGCATTACCCTCTTGTTGAAAACAGATTTCATACTTTACACTCTATGACACACCTGCAAAACAGATTTCTTATTTGACATTCTTAGGTACCCAAACCATCTTGGGTCCTCATGGGTTAGCAGCATCTTTGGCACGTGGCTTCCACTTCTTACCAACACTCAAATCATCATTTTCCTTTAGAAAGCACCCATGCATGTTATGCCTAAATTTACCATAGTAACGACAACATGGCTTCAAGTGCTTAAAGGCATGAGAATCATTTGAGGCATGTGACGTCACATTCACTCTTCTCATTTGGTTGACCATTTTGTACATTTGAGCATGATGTGTTGAATGAAAACTCTTTTTCTTTGTTAGTAGCCAGCAGTGTGAAATTGTGTGACCTCTTTTACCACAATGATTACAATGCATGGAAAGTTTTGTGGTGAATGCTTTCTTTGTATTTTTCAAACCAGCCTTATTTCTACAAAATCTCAAATCATCATTCTTCATAATGAAACAATCATGCATCATGTGTCCAAGATTTCCACAATAAAGACATGAGACATTTCTTTTATTAGATGCATGGAAGTTTACATGAATGTTTTTAGCATGCACATCCTGGACATCCACACTCTTTTTCAGATTTGATTGAGTTCTTGACATGGTGTGTTCATGGGAGCGAGATGTAGAGGTGCTGGGTGCACAGGTGGTATGAACAAAAGAAGTGTGTAGCTTACTCTCAAATTTCTTTTTGTTCACTGGATCAAAACCTTGCCCTTGTTTTTGAAAGTTCACTTTCATGCCCAGCAATTTATCCAAGTTTTCTTGGCCATTCACAAATTTAGACAATGAACCATTCAAGTCAGAAATTTCTTTTTCAAGAGATGAAATGTGTAATTCAGAGGACGCCATCTTATTTTCACACGAATTGATTTGTTCATGTAACGTAACATTGATGGTTTTATGATTTTCTATTTCTTGCAACAAGGCATGAACTTTTTCAGATTCATCAATATTCATAAATTTTCCTTTTTCAAAAGCAAGCAATCTTTTAGAAATGGCATTGTTCAATTCCTTCAGTTTCTCATTTTCTTTAACAAGCTTTTCATCATGAATCATTTCATTTATCAAGGTTTGATCACCGGCCATAGAATTCAGTTTTGCAGTCATCTCCTTGTTTTCATTTCTTAAGGAACATATTTGATCTTTGTAAAATTCAATGTCAAACATATGAGCCTCAATCATTTCCTCTAGATGCAAGCATTTTTTACAAGAGGAATTACACTTATTTTGATCGGCATCCATTTTCAATTTTTTGTTTTCAGATTTTAGCTTCTTGTAGTTTTCAGCAAGATTATCATAAGCAATCAACAAATCTTCATAGCTAATTTCATCTTCATTATCAGAATCAGAATTTACCTTTGAGTTTGATTCAGTTTGCTGATCACTCCCTTGATCACTTGTGCCTGCCATAAGACATTCGCCTTCATGCTCTTCTCGACTTGGGTTAATCCATCCAAAATGTCCTTCGCGGATCTGCAATGAGAGACAAAGGGAAAGTGATCAGTATTGACTGCAGTCGTAAATAACTTCAAGACTAAATAATTTTGATCATGTTTAAACTTTTGATTTGTAGTCCAGACATTTTTATCTTTAGGTAATTCATAAGGACCAAGTGAGATAAGCTTCCAAAGCTTAGGGTCGTATGAATTGACTAGACTACACATCCTTCCTAACCACACATCGAAATTGCAACCATTAAACACGGGTGGAGAGTTTAAGGTGTACATCATGGTAGTCATTGATCTGGATCACTCTATATCGTTAGATCTATGAAATTAGAGCCTTGGCTCTGATACCAATTGAAGTCCCGCGATCAATGACACCCAAGAGGGGGGTGAATTGGGTGTTTACCAATTTTAAGGAAAACTTTTAGCTTTTTACAAAATATGTGGTAAACAATAATTAGCAATAGAAGACTAACTTGCCAATTCTCTAAAACTCACCGATCTCACACGACCATAAAACAAGAACAAATAAACCACACAAATAACACACAATGCACAGCGGTTTTTAAGGTGGTTCGGATGCAACGACAGTAATCCTACGTCCACCCCTCACCAAACCCGGTGAGGCTTCACTCGGGAATAAATCCCCAAACTGAGATGACGCTCCAACCACACACGCAGGATGAAGCCTGCCCACACACACGGGGACGTGCCCCAATACACACACACACACACGGAGATAATGTCTCTAAAATGATCCGACAACCGGATCACAGCACACGCTGCGACAAATGCAGCACTCCACACACAAATACTAACATCTGAATAAAACCACACAACACACGTAGATCTAAGAAGACGTACGCACACACGAATCAAAACTACACACACACACGACCACGGATCCAACACGATCTACACACACACAGAATCTTCAGTTTATGATGAACACAAATACAATACCCAAAACATAAATACGATGAGGCTTAGTTTAGAAAACTCCTATTTTGGG
Organism: Amorphophallus konjac; assembly: GCA_022559845.1. Classification (NCBI taxonomy): domain Eukaryota; kingdom Viridiplantae; phylum Streptophyta; class Magnoliopsida; order Alismatales; family Araceae; genus Amorphophallus; species Amorphophallus konjac. The sequence continues at coordinate 245,757,925 of CM040125.1, forward strand.
TTCCCCTTGAATGCATGTTGCAGATCTTGAGCATTTCTTCAATCTTCACTTGAAGAACCTCCTCTTGATCTCCACTTGAATCCCCTTAGATGGCTTGCTTGATTCTTCTCTTGATGGGAAGTTCCTTGACCTCAAATGGTGCTTGCTTACTTGCTTCATCCCTTCTACCTCCTTGGACGGTCTCCCCTTGATCTCTCTTTGTTGGTTGCTTGCTCCTTCAATTCATTGGAAGTTGATGGCTTCAAATGGACATTGAATCTTCAGCTCCTTAAATCACCTTCTTTGAATCCTCTTTGATGGCTTGCTTGATTCTTCTCTTGATTGGAGCTTTGTGAGCTTCAGATTGAGCTTGAATGGCTTCAAATAGATGAAGGGATTGTTGGATGGAGTACTGTTCACGCAGCTCCTCTTGCTCTTGCAGCTCCTCACTTTCCCCCTTTGATGGCCTCTTTTTGATCTCACATGAAGTGCTAGGGTTTATGACCCTTTAGATTGGTTTTATATTTCTTGAATGGCCCTTGGACAAGTCCTAGACAAGATCCACGAATCCTGGTGCAATTGGGGGCAAAAGGATTAAAGAAATGGGGTGAAACCCCTCTCCTCGAGCTTGACACAAAAGTCAACAAAAGTGGGCCTCGGGGCTGGCGGTCGACCGGAATTCATGGGGCGGTCGACCGGAACCTGCTGCCGCCGGAGCTTTTAGGCTCTGGCAAAACCGGTCGATCAGAATTCATGGGGCGGTCGACCGGAATGTCACAGACCCCGAACCTTTTGGTTTTGGGAAATTCGGTCGACCTAGCTACAGTGCCGGTCGACCTAAAGCTACAGTAAATTGCAGATTAACACAATTCAACCCCAAATGCTATTGCAACCCTTCCAAACTCTGTGGCATCAAACTCCTTTGATCTTGGGGAATATATACTGAGTGTTTTGACATGCAAAATCATATAAAAAGGATTAGAACTTTAGCTCAATAATCCATATAATAAATGTATGAAATACACGTATGAAATCTCATGAATTAGTTATATGTGAACACTTTGAATCACAAGTGTTCTGAGATAAAGATCAAGAGATAAGAGCTCAATCACCCCAAGTAAAATATCCATGAAACACACTCATGGAATCTCAATAACAAGAAGGATAGAATAGCTCATTCTCAAATTAACCATCCACATCAAAAGATCAAGGTCATATGACAATGAATTTAAACGAATGGATGGTCATCATGTAACCCAAGGTTTCATGATTGATGTGAGCATTCAAGAACCACATGTTCCTTGGTATTAATGCAATGTGAGAACATATAATGCAAGTTGTGAATGGGCATCATGAAACCAAATACATCGAGAGTGATATAAGCATTAAGTAACCAAATATCCTAGATTATGAAAACACCATTCACTCATAAATACCAAGATTTGCATGTGAGGTTCAATAACACTTTGCTATCTCATTAAGCCTTACAACTTAGCATATTGAAAATGCATGTAACACAGTGGGAGTCGACATAATGCAATGAGTGAGTTAACTCCCCTTTTCATTGAGAACTTCATGAACTTTAATGATGCACTTCTTTGAGTTCTTTGAGTTCCAAAACATGAACCGTAGTTATGATCCTGCAAGCCAAGATAGTCATGGTTAATACCATACTTGTTCAAATTAAAGAGATTATGAAACCTCTTGCCTCTTCCAAACCCAACATAAACAACAGGATGAATGAGCACAATAATCAAGAACATGTGTAATCACCACAGGTTTAGTTATCATCATTAAGGCACACATTAAGTTTAGTTATCATCAAAACCATAACTTAACAAACACGCATTCATCAAAACCATAACTCAACAGAAGAAACGGTCTATCGCATGACCGCGGAGACCTGAATCCACCTACTGTTCAAAAAGCAGAAACGGTCACCCAAGGACCACTAAAGCCCTAAAAATGGTATCTAGTACGACTGCTTAAGCGTTATGGCGGGTAAAATAGGGGAATGGTCGATCCCGGCCATTCCACGCCCCGTTCGCTTCTAAATGAAGGGGAAACAACCCTAATATCCCAATAAACCTTCCACAGACCGGAAGTGGTCCAAATGACACCAAAAACACAAGAAACCGGTGATTCTACCGAATCGACCCAAAATGAGTCACATGGGTTCTCGGGCTCATACCGGTCCCAAATGACCACCAATCACAATGAAACCAGCGGAAATGGAATGCTGACATGCCAGGGGTTCAAATAAAACTAATCTAGCAAGAAACTATCACCAAAAGAGGGGAACTCATCTTACACCCCCCGAACATGCTTTCACCTAAAACGAGGTAAAACCCACTCATTCTCGCACGGTTCGGCTCCAAATCGCGAGGAAACGCAGAACAGGAGTAGGGCGTCCATCTCCTTACCTCCACCGAAGTTCTAGCGCGCCGAGGTGACTAAACCACACCGAAAACCATCAAACGAACCGAACACGTCAGCTTTGAATCCACGAATGGGATTGCGCCAACGCCACGCCTCGATCGTCACTCCAACACGCTCCACGATAACACCACGCTGTTGCCACCTCATCCCCGGGCCTCCTCCGTCTGCAGCCGGAGCAAAGGGGGTGAGAAGAGAGAGAACGGTGAGGGAGAGAGTGAGAGATCATGAGGGTGAGAGAGGAGAGAGAGTGAGGGTTGAAAAGAAAAGGAAATTAGGAATTTTCTAATTTTCGTGAAATCCGATTTTTGGTCCGAAAATGCACTAATTCAGAAAAATACGGAAAAATAGTCTAAATGATCCTCGAAAAGAATGCAACGCAACTGTAGCGTCCTCGAGTCGATAAACTCAATAATAAACTCACCACGGGGTTCCGTAACTTGTACGAGAGAAAAACCCACACGGATCATAAAACATAACTCAGGACCCACAAAAGCAATCCGAAACTCTCCAATAAAGATCCGAAAGACTCTGGGTCTTACAGACAGAGTGCGCAAAGTAGAGATAATTAACTAAATCCTTTATTTCATTAATATCATCAAATGACTCCCACTAGTTTCCATACATAATCCTTCAAAGTAAATGACAAACTAGACTCAATAAAGAGGAAAATACAATGATAAACTCAAGAAAGATGAAAAGACACGACGTAGATATTCTTGGATGGCTTCTAATCTCTTCACTCATGCCCAACCCCATCCGAATGACCCTCGTCATCGAATTACCTGAAAAGTAGGGGAACAAATAGGGTGTGCAAACGCTCAGTAGGAATTATATCTCAAGATCAAGCTTACTTTAAGTAAATTACATATTACATGAATGCAAGTGATGCATGTATGCAAGATAATGACGAGAGAGAATATCAAGAAATAATATAGATGAACTAGCAAGATTTCAAGATAATCATGTGATGTAAATCAAGATTGTCAAGCATGTAATATCAAGTCATGTAATGTGAATTGGCTATTATAATTTCAAGCAAGTAAGTACCCATTCGGGGCCACGCAAGTCATGTCAAGTGAAGTCAAGCACGAGATTTGTGGAATTCCAAAATCAAGCAAGTCATGCACATCGGTGCAACGCCACACCGTGATCAATATAGCTCCATGGGCATAAGTACTTTCGGGTGCTCCTCCCACGACCAGATTGTGCCCTATATGCACTAGCATTGAGTCATGTATATATTTTTAGACATCCACTATAGTTTTATAGCCAATATAGTGTTCCAAAGGAATAAACCATTGTAGGATGATAAGGTAGATTTCACGGAATGAAGGAGTTCAAGGACATAACTTGAACAAGGATGACATACCGATAAATCACGTATAGAAATCATGACATGTGTGAATCTGGGAAATTGGCATCCACTCAGGTCGCCACCACATTATAGAAATAGTGTCCACTGTAGTGGTCGCTCATTCTTGTGAACAATACATGCACGAAGATTTAGCATCCATATCACAGTCGCTAAATCAGTAATCTCCGCCCACTGGCTGGTCACCAATTCCTTTTGGCGTCCAAGTCATGGTCGCAGTTTCCAGACAGAAATAGACTCTCAAAAGTGGTCAGAAACTTCACTTTATGAGGGCTAAGCATCACGTTTCTTCAGAGTGACGTGACAATTAAGGGTTCTGGGGTTTCTAGGGTACAACCTACTTGGCTGCCTTGAGTGAATCAAAGGCTAGCATAGACTTACGGAGGTCTCAATGAAGAAAATACCAGTCTGAAGGTAGGAATATCCCGCGGAGGGTCCAATCATCACCAAGAGTTGAGTGTGTAATCGATAGAAATAAAACAGGGACTCCATCTACGGATGTGAGATAAGAGTACCAAGAAAACCCATGGTATGGGCTACAAAACCCGATAAAAATTGAGAGAGAAGAATTAGCGTCCGTTCAGACAGGCGCTCAATCATAGTTATGCGTTTGTGTGAAGTGTCGCTTAATTATTATTTTATAAAATTTCAGGAAAAATACCAAGAATTTGCGACTCTGTGCACAGGCGCTAATTCTAGAGATTTCTAGAAATTAATAGAATTTAAGTAGAATTGGCGATCGTATGCAACGCCGCTCAATCTTTAAATAGCGACTTTGATTCTGTCATCTATTCATGAGTTTCCATTTTATTTTATTTTTCTGAATTTTTTTAATAAATAATGCCTCCTTACAGGGGTGCTCATTTATTAATTGGCGACTGCGTGACAGTCACCCATTTTTTTACTGCTACGTATCGGGCAGGAACGTGTATAGACACATAATACTGTTTATTTCTTTTAACTTAACATGAATTGTAACACTTTGCTATTTACATGGAATTTTACAAATCTAAAGACATGGATAGCTAGAGAAAAATATAGAGGATCCAGAATCATGCTCATGCAAGAATTTTAACGTCAGGTTTCAAGGATATTAAAATTTTAAATGTTGCTAATTATTAATTCTGTTTACAGGAAATATCGACCGGGATGTAGTCGCACATTAATTTGCGCCCTTAGGACTGTCGCTAATTCTAAATTGGTGACCTTCATCGAGGTCGTTTATTAATAGACAGCCATGTCTTGGTTGCCATTTCCATATGCAACAGGAACTCAAGAAAACTACATAAAATTGAAGAATAGATGGCCAAGGGAACGAGATATAATCATGATCTTCATGAATCACATGCATGCAACCTATTATTAATCATCTTGGGCTTCAGTTCTTGAGAAAACCTACCTTTTTGGCTGATTGAACGACAAATGGAAGAAGACATAATTGAATAATAATAGCAGCAGCAACTGCAACAGCAATAGCAGGAAGACGACGGAAGAAGAAGCAACAACATGCTTCACTTCTTCTCGTATGATAGCAGGAGGATGAAGATGAAGCAATGACATCAGCAATAGCAGGATGGCAGAGGGAGGATGACGAGGCGACGCCAACGTATGCAACCCAGAACGCAGTAGAGCTCGAAGCAATAGCCTTTGCTTATTCGAGAGAGGGTTTATTTATACGATCTGGGTTCTTAGTATCGTAATGGGATTTAAGTTCCCATGTATGGATCATAATAGGTCTAAACCTTCCCACGTAAGAGTCTTACATGGTCTTAGTTTCCCATGCATAACTCTTTCTATCCATAATAGCAGCCACCACCAAGTTGGGTTAAAACCCTAAGGCATGCAAGTTTTGAACGTGAGTAAGGGTTATCCTTTGTGGTTGCCTAGAACCCTTAAGTGTTGATGTATTTATATATGTATACCTAACGCCCATCAAGAGGCCCATTCGTTCTAGGCTCATGCGGTTCCCTACGTACAAGACTTTTGGCTCTTGCAAGGGCCCATTTGCTTTTGGGGTAAACTCACATACGTGAGGTCTATATGTTAAGTGAGAGGGTTTTGTGCTTAAGGCCCATATAAAGGTTAATGTATTTTGGTTTAATCATTTGGGTTTTATAATTTGTTTGATTTGGGCCATTGACTATCTATTTAGAAGATTTTTTATGTTTAATTTATTTAGGAAATTTTATTCCTATAAGTTTATCTGGGGTGCTACACCCTCCCCCACTTAAAAGAATCTGGTCCCTAATGTGACACAACCTCGGACCTAATTTAACAAGCACAACCACAAGGCTATGAAGCCTACGCAAGTGGACCTTCGTATGGCGCACACACTTAACCCGGGGGTAACTCGGGGATGCCGAGTCGAGGAAATGGGACAAGCCCCTTGCTGGTAGAGGGCCAGAAAGTCTAAGTCAAACCTCCCCTTGAGGTGCGGATATTCAAATCAATGTGTTAGCCTTGGCCGAGGGATGCGGATCACTCTCTCACACCAACGGGGGTCGCACAAGTGCGGTGGAGCCTTAAGATCGGGCGCTCTCTTCCTTACCGACGGCGCAATTGAAGAATATTAAATGAAAAAGAATAATTGAGAGCAAGGGACGAGTTCTCACCTAGCCGGTTTGAAGAAACCGACTCCGGTCGGAGACGGGGGCGAGCGGGGAGGCGAGGGGAAGCACCCGCACGCCGCGTCGATGAAGCTTCAAACCTATAAGTGTAAATAATACATGAACTACCCCAATGCAAGGGGGGGAATCTCGGGAAAGGGAAGCCAATGAATACACTCAATACGACCTCCACGCAGGGAGGGGCCTTCAGCCGGCCAAGCGGGGAGGGGAATTCGAGCTAGAAGTGAAGAGAGGGAAGTCGAAGCCGAGTCTGCCCGCTGACTGTGTCTCAGGACAGACCGTCATATATTTGGATGCTATAGTCAGCCCCGAATGTTTTTACAGACGAAACCACTTGGAGATTCTTCGTAGCTGGATCTGGATGATGCTTGAATTTTGTAAATTTCTTCGGGCACCGCTGCTGGTCGGGGTAGGGGCTTGAACAGGGTGGCAGACCCTCGGATCTGACAGCTTCAGGTTCCCAATAGAAGGAAGTAGAGGTTTCCACGGTCGTTCCCGAGCTCAGAATCCGGTGCCTCTGGAGTCGTTGGAACCGTTGACGAGTCCTCTTCGAATCAAGACCAACAGCGAGGCCAGCTGATGTCAGGGTCGACTGGTAGGCTCTGAACACTGAGGAGGGGTCGGTGCAGACTAAGTGGAAGCAGAACCGAGCACCCGAGGGAGAAAATTGATAACATTCAGGTCCGGTCGGCAAATGGGGCTATGCTTCTTGAAGATGTTAGAAGACTTGTAGTAGAAGATGTTTGAAGAAGAACTCTCGATTCGATTCCCAACACGATCGTCACAGTCAAGCTTCCAATCCGGCTCTGGTCTCCTGCCAGGGGGGATCTATGCAGTTGTCGGAGAATGGCTCTCCTGGTCGATCTTGAACACGGAATGAGACGGGACCACCACCATTGCGAAGAAGACAGGCAGACGCTTCCGTCGATATATGGTATGCCACCTGAAGCTCCTAGGGGACGACGGGGTGGCCTCGGCAACCTACGACCAATCTACTGCCTGCAACCAGAACTTGAGAGGGTGGAGATAGGTAATGGGGAATGGGGTAGATGGGAGGGGAAATGAGGTGGTTGTGTGTAAGGACAACCCCCAGCTGTGAGGGGGTCTAGGAGGGGGGGTTTCAAGGTGTGGGAAGGGGAGAATGGGGGCTGGAAGGGGGTGTTTGCTATGGGTGAGAGAGGAGCTACGAATTTGGGCTTGGAGGGAGAGGGGAAGGTGAGGGGGGCACAAGTGGGTGGAGGGAAGGTGAGTTTGAATTTTCCTTAATGGAGGGTATTCAATGGGGGTCTTGGAGATGGGAGGGGTTGTGTTGGGGAAGGGAAGGGGTGCTTGGGGTAGTGGGAACGGTGCTTGGGGAAGTGGGTGGGGTAGTTGGGGGTTGGGAGGTGGAGCTAGGATTGGGGGAAGCTCTCTTGGGACTAAGGGGTGGAGTAATGGGATGTGTGGGGAAGGGGAGTGGCCTTTAATGGGGGTAGGTGGAAAAGTGGTGGTTGGGAAGGAAGGAGAGAGAAAATTTTTGAAATTAGGTGTGGAGGAGAGAGAAAGGTGAGTGAAAGAGAGAGATTAAGAGAGGGATGGGTGGGGAATCTCTCCCCTAGGGTCTCTCACCCGAATAATGGAATCTCTCCACTAGATAAGAAGTTTGAACTCTCAAAATGACAAGTTTTCATTCATTGATTCATTACCTCAAAATGGAGAGAGTGGGATCCTATTTATGGGGATCCCATAATTTACAATAAGACCCTGACTTTTGACACATTGACTAATAACCAACAAGATAGGGGCGCCCATGGGCCAAGCCCAATGAATTGGGCCCAATAGCTAACTAATAAACCTAATGACACTCAAACCTAGGGAAATAAGCACATGACCTAGGGATATGACTCAAATAAAAGGGAAATTACAATGATATGACTTAAATAAAATAAAGAAACATACATAGGACTCAAAATAAATGACTAGACCATGATGTACGCCTCCGAGGTGACGAGAATGGTCAAGAGCGTCAGGACGGATGGTGATGACCCCATCATACTCCCGGGGTGCGGAGAACTCGACTCCGTCGAGTAAGAGGTGGTACCGCTCACATGTCTTCCGAAAGAAGCCGATTCTTCCACCTAGCGAGGTAGAGCCCGTTCACCTTGCTCCGAGTGATGATTACCTATTCATCCAATATTCTCTCAAGTTGCTTACGTCGGGCTCTCTGGGCTGATGGTGCTCACATGGGGAGGGGTGGGTGCTCTCTCAAGGGAGGAAGGGGGCTTGAAATTCTCACTTGGTGCCACTATGGGTCCCTTGTGTGGCACAAGGCTTTCCACATTGAAACTGAAGTTAACTCCATATCCCTTGAGGAGGCCTAACTTAGTAGTAGGGCTAATGCACCTCAAATCCTGGAAGGGGCTGATCCCACAAATCCTCAATCTTGAGTTGTCTCTATGTGAGAGTCTCTCATTCCTCACCATCCTGGAATCACCCATTTGGATTTCTTGGTGACGCCATTGAGTCGGTCGGCCTTTTGTAGATTTCATGACTCTTGTTGATGCGCTTGCAAGGTTATCATGCAATTTTGTGAATGCTGTCCTTTTAGTGATTATGGGTGGACCTGGACAACCATAGATGGACCTATCATGCCATGATGCCATTGGACCTTGATGAACCTTGGTGGACCGGGGCAACCATATGTGGACTTATCATGCAATGTTGTCATGTAGACTTTGGTGGGCCTAGGTGGGCCGGGGCAACCATATGTGAACCTATCATGCAAAGTGGTGATGAATGTCGGGGGACCCGGACATCTGTAGATGCTTTTGACATGCTTAAGACCCGTGATGAATGAGGGTGGACCAATACATCCGAATATGGACCACTCATGCTTTCTACTTGACATGTGGGTGATATGAATGAATGGACCCAACATAGTGTTCATGCCAAGTGGTGTGGTAAGCCTAGACACATGCATGTTTTTCCTATGGGTGACTTCCATATGTATAGGTGTGGGACAACCTTTGAACTCCCATTGGAAAGGGTCGAATGGATCTAAGAAGGTGGTCATCATGGGGTGGAGCACAACCTCATTACCTAGGGATATGTGGCCCAAGCTCATGGCTCCCAAGGTGTAACCCAGGTCTAAGATGGAGTGAATTGGGTCAAACATGGTGAGTTGGTGTAGGGAAAGGTGGGTGGTCGATAAAGTGTTTGGGTCACACGAGTCTCTTGACTCCCATTGGAATGGATCATATGGATCATAAAATGGGTTACCTAGGGAGAGGAACTCCATGTCCTCAAGATCCTCAAAAGGTGCTAAGTCATCCTTCTCCATGATAGTTGGGCCAATGTTCTTGGCAAGTGGGTCAGCCATGAGTGGAGGGCTTGTCTTTCTACCCGAGATAAGAAGCTTTAAATGGAGGAGAAGGTTGGGCTCATCGGGTGTAGGGAGGAATAGAAGGAGGTCGCTAGTGTAGCAACCAATGGTGCAAACCGATGTGATAGACCCTATGCATAGGTGTAGGAGGCTAAGGCTCCTAAGTTGTTCGACCATAGGGGTCAACATGCTAGTCATCTCTAATTTCCATGCTATGCCCTTGAGAAGGTCCTCTAAGGTCTCCACTTGATGTGATGCTTGGATTGTGGTGTGATAGGAGAAGAAGGGCACTATGGGAAGGTCTTATTCTATGGGAGGGAAAACATGGGCCGGGATCTCTCTAATTGGGCTCTCCTTTAGCCATCTAACAATGGGTTCTCCTAAGATGAGCTCCGCCCCAACTAGAGAAGGTGGTGTAAGGTAAAGACCATCGTGTGAGGTTTCTTCTTCAACTTGGACTTGGGTTTCCTCCAAGGTGGGGGGTGGGTTTGGAGTGCTCACAACTATTGGACCGGGTATGAGTTCTTCTACCAAGGAGGTGAGGGGGTCTTTTGGGGTGATGAGGGTTGGTGTGTGGTGCTCCCGGGGTGGAGGGTAAAGGGAAACTTGGATTGGGATTGGTAGAGTGGGGTTTGGGAGTGGAAGTAGTGGAGGCCTAGGTTGGGGTAGGATTGGGGTTGGAAGTGGAAGGTGGGTTGGGTGACAAGATTTGGGTTGATAGGTTTTGGGGGGTGTACCCTTTTTAGGGGACGATGGAGGGGTAGTGGTGGGGACCAAGGGGAGATGTGGGGTATGGGTTTGGTGAGGGATTGTGGGTTGGGTGGTGGTAGCCGTCATGGTCTAGGTGGAGGAATGGACACGGGGTCCACTTGGGTTTGAATGGTGGTCCTTATTGGGGAAACCGGGTCGGTTGGGGGTCTCTTCCCCTTGGGATCGACCGGTTGTGGAGGGGGGGAAGTGGGGGCCAATTGAGTTTGGATAGTGAGGTTTACGGAAGGGGGTTTTGGTTGGAGTGTGGGGACCCTTAGGGGATTTGGTGGAGAGGTGGATGCTTGGTTTATTTGGGCCTTAAGGGAGAGGACTTGGTCGTGAAGTGTAGTTATGATGGTTGAGAAGTGATTTGTTGGGAGTGGTGGGGGAGGAGGCCTAAAGGTGGTATCAAGTTGGTCGGGTGGGGATGGAGGAGTGGTAGTGCACCTCGGGCTAGGGGTGTTTGAGTAGAAGGGGTGGGAATATTTGGGGATGTATATTTTTCTAAGTTCTTTCTTCATATCATCCCATGAGAAAATGGGTTCTTGTTTCCTAACATCCCTTAAGCCCACTATGTTCCTCCATTTTTCCTTAGCTTGACCCCGAAATTGTCCCATGGCAATGCGGACTCTTGCGGGTCCATAAACCATAGTTCTCTCAAAGTGTTTTTCCATGGTGACCTCCCACTTTATCCTCAAAAGAAATTATGTCAAATGGAGGGTTGATCGGTCTCTTGTGGGGGGTCGAGTGAGATGAATGTGACCAAAGAGAGGTAGCCATGTTGATGAATGCAAATGTGCCCAAGGACTAGACTTAGTAGAGACAAGTCTAAAACTTTCTTTGATACCAATTGATGTGACACAACCTCAGACCTAATTTAACAAGCACAACCATAAGGCTATGAAGCCTACGCAAGCGGACCTTCGTATGGCGCACACACTTAACCCGGGGGTAACTCGAGGATGCCGAGTCGAGGAAATGGGACAAGCCCCTTGCTGGTAGAGGGCCAGCAAAGTCTAAGTCAAACCTCCCCTTGAGGTGCGGATATTCAACTCAATGTGTTAGCCTTGGCCGAGGGACGCGGATCACTCTCTCACACCCACGGGTGTCGCACAAGTGCGGTGGAGCCTTAAGATCGGGCGCTCTCTTCCTTACCGACGGCGTAATTGGAGAATATTACATGAACAAGAGTAATTGAGAGCAAGGGATGAGTTCTCACCTAGCCGGTTTGAAGAAACCGACTCCGATCGGAGACGGGGGCGAGCGGGGAGGCGAGGGGAAGCACTTACACGTCGCGTCGTTGAAGCTTCAAACCTGTGAGTGTAAATAATACATGAACTACCCCAATGCAAGGGGGGGAATCTCGGGGAAGGGAAGCCAATGAATACACTCAATACGACCTCCACGCAGGGAGGGGCCTTCAGCCGGCCAAGCGGGGAGGGGAATTCGAGCTAGAAGTGAAGAGAGGGAAGTCGAAGCCGAATCTTCCCGCTGATTGTGTCTCACGACAGACCATCAGGTATTTGGATGCTATGGTCAGCCCCGAATTTTGTTGCAGACGAAACCACTTGGAGATTCTTCGTAGCTGGATCTGGATGATGCTTGAATTTTTTAAATTTCTTCGGGCACCGCTTATGGTCGTGGTAGGGGCTTGAACATGGTGGCAGACCCTCGGATCTGACAGCTTCAGGTTCCCAACAGTAGGAAGCAGAGGTTGCCACGGTAGTTCCTGAGCTCGGAATTAGGTGCCACTAGAGTCATTGGAACCGTTGACGAGTCCTCTTCGAAGCAAGACTAACAGGATGGTAGCTAATGTCGGGATCGATCGGTAGGCTCTGAACACTGAGGAGGGGTCGGTGCAGACTAAGTGGAAGCAGAACCGAGCACCCGAGGGAGAAAATTGATAACTGTCAGGTCCAGTCGGAAAATGGGGCTCTGCTTCTTGGCGATGTTAGAAGACTTGTATTAGAAGATGTTTGAAGAAGAACTCTTGATCCGATTCCCAACACGATCGTCGCAGTCGAGCTTCCAATCCGGCTCTGGTCTCCTACCAGGGGGGATCTGTGTAGTTGTGGAAGAATGGCTCTCCTGGTCGATCTCAAACTCGGAATGAGACGGGAACACCACCATTGTGAAGAAGACAGGCAGACGCTTCCGTCGATATATGGTATGCCACCTGAAGCTCCCAGGAGACGATGGGGTGGCCTCTGCAACCTGCGGCCAATCTGCTGCCTGCAACCAGAACTTGAGAGGGTGGAGATAGGTAATGGGGAATGGGGTAGATGGGAGGGGAAATAAGGTGGTTGTGTGTAGGGGCAACCCCCAGCTGTGAGGGGGTCTAGGAGGGGGGGTTTGAAGGTGTGGGAAGGGGAGAATGGGGGCTGGAAGGGGGTGTTTGCTATGGGTGAGAGAGGAGCTGCGAATGTGGACTTGGAGGGAGAGGGGAAGGTGAGGGGGGCACAAGTGGGTGGAGGGAAGGTGAGTTTGAATTTTCCTTAATGGAGGGTATTCAATGGGGGTCTTAGGGATGGGAGGGGTTGTGTTGGGGAAGGGAAGGGGTGCTTGGGGTAGTGGGAACGGTGCTTGGGGAAGTGGGTGGGGTTGTTGGGGGTTGGGAGGTGGAGCTAGGATTGGTGGAAGCTCTCTTGGGACTAGGGGGTGGAGTAATGGGATGTGTGGGGAAGGGAAGTGGCCTTTAATGGGGGTAGGTGGGAGAGTGGTGGTTGGGAAGGGAGGAGAGAGAAAGTTTTTGAAATTGGCGAGGACAGAGAAAGGAGAGTGAAAGAGAGAGATTAAGAGAGGGATTGGTGGGGAATCTCTCCCTTAGGGTCTCTCACCCGAATAATGGAATCTCTCCACTAGATAAGATGTTTGAACTCTCAAAATGGCAAGTTTTTCATTCATTGATTTATTACCTCAAAATGGAGAGAGTGGGGTCCTATTTATTGGGATCCCATAATTTACAATAAGACCCTGACTTTTGACACATTGACTAATAACCAACAAGATAGGGGCACCCATGGGCCAAGCCCAATGAATTGGGCCCAATAGCTAACTAATAAACCTAATGACACTCAAACCTAGGGAAATAAGCACAAGACCTAGGGACATGACTCAAATAAAAGGGAAATTGCAATGATATGACTCAAATAAAAAAAAGAAACATACATAGGACTCAAAATAAATGACTAGACCATGATGTACGCCTCCGGGGTGACGAGAATGGTCGAGAGTGTCAGGACGGATGGTGATGACCCCATCAGTCCCCAAATTCAATCTCATATAGACATGGAGGGTGCAGAGTACTTACAATTTTGAAATAAATTGAGGAATCTTCTCTTCATAGATTCTTCGGTCTTTCATGTAGCTTCATGTTCGAAACTTTGGTTCCGTTGAATCTTCACCATGGGAATAACCTTGTTCTGCAGTACACGAACCTCTCAATCAATGATCTTTGCTGACTTTTGTTCATATGTGAGGTCCTTTTGTATCACCAGGTTGTCATGGTCGATGACATGGAATGGATCGTGCACATATTTCTTCAACATAGTGATGTGGAACACATTGTGTACTTCGGATAGTTGCGGTGGCAAGGCGATCCGATAAGCCACCTTAGAAACTCTTTCTAGCTTGAAGAGATCGATATATCTTGGTGTAAGCTTACCCTTGACACCAAATCTATTAGTTTATGCCAGCGCCTCCTTGGATTTTGTGTGTACCACGTGGGGTATGGGACCCACGTGGGACCATCGGTGCTTGGCAGCCCAACCTGCCGCATGGATTATGGGGTCCATGTGCGAAGCCGCTCATGCCCGCCCACAGCACGATACTGTGGGGCTCTGTGCAGCCATAAGGAAATACGGTCTAACCTTCGCTACCAGCTCGAGCTTTTAGCACAATGGTAGGGTCTTGATCATGTAAACTATTGTTGTGTCCCTATGTTTTGATGTTGTCAAAACTATGAGTCATGTATAGATTATCTATGTTGCTGTTTTGATATGACCTTGATGTTGTAAAACACTATGGAAATCCTTCATATCATGCTGCATCTGTGCACATTTACACATTGATGATTTCATGATGCCTGCGTGACTGCTTTTGGTTTTGATGAAGACATTTCTATTCATGGGCTTAAATCCTTCATACACTGCACTTTCTCTTGTTTAGCATGTAGGTCTGTGCATGTTGCACAAGGTCCGTGCAACATTACATTTAAAGTCTGTGCACTTTCTACTAAACTGCATAAAAGGCTCGTGCACTTCTCCACAGAGTCCGTGCAAGTTTTTGCTGTATGGTCTGTGCACGTGTTCAAGCCTTAGCATATACTAGGTCCAAGCTTGTCTCAAGTCTGTGCATATGACTCGTTGCATAGTTGAAGTCTGTGCAAAGTCTTCTTTATGCACACACAACCTCGGTGCAATCTTTGTAGAGGTCCGTGCATATCTGTCTCGTGCTAAAACAAGGTCTATGCATATCTCGTGTTAGGCCAAGCAAGGTCCGTGCAAGGTTGGTGCACATTTACGTCTCATGCACACCTAGGGTCAATGCACATATGTGTTTCGTATTTGCGTCTCTAGCACATGCCTAATGGTCTTGCGTCTCTATTAGCGTCTCATGCATAGCTGTGACCGTGTTTGCGTCTCATGCAGTTTGTGTCTGAGTTTTGTCTCATGTTGCGTCTAAGCACAAACCAGGTCTGAGTGCATCTCATTTTGCGTCTCATGCATATACCAGGGTCTGTGCTACATGCACACCCATGGTCCATCTCATGCAGTACAAAGTCTGTGCTATTCTATAGCATGGTCGGTGCAAGGTTTGGTTTCAAAGGATCAACGTCGGTGCATTCCTGTCTTTACGTACGTTTGAGCTACACAACGTCTGTGCATTGTTTACCTCGGTGCAAGTTTTACCTTGAGCAAAATAAGGTCTGTGCATTCTTTGCCATGGTGCAAGTTTGATAGTGCGTGTCCTATTCATAGCAACCTAAGGCCTATGCATGTCGGCACGTTTCAATTTAGAATCTATACACCCTTCATGACTAATGTTTATAAGGTGTTTGACTAAAAGCTTTGTTGAATTTACTTACAGGGAACAATTTCGTTCGTAGAAGAGGCATGTGACCTCTGAAAAGGCAGAAGGCTGGGTCGTGGATAAAGGGAGAAATGATGGGCATGCAATCCGAGGAAAGGAAGCTTCTATTCCATAACACGTAGACCAATGGAATGTCAGTAGGGTTCTGTTGCTAGATCCTTACGGAGCCCCTGCTCCCATATAAGAATACCTTACCCTTCGAAGAAGGGTAGTGGTGCTGGAAGAGAGGCCGCCAAAAGAAAAGAAAGGAGAGACAGAAGAAGGGTAGGAGAAGCTCTGTAGCACCCCGGTATATTATCGAATAAAATAAATGAAATTATAAAGAAATTTCTTGAAAAAAATAATAGGTCAAAATTCCAACTAATTTATAAAAATCCTGAAAAATAGTATTCGTGTAAAAGACTAACAACTTAGCAAGTTTGTCTTCTGTAGTCAGCCCAAAATAAAATTATAAGTCAGCCGAATTAGCAGATTTTGGCCCAAATCAACACTTAATCTAATCGGACCGTAATTCATGAAATTAGAGCCCAATTCTTGATCTTTTAAGCCCAAATCGGACCCAAATGAATGACCTAGATTAGCTTAACGTTTCCCCTCTCGATCCCCATCGAAACCCTAACCCTAGTGACAATATTTGGAGGAGTTTTAGCGGCGGCGACCCGGTCTAGCATGATTCGTGCACCCCACGTTTCGGAGGACTCTATCCTCTCTAATCGATCCTTCTAGACTCAATTGACTCTATATAATCAAACCCTAGCTGACCTAGAAAGGATTGCATGCTGTGGCGGCCGACGAGGAGCGTGGACGAGGGCGAATTCATGCGATCATCAGAGAGGTGTCCCGTGCGCGACCGACGACCTTCATCCCTCTTCTTCCTTTGATTAAGGTAGGTTCTAGCAGACCAAACCCTAAGTATTATACATTGTTAGATTCGTCTCTCAGTCATCTTCCCGTTGATCTAAAAAGCCCTAAAATCGATGTAGTATCCTGCGAGAATTCTAGGTTCTAATGGAAGCATGTCAGATTTAGGGTTTCTTGATGATCCTAGCTTAAGGTAGAGATTAGCAGGCGTTAAGATTAAATTGATATTGCTATCATGTGCATATTCTTGTTCTCGTTCCAATGGTAGCTTTTTGCCCAAATTTCATGCTTTATATGTTGTGTATTAGTCATTTTCATTACCCCTATTCGAGCCCGTTAGGGTTTCGGCATAGCGTCCTTGGCGCGGTCCTAACAAGATCTGCTCTGTCTTGAACGGCCCCGCGATAAACCGTGTGGTCTAGGGCAATAGCCATTTATTGACCATTTAATTACCGTTTAATTGTCTTGACGTTCTAATCGCCGTAGTTAGGACGGCTATGTTCTGACCATGTAGAGATCCCCACGGCCCCTCGACAGACCGCTCAACCCCGTTTGGCCCCCTGGCTCTAGGGATTGAACGGACTGTCGACCGATCGTTGAGGCCTCTGAATGGTTCTGTACGAACCACGCCATTCTGCCGAATGTTTTATTCTTGTTCTAGCATGATTCATCTTAGTTAATTAATGATAACAGTAATTAGTAACCCACATATTAAATTGGAACATATGAAAGTCAGAAATTTTAATTTTCTTGCTTGGTTACTCTCTCATGTCCCTATTCTTCATTCCAATAAGTTAATCTCAAACATGTAGTATGGTGAATGAACTAATGATACTAGGATTGTTTGACAGTCACTCTACTTCGGTGGAATTGACTGACCATCGCCTTGTTTTCCGATAATCTCTAGCCTTCAATTCTCGTAATGGTTGGAACTCTCCACCGGATACTCCTTCCGTCAGACTAGGACCTCCATTATGGGACCTCCGTAAGCCCTCGCGAGCCTGGGATTTCCACTGGGACATCGGGCAGGTTGTACGACAAGTCCTGCACCTGTTGACTCCATTAAATTGCTTGGATTACCCTGGTTTGAGCCACGATTCACATTAGACTGTCCGAGTTATTGCGCGGCCCTAGCTGGACCGTGTAACATGTGGGACAGCCCAATATGAACAGTACAATTCTGGCAGAATGCCCTATCTTGATTGGTCGATTATCCTTGTTCTATCTTCGACTTGGTTATGTTATAGTCGACCCAAAAATCCTCTGGGATGACCAAAGGATAGTTGGCTAGACCCTGGTTCAGTTTCACCCCACCTATGGCAACCTAGGAGCCCAATTGGATGGACTTCTCTTGGCTAGTTAGGCCAGTACTGAACGGATGGAATAGGCCTGTTCAGTTGGTTAAGCGGATCAAATTGGACCGTTTAGTCCCTGAGCGGCCCATTTCAGACCGCTTACTATCATCTTGGGCTTCAGATCATTCTTATCGTGAACGGCCCATAGTGGACCGTTTATATATATTAAAAAGCCCATTTTTGACCGTTCTATAAGTAGAGCGGTCCATAATAGACCGTTCATTCTTGGCCTCTATTAGGCTATTCTTCAGCCCGATCCTTTGGAGCGGCCTAGATACCGACCGTCCATTATCTGAGCGGCCCAGTACGGACCGTGTATCTTCCAGAAATATTTTCTGTGATTCTTCGTGTTTGAATGAGAGGACATGTTGGGTCTTGATATTTTGAACTTTCTGGTCAAATATCTACTTCACTTACCCTTGGAATTTTTCCGAGGCAAGTTCTATACCTTGAAACTATTGGCCATTTAACTTGATTAATGTCTAGACATAACTTGGGATCCTGGATCCACCAAATCAATGCCAACGTATCATAAGGGCCCGGTCTGGTCCTAGGAAGAGCGCGTGAAAATTACTTGTGCCCCGGGGAGTTGCAATGACATGGTGAGGCATTACACCGAGTGTATGACTTGCGTGATGTCTATGACATATTCTTGAACATGATCTCTCTCTTGTATTCTATTTGCTGAATTCCTTCGGAATTAGTTACATGACTTGGTTATTTCATGCTTGATTGGCCAATTCTAGTTATACTTTGTTCACATTCTCTTACTATCCTTATTTCGGTTATTTATATCATCTATTCTTTTTTTTTCTTTCTCATTCAACATAAATGTAAATTGGTTAATTACTTAAACTTGCCTGCTATTAGCTACTGAGTGTTCACTGACCCAGTGGTTTCCCCCTTTTCCAGGTAGCTCAAGTGAGGACTCATAAATTGATGGGGACGGGAAAGAGTGAAGCCCTGGAGCGAACCAGTTTGAGGGCTATGTTGAGTCGTTCGGAGAGTCTTTAGTCAAGTTGTGGTTTAGAGTGTTGTCTAGTGATGTTGTAATAAGTCGGTGAATGTCACTTTGATGAAGTCAAATGTTGTAGTTTTTCTTAATTTCTTTGATTGGGTTTGATGTAAGACTTTGTTTTGATAAATTAGTAATTATTAGATTGGTAGAATCTTTTGGTTGTGATAAATGTCCGATTCTCTAACGCAGGTCATAGCATGTCTGGAAATCAACATATTGTTATTATCTCTTTCTACTACCGGTCCCGATATTCCACGTCGGGGCGTGACAGCTTGGTGGTATCAGAGCCTAGGTTTTCTTAATATTCCTAGGTTTTTCTAAGTCCTAGAACTCTAAGTGGTGTCATAGGACCTATAACATCATTACAAGTCTAAGGATCCAACCCAGTGAGATTTGGGTAGAGACTTGGGTTAAGTTAATAATTTAATTCTAGAAAGATTCCTTCTAAAAGATTCTAAATTAATTTGTTCTACGTGTAGGGTATTTCCAATGGCAGCTGAATAAGCGCAATGGAGGGATATGCAGCAAACAGTGCAAGGGTTGACTCGGGCTCTGCAACAAGTGGCCCAAGGAGGAGCGGCGCACCAAGGAGCGGGATATCTTCATCGAAACTTTCGTGGGATGAATCCCCCACGATTTGGCGGCTCTACAGACCCTGACGAAGCCGGGCATTGGCTGAAAGAGATGGACAGAATCTTTGAGGTCATGCAATGTAGTGAGCAAGAATGTGTCCTTCTGACGACCTTCCTGCTAGAATGAGATGCGAGATCATGGTGGGATGCCGTAAAAGGCACCTTGGGAGACAGGCAAGTGACGTGGAAGGAGTTCGAGGAGCTCTTTAACAATACGTATTTTTCCGATAGAGTGCAAGAGAAGAAGGCGTCAAAATTTGCTACTCTGAAATAGCAGAACCTCTCAGTCGCTGAGTATGAAGCTCAGTTTTCTCGGTTGTCTCGCTATGCAACCCATTTGGTGTCCACAGAGAAGATGAAGGCCAAGAGATTTCTTAATGGATTGAAGCTGCATTACATCAACCAGTTGGCCCTGATGGAAATCCAGACTTACGCCGAGATGGTGAGGAAAGCTCATGTTCTGGAGGATACTTTAGAGATGACGGAGAAGATTCATGGGAAGAATCCTAAGAAAGAACAGACTACTGGTTCCAGGAATTTTAAACCCGGTAATGGCAATGAAAGGCCCAGTGGTGGGTCTAGTTCGTGGAAGGGCAAGGTGTCGAAGAATGAAGATAAGAAACTTGGCCCAATTGTACCATTCAAAGGTCAGTGCAAGTATTATGATCATCTAAGTCACAAGATGGAGGAATGCTGGCGCAAGTTGGACGCCTGTCTGCACTGTGGAAGCAGGGACCATCGTATTCCAAAGTGTCCCCTCTTGTCAGATCAAGCTACACCGACCAAGCCACAAGGAAATAGGAAGCAGCAGGGCAAGCTTCAAGCCCTACAAGAAGATGACGCGGGAACCACCGAGGAGGGTGGACTTGTTGAAGGTACACTTATTATACATGATAGGCCGGCATTTGTTCTGTTTGATATCGGAGCGACTCATTCCTTTGTTTCTCGGAAGTTTGCTAAGTCCTTAGCTGTGAAGCCTGTGTTGATGAATTATCCATTAGAAATTTCAACCCCTATTGGCTCTAGATCTGCTATTAAAACTTTCTATCACTCTAGTAAGGTCATGATTAGTGAACAGAATATGCCAGTAGATTTCGTTTGTATGGATATGAAGGATTATGATGTAATTCTAGGAGTTGATTGGTTGGCTAAGTATGAGGCCAATGTTCACTGTAACACTAGTTCGGTGTCCTTTTCTGGACACCCTGTACTTTCTTTTGTTGGGGTTAGGCACTCTAAGTTTGTGCCGCTTATTTCGGCGCTTCGTGCTGAGAAGTTGTTAAGGAAAGGATGTCAGGCTTTTCTAGCCTTTTTTTCTTTAACCCCTTAAAGGAAGATTGAAGTAAATGACATTCCTGTTGTCCGATATTTTCAAGATGTTTTTCTGAAGGATTTGCCAGGACTACCGCCTGAGAGAGAGGTTGTCTTCTCTATTGATTTAACTCTTAGGGCGTCTCATATTTCGAAGGCTCCGTATCATATGTCTCCTGCGGAGCTGAGAGAACTCAAGCAACAATTGATGGAATTGCTTGAGAACGGGTACATTCATCCAAGTACATCCTCGTGGGGAGCTCCAGTGTTGTTTGTCCGGAGGAAGGATGGCTCGATGAGACTATGTATCAATTATCGGCAATTGAACTAGCTTACTATCAAGAACAAGTACCCATTGCCGAGGATTGACGAGCTGTTTGATCAGATAGCAGGAGCTCAATATTTTTCTAAGATCGATCTCCGATCTGGATACCATTAGTTACGGATCAAGGATGAGGATATTTATAAGATGGCTTTTCGTAGCAGGTATGGGCATTTTGAATTCGTAGTAATGCCTTTTGGACTAACCAATGCACCTACAGCTTTCATGCAGTTGATGAACAACATGTTCCAACCCTATCTTGATCAATGGGTCGTGGTGTTTATTGATGACATCTTGATATACTCTAAGGGTGATGTAGATTGTTTTAATTAGATTCCTATCCCGCCCCCTTTAAACTAATACATGCATAAACAAGTGAATCAAAGATAAGGGGGATGAAGGGATTAGAAATACTAACCATGATTGCCACCAAGGTTCCAACAACGCCAAAGGATGAAGAAGTGTAAAGAATGTCACCGTGTACCTTGGAACTTAAAGCCTTGATCGCGCTTGAAACGGGGTGCGGGGAACTTGTGGAATCAAACCTCCTCGTCATCCTGCCGGCTAGAAGAACAGGGCCTCACGTTGTGTTCATGCTCTCCTGCAAAACAAAGCCAAAACAAGGACAAAAAACCCATTAGAACATGTAGTGTAGCATCAATCCCACAATGATAAAATAGGGATAGAAATTGAGGGCAAACTCATCGGGGGGAGGTTTTTAACCCCTGTTGAAGGGTGGAAAAGATAGGTGTGTGTGTTGTGCATGCATAGGATTTGAAATCACGAGATTTGATGGAGAGAATAGAGAGAAAACGTTGATGCAAAATGTGTAAAAGTGCATGTAGCTGAAAAGTGCAGGAAACTGTGATGATTGGTGATTTTACGAGGAAGAGAACTAAGAATATCGATCATGAAATCAAGCCCAGAAGGATGCAATGGAAAAATAATACTTCCCTCTTCAATCCAGGATCGTAGTTGTGAGTTGGAGTTACAGCATGGCTTCGCCCCGAACCAAGAAAGAGCCCCCCGTCGCGACTGTGAACTGGGCAATTTTTATAGAGTTTTGTAAGAAAGCCTCATCTTCTTATCACGATTTCCAGAGATATAGTCCAAGATAAATCGAGTTCTCTAGATCAAACTCGAGATAATACTAAGGACAAGAGATAGGAATAAATGAGGATCAATTCGGTAGAGGATTCTAGAAGATATGGCTCTTGGAAGGTAGCTCCGTCGCACTAGAAAATAGAGTTTTAGTTGTACTAGTATGCTTAAATTCTGATCTTGTGACCCAGATCCTGAGAGATATAGCCAATAAAAATTAGATTTATTCAAGATAATACAAAGGGCTAGAAGTAGGAGAAAACGGGGATCGATTTGGATAAGAATTGAAAAAGTTATGGGCTCTGCAAGATAGGTTCGTCGCATAGTTTTGGGGGTAGAGTCCAGCACGAATTGGACTCTCAGTTATGTGTAATAGTCTATTGTAGGACCGTCAGAGTTATGTAACGGCCCAAGGTAGGTCCGCCACGCTTTGGGGGTCGAACGGGATGATTTCGGACAAGTTTGACTGTGACGATCTAGTATAGGACCGTCACAGTGCTCAGACACATCTATACTAGACCATCACATGTACTCTCACGCACCTACACTAGACCTTCACACCGATGAAGGAAAATTCTAGACATACTACGCGCGACTTTAGAAATTGAAGCGTATCTCTCAAACGGCGAAGAACTAGCGAAAGTGATAGAAGAAGAAATTGTAGATAACTGAGAGTGGAACAACTTTCATAAAAAAAGCAAGTTGAGAAAATGATCATAAGAGGGAGAAAATGGGGCTAGAACAGACAGGAAAATTCTGGTACATAG
The DNA here is from genome assembly GCA_022559845.1 of Amorphophallus konjac. Classification (NCBI taxonomy): domain Eukaryota; kingdom Viridiplantae; phylum Streptophyta; class Magnoliopsida; order Alismatales; family Araceae; genus Amorphophallus; species Amorphophallus konjac. The sequence goes on from CM040125.1 coordinate 245,780,911, forward strand.
GTGAACAGCACCGCACGCTGGAAAGATGCAAATAGCTCACAATTGGGGCAGAACTGGTCAATAGCGTAGAAGAAGAAATTTTAGATCTTTGAAAGAGGAACAACTTTGATGAAGACAATGTTTTTAAAAAAAGAACAGAAAGAGATGAAAAAGGACCACTTTCAAGACTGTTCAGTGGGAGAGAGCCGATTACTTGAGGGAAGCCGACCTAAATGGGCCGTAAGTTGACTTGGAAGCCGTAATTTGATAAGATAAGCTCCATAGCTCTAGGAAATCATGATCTCCAGGACTCAAAGGATATGAAATGGTAAAAATGGACTCGAAATCCATCCAAGGAAGCTCCAAAATAATGGCTAATTCGGGACATCAAAAATAATGAATAAGAGAAATGACGCAACTTGCGGGCTAAAACGGGTGTCAATAGATGCCCCTACTTGATATCCGCTTTGTAAGGGAACGAGCAAAAGCAGCGCGGAGGTGAAATGGAAAGGAGATGGAGCGAAAGTGATAGCGACGTGAAATGGAGATGAAGTAGAGATGAAGCGGAGAGAACTGATAAGCAGGCATCAAGGCAAAAAGACACCCGTCACAACCAACAAGCGATAGGAATTCTTTCGAAAACACCGAACTAACCACCTGGAATGGATGACAAGGATGAGACATGTCTGAAGAACTAATTAAGAAAGGAAAGGAAACACGACCAGCCTCATCGGGGACACAATCTACGGACAATGAGTGGGTCGGCAGGAACACAGCATAAGAGCTACAAAAGGAGAGATAAGACTGAGAAAAAATCCAGACAGGAATCACGCTGGCCAACCAGACCAAGCGGCAAGATCAGGGAAATCGTTTGAATTCAGAGTGGAATGAAGAATCTCTTATCCAAGACAGCTTAAGTGCAATTAACTATTGCTGGGGAGAAATCGTTGAATGGATCACGAGGCATGAATGCTCAAAATGACATGATGCATGCTGGGCTAAAATAAAGAAATCATTAAAATGAATGCAAAGAAAGATAAAACACTACTAGACTGAGCCAGGCGGGGTCAAGAGTCTTCTTGCAACCACGGCGTGCGAGACAGAGTCTATCGTCCCCCACCCGACTCAACCGAGCGGCCTATCCAACGATTAACCGTATGCTCCGAGATCATCATCGTTTTTGTTAAAGGGGAACATCATATCCCAGAACACACAGCCAACCAGCTGGTCCTTGAGAGGTTATAATAATGTAGATACCATATAGTAATGCAACAATGAGAAGGGATAGAGAGCCATACCTGACTTACCTGTCAAGCGAAACAGTATTTTTTTTAGATTTTCCTGTATTTTCTGATTTTTATGGATTTCAAATAAGACAACAACAATATGAATGACCATGATAAGCAAGCATGAACATAACAATGATAACATAATGCTCAACTGAACGAGTGACAACACAACATAACATAACGATCAAACGAATGGAAAACATCAGAATAAGACGAACAAGCACATATGCAATGGCACGAACAAACCACACATATGCAAGATGAACGTGGGGGACAAGACAATAATGTAGTGAGACAACACACGGTTGGGACAAGAACATGAGAGATGACCATACGGTTGGGACAACACACAAGATATAGAAGGACGACTAACAACATATGCAAGACAACTAACAACACGTGGTGAAGAATAAAATAACATGTGTGGGATAACACGGTGGGACATAGACACGGCGAGACAAGGACACGGCGGGACAAAAGACACAAACAAATACGCCCTTCAATCAAAACCCAAGATCAGAATGAAGTAGAACCGCCAGGTTCATAATCGTGAGGTAAAACCCTCTCATAGAAATATGATCATTGCAAACAAAAGCTAAGAATGACATAAGCTTCAGAATAGATCGAGAGACATGAATGACGAAGAGAACAGATCAGAAGATGTGGACAGGAGACAAAGCGCAAAGATATAGAGCAAGGAAAGCTTGAGTATCTGCAACCTACACACTTAGTAAACAGATTACGTGTCTTTTCTCAAAATAAAATATAAAAGATAAATATTTTTTAATTTTTTGAATTTTTTAAATTTTGAAAATATTTGATTTTTTTGTTTTTTCTAAACAATATTTCATTTTTTGGATTTTTTACAATATCTCATTTTTTTGAAATTTTGACAATATCTCATTTTTTCTAATTTTGAACATTATATTATATTTAATTTTAAAAATATCTCATTTGTTTAGATTTAACAATAGCAATCCGCAGCACCCAAAGACAGGCTCGAACTACTGGCCAGGGATCGCCGTCCCTCCCCTCTCATTAAAGACTTCCCTTGAGTAGGGCGTGCATGTTGTTGGGTTCGGTGCAGTATTCAGAGGGGGGGGGAATGAATATAGCCCTCTAAAAATCTTTTGCCCAATTAAAATATGATGCTCACTAGAATTACTAGTTCGCAAACTAGACAAGCTTAAATGCTAATGGGCAGATGCGGAACTAAACAAACACACATTAAGATCACTAGAGTGCTAACAAGACAGATTTAGATAAAATATAGCTCAACTAGAATTTCGCTCTCTTGACAGATTAAAACACTCTAAGAAGACTAATTAACTCTTCTGCTCAACCAGAAGCCAAACACATGGAGCGCCCCTATGCATTCATCTAGCGGAAGCACAATAGAACAAAACAAACCACAATGCACAAGGGATTTTTAGGTGGTTCGGTCCAGCAGACCTACATCCACCCCACACTCAAACTGAGTGTGGATTTCGCTGACTCACAGCTTGAACAGCTGGGCATCACAGCTTGCCTTACAACCGCTGGACATCACAGCTTGCCGTCCGAGGAATCCTCCTCGCCCCGCTGAGCAACACAGCTTGCTGTCCAGTGGAATCCTCCACTGCAAACTGCTGGGGATTACAGCTTACCCGTCCAGAGGCAGCACCTCTGCAAACCGCTGGGCAATACAGCTTGGCCGTACAGTGGAATCCTCCACTGCCCGCTGAGCAACACAGCTTGCTCCGCTGACAAACAGCTTGAAGAAATGTATAAAGAAGAACAAAAACAGAACAGGACAGCAATCGGAAAGCTGTAAATGAAATACATAATATAGCTCTCAACAGAGCAGACTGGCCTGGATTTGATCCACGGTCCAGTAAACAAATCTTCAGACTTCACTCTTCTTCTCTCGATCTCACTGTCTCTCTTTCTTTCTATCTTTCTCTTCTTTCTCTTCTTCTTCCACTCTCTGTCTGGATCGTGGCTCTCTGTATGGACTTCACCTCTTGCCAACTCGATCCCACTCTCTTTCTTCACTCTCTCTCTTTCTCTTTCTTCTCTGCTCCACTTCTCTTCCTCTCTCGATCTCTGTTCTCCTTATCTCTCTCTCTCTCTTTTTCTTTTCTTCTACTGTATCATGGAAGCTCTCTCTCCTTTTCCCCTTTTCCTTCTCTCAGCTTCTGCTCTCTGGCATCTTCTTCGATCAGCCTTCTACAGAGGATGAAGGCTTCCTTTTATAAGCAGCAGCAGCAGGCACACTGGCGCGTGTGGCTTCCACATTTCCTGCCCTAAAAATTCAGACCACGTGGCAGCATCCTGGTATCTCGTCCACCCTTGGATCACGAGCCAGGAACCTCACATCTCGTGCCCTTCATTACTACGCATTTTGAATTTGTCCCACTGCGTCGACCCTGCTGTGGATAGCGTTGACGCGTTGAAGACAGCCAGAGATAAGTCGCCCCTTTCTTAAACTACTGCGTCGACGCTGCCAGTTGGTGGCGTTGACGCACGAACATGTACATTTGTATATTGGCGTCTCTTAAGCCGCTGCATCGACGCTTCCAACCCGTGGCGTTGACGCATTGATGCGTTCCAGTGAGCAACCAGCCTAGCCTTTCTTAACTGTTGCGTCGACGCTGCTCCACTGCTGCGTTGACGCATTGGAATATTTCTGACAAAGCCTCTGCTTCTTGAGTGGCTGAGTTGACGCAGTCTTTGCATAGAGTTGACGCTGTGAAGAGTATCTGTGGATGCATCTTCACTGGTGCGCGTACGCCTTAAGCTCTAGCGTCGACCCTGTTCCCTTCAACAACAAGAATGAAGTCATAAGATCTAAGTATGTACATTGTATTGTATATACTTCGAAAGAAACAGTCTAATGTATATACTTCAAGAACTCTAGACAACGGACGCTGTACAGACTTCAGATGCTTTGAACGCTTGAGCGATGTATAGACTCTGAATCGATAAGGCATGCTGTACAGACTATAAGAAGGTTGAAGCACTGTGTAGACTTGATGAAGATTTAGGCCGTTGTACAGACATGGGGTTTAGCTGAGGATGTATGGACTTTGACAAAGTGAAGCAGTTTACAGACTTTGAATCATAGGGACTTGTGAACAGCCAATGTGTAGACTCTTCAATCGACATGCTTTGAAGCACAAAGGCAATGTACAAACTCAGCGATGTATAGACTTGCCAAGCGAAAGGGCTGTACATACTTTGACTTCAACAGAGACGCTGCATGAGACGCTGAAGTCTGTATAGACTTACCTAGTTCAGGCCGCTAACAACGAGTCTATATACTTAGGCGTTCTATTCAAGACAAAACCAATGTACAGACTTCAAGACTAATGTATGCAATGTATGGACTTCAAATAATATTGATGATGAACATACTTAGCCTTAGACAGTGAGAAGACATGACAACCGACAGGCCATGTGTAGACTTTACAAACAACATGCACCAGAGTGTATAGACTATATGAATTGACTCTACATGAGACACTTAGATGGACAGTGTTTAGACTAATGCATGAAGCAAAGCAAGAGCTCTTTCAAAACAATTCCAATGCATCAACGCATTGAGTCCACTGCGTCGACGCACCAGTTGACACATTTTATAGACCAGCTCTGGGACAGACCAGTGAGTTGACACAGTGATCCCATGCGTCAACGCATCATGCAATACTCATGCAAACTCATGCATTCAATGCTGTATATCAGACACAATCCTATGCAATCATATCAGCAGCCATATTCAAAACACAATATCATAATGCACTGACTGTGTTGCAATCATCAAAACAAATTAGCATGCTATCATCAAAACACAATGCACATGCTTGTGCCTAAGAGGCACAACATTCTCCCCTTTTTTGATGATGGAAACATAATGTGACAGTGAGTCACACACAAGATTTTTTCCCCCTTTGACATGATCAAAAAGAGAAAAACAGTAAAAACAAGAGTGCAAAGTGCATTATGCATGCAAATTCCTCTAGAACATTCTCCCCCTGAATGTAAGACTCCCCTGAATTATTTCTCCCCCTAAATAATAGCTCCCCCTTTGAGAAGGAATATGAACAGATAAACAAAGGTAGAGAATGTAGGAGGGTCACTTGACAACAGCTGAATCTTAGGTTCAGAAAAGAAGCATGATTATAAACAACTGTTAAAGTATAAGAATCAGCAACATACAAATTTGACAAAAATTCAGGTTTAACAATGATAAATCTAGAGTAAGACATTTGACCCCTGAACAAGAGTTTATAGATTCCATTTACAGCAATCTAGGGCACATGGTATTAATAGATAAGTCAGAAATAATACCCTTTTGTGATTAAACAAGGAAATTCAAGAGAGGCAACTTGAACATGTATTGATAAAAATAATTTTCACTCATTGACTTTTGATTTTTCGAAGGGTTACAGCAGTTTGATTTTCACCTTTGAATTTCAGAACTTGAACTAAATGAATAGATCAGTGGCATTTATGCAGTTGACATTAGGTGTACACCTTGATCAGAGGCAGGTACCCCCAGTTACTAGGCATAAACTACTAGACCTATTTCAGATCAAAACCCACAAAGGATAGTTTTCACTTTTGACATGAAGGGTACACCCTGATCAGAGGCCAGTACCCTCAGTTACTTGGTGAGGACTCTCCCTATAGATTTGACCCTTAGAACGGAGATATTCTGAAGCACTTCATGACTATGAGTTCTCCTTCTTCATTGGAGGAGATCACAATTTCTCAGTGTAATTCAGCCATTGCTTTGTCACTATGTTCAGTTCATAGCATTAATGATCTTATTTACTACTGCCGTTAATTCTTTTAGAGTGATTGTTTAAAAAATCAGTACACACTCTTATTAGCCTGTTCTAGACATATCCAGTTCAACACATTTAGGCATTACAAAACCTTTTTCTATTTTAGCCATGAGACAAAGATTAAGAGCTATAAAAGTTTTCTTTTATCTTAAATTCTGAAGTGCAGACACTTAACTCTCCAATTTATAAAGGTTAAACCTTTAGTTCCTTTCAATTTGTAAGTGTGATTCTTATAAGTGAACAATTGCAATAATCACCATTCAATGTACTAAACCAGGTGCAAAGCTGTTGTTTAGTGAAAATGATGGGGAAAGGATGGCAATTGGCAATATGAATCATTTGAATGAGAACACTGAGAAGTGAATAGGATTCAATGAATTGAATAGAACACTCAGCTCCCCCTGACATCATGATGCAAGAGATATGCTATGCAACATACTATCCTACATACAGACTAAGCACCAAGGATACATGAGATAGATATGCAATCAATTCAGATTTATGCATCCAAGTTATTTCATTTTCAAATTTTTTGAACAGCATACATATATGAAGAAGAAGTTGAAGTGCTAGCTAAGTCAGAGCTACGAATAAAAGTGGTGTACAGCTCTTTCTTCTTAGCTTGCTTACTTTTAGAAATGTTATCAATCCCTTTACATTGATCACTTACTTCATCTTCAGAGGATATTTTCATTTTACCTTTATCCTTATCAACCTTAGATGAAGTACTATTCAGCTCAGAAATTTTACTTTCCAAGGAGATTATAAGATTTTCTTAATCAACTTTCTCCTTCTCATAACCAGCCAGTTTTTCTTTTAACAAACCAATTTCGTTTTCCAAATCAGTAGTGTGTATTAAAAAACTACAAATTTCTTCATCACTGCAATTGATACATTCTTTCAATACTGATTTCTCTTTTTCAATAGTCATCCATCTTTCAGAGAAAACAGTGTTAAGAACCATTAGTTTTTTATTTTGTTCCTTCAGATAAACATTTTCTTCTTTTAGAGATTTGATTTGTTCCTTTTGCAAATTGTGATCAGAATCAAACTCATTTATCATTTCTTCCAAGATAACACAAGCTTTACATGAATTATCTTCTCTAATGTGCTCCTTTTCAGATTTCAAAATTTTCACTTCTTTTCTCAATTTTTTGTTTTCATATTTTAATTTCTTGGATACTTTGAACAATTCTTCATACATCACTATCAATTCATCAAAAGAGTATCCTTCTGATTCGGATTCAGAATTTACCTTGGATGAGGATTCCTCATCATCCCGGTTGGCCATTAAGCATATTGACTTTTCTCCTTCCTCATTGTCCGTGGTGTTCCCTTTGAGTTTTGAGAATTCTGGACAGTCAGCCATTGTGTGGCCAGCCTTCCGGCATTTGTAGCAAACGTTAGAGTCAGTAATCTTGGCATGATTAGAATTATACCTTATTTGCTTTCTGTCATCACCATGCTTTCCTTCTCTTTTTCTCAGGAATTTCCTGAATTCACTAATTACCATTGTAATGTGGTCTCCATCAATTTCAGACCGCGAGAGGTTGCTTTTCTCGCTTGATGATCCACTGTGGCTGGATCTGTTTGCTTTGTTGGAGCTAGCCTTCAGCACGATTGGCTCCATTGCAAACAATCTGAAAGCTCAGAACAAACTGAAGCACCGAGACCAGATGAACAAGACAAGACACTAAGTCGGTGAAACTAAACAACGAACACAGAAAGCACACTCTGAGATGCACCAAACAAATCAGCAGGATCCTCTGCAGATTGTTAGATCTGATAGATCAGAGACCCGCTCTGATACCAATTGTTGGGTTCGGTGCAGTATTCAGAGGGGGGGGGGGGGAATGAACATAGCCCTTTAAAAATCTTTTGCCCAATTAAAATGTGATGCTCACTAGAATTACTAGTTCGCAAACTAGACAAGCTTAAATGCTAATGGGCAGATGCGGAACTAAACAAACACACATTAAGATCACTAGAGTGCTAACAAGACAGATTTAGATAAAATATAGCTCAACTAGAATTTCGCTCTCTTGACAGATTAAAACTAAGAAGACTAATTAACTCTTCTGCTCAATCAGAAGCCAAACACATGGAGCGCCCCTATGCATTCATCTAGCAGAAGCACAATAGAACAAAACAAACCACAATGCACAAGGGGTTTTTAGGTGGTTCGGTCCAGCAGACCTACATCCACCCCACACTCAAACCGAGTGTGGATTCCGCTGACTTACAGCTTGAACAGCTGGGCATCACAGCTTGCCTTACAATCGCTGGGCATCACAGCTTGCCGTCCGAGGAATCCTCCTCGCCCCACTGAGCAACACAGCTTGCTGTCCAATGGAATCCTCCACTGCAAACCGCTGGGGATTACAGCTTACCTGTCCAGAGGCAGCACCTCTGCAAACCGCTGGGCAATACAGCTTGGCCGTCCAGTGGAATCCTCCACTGCCCGCTGAGTAACACAGCTTGCTCCGCTGACAAACAGCTTGAAGAAATGTATAAAGAAGAACAAAAATAGAACAAGATAGCAATCGAAAAGCTGTAAATGAAATACATAATATAGCTCTCAACAGAGCAGACTGGCCTGGATTTGATCCATGGTCCAGTAAACAAATCTTCAGACTTCACTCTTCTTCTCTCGATCTCACTGTCTCTCTTTCTTTCTCTCTTTCTCTTCTTTCTCTTCTTCTTCCACTCTCTGTCTGGATCGTGGCTCTCTGTATGGACTTCACCTATTGCCAACTCGATCCCACTCTCTTTCTTCACTCTCTCTCTTTCTCTTTTTTCTCTGCTCCACTTCTCTTCCTCTCTCGATCTCTATTCTCCTTATCTCTCTCTCTCTCTCTTTCTTTTCTTCTACTGGATCGTGGAAGCTCTCTCTCCTTTTTCCCTTTTTCTTCCCTCAGCTTCTGCTCTCTGGCTTCTTCTTCGATCAGCCTTCTACAGAGGATGAAGGCTTCCTTTTATAAGTAGCAGCAGTAGGCACACTGGCGCGTGTGGCTTCCACATTTCCTGCCCTAAAAATTCATACCACGTGGCAGCATCCTGGTATCTCGTCCACCCTTGGATCATGAGCCAGGCACCTCGGATCACGTGCCCTTCATTAGTACGCATTTTGAATTTGTCCCACTGCGTGGACCCTGCTGTGGATAGCGTTGACGCGTTGAAGACAGCCAGAGATAAGTCGCCCCTTTCTTGAACTGCTACGTCGACGCTGCCAATTGGTGGCGTTCACGCACGAACATGTACATTTGTATATTGGCGTCTCTTAAGCCGCTGCGTCGACGCTTACAACCCGTGGCGTTGACGCATTGATGCGTTCCGGTGAGCAACCAGCCTAGCCTTTCTTAACTGTTGCGTCGACGCTGCTCCACTGCTGCGTTGACGCATTGGAATATTTCTGACAAGGCCTCTGCTTCTTGAGTGGCTGAGTTGACGCCGCCTTTGCATAGAGTTGACGCTGTGAAGAGTATCCGTGGATGCATCTTCACTGGTGCGTGGACGCCTTAAGCTCTAGCGTCGACCCTGTTACCTTCAGCAACAAGAATGAAGTCATAAGGTCTAAGTATGTACATTGTATTGTATATACTTCGAAAGAAAGAGTCCAATGTATATACTTAAAGAACTCTAGACAACGGACGCTGTATAGACTTCAGATGCTTTGAATGCTTGAGCGATGTATAGACTCTGAATCGATAAGGCAGGCTGTACAGACTATAAGAAGGTTGAAGCACTGTGTAGACTTGATGAAGATTTAGGCCGTTGTACAGACATGGGGTTCAGCTGAAAATGTATGGACTTTGACGAAGTGAAGCAGTGTACATACTTTGAATCATAGGGACTTGTGAAAAGCCAATGTGTATACTCCTCAATCGACAGGTTTTGAAGCACAAAGGCAATGTACAGACTCAGCGATGTATAGACTTGCCAAGCGAAAGGGCTGTACATACTTTGACTTCAACAGAGATGCTGCATGAGACGCTGAAGTTGTTAGGGTGCTAGGCCCGGATACAGAGGGGGGTGAATGTATCCTGTTACGAATAATGCCCAAATAAAAGCTCAGATGCTAGACGCAATCATAGAATAAAACTAATTCAATTAAACTTATGAGCAAGCAGATGGAGCGCGCCTATCCAGGCATCTAGCGGAAGCAAACACACAAAGCAAACCACTGCTCAATAGATTTTTAGGTGGTTCGGTCCTCCAGACCTACATCCACCCCTCACTCCCAACCGGAGTGAGGATTCCACTAGCTCACGCTAGAAACCGCAGACTCAGTCTGCAACAAATGCTGCCAAACAGCTTGACCAGGGGAACACGCTCCCCTCTTCCTCCCACAGGAGGGACACCCCAAGTGACTTTCAGCCACTTGGAAACCAGAGACCGAAGTCTCTCTTCCTCCAGACCAGGAGGGAACCAACCGGTGACTTCCAGTCACCAGCAAACCAGAGGTCGAAGACCTCTCTTCCTCCCAACCGGAGGGACACCTGGACTTGCAACCACAAGCCCAGAACCGGAGGGCTAGCCTCCCTTCCTCTAACGAGAGGGAACCCTCAAGTGACAACCTATCACTTGCAACCCGGAGATCAGATCTCCCTTCTCCTGAATCAACAGGAGGAACTCGATCCCCAACAGGGCAATCGGAAGACCAAAGGTAATCAGAAAAACAAAGGAAAAACAATAACTGAAAATAGCACAGCAATCAGAAAGTTGTAAAAGATGAAAACATAAATGTGGCTCTCAATGGAGCTGACTGGCCTGGATCTGATCCACGGTCCAGTAGGAACAAGTCTTCAGATGAAGCTTCCCATCTCTCATTCTCTCTTCTTCTTTCTCTTCCTTTTCTTCTCTGCTTCCTTCTCTCACTCGCGAGCTCTCTCTCTTTTTCTTTTTACTTCTGCAGCTTCTCTCACTCTACCACTCTTCTTTTTCTTCTTCTTCTCTTCTCACTGGCACTATCTCTCTCTCTCTTTCTTCTTCTGCTCTCACTCTCACTCTCTTCTCTATTCTCTTCTTTTCTTCTGGATCGAAGGGCTTTCTACTCTGCAGGCTTTTCTTCTTCGATACTTCTTCAAAGGAAGAAGACCCATATATATAGCAGCAGCAGCAGTATCACCCCCGACGTGTGACCTCCACATTTCCACCCCTAAGTATTCGGACCACATGGCAGTCTCTCAGCAGGCTTTATTTCAGCCTCGGATCATGTGCTGACAGTCACTCGGGAATATTTCCTCGGACCATCTTCTTCTTCTCCTGCAAGGAATTAACACGATTAAAACTCAGGGCACCAGAACCTAAAACTGCACGAGGTGTATAGAAACAGCAAGAGGTGCACTGCACTGAGGACGACACGAGATACAGTGGTGACAAACCAAACACTACACATAGAACGACACGAGGTTCAAAGGTGACAAAACAAGTATTACACAGAGAACGACACGAGGTTATAAACACTAGAATAACACGAAGACACAGATACAAAGAAACAACACGACATAATAAACAGCAGATAGAACGACATGAGGTGAAACGACACGTGATAAAACAAAGAAAGCAGGAATATGACTCGAGTAGCTACAGTAAATGATACAAGAACACAAGATTACTACAGTACGAGATAAGGAGAGCATGACAGGAGGTCAGATGAAAACAACACGAGGTAAAATGAGAACGACACGAAGTGTCACTGTAACAAAACAAACACTACGAAGAGACCGACACGAGATACATACTAATAACGCTTAACACATCAGAGAAAACGACACTAAGTAAAAAGCAACTCGACATAACAAATAGCAACGAGAACGACACGAGCTGACCACAACACGAAGATGAAAAATAGAAACCAACACGAAGTGTGGTTTCAACACAAGAAAGACACGAGGTCTAGGAAGAACAGCACGAAGACGGAAAATAACAAAGAACCGACTCGAACTGAGGACGACATGGAGACAGCACAGACACGGGCTTGAACTTAGAGAAGAGTGCACGAAGTAAAATCAACACGAAGACAGAACACCACACGAAGACGATGAATGCAACAGTGCAAAGTCTAGACTTGAAATATAATCCAAAACGGCTGTACAGACTTGAAGAATAAGCCAGTGTATAGACTTGAAGATTGAAGGCGATGTACAGACTTTGATGCCCAAAGGCGATGAACAGTGAATCAGTGTAAAGACTTCAAAGTTCATTGAAGGATGTTCAGACTTTGTGCGTGAAGCAGCACAATGAATAAGTGTGTACATTGAGACCCAGAATCAATATGCATCAGACAACTTGTGTATGGACTTGAGGACCCTCAGCCAATGTATAGACTTCAAGTAGAGACCAATGTGTAGACTTCACGTGAAAACGCTGAGGCCAGTGTACAGGCTTGCCACCGACCAGTGTATGGACTACCTCAGCCTGAGGCACAGTATGGACTCCAACGCTGCACATCGAATGTATGGACTTCAAGTGTGAAGGCCACTGTGCAGACATTGGGTTCGAAGACAATGTGCAGACTTTGACTTGGAACGTAGGTAGGAATGAGGCTGTATAGACTTGGACCACAAGGGCAGTGTGCAGACTAGGAGACTTAATGAGCAACACAAAGGAGACAAAGCAACATGGCGTCAACCCCGCTGATCCACTGCGTCCATGCAGCTAGTGAACAAACAGCCAATGCGTCAACCCAATCTCCAACTGCGTCAACGCACTGCATGAACAATTAGCCACTATGTTAACCCAATCTAGCCATATTCATGAATTAGCTATTCAAGCAAATAATCAGATATTCAAGCAGTCAATCAGTCATCAATATTAATTAGCACACCTCAGTGTGACTCATGGTGTGTCAGCCATCATCAAAACCACACAGGGGCACAACAATCTCCCCCTTTTTGATGATGGCAACACAATGAGTTACACTGACTCAAATTAGATTCTTCTCCCCCTTTTGCCTTCAGCAAAAAGACATGAGTTGAGGAGAGAATTAAAAACACCCCCTTTGACTAAACTGCCCCTTTTACTTCAGCAAAAACAAAACTTATGAGGGCAGCTCAAGATCAGAAGCAATTAAATCAAAATCTCCCCCTTTGACAAACAACTTATGCAGAGATGCAAATGCAACAAATACTCCCTTATGCAATGAGACAACTCTCCCCCTATCAACATGCATGATTGACTACTCTCCTCTTGAAGCACAGAAATGGACTCTGATTATCCAATAAATCAATCTGAAATCAGCCATTACAAAGAATCTGAATTTTGGTGAAGATACCACAGAATCAGAACTTATTGCCGGACAAGATGGAAGATTCCAACAGTGTAGAGAGAAATACATCTCAGGAATTAATCTGAAATCCACCATCATAAAGATTCTGAGGTTCAGAAGGCTGTAAGTGAACATGGTAATAATGGGAGTGGCACCTCACATTTGTATGGTCAGAAAAATGCAGATGGAATCAGTCAACTGATAAGAAAGGAGTTGACTTTACAGCTTTTGTTGATCATGCATAAATCTGATCATGAGGGATTTGAATGCAAGGTCACAAATGATATGAGCATGATTCTGTATGACAAGGAATGCTCCCCCTGAATAGATGCCACTTGATATGCAAGTGATGCATGACATGGAAGCTTCCCCTCAATAAGTGGAATCTTATGAGATAGATGAGAAGGAGACCACAGGGGCAGACAAGGAGAAGTTCAGGTCAATGATCTAAGGAAAGTGAGCAGAAAGATTTTCAAGGAGATATCAATCTCATAAATCTAAAACATAATTTTTCAAGGTCTTCAATTATAGGGACTTATGAATGAGCCTTTTGAACAGCATGGTTTAAATATGATGTATGCAGAGTTTATCAATAAAATTCTGTATTGATATCTAAAATCATGTTTTAATAAAGATGAACCACGCTCTCATATTTATCTTGATTAATCTCCCTTTCTCTTACACAATCAAATCTATTGACTTCTTTCAGAATTACATGCACCAATATTGAAGTCAAGCAATTATGAAGTCATATGATTTTGTCTAGGGTTGTAGCAATTTGATTTTAGCATCAATATTCAGATATTTCAATTTGTTCAACAATTTTCCATGCTACAAATTTTACGAGCACTCTAGTTCAGTTCACACCTTGTAACTAGAGGATATACCTTGATCAGAGGCCAATGTCCCTAAGCACTTAGTGTGACTAACTGTCATGCTATATATGAACAGAGATAGAATTTACACATCATGACACACTCCAAATCATTTCTTGATGAGTGAGTTGTATTTCTCAGTGTGTATGTCATTGCTCTGCCTGAATTTCAATGAATTCTTAATCAGAGTTAACTAAGGCACCTCATGACACAGTCCTTCGGACATGTGTTTCTCAGTGACCAATGTCATTGCTCTGACAGATATTACCCTTTAGACATTTCAGAAAAATTCATTTGCTTCAAATCAATAATAGTTTCATGTACTTAATCAGTTGAAGTCATATATTCAAAAGTGCAGATTTCAGAAGATTTTACAAGACATAGCATGAAACAGATGGTTAAGGTTTATTAACCATGCTTCAGATATTTTTAAGAGATTTTAAACCCAAACTCATTGAATACATTAAACTTAAACCACATGAGTTATTTCAGTCATTCATAAAAATGTATAATAGAATATTTCTAGTTCAAAAGTTTTCAGATTTATGATCGAGATAGCCCATTGAAATCTTCATGAAAGACTGATAGAATTCTGAAGCCAAATGATACCAAATTGATAGTAGAAATACAAATTGTTAAGAGAGATTGTGAAGCTCAAAGTTTCCAGAATATGATTAAGGTTTGTCAACAAAATCAGTAAGAGAGGATATGCAATGAGTTCTGACCCATGTATGCATTTGACAACCTATATGCAATGCAATGACTCCCCCTCACAATATGCATTCAAACTCCCCTTTTGGCATTTTCAATGTAAGGAAATGCAATGCACTATATGTATGCAGGGACATGCAAAGGCTCGACATTGAATTGCTATGCAAGGATATGCAACTAACTCCCCCTGAAAACATGCAATGATTGCACTGAAAACTGAACATATGATACCAAATGATTCATACACACTCAGACTGCCCTGTCAACCAAAATGACCCATGGTACTAGGCAGAGCACTTGGTCTAAAAGACCAGCTCTCACATAGTAAGGACCTCCGGACAGATTTCCCTGCCTTTTGGTAGCTTACCATTTGATATACCATAGAGGTCATGAATATCAAGGTGAAACCAACAGTCCTATATGCAATTTAGGTTTTCAATGAATGTACTCGACATGCAAATCACATATATGCACTTCAGATGAGTAGAGTTCAGAGGCATCATTTCAGACAATGCAGATGAAGAATGATTATGCAAAAACGGATTTAACTTGCTATGCATTAGAACTAAAAACAAGAAGAGCAGGAAGTTTACCTGAAAAGTTCAGTATGGGGTTTTCTTCTTGAGTGCCTTGGATCATTACACCTTTTTATTTCAGTCCCAAGGCACACCTGCATAGCAATGTTATTTTGCACAAACAGGTACCCAAGAAGTCTTGGGTCCTCACAAAACAGTATTACTCCTAGCAGGTTTTCTCAGCACATTTCTAGGAGCAGTTTTCAGATCTGATTTATGCAGATTCTTGTTAGCATGAATTCTATGTGCATAAGTATGAGATTTCTTGTTAACAGAATAAAAATTATGTTTGCCAAAACCAGTTTGGTTTTGATATCCTGCCAGCCAACAGGTTGCAGCCCTGTGACCTGGCTTCCCACAGTTGAAGCACTCATTGTGCTTGCCTCTAAAAACATTACTTCCAAAAATATTTCCATTTGCTGGAAGTTTAACAGTTTTAGAATTGAATTGTCTACTCTGAGCATGCCAACAGTGGGCTGCAATGTAGCCCATCTTGCCACAGTGAAAGCATGAATTAGACCTTTTCTTACCAGCATTCAGCCAGCATTCAAATCTCTTATGACCCAATTTTTCACAATTAAAGCATGTCATATGCTGGTTCATTGGAACATACTTGTTCTTGTTAAGAGCATGATAGTTTGCATGAAATTTATTCTTATCACTAACAAATCAGCATTGTGAAATTTTGTGTCCTAGTTTACCACAATGAAAACACTCAATTTTCCTTTTCTGAGATGAAAGATTTTTATCATGATATTTTCTAGCACTCAGATCATCCTTTTCCATCAGTCTACATTCATGCATCAGATGTCCAAATTTATGACAGTAATGACAGATCATTTTCTTTTTGGATGCTTGTGAATGTGTATGAGGACTATGATCAATATGCACTGATGAACCCTTTTCATTTATTTTTTGATTTACAGTCCTTTTCTGATATTTATCCTGTTTTCCTATTTTCTTAGCCTTGTACTGAGTTGGAGATGAAGTAGAAGGCTTCTCCTGTTCAGAGGATTTAACAAAGACAGTTTTCAGGTTGGCTCCATCAGCCTTCCTCATGACTGGACTGTAACCCAGTCCTTCTTTCTTAAAATTAATCTTTGTTCCCAGTATTTTCTGAACAATGGGCTGTTTGTCTTTTGATGTTGTGGCTACGTTTGAGGCATTTACAATGGATGTCATTACTTTATTCTACAAAGCCTTTTTATTTAGATTATTGTAGCCCAACCCTTCCCTTTTGACATTGACTTTTACACCTAGCAGCTTGTCTAGGTTTTCTTACCCATCAACAAATTTTGACAAAGAGACTTTCAAATCCTGAATTTCATCTTCCAAAGAGGAAATATGTAGCTCATAACTGGCAATCTCTTGTTCACTGCAATTCACACATTCAGTTAACACATTGTTAGCAGTTTTATATTTTTCAATTTCCTGTTCCAGATTGCTCAGTTTATTAGAATCTTCAACACAAATACTTTTTCCTCTTTTCAAAGCTAGAAGTCTCTCTGACATAGTGGAATTCAACATTTTTAATTTTTCATTTTCTTCCTTAAGCTTGTCATTCTGAATTAACTCATTTATTAGAGTCTGATCTTCTGAGTTAATTTCAAGTTTTCTTTCAGCCTTGAATTCCTTCAAATCTTTTTCCTTCTTTTCAATGTTTTTCTGTAATTCCACATTCATAGATTTGATGGCTTCCAGTTTTTCAGCAAGCAAGTTTTTCTCCTGCTTGAGTTTCTCAAATTTGTTATCATTTTTATTAGCAGATGTTCTCAGGGAATCATTTTCGGATCTCAGCTTGTTTAAATCTGAGTTTACACTTTTAAAGTTTTTCAGCAATGTTTCATACTGGTCATGATAGTTAACAACAGTCTGATTATCATTATCTGAGTTCAATTTTTTTTTGAGTTCAGATATCACATTTATATGTTCTTGATTTTTAATTTTCAATAATGAAACTTGTTTCTTCAGTATTTGAAAGTCAGACATACAAGCATCATGAATATGTTTCAATTCAACACAATTTCTACAAGGAACGCTTGAACTATCTAAACCAGTACCCTTCTTCAATTTCTTATACTGTTTTCTTAACAGCTCATGAGATTCAAGTAATTCAGCATAAGCATTCTCCCAATCTTCTAGAGAGAAATTCTCGAAGATATTTACCTCATCATCATCATCTTCTTCAGTTTGATTGCTGCCTTGATCGCTTCTGTTGGCCATCATGCAGCTTGTTTGATTTCCTTTCCCGGCTCTCTTCATCATTTCCTACATATCCCTTGCAGATCTGCAATCAAGGAAACATGAGTGAAAGGCTTTGTCAGTGGCTGCTTTCATCAGATTTATAGCTGTCTGATTCTCCTCATACATTGATTCGTGATTGTCAGTCCATTTGGACTTTTTCTTTGGTAATTCATGAGGACCATGTGAAATTACTTTCCACAGGTCTGGATCAACAGATTTAACATAAGCACGTAAAGCACTGTGCCACTGGTTGTAATCAAAACCACTGAAGACGGGTGGACAAGCCATTGAAACAATTAGCAGATAAATTCAATGCAACAGGAATATTGATGCACTAAAAGCAAATTAGCACCTAAGACCGCAAGATCGGATCTGCAGGTCGCTGGACCTTACATGCAGACACCGGCTCTGATACCAACTGTTAGGGTGCTAGGCCCGGATACAGAGGGGAGTGAATGTATCCTGTTACGAATAATGCCCAAATAAAAGCTCAGATGCTAGACGCAATCACAGAATAAAACTAATTCAATTAATCTTATGAGCAAGCAGATGGAGCGCGCCTATCCAGGCATCTAGCGGAAGCAAACACACAAAGCAAACCATTGCTCAATAGAATTTTAGGTGGTTCGGACCTCCAGACCTACATCCACCCCTCACTCCCAACCGGAGTGAGGATTCCACTAGCTCACGCTAGAAACCGCAGACTCGGTCTGCAACAAATGCTGCCAAACAGCTTGACCAGGGGAACACGCTCCCCTCTTCCTCCC
The DNA here is from genome assembly GCA_022559845.1 of Amorphophallus konjac. NCBI lineage: Eukaryota > Viridiplantae > Streptophyta > Magnoliopsida > Alismatales > Araceae > Amorphophallus > Amorphophallus konjac. The sequence continues at coordinate 245,799,450 of CM040125.1, forward strand.
ACAGGAGGGACACCCCAAGTGACTTTCAGCCACTTGGAAACCAGAGACCGAAGTCTCTCTTCCTCCAGACCAAGAGGGAACCAACCGGTGACTTCAGTCACCAGCAAACCAGAGGTCGAAGACCTCTCTTCCTCCCAACCGGAGGGACACCTGGACTTGCAACCACAAGCCCAGAACCGGAGGGCTAGCCTCCCTTCCTCTAACAAGAGGGAACCCTCAAGTGACAACCTATCACTTGCAACCCGGAGATCAGATCTCCCTTCTCCTGAATCAATAGGAGGAACCCGATCCCCAACAGGGCAATCGGAAGACCAAAGGTAATCAGAAAAATAAAGGAAAAATAATAAACGAAAATAACACAGCAATCAGAAAGCTGTAAAAGATGAAAACACAAATGTGGCTCTCAATGGAGCTGACTGGCCTGGATCTGATCCACGGTCCAGTAGGAACAAGTCTTCAGATGAAGCTTCCCATCTCTCGTTCTCTCTTCTTCTTTCTCTTCCTTTTCTTCTCTGCTTCCTTCTCTCACTCGCGAGCTCTCTCTCTTTTTCTTTTTACTTCTGCAGCTTCTCTCACTCTACCACTCTTCTTTTTCTTCTTCTTCTCTTCTCACTGGCACTATCTCTCTCTCTCTTTCTTCTTCTGCTCTCACTCTCACTCTCTTCTCTATTCTCTTCTTTTCTTCTGGATCGAAGGGCTTTCTACTCTGCAGGCTTTTCTTCTTCGATACTTCTTCAAAGATGAAGACCCATATATATAGCAGCATCAGCAGTATCACCCCCGACGTGTGACCTCCACATTTCCACCCCTAAGTATTCAGACCACGTGGCAGTCTCTCAGTAGGTTTATTTCAGCCTCGGATCACGTGCTGACAGTCACTCGGGAATATTTCCTCGGACCATCTTCTTCTTCTCCTGCAAGGAATTAACACGATTAAAACTCAGGGCACCAGAACCTAAAACTACACGAGGTGTATAGAAACAGTAAGAGGTGCACTGCACTGAGGACGACACGAGATACAGTGGTGACAAACCAAACACTACACATAGAACGACACGAGGTTCAAAGTTGACAAAACAAGTATTACACAGAGAACGACACGAGGTTATAAACACTAGAATAACACGAAGACACGGATACAAAGAAACAACACGACATAACAAACAGCAGATAGAACGACATGAGGTGAAATGACACGTGATAAAACAAAGAAAGCAGGAATATGACTCGAGTAGCTACAGTAAATGACATGAGAACATAGGATTACTACAGTACGAGATAAGGAGAGCATGACACGAGGTCAGATGAAAATAACACGAGGTAAAACGAGAACGACACGAAGTGTCACTGTAACAAAACAAACACTACGAAGAGACCGACACGAGATACATACTAATAACGTTTAACACTTCAGAGAAAATGACACGAAGTAAAAAGCAACTCGACATAACAAATAGCAACGAGAACGACACGAGCTGACCACAACACGAAGATGAAAAATAGAAACCAACACGAAGTGTGGTTTCAACACAAGAAAGACACGAGGTCTAGGAAGAACAACAAGAAGACGGAAAATAACAAACAACCGACTCGAACTGAGGACGGCATGGAGACAGCACAGACACGGGCTTGAACTTAGAGAAGAGTGCACGAAGTAAAATCAACACGAAGATAGAACACCACACGAAGACGATGAATGCAACAGTGCAAAGTCTAGACTTGAAATACAATCTAAAATGGCTGTACAGACTTGAAGAATAAGCCAGTGTATAGACTTGAAGATTGAAGGCGATGTACAGACTTTGATGCCCAAAGGCGATGAACAGTGAATCAGTGTAAAGACTTCAAAGTTCATTGAAGGATGTTCAGACTTTGTGCGTGAAGCAGCACAATGAATAAGTGTGTACATTGAGACCCAGAATCAATATGCATTAGACAACTTGTGTATGGACTTGAGGACCCTCAGCCAATGTATAGACTTCAAGTAGAGACCAATGTGTAGACTTCACGTGAAAACGCTGAGGCTAGTGTACAGGCTTGCCACCGACCAGTGTATGGACTACCTCAGCCTGAGGCACAGTATGGACTCCAACTCTGCACATCGAATGTATGGACTTCAAGTGTGAAGGCCACTGTGCAGACATTGGGTTCGAAGACAATGTGCAGACTTTGACTTGGAACGTAGGTAGGAATGAGGCTGTATAGACTTGGACCACAAGGGCAGTGTGCAGACTAGGAGACTTAATGAGCAACACAAAGGAGACAAAGCAACATGGCGTCAACCCCGCTGATCCACTGTGTCCACGTAGCTAGTGAACAAACAGCCAATGCGTCAACCCAATCTCCAACTGCGTCAACGCACTGCATGAACAATTAGCCACTATGTTAACCCAATCTAGCCATATTCATGAATTAGCTATTCAAGCAAACAATCAGATATTCAAGCAGTCAATCAGTCATCAATATTAATTAGCACACCTCAGTGTGACTCATGGTGTGTCAGCCATCATCAAAACCACACGGGGGCACAACAGAAGTCTGTATAGACTTACCTAGTTCAGGCCGCTAACAATGAGTGTATAGACTTAGGCGTTCTGTTCAAGACAAAACCAATGTACAGACTTCAAGACTAATGTATGCAATGTATGGACTTCAAATAACATTGACGATGAACATACTTAGCCTAAGACAGTGTGAAGACATGACAACTGACAGGCCATGTGTAGACTTTACGAACAACATGAACCAGAGTGTATAGACTATATGAATTGACTCTGCATGAGACACTTAGATGGACAGTGTTTAGACTAATGTATGAAGCAAAGCAAGAGCTCTTTCCAAATAATTCCAATGCGTCAACGCATTGAGTCCACTGCGTCGATGCACTAGTTGACACATTTTATAGACCAGCTCTGGGACAGACCAGTGAGTTGACGCAATGATCCCATGCATCAACGCATCATGCAATACTCATGCAGACTCATGCATTCAATGCTGTATATCAGACACAGTCCTATGCAATTATATCAGCAGCCATATTCAAAACACAATATCATAATGCACTGACTGTGTTGCAATCATCAAAACAAATCAGCATGCTATCATCAAAACACAATGCACATGGTTGTGCCTAAGAGGCACAACATTCTCCCCCTTTTTGATGATGGTAACACAATGTGACAGTGAGTCACACACAAGATTTTCTCCCCCTTTGACATGATCAAAAAGAGAAAAATAGTAAAAATAAGAGTGTAAAGTGCATTATGCATGCAAATTCCTCTAGAACATTCTCCCCCTGAATGTAAGACTCCCCTGAATTATTTCTCCCCCTAAATAATAGCTCCCCCTTTGAGAAGGAATATGAACAGATAAACAAAGGTAGAGAATGTAGGAGGGTCACTTGACAACAGCTGAATCTTAGGTTCAGAAAAGAAGCATGATTATAAACAACTGTTAAAGTATAAGAATCAGCAACATACAAATTTGACAAAAATTCAGGTTTAATAGTGAGAAATCTAGAGTAAGACATTTGACCCCTGAACAAGAGTTTATAGATTCCATTTATAGCAATGAATCTAGGGCACATGGTATTAATAGATAAGTCAGAAATAATACCCTTTTGTGATTAAACAAGGAAATTCAATAGAGGCAACTTGAACATGTATTGATAAAAATAATTTTCACTCATTGACTTTTAATTTTTCGAAGGGTTACAGCAGTTTGATTTTCACCTTTGAATTTCAGAACTTGAACTAAATGAATAGATCAGTGGCATTTATGCTGTTGACATTAGGTGTACACCTTGATCAGAGGCAGGTATCCCCAGTTACTAGGCATAAACTACTAGACCTATTTCAGATCAAAACCCACAAAGGATAGTCTTCACTTTTGACATGATAGGTACACCTTGATCAGAGGCCAGTGCCCTCAGTTACTTGGTGAGGACTCCCCCTATAGATTTGACCCTTTGAACAAAGATATTCTGAAGCACTTCATGACTATGAGTTCTCCTGCTTCATTGGAGGAGATCACAATTTCTCAGTGCAATTCAGCCATTGCTTTGTCACTATGTTCAGTTCATAGCATTAATGATCTTATTTACTGCTGCCCTTAATTCTTTTAGAGTGATTGTTTAAAAAATCAGTACACACTCTTATTAGCCTGTTCTAGACATATCCAGTTCAACACATTTAGGCATTACAAAAACTTTTTCTATTTTAGCCATGAGACAAAGATTAAGAGCTATAAAAGTTTTCTTTTATCTCAAATTCTGAAGTGCAGACACTTAACTCTCCAATTTATAAAGGTTAAACATTTAGTTTCTTTCAATTTGTAAGTGTGATTCTTATAAGTGAACAATTGCAATAATCAACATTCAATGTACTAAACCAGGTGCAAAGTTGTTGTTTAGTGAAAATGATGGGGAAAGGATGGCAATTGGCAATATGAATCCTTTGAATTAGAACATTGAGAAGTGAATAGGATTCAATGAATTGAATAGAACTCTCAGCTTCCCCTGACATCATGATGCAAGAGATATGCTATGCAACATACTGTCCTACATATAGACTATGCACCAAGGATACATGAGACAGATATGCAATCAATTCAGATTTATGCATCCAAGTTATAAGCATTTTCATCCTTTTTCAGATTTTTCAACATATGATGCAGTGCAAAGCAGCCCTATTATGCATTGAAAAACATGCAGTCTACGACAATAGGCAAATGATAATCATGCAAATCAGTTCTATATGCATTGAACAACTTCAAACAGTCATGCAAATAATGTGTGCAGACATTAGACACATGCAATGACTCTATACACTGAAGAACTATTCACAATCAGCAAGTTATGCATTCAACAACAAGCATGCAGTCCATTTATTCAGTGCAATAATCAGTGAGAGAAGAGCATCAGATATATGCAAAGTAAAACTCAGTACATGAAGAGATCATCAGCGATCAATTAAGCAAATCAACATGAAACTCACAATTTTCATGCTCATAATTTCAGATAATGGAATTTAAAACCGATTTCAGAACTGACCTGAATTGAGTCCTGGGGTTTTCTTTTTGAGTGCCTTGGTTAACCCCTTTTATTTCTCCCTCCAAGGCACACCTACAGCAAGTCAATCAATTTGATCCTGCAGGGACCCAGGCAGTCTTGGGTCCTGCATTTACCCTGACACTCCTAGCAGGTTTTCTCCACAGATTTTTTGCATGTTTATCATCAAATTCCATCAGATAGAAATTATTTATGGAATGACCAAGCTGACCACAGTAGTGGCAAGATGCAGCAGTTCTGATGTTTATTTTATGCACATTCCTATGAGCAGGAGTTCTAAGTGCATATGCAAGAACATGTTTATTACCAGAATTAAAATTCTGTTTACCAGAATCATCCAGCCAGCAATCAGCCGCTCTATGACCTGGCTTCCCACAGTTAAAACATTCAAGATTTTCAAAATGTTTTGCATGGAATTTAAAAACATGGGAGTTAACATGATTCATCTGAACATGCCAACAGTCCTTGACTGTATGGCCATACTTCCCACACTTAAAGCATGCTGAAGTTCTTCTACTAGAAGCAGTTTTATTTGCAGGGAGATTTACAGGTTTTAATTGGACTTTCTTTCCCTGAGCATGCCAGCAATCTGCAGCAATGTGGCCAAACTTCCCACAACAAAAACAATTTAGATTCTTTTTCCTAGAATCATGGTTTCTAGCATGAAATTCTTTAACATTCAAGTTACCCTTTTTCTGATCAGACAGAACTTTTCTAGCATGCTTTCTATCATCTTGTTTCATCACAAAACACTCACTCATACAGTGTCCATGCTTACCACAATAATGACAAGAACAAGAACCATTAAATTTCTTTAAAACATGGCACTTATCAGATGAGTTTTTAGCATGCAGATAGTTCCTTTGAGTTTTGGGGGTTTTCTGATTTTTATTTCATTTTTGAATTTCCTGAACAGCACACACATATGAAGAAGAAGTTGAAGTGCTAGCTAAGCCAGAGCTACGAATAAAAGTGGTGTACAGCTCTTTCTTCTTAGCTTGCTTACTTTCAGAAATGTTATCAATCCCTTCACATTGATCACTTACTTCATCTTCAGAGGATATTTTCATTTTGCCTTTATCCTTATCAACCTTAGATGAAGTACTATTCAGCTCAGTAATTTTACTTTCCAAGGAGATTATAAGATTTTTTGAATCAGCTTTCTCCTTCTCATAACCAGCCAGTTTTTCTTTTAACAAACCAATTTCTTTTTCCAAATCAGAGTGTGTATTAAAAAACTAGAAATTTCTTCATCACTGCAATTGATACATTCTTTCAATACTGATTTCTCTTTTTCAATAGTCATCCATCTTTCAGAGAAAATAGTGTTAAGAACCATTAGTTTTTTATTTTGTTCCTTCAGATAAACATTTTCTTCTTTTAGAGATTTGATTTGTTCCTTTTTCAAATTGTGATCAGAATCAAACTCATTTATCATTTCTTCCAAGATAACACAAGCTTTACAAGAATTATCTTCTCTAATGTACTCCTTTTCAGATTTCAAAATTTTCACTTCTTGTCTCAATTTTTTGTTTTCATATTTTAATTTCTTGGATACTTTGAACAATTCTTCATACATCACTATCAATTCATCAAAAGAGTATCCTTCTGATTCGGATTTAGAATTTACCTTGGATGAGGATTCCTCATCATCCCGGTTGGCCATTAAGCATATTGACTTTTCTCCTTCTTCATTGTCCGTGGTGTTCCCTTTGAGTTTTGAGAATTCTGGATAGTCAGCCTTTGTGTGGCTAGCCTTCCTGCATTTGTAGCAAACGTTAGAGTCAATAATCTTGCAGGCAGGATTAGAATTATACCTTTTTTGCTTTCTGTCATCACCATGCTTTCCTTCTCTTTTTCTCAGGAATTTCCTGAATTCACTGATTACCATTGTAATGTGGTCTCCATCAATTTTAGACCGCGAGAGGCTGCTTTTCTCGCTTGATGATCCACTGTGGCTGGATCTGTTTGCTTTGCTGGAGCTAGCCTTCAGCACGATTGGCTCCATTGCAAACAATCTGAAAGCTCAGAAGAAACTGAAGCACCGAGACCAGATGAACAAGACAAGGCACTAAGTCGGTGAAACTAAACAACGAACACAGAAAGCACACTCTGAGATGCACCAAACAAATCAGCAGGATCCTCTGCAGATTGTTAGATCTGATAGATCAGAGACCCGCTCTGATACCAATTGTTGGGTTCGGTGCAGTATTCAGAGGGGGGGGGGGAATGAATATAGCCCTTTAAAAATCTTTTGCCCAATTAAAATATGATGCTCACTAGAATTACTAGTTCACAAACTAGACAAGCTTAAATGCTAATGGGCAGATGCGGAACTAAACAAACACACATTAAGATCACTAGAGTGCTAACAAGACAGATTTAGATAAAATATAGCTCAACTAGAATTTTGCTCTCTTGACAGATTAAAACACTCTAAGAAGACTAATTAACTCTTCTGCTCAACCAGAAGCTAAACACATGGAGCGCCCCTATGCATTCATCTTGCGGAAGCACAATAGAACAAAACAAATCACAATGCACAACGGGTTTTTAGGTGGTTCGGTCCAGTAGACCTACATTCACCCCACACTCAAACCGAGTGTGGATTCCGCTGACTCACAGCTTGAACAGTTGGGCATCACAGCTTGCCTTACAACCGTTGGGCATCACAGCTTGCCGTCCGAGGAATCCTCCTCGCCCCGCTGAGCAACACAGCTTGCTGTCCAGTGGAATCCTCACTGCAAACCGCTGGGGATTACATCTTACCCGTCCAGAGGCAGCACCTCTGCAAACCGCTGGGCAATATAGCTTGGCCGTCCAGTGGAATCCTCCACTGCCCGCTGAGCAACACAGCTTGCTCCGTTGACAAATAACTTGAAGAAATGTATAAAGAAGAACAAAAATAGAACAAGACAGCAATCGGAAAGCTGTAAATGAATACACAATGTAGCTCTCAACAGAGCAGACTGGACTAGATTTGATCCACGGTCCAGTAAATAAATCTTCAGACTTCACTCTTCTTCTCTCGATCTCACTGTCTCTCTTTCTTTCTCTCTTTCTCTTCTTTCTCTTCTTCTTCCACTCTCTGTCTGGATTGTGGCTCTCTGTATGGACTTCACCTCTTACCAACTCGATCCCACTCTCTTTCTTCACTCTCTCTCTTTCTCTTTCTTCTCTGCTCCACTTCTCTTCCTCTCTCGATCTCTGTTCTCCTTATCTCTCTCTCTCTCTTTTTCTTTTCTTCTACTGGATCGTGGAAGCTCTCTCTCCTTTTTCCCTTTTTCTTCTCTCGGCTTCTGCTCTCTGGCTTCTTCTTCGATCAGCCTTCTACAGAGGATGAAGGCTTCCTTTTATAAGCAGTAGCAGCAGGCACACTGGCGCGTGTGGCTTCCACATTTCCTGCCCTAAAAATTCGGACCACGTGACAGCATCCTGGTATCTCGTCCACCCTTGGATCACGAGCCAGGCACCTCAGATCACGTGCCCTTCATTAGTAGGCATTTTGAATTTGTCCCACTGCGTTGACCCTGCTGTGGATAGCGTTGACGCGTTGAAGACAGCCAGAGATAAGTCGCCCCTTTCTTGAACTGCTGCATCGACGCTGCCAGTTGGTGGCGTTGACGCACGAACATGTACATTTGTATATTGGCATCTCTTAAGCCGCTGCGTCGACGCTTCCAACCCGTGGCGTTGACGCATTGATGCGTTCCAGTGAGCAACCAGCCTAGCCTTTCTTAACTGTTGCGTCGACGCTGCTCCACTGCTGCGTTAACGCATTGGAATATTTTTGACAAGGCCTCTGCTTCTTGAGTGGCTGAGTTGACGCAGCCTTTGCATAGAGTTGATGCTGTGAAGAGTATCCGTGGATGCATCTTCACTGGTGCGTGGACGCCTTAAGCTCTAGCGTCGACCCTGTTCCCTTCAGCAACAAGAATGAAGTCATAAGGTCTAAGTATGTACATTGTATTGTATATACTTCGAAAGAAACAGTCCAATGTATATACTTCAAGAACTCTAGACAACGGACGCTGTACAGACTTCAGATGCTTTGAACGCTTGAGCGATGTATAGATTCTGAATTGATAAGGCAGGCTATACAGACTATAAGAAGGTTGAAGCACTGTGTAGACTTGATGAAGATTTAGGCCGTTGTACAGACATGGGGTTCAGCTGAGATGTATGGACTTTGACGAAGTGAAGCAGTGAATAGACTTTGAATCATAGGGACTTGTGAACAGCCAATGTGTAGACTCTTCAAACGACAGGCTTTGAAGCACAAAGGCAATGTACAGACTCAGCGATGTATAGACTTGCCAAGCGAAAGGGCTGTACATACTTTGACTTCAACAGAGACGCTGCATGAGACGCTGAAGTCTGTATAGACTTACCTAGTTCAGGTCGCTAACAACGAGTGTATAGACTTAGGCGTTCTGTTCAAGGCAAAACAAATGTACAGACTTCAAAACTAATGTATGCAATGTATGGACTTCAAATAACATTGACGATGAACATACTTAGCCTAAGACAGTGTGAAGACATGACAACCGACAGGCCATGTGTAGACTTTACGAACAACATGCACCAGAGTGTATAGACTATATGCATTGACTCTGCATGAGAAACTCAGATGGACAGTGTTTAGACTAATGCATGAAGCAAAGCAAGAGCTCTTTCAAAACAATTCCAATGCGTCAACGCATTAAGTCCACTGCGTCGACGCACCAGTTGACACATTTTATAGACCAGCTCTAGGACAGACCAGTGAGTTGACGCAATGATCCCATGCGTCAATGCATCATGCAATACTCATGCAAACTCATGCATTCAATGTTGTATATCAGACATAGTCCTATGCAATCATATCAGCAGCCATATTCAAAACACAATATCATAATGCACTGACTGTGTTGCAATCATCAAAACAAATCAGCATGCTATCATTAAAACACAATGCACATTCTTGTGCCTAAGAGGCACAACGCATGTGAGGGTGGCTTACCACAACCAACCGCCTCTAAAGAACGGTGCCCCTACTAAGGCCATACCCGGGATACACCCCAGTCTAAGAGGGAGAAATACAAGAAAAATTAGAGACAAGCTTTATGCAGGATGGGAGATATCAAGATTCGACATCCTTTCAAGGCACCACCCCTCAAAGAGATAGGTCTGTTGCGCCGGGGCTTTGTGTCTTTGATTTTGAGACCCATATTTATCAGGCATGCATGCGACCGTGCTCATGACGTCCCGCGGGGAACTGTACTGCCACTCTTGCCATGCCTTTGATTTATAATTTTTCATTGATATTCTCATTCATATATGATTTTCATTTGACAACCCTTATTTGCTAGATAAAGCATGAAAGCTCATTTTTGAGGGTCAAGACTGCCCCTATTTGAGACCTCTCTCATATTAGGGAACGCCTAGGTTGGTCATCTCATCCATCAATCTCTTGCCCCTACACTTGACCGAGCAGGGAAGAGAAAATGACCTTTGTGCATACCCAAAGTATGGCCAAAGCAGCAACGGTGTTGCTCAAAGGAATCGTCTATGGCTAGCCGTGAAGTGTGTAAAAAACCCATGCTCAAAGGTCACCCTGAACGATCGGGGAAAGAACTAGAGTCCCAACGCGGAGCTATCACCAGCCTAAGGATGCTGCAGAAGCGAACTCATTCTAAATGACCTAAATGAACTAAGCAAATTTCTAAAAGCCACTTAACCATGTTGAGGAATAGCATTATAAGCGTGTGCAGAAACAATAGAAAAAATGGAAATGAAAGCATGTTCTTTTGCTCAAAAAAAATATACCTTTGCAAATCCATGGCGTGGAAACCGGCATCCTGAAGCGATCTCGCTCATCGAGCTTTAAGGAGCGCGAGTAGCTTTGTATTCCTTGCTTGTCAGGAGAAAGGATGAAAGAAGAATAAAGGATTGGATTCCTTGACACAGGGGAGTGGCAGACATCATACTGGACGAAGAAGGGATAAAAAGGAAGAGAGACGAGGGCTAGAACTCCCTCGTTAAGGCACTAAGGCCCTGATAACAAGGAACCAGATACATAATAAATAGGGATTACCTGAGATCAAGGTGGACTAAAGCCTCGAAAGCAGCAAGAGAAAGGGCGAAGACCCCGAAAGGGTGAAGAGAAGAGAATAGAAAGACAACGAGAGGATTGCTATGAAGATGAGGAAGAAGGAGAAGAATAGTCCAACGCTGTCGGAGAAGAGGAATTATAATCATCGGACAAGGTTGGGGAAGGAGAATTAGAATCACCCGACAGGGTCAGGGAATAAAAGACATAGACACCCGACAGGGTCAGGGAATAAGAGTGAAAATCACCCGACAAGGTCGGGGATGGAGAATTAGAGACGGAACCCGAAGATACTGGAGGAGAAGAACTAGGAGATGTCCCCAGATCGAGATAAAAAGACATAGGCTGAGGCCTAGAATTGTGAGGATGGAAAATCTGGAGGATCTGGAGAAAAAGGAGAGGAATGGGGATGCACGGACCTACGGAAGGAGGAGAAAATGATGGAGATAGGATCAGATGGAGGAAGATACACCACCTAAGGGTGGGAACTGAGTAGAAGGAATGATGAAAGAAAAGAAATGGAGGAAGAGGTGGACCCCTGAATGCACAACTGACGGCTCTTGAACCTGCATCACCGTCTCTTCTTAGCTGAAATTGGCTTGAAATGGACCTGCTTGGCACGGGGTTGGACTTTCATGCCTCTTATTTTGCAGTGTCTCCTTAAATAACGGGCCCATCTGGCAGAGGACCTGACCCGGCTATGAATATGCAGCTTCATCGGGGCAGTTGCCCCTAGACACCCGGTGCTTGCAATATTAGATGGACATTCTTGAACAACTAACTCCTCATAATGTTGAATATCATAAAACCATGGAGTCTTGTTACTTGGCACAAGTAGCATGAGATTTGGCAGCTCCACTCGGCAATCAGACTTGAAGCATAACTCCCTTGCGAGAAGAGACGGGTGAAGCTGAGGGAGAGTAATACACGGTGTTGACATGGCCGGCTTGCTAATAAATCGAGGAAGATTGCATAATAAGTCCAGAATATCCCCAGAAAATGTAGAAGATACGGTCAATTGCCCCTCAAACATAGAACCCATAAACTGCTTGGCGGCCGTATGCGTTAGCACAACACGGGTAGAGAACCCTTCTTGGCCTATCATCTGAATGGCAACAGAGCGAGGAGAAATAATAGCATCAACGGTGAACTCTCTGGCGAGCAAAGAGATTGCCACAGGCCTTGCTCGGGAAGAAACTGGCATCAACTCAAGGGAACTCTTCTTGTCAACCGTCTTCACTAGGAGTGTAGGCTCAACATCCCCAAAATAACCAGGGACCATGATGCGGATCGGCATTCGGCAAATGAAGTCTTAGATCTTGAAATGCACGGCCGGCACCGAATCATCTTGACTTGGCTTATTATCTCCATGGGGATTAGACCCAAGGGGCACCATGGGTAACGCACACCCGCTCCGTGGGGGGTAAGTGGATGGAGGAATGGCGATAGGAATCAGTTTGGATGTCATGGAGGTTTCAACGGGAGTGGTGATGTGTTTAGGTGGAGCTAAAGGGGTTGAGATGATGGCAAGCTCAGGTGCGGGCAAAGGTGAAGGCGGGGGTGATGGAGGTTTAGGCAATGGTGAGGGTGGTGGCGATGGTGTAGGCGATTGAGAGGATGGTGGAGATGGTGAAGTGATCGATGGAGGTAGTGGACATGGCAAGGGTGAAGAAGGGGGTTGTGGTGCCCATCATCGACGTATCGACACAACGCGCTGAACGACATTGGGGGTGGAAGTAGTGGTGGAAGAAGTAGAAGAAGGGGAGGTGGCACTTGCCTGAGCAGAGGCTTGGGTTTGTGGAGGTTGCGGAGATTGGATAGGAGATAGCGAAGGTAACAGAGTAGGGGAGGTAGTAGGTGATGGAGCGGGTTCAACGCTAGATGAAGAATCATTGGGGTGCCCCGGCGTTGTAGAGATGGAGACAGCTGCTTGGGCGGTGCTCCTTGTTGCTGCTGCTTGCTACGGAGATCTAAAATAACTTTACCCATGGCGGCCCAATCAATCCTTTTATTATCTTCCAGGTCATAAACATACTCTCGGAACTCGGGACAATCCTCAACCAAATGCCCTTGCTGGCGGTGAAAATCACAATATTGAAGCATATTCTGACAGCGGGTCGGCAAGGCACAACCGGAGAGGGCGGCAACGCGTGAGTGGCCATCAAAGCCCTAAAAATGTCGGTAAAGCACTCCGGCAACGGAGGACAAGGAGCCCGCTTCGGGCAAGGCGGATGTTAAGGGGTATGAGGTGGTGGAGAAGGTTGTGGAGACGGAAGTGAATGTTGCGTAGGCAATAGTGCTTGGCCGGCTGAGGAGGGATTTGGTGAAGGCATATGTGGACCGGAGTGGGGAGGTATGTAGACGGCATCCAACTGCTCGGGATGTGGTGTGACCTTGACCGGGGGTGGAAATGGAGACGGGTATGCGGACGCAGGAGGCTGACTCATGGAAGGTTGATATGCGGAGGCGTATAGGTATGTATAGGTGGGGGGTTGGCTCGTGGAGGGATATGTGGTGGAAGGCTGACTCATGGGAGTGTAGGGTTGGCACATGGAAGGTACAGGTTGATATGTGGAGGTGGATGGTGGAGACTCGGGGTCAAGGGAATCTTGGATTTGTTGGCGAATGAAGCGGGCTCGGCTGTATAATTGTTGCCAGGAGGTGATGTCGTTGAGGGCTAAGATAAAGCGGTACTCGGGGGCGGCATTGGATATCAGCATCTTGATTTGTTCTCCCTTCGGAATGTGTCACGGGACTTGCGCGGCCAAGCGACGGTTCAGAACCCCTCATCGGGCTTCATCATCTCATGGGCCAGATCCACAATAGAGTACTTGGGCCCAACCTGGTCTTGATACTGTTGAATAAACTTTTCTTTAATGACTTGAAAACTCACAACTTGCTCTTGTGGAACAGAGAAGAACCAATCCTGAGCCGGGCCTTCCAATGACATACTAAACAGATAAGTCATCAAGCGTTGGTCATGCCGAAATTGGGCCGACTCATAAACAAACTCCTTCAAGTGCACATACGGGTCACCGACTCCACTATAACGGTGATATGTGAGAATTTGTTATGGAGGTGGGAGCCAAAGACCTTAGAAAGTGAATGGAACACTTAAAGAGGATTTAGGATCGATTCGACGTTGAAGCTCATCAAGTTGGCGTTGGGTTTGAATAATCATCTCTTGGGTAGGGAGAGATTGAGAAGAATATAGGCCAGCTTGAGCAAGAGGATGTGAATTCGGACTAGTATGATGATAATGGGTCGGATAAGAGGATCCAGGCTGAGAAAAAGAAGGGCCCATTCCGAGAATGGAAGGATATGTGGGCCTGGAAGAAGCATGAGCTTAAGGACCCATTGGGCTGGCAGCATAAGGAGAAGAAGAATGAGTCCCATTAGAAAAATAAGGCCCATTAGGAGAATGGGGCCCATTAAGATGATGAGGCCCATTAAAGAGAGAAGAAGGCCCATTAAGAGAAGGAGGCCCATGAAGATGAGATGTAATAAGACGTTGGGCGAGGGTCGGGTCCATTTGGTGAACAAGGCTTGAAAGATGGGCCATGTGATTAGCTTGCTCTTCAGATGGGTCAGAGGGACCACGGGAAGATGGGCCCGCGTGGAAAGAGGATTCCACGTGGGAATGGGAAGAAGATTGGAAAAAAATGATATAAGGGGTTGGAATGATGCTCCATGAGGGCAAATGGAGACTTAATACAAGCAGATCAAGGACAATACAAATGGGGAAGCAAGGGCTTAATGGGCTTGAGGACAAGAAGGGACTGACCCACTAATGCAAAGATGAATGGACAATAGACCAAGGGACAATGGACTAGATAACAGACATACAAAATGGGGTAACCTAAGTGGGCCTAACAACGATGAAACATGCGGATGCAACACAAAACACCACTAATGGGCTTGGACAAGCCCAAACAAAATAAACAATGCAATGTGAGAGTTTTCACCCAAGTCAAACAAGTTGATATGATGGGAATATTTTAGAGATTTTAATAGACCTTTTAATGATTTGAATTAATAATGATTCCCTCAAGATAAGAATCCTATGGGAATAAGGTATAAACTTTGGGTTGACTAAGGTTAACTCCCTCACACTTATGCAAATGCAAGCCTAAGGGGTGGAAAGGTACAACCGGCCTGGTGTCCGTGTGGGAATCCACGGCTCACGGGGACTTATGGAGGTCCCGGATAAGATCACCTAGTCGACCCCAAGGAATATGGAGGCAAGAGGATCACTTACCAAGGTAGGAAATGCAACTATGATATGCAATGTATGGCCTTATGTGCACCGAAGTGCATGCAAATTCTAGCTCAAAACTAGAAATTCAAGACTATATTAAACTATGAAAACTTGATCCAACTAAGACAAATAGTATATGGATGGAAAGACAATACAAAGGTTTGCACAACGGGCCCAAGAACAGATCAATCTGACCCCGGGAGGTCAATCAAATCTCTGAGCAAAGTTGCCCCCGTGAACCTGTGCGCAGACCACATGCAGATTTTATGCACAAAATGGTAAAATAGTGACAATTTTTAAATAAACAAATGAGACCCAAATGGTGCAAATAAGCTATGGATAGAAAGACAATACAAAGGACTATCCAATGGAACAAAAATTAGTGCAATCAGACACCGGAAGGTAGTCAAATAACTGAGTAAATATGTACATGTGAACTTGTCCCTGAGCCTGCCTACAGAACTTATGCACAAAACTCAAAAAGTTGGATAATATTAGAATATGTAAATGTTAACCAAATGATGCAAATGATATATGTATGGAAAGACAATACAAAGGGCTATCCAACAGAAGAAAAATCAGTACAATCGGACATCGGGATCAAAAGTTATGCCCTGACAAACACGGCCCTGTGAGCATGCACGCAGGAGTGCCAGAATCTGTAACGGTCTACCAAATGACCGTTACATGACCATGACGGTCTACCATAAGACCGTCACACAACCAGAGCCCCAAAACACCAAAAATAGTGGGAGAATAGAGGAAATACTACCTAAACATGAACATGCACCCACCCAACCTACAAAAGAGCATGAAAACAAGCGTGATGGGCATTGGTTGTCCCACCGTGATCGCCAAAAAACTGTTGATTTATTTTAATTAGTTTCTGATCCCGCCCCCTTTAAACTAATACATGCATAAACAAGTGAATTAAAGACAAGGGGGATGAAGGGATGATAAATACTAACCGTGATCGCCACCAAGGTTCCAATAACGCCAAAGGATGAAGAAGTGTAAAGAACGGCGCCGTGTACCTTAGAACTTAAAGACTTGATTGCGCTTGAAACGGGGTGCGGGGAACTTGTGGAATCAAACCGCCTCGTCTTCCATCCGGTTAGAAGAATAGGGCGTCACGTTGTGTTCATGCTCTCCTGCAAAACAAAGCCAAAATAAGGATAAAAAACCCATTAAAACATGAAGTGTAGCATCAATCCCGTAGTGATAAAATAGGGGTAGAAATTGAGGGCAAACGCACCGGGGGGAGGTTTTTAACCCCTGCGGAAGGGTGGAAAAGATAGGTGTGTGTGTTGTGCATGCATAAGATTTAAAATCACGAGATTTGATTGAGAGAATAGAGAGAAAATGTTGATGTAAAATGTGCAAAAGTGCATGTAGCAGAAAAGTGCAGGAAATTATGATGATTGGTGATTTTACGAGGAAGAGAACTAAGAATATAGATCATGAAATCAAGTCCAGAAGGATGCAATGGAAAGCTAATACTTCCCTCTTCAATCCAGGATCATAGTTATGAGTTGGAGTTGCAGCATGGCTTCGCCCCGAACCAAGAAAGAGCCCTCCGTCGCGACTGTGAACTGGGCAGTTTTTATAGAGTTTTACAAGAAAGTCTCATCTTCTTATCATGATTCTCAGAGATATAGTCCAAGATTAATCAAGTTCCTTGGATCAAACTCGAGATAATACTAAGGACAAGAGATAGGAACAAACGGGGATCAATTCGGAGGAGGATTCTAGAAGATATGACTCTTGGAAGGTAGCTCTGTCGCACTAGAAAATAGAGTTTTAGTTGTACTAGGATGCTTAAATCCTGATCTTACGACCCAGATCCCGAGAGATATAGCTAATGAAAATTTGATTTCTATGAACCAAATTTAAGATAATACAAAGGGCTAGAAGTAGGAAAAAATGGGGATCGATTTGGATAAGAATTGAATAAGTTATGGGCTCTGCAAGATAGGTCCGTCGCACAATTTTCGGGGTAGTGTCCAGCATGAATTGGACTCTCAGTTATGTGTAACGGTCTGTCGTAGGACCGTCAGAGTTATGTAACGGCCTAGGGTAGGTCCGCCACGCTTTGGGGGTCGAACAGGATGATTTCGGACAAATTTGACTGTGATGGTCTAGTATAGGACCGTCATAGTGCTCTGACGCATCTATACTAGACCGTCACATTTGCTCTAACGCACCTACACTAGACCTTCACATCGATGAGGGAAAATTCTGGATAGACTACACGCGACTTTAGAACTTGAAGCGTATCTCTCAAACGGGGCAGAACTAGCGGAAGTGATAGAAAATAAAATTGTAGATAACTGAGAGAGGAACAACTTTTATGAAGAAAGTAAGTTTAGAGAATGACCATAAGAGGGAGAAAATGGGGCTGGAACAGAAAAGAAAATTCTGGGACATAGTTGGACAACACAACATGCCGGAAAAATGCGAATAGCTCACAATCGGGGAAGAAATTGTAGACCTTTGAAAGAGGAACAACTTTGGTGAAAACAAATTTTTTAAAAAAGGGATATAAGGAGATGAAAAATGACTACTTTCAGGACTGCGCAGCGGGGGAGAGCCGATTACTTGAGGGAAGCCGGCCTAAATGGGCCGTAAGTTGACTTGGAAGCCAGAATTTGATAAGATAAGCTCCAGGGCTCTATGAAATCATGATCTCCAAGACTCAAAGGATATGAAATGGTAAAAATGGGCTCGAAATCCATCCATGGAAGCTCCAAAACAATGGCTAAATCGGGACATCAAAAATGATGAATAAGAGAAATGATGCAACTTGCGGGCTAAAACAGGTGTTAATAAGAGAGGAGAAGCATGCTGAACATTTGAGGATGGCATTGCAGTTATTGAGAGACCATCAGTTGTATGCCAAGTTTAGTAAGTGTGAATTCTGGCTATAAGAAGTGTCTTTTCTAGGACACATTATCACTAAGGAAGGTATATCTATTGATCCTTCGAAAGTTGAGACAGTAAAGAAGTGGGATAGACATACTAATGTAATAGAAGTAAGAAGTTTTCTAGGCCTGGCAGGCTATTATCGAAGGTTTATTAAAGATTTCTCCAGAATTGTGGTACCTCTGACAAGACTAACCCGTAAGGAGAACCAATTCTATTAGTCAGAAGAGTGCGAATAGAGTTTCCAGACTTTGAAGGAGTGTTTGACTACTGCCCCTGTTTTGGCTTTACCCTCTGGAGAAGGAGGTTTTGTAGTGTACACGGATGCATCAGGTATTGGCCTAGGTTGTGTGCTTATGCAACACGGGAAGGTGATAGCTTATTCCTCTAGGCAGTTAAGGAAGCATGAAGAAAATTACATTGTTCATGATTTGGAACTTGTAGCAGTAGTTTTTGCCTTGAAGATTTGGAGGCACTATTTGTATGGAGGGACCTTCACGGTGTTTTCAGATCATAAGAGCTTGAAGTATTTGTTCTCTCAAAAGGAGCTTAATATGAGGCAGAGGAGATGGCTTGAGTACTTGAAGGACTTTGATTTTTCTATAGAGTATCATCCTGAAAAGGGCAATGTGGTGGCAGATGTCTTAAGCCACAAGCCGATAGCAAAATTATCAAGTCTCATTTTACAAGAGTGGAAATTACTAGAACAGTTGGCTAATTTAGACATTAATGTCGGCGAAGATCGGGTTATGATTGCACAAATTCAACTTCGCCCAGAATTATTAATGGAAATTCAGTCCTTACAAGACAATGATCCGGTATTGGTAGAGATCAGGGACAGTTTGAGCAATAGACCTGATTTCATGTTAGCCGATGACGGCAGGTTACTATTTCAAGGAAGGACCTGTGTGCCAGACGTAGCCGAGATAAAAGCAAGATTTTAGAAGAAGCTCATAGGTCCAGGTATACTATTCACCCTAGAGGTACTAAGATGTATCGAGATTTGAAGAGGACATTTTGGTGGCCAAGTATGAAAAATGAAGTTGCAGAATTTGTAAGCAGATGTTTGGTGTGTCAACAAGTCAAGGCGGAGCATTTCAGACCTGCACGAAAATTAAAACCACTTGATATACCTCAATGGAAGTGGGAGAGCATTGGCATGGACTTTATCATGGGTCTACCTACCTAGGACTCGTGGAGGATTTGACGCGATATGGGTTATTGTTGATATATTTACTAAGTCTGCCCATTTCTCATCCATTAAGTCTAGATGGATAGTTGATGTTTTGGCTGCTTTGTATATGAAGGAAATTGTAAGGCTTCATGGAATACCAATCATTATTGTGTCTGATAGAGACCCCAAGTTCACTTCACATTTCTGGAAAGGATTACAGGAATCCCTGGGTACTCGTCTGAATTTTAGCACGGCTTTTCACCCACAAACGGACGGACAGACTGAAAGAACCAACCAGATTGTGGAAGATATGCTTAGAGCTTGTGTGATGGATTTTGGAGGCTATTGGCAGGAGCATTTGGCTCTGATTGAATTCGCCTAGAACAATAGTTACCAGTCCAGTATCCAGATGGCCCCGTTTGAAGCTCTGTATGGAAGAAGTTGTCGATCCCCATTATGTTTGGACGAGGTAGGTGAGAAATAATGGTTGGGACCAGATCTTATTTCAGAATCATCTAAGAACATCCGTATTATTAGAGACCGTTTGCAAGTGGCACAATCAAGACAGAAGAGTTATGCTGATAATAGGAGGAGAGCCTTAGAATTTCAAGTTGGCGAGCATGTGTTCTTGAAAGTTTCACCAACAAGAGGAATCCAAAGGTTTGGTGTTCGCGGCAAGCTATGTCAAAGATATGTTGGTCCATTTGAGATTCTGGAAAGAATTGGAGAAGTTGCATACCATTTAGCTTTGCCACCCCAGTTATTTGGAGTTCATAATGTCTTTCATGTATCGATACTACGGAAGTATGTGTATGACCCCACTCATATCATCCAGCATGTGGATTTGGAATTGAAGGAAGATTTGACTTATGAAGAAAGACCCATCAAGATTTTGGACCGCAAGCAACAACAACTCAGAAGCTGATCTATACCTATGGTCAAGGTTCAGTGGAGTGGGCGAGGAACGGAAGAAGCTACTTGGGAATCAGAGGATGTTATTCGGAAGTAATATCCTGACTCATTGCAAGGTTAGTTACCTGACTCCCCATTTTGATACGTGCAGTGAATTTGGAGGACCAAATTCCTTAAAGTGGGGAAGGGTGTAGCACCCCGGTCTATTATCGAATAAAATAAAGCAAATTATAAAGAAATTTCTTGAAAAATACAATAGGTCAAAATTCCAACCAATTTATAAAAATCCCGAAAGGACTAACAGCTTAGCAAGTTTGTCTTCTGCAGTCAGCCCAAAATAAAATTTTAAGTAAGCCGAATTAGCAGATTTTGGCCCAAATCAACACTTAATCTAACCGGACCTTAATTCACGAAATTATAGCCCAATTCTCGATCTTTTAAGCCCAAACCGGACCCAAATGAATGCCTTAGATTAGCTTAACGTTTCCCCTCTCGATCCCCATCGAAACCCTAACTCTAGTGAGAATATTTGGAGGAGTTTTGGCGGCGGTACCCGGTCTAGCGTGATTCGCGCACCCCACGTTTCGAAGGACTCTATCCTCCCTAATCGATCCTTCTAGACTCAATTGACTCTATATAATCAAACCCTAGCCGACGTAGAAAGTATTGGATGTTGTGGCGGCCGACGAGGAGGGTGGACGAGGGTGAATTTCGGCGATCATCGGAGAGGTGTCCCGTGCGTGATCGACGACCTTCATCCCCCTTCTTCCTTTGATTAAGGTAGGTTCTAGCAGACCAAACCCTAAGTATTATACATTGTTAGATTCGCCTCTTAGTCCTCTTCTCGTTGATGTAAAAAGCCTTAAAATCGATGTAGTATCCTGCGAGAATTCTAGGTTCTAATAGAAGCATGTCAGATTTAGGGTTTCTTGATGATCCTTCCTTAAGGTAGGGATTAGCAGGCGTTAAGATTAAATTGATCTTCCTATCATGTTCACATTCCTATTCTCGTTCCAATGGTAGCTTTTTGCCCAAATTTCATGCTTTATATGTTGTGTATTAGTCATTTTCATTACCCCTATTCGAGCCCGTTAGTGTTCGGGCATAACGTCCTTGGCGCGGTCCTAACAGGATCCGCTTTGTCTTGAACGGCCCCGCGATAGACCGTGTGGTTTAGGGCGACGGCCATTTATTGACCGTTTAATTACCATTTAATTATCTTGACATTCCAATCGCCGTAGTCAGGACGGCTATGTTCATACCATGTAGAGATCCCCGCGGCCCCTCGACAGACCGCTTAACCCCATCTGCCCTCCCTGGCTCTAGGGATTGAACGGACTGTCGACCGACCGTTGAGGCCTCTGAACAGTTCTATACATACCGCGCCATTCTGCCGAATGTTTTATTCTTGTTCTAGCATCATTCATCTTAGTTAACTAATGATAACAGTAATTAGTAACCCACATACTAAATTGGAACGTATGAAAGTTAGAAATTTTAATTTTCTTGCTTGGTTACTCTCTCATGTCCCCATTCTTCATTCCACTAAGTTAATCTCAAACATGTAGTATGGTGAATGAACTAATGATGCTAGGATTGTTTGACAGTCACTCTACTCCCGTGCAATTGACTGACCACCGTACACTTGTTTTTCGATGATCTCTAGCCTTCAATTCTGGTAATGGTTGGAACTCTCCGCCGGATACTCCTTCCGTCAGACTAGGACCTCCATTATGGGACCTCCGTAAGCCACCGCGAGCCTGGGATTACAACTAGGAAGTCGGGCAGGTTGTACCACAAGTCCTGCACCTGTTGACTCGATTGAATCGCTTGGATTACCCTGGTTTGAGCCACGATTCTCGTTAGACTTTCCGAGTTATTGCGCGGCCCTAGCTGGATCGTGTAACACGTGGGACGGCCCAATATGAATCGTGCAATTCTGACAGAATGCCCTATCTTGATTGGTCGATTATCCTTGTTCTATCTTCAATCTAGTTATATTATAGTCGACCCAAAAAGCCTTTGGGCTGACCAACGGATAGTTGGTTGGACCCTGGTTCAGTTTCACCCTGCCTATGGCAACCCAGGAGCCCAATTAGATGGACTTCTCTTGTCTAGTTAGGCCAGTACTGAACTGACGGAATAGGCCCGTTCAGTTAGTTAAGCGGATGAAATTGGACCATTTAGCCCCTAAGCGGCCCATTTCAGACCACTTATTATCGTCTTGGGCTTCAGATCATTCCTATCGTGAATGGCCCATAGTGGACCATTTTTATCTATTAAAAAGCCCATTTTTGACCGCTCTATAACTGGAGCGGTCCATAATAGACCGTTCATTCTTGGCTTCTATTAGGTTGTTCTTCAGCCCGATCCTTTGGAGCGGCCTAGATACCGACCGTCCATTGTCTGAGTGGCCCAGTACGGACAGTGTATCTTCCAGATATGTTTTTCGTGATTCTTCATGTTTGAAAGAGAGGACATGTTGGTTCTTGATAGTTTGAACTTTCTGGTCAAATATCTACTTCACTTACCCTTGGAATTTTTCGAGGCAAATTCTATACCTTGAAATTATTGGCCATTTAACTTGATTAATGTATAGACATAACTTGGGATCTTGGATCCACCAAATCAATGCCAACGCATCATAAGGGCCTGGTCTGGCTGGTCCTAGGAAGAGCACCCGAAAAGTACTTGTGCCCCGGGGAGTTGTAATGACATGGTGGGGCATTGCACCGAGTGCATGACTAGCGTGATGTCTATGACATATTCTGGAACATGATCTCTCTCTTGTATTCTATTTGCTGAATTCTTTCAGAATTAGTTACATGACTTGGTTATTTCATGCTTGATTGGCCAATTCTAGTTATACTTTATTCATATTCTCTTACTATCCTTATTTCAGTTATTTATATCGTCTATTCTTTTTTTTCTTTCTCGTTCAACATAAATGTAAATTGGTTAAATACTTAAACTTTCCTGCTATTACCTACTGAGTGTTCGCTCACCCTGTGGTTTCCCCCTTTTTCAGGTAGCTCAGGTGAGGACTCGCAAACTGATGGGGACGGGCAAGAGTGAAGCCCTGGAGCGAACCAGTTAGACGACTATGTGGAGTCATTTGGAGAGTCTTTAGTCAAGTTGTGGTTTAGAGTGTTGTCTAGTGATGTTGTAATAAGTTGGTGAATGTAACTTTGATGAAGTCAAATGTTGTAGTTTTTATTAATTTCTTTGATTGGGTTTGATGTAAGACTTGGTTTTGATAGATTAGTAATTATTATATTGGTAGAATTTTTCGGTTGTTGTGATGGATGTCCGATTCTCTAGCGCAGGTCATAGCATGTCTGGAAATCAACATATTGTTATTATGTCTTTCTACTGTCGGTCCCGATATTCCGCGTCGGGGCGTGACAAGCTCGAGAGAAGAAAGTGAGAAGAAGAAGAGAAAGAGAGAGCCCGTGGAAGAAAATTATGCAGCCTGGATTTCCCCTTAAGAATTGTGTGTTCTTTCTTGGCCTCTGGATCAAATCGAAGCCAACATGTTTTTTAGTTTCATAGCTACCGTTGCTATTATTCCAGTTGTTCTTTGTTTTCCATTTTCCTTTGATTCCTTTCATCAAGCTATTAGTCAGCGTGTGTAGCAAGCTGTGAGGCTCAACGTTGAGGATTTGTTCCTCTGTTAGCAAGCTGTGAGGCTCAGCGTGTGTAGCAAGCTGTGAGGCTCAGCGTTCAGGATTTGTTTCTCTGTTAGCAAGCTGTGTGGCTCAGCGTTTCAAGCTGTTTGTCAGCGGTAATCCTCACTGAGTTCAGTGAGGGGTGGATGTAGGCAGACTTGGTGTCTGGCCGAACCACCTAAAAATCCTGTGTTAGTGGTTTACTTTGTGAGTGTGAAGCCATTTCATCTATCCCCTTCACAGGTTTTGATTCCAAGTCATTTCTATTTCTATACGCTGTGAGATTTGCCCTTTTAAGTGTGCCGAACGCGTCCAATATTATTTCAGGTTGTGAGCAGGATATGCTCTTGGTTTTGATTAGGGCAGAAATACTCTTAAAGATTGAGCTATTGATTCTGCACCCTTAACTGTTTGTCCCTAACTTGTTCTAGTTTCTAATTCTGCAATAATTTTTTAAAAGGGGATTCATTCACCCCCCTCTGAATCAGTGACTTACATTTCCATCAATTGGTATCAGAGCCCGGTTTTCGATGATTTGGTCCAACGACCAGGGAAGACCTGGGAATGGAAATGTTCGCATCTTCATAGTTGATGGACATTCTATTAACTGCCCTCCTTTCTTTGATGGCGCTAATTACATTTATTAGAAACACAGGATGGAGGTATTCTTGAGAGCGCAGAGAAACGAACTCTGGAGAGTGATTACCTCAGGACCATTTGAGCTCCCACCAGATGAGAACGCATGGTCAAGGGAACTGATCAGACTCTCAACAGTGAACTGGACTGCTCTGAACATAATGAAGTGCACAGTTCATCCAGAAGAGTATTCTAGGATCTCAGCTTGCAGAGCAGCCAAAGACATGTGAGACAAGCTGAAGCAGATATATGAAGGAACGTCTCAGGTAAGAGCAACAAAGGTAAATATGCTGGTCTCCGAGTATGAAGTATTTAAAATAAAGTCTGATGAGTCGATAAAGGAAATGTTCTCTAGGCTTTCTCAACTCACTAACAATCTTAAAGCACTAGGCAAGGATTATTCTGATAGTGAGATTGTTAGGAAAATACTCAGGTCTTTATCTCCTGCGTGGCACACAAAGGCCACTGTGATAGAAGAGTCTAAGGATCTGACCACCATGAAGGTGGATGAGCTAATTGGGTCTTTGATGACATATGAGTTAAACTTCAGGAAGCCTGAAGATGAGCAGAAGAAACCCAAGACACTAGCCCTTAAGGGGTCTGGTAGCAATGGTGAGAGCAATGATGAACTAAGTGAGGAGTTTAATGAACTGTCGGCCTCTGAACAGGCTTTCCTCACCAGAAATTTCAAAAGGTTTTTAAGAATGAGAGGTAAGTGTGCAAAGAAGAACAAACCCCACCAGGCATATAAAGGATATCACTCTAAATCTGACCAAAATAAGAAATCTGACAAGATTATCTGTTATAATTGCAAGAAATCATGGCATGTTAGAGATGAATGCCAGGAGCTGGTAAAAAATGATGCCAAGGGCAAGAAAAAGCAAACCAAGGCCATGGTGTCATCTTGGAGTGATGAGGAAGAAAGTGTTTCGAGTGATGAAGAGGAAATTGAAGTCTGGGGCCTTATGGCCATTGAAGATGGAAGTGATCACCATAGTGATCAAGAGGATGATGATCAGGTAAACCCCTTTGAAAACTTTACTATAGATGATTGGGAGCATGCATATACTGTGCTATTTGAATCACATGAACAATTAAGAAAACAATACAAAAAATTGAAAAAGAAAACTTGTCAGAATACTTCAGATTCCACATATGAAAAGTGTTTGGAATTGAAACAATCTCTTGATGCCTGTTTGTCTGATATTCAAATGCTTAAGAAACAAATTGGCGTGTTCAAAAGTGAAAATCAAAATCTTGGAAATGATATTTCTGAACTAGAAGAAAAGCTTAACTCAACTAGTGAAGATCAATATTTTACTAATGATACTGTTCAGAATGAAAAATTGTTGAAAGATCTTGAACAGGCTAACTCAGATATAAACAAGCTGAAATCCGAAAATGAATCCCTTAGAAAAATAGCTAAAGGAAATGATAGTGAAAATTTGAAAACAGAAAATGAGATATTCAGAAGATAGCTAGTAGATTTTAATGCCATTACTTTAGAACTGGAACATTTGAAGTCTGAGAATGAAAAACATAAAAAATAGTCTAAGGAATCTGAATGTAGATCAATGAATCTTGAAAGTGAAAATAGATTGATGTCAGAAAAACTGGAGACTGATAGAGCAATGAATTTAGAACTTCAGAAAAATCTTGACAAACTTCAATCTGAAAATCAACGAGAAATGTTTGATGAATGTCAGTCTTCCTTAGATGATTTGGTGTTTGATGATGAACTCCATGAGCAAAACTATAAACTGAAAGAGAAAATTAACAAGCTAAAACACATAAACATAGCTCTATCTGAGAGGCTAATCACTTTTGAAAAGGGGAAGAGTGTAAGCCTGGGTAGCTCTGATGAGTTGCTGAATGCTGAACAGGAAATTGCTAGCCTAAGGATCATCAATCAGATGTTAAACGAAAAGGCTGTGTGCTATGAAGATAAAATTGCTAACTATGAGCTTCATGTTTCCAAACTACAATCTAAAATTTCAAGTTTGAATGAATCTTTGGCTAAATTTGTGAGTGGGCAAGAAAACCTAGACAAACTGCTAGTAATTAAGGTAAATGTTTAGAAACAAGGGCTGGGCTACAACAATGTCAACAAGAAAGCCTTCAAAAATAAGCTAACGACATCTTTTGTAAAAACATCAAATGTAGCCACTACATCTCAAGTCAAACAGTCCATTGTTGAGAAAAATCAGAAACAAGCTGAAAAAGTGAAAAAGAATGTTCACGTGCAGAACAAGCAAAGAAACACTCATGATGGTGCTGTGCATGAGGTTCATACCCCGAACACACATTCATGTATACAAAAAGAAAATGTCATGTCATTACTGTCATAAATTTGGTCATTTGATGTATGAGTGTAGATTGATGGAACAAGATGATAGAATGCATGCTAGGAATTTTCATGACAGAAAATGTTGAACAGAAAAGAAAATTTTATTGTTCTCATTGTGGGAAAATAGGACATGTTAGTTCACAATGCTGGTTTGCAAATGGTAAGAAAAACTCACAGTCATATCATGCTAAATTCCCTGCAAACCAAAAGGCTATTGATAGGAATATACTTGTTTTTAACAGAAAATTCATTGCATGCTTCAATTGTGGAAAGCCAGGCCACAAAGCTACTAACTATTGGCTGGCTGGTTTCAGTAAACATAGTAATGCTTATTCTGTTAAGAGAAATTTCCATAAAAATTTACGTAGATTCCATGATTACAATAATGTGTATAGAGAGAATTTTAAAAATACTACATCATGACGTTATTGTGGACAGTTAGGACATTCTATGTCTAACTGTTATCTGATTAAATTTGATGACATGTTAGCTCAGAAAATGTTGAGACCACCATTCAAAGGTGCCACTATCACTTCAGGACCCAAGACTGCTTGGGTATCTACTTATGCAAAATAGGAAGCTAACTTGCAGGTGTGCCTTGGAGCTGATAAATAAAAGGGGTAAATAAACTAAGGCTCCCTGGTGTGAGAACCCCATTTTGCACCCTTCAGGTAACATTCCGGCTTCACTCAGGCTTGTTTATCTAAATTCGTTAGAAATCCCGTTTGATGCATTTCATGCTTAAGTTGTCAAATAAAATCTCATGCATACATGTTCTTAACTGAATAGTCATTTTAATTGCACAATTTGAGCTTCTTCATACATTGAGTACATGTAGTGCATTTAGTTAGTGGGAGTCAATGCACATGCCTACATGTTGTTAAGTGCATATATTGATTTCAAATTTCATTGCATGCCATTCATATTGAAAATACCAAAAAGGCTGTTTGAGTGCATACACTTAGGGGGAGCATAAGACATATCTCTGAAATTGCTTGACTGTCTTTCACTCTTTACCTCATGACTCACTCCATTCAGTCAGTCAAATTGTCTGCATCTATTGAAGGGTAGTCGTGTACTATTGTTTGAACTCGCCATGACTATCTTCTCTGCTTTATCTGTCACCCATTTCAAGAACACGCAAAATTCAGAAGGATTCCAATTTGTGTACTATGATCATAAATCTGAACATTCTTGTTTCGGAATCTTCTATTATACAGGATTATGATACTCCTAAATAATTTAATGGTTTGATTTTAATGATTTCTTTGAGTTTAAAGACAAATTTTCTTGAAAAGAAGCTGTTTTCAGTTTAATAGGTCTTAACCAGTTCTCTCATTGTTGTGTCTTGTTAAATCTACATGATATCTAAAAATCTAGAATCATGATTACCCTTGGTTGAGATACTTGGATAGAGTATTGTTTTTAAACATAGAACAATCTGAAAACTCTAAGGGCAACCTGATAAAATAATATTTCAATGCTCATGGCAGAGCAATGACAAAGGATTCACTGAGAAACTAAGCCCCCCATCAAAGAAATGGAGAGGACCTAGTCATGAAGTGTCATTGTTATCTCTGTTCAAATTGAAGCAAGATAGTTAGTCTCACTGAGTAACTAGCGGTACTGGCGTCTGATAAACGTGTACCCTTAAGTCAAAAGGTGTTGACTATACTTGATTGCTCTTAAAAATATTCTGAGCTAAAAAGAAAAATCTGAAAATGTGATCGAAGGTCAAGTTATTGTGCTGAAACCCTTAGAACCTGAACAGAACGGTTTTTGTGTTTAACTTCAATACTATTTTTAAGTAACTCCTAGAGGTGTCATTGGTTTATTTGAGTAAGATAATAGGAGGTTGACCTGGCTCTATTTTGGAATCTTGGTTCACTTCTATTAAACAAGAATGCAGTTCTTTCTTTTTAAAGCTTTTTCATTGATAAACTCTGAATCTATTAGATTTGAACCACTCATCTAAATAAGTATTTTATCATAACTCCTTTATAATGATAGAGTTTGAACTTGAATTCATTCTGATTTATGAAATTCGTATCTAATTGTGAATCTCATCATTCCTATATGCTACATTGGCCTATCTACAAATTCATTCTATCTGCTAAATTGGTGCTGATAATTCTCTTTTTGACTCCATCTCTCATTTCTACTCTTAAACCTCTCCTTTTTGAAGTTGTCAAATGGGGAGAATAGTTGAGTCAGTCAGTCATTGGGGTCATTCAGTCAGTCATTGGGGTCATTGGTTGCATGATGGTTGTTGTGTCCTTAATATGTTGCATTACTAAGGGGGAGATAGTTGTTTGATTGACATGACTTGTAATGACTCATAATTTTGCCATCATCAAAAAGGGGGAGATTGTTATGTCCCTATGTTTTGATGTTGTCAAAACTATGAGTCATGTATACACTATCTATGCCGTTGTTTTGATATGACCGTGATGTTGTCAGACATTATGGAAATCCTTCATATCATGCTGCATCTGTGCACATTTACACATTGATGATTTCATGATGCTTGTGTGACTGCTTTTGGTTTTGATGAAGACATTTCTGTTCATGGGCTTAAATCCTTCATACACATCACTTTCTCTTGTTCAGCATCTAGGTCTGTGCATGTTACACAAGGTCCGTGCAACATTACATTCAAAGTCTGTGCACTTTCTACTCAACTGCATATAAGGCTCGTTCACTTCTCCACATAGTCCGTGCATGTTTTTGCTGTATGGTCTGTGCACGTTTTCAAGCCTTAGCATACACCAGGTCCGAGCTTGTCTCAAGTATGTGCATATGACTCGTTGCATAGTTAAAGTCTGTGCAAAGTCTTCTTTATGCACACACAACCTCGGTGCAATCTTTGTAGAGGTCTGTGCATATCTGTCTCGTGCTAAAACAAGGTCTATGCACTCGTGTTAGGCCAAGCAAGGTCCGTGCAAGGTTGGTGCACATTTGCGTCTCATGCACACCTAGGGTTAGAGCACATCTGGGTTTCATATTTGCGTCTCTAGCGCATGCCTAATGGTCTTGCGTCTCTGTTAGCGTCTCATGCATAGCTGCGACCGTGTTTGCGTCTCATGTAGTTTGTGTCTGAGTTTCGTCTCATGTTGTGTCTAAGCACATACCAGGTCTGAGTGCGTCTCATTTTACGTCTCGTGCACATACCAGGGTCCGTGCTACATGCACACCCATGGTCCGTCTCATGCAGTACAAAGTCTATGCTATTATGTAGCACGGTCGGTGGAAGGTTTGGTTTCAAAGGATCAACGTCGGTGCATTCCTGTCTTTATGTACTTTTGAGCTACACATTGTCTGTGCATTGTTTACCTCAATGCAAGTTTTGCCTTGAGCAAAATAAGGTCTTTGCATTCTTTGCCTTGGTGTAAGTTTGATAGTGCATGTCCTATTCATAGCAACCTAAGGTCTGTGCATGTCGGCACGTTACCATTTAGAGTTTATACACCCTTCACGACTAATGTTTATAAGGTGTTTGACTAAAAGATTTGTTGACTTTACTTATAGGGAACAATTTCGTTCGCAGAAGAGGCACGTGACCTCTGAAAAGGCAGAAGGCTAGCTCGTGGATAAAGGGAGAAATGATGGGCATGTGATCCGAGGAAAGGAAGCTTCTTTTTCCAAATACGTGGACCAATGAAATGTCAGTAGAGTTCTGTTGCTTGATCCTTACGGAGCCCCTGCTCCTATATAAGAATACCTTACCCTTCGAAGAAGGGTCGTGGTGCTGGAAGAGAGGCCGCCAGAAGAAAAGAAAGGAGAGACAGAAGAAGGGTAGGAGAAGCTCGAGAGAAGAAAAGTGAGAAGAAGATGAGAAAGAGAGAGCCCATGGAAGAAAAGTGTGTAGCCTGGATTTCCCTTTAAGAACTGTGTGTTCTTTCTTGGCCTCTGGATCAAAACCAAGCCAACATGCTTTTCAGTTTCATAGCTACCGTTGCTATTGTTCCAGTTGTTCTTTGTTTTCAGTTTTCCTTTGATTACTTTCATCAAGCTGTTAGTCAGCGTGTGTAGCAAGTTGTGAGTCTCAGCGTTGAGGATTTGTTCCTCTGTTAGCAAGTTGTGAGGCTCAGCGTATGTAGCAAGCAGTGAGGCTAAGTGTTGAGGATTTGTTCTTCTATTAGCAAGCTGTGAGGCTCAACGTTTCAAGCTGTTTGTTAGCGGTAATCCTCACTGAGTTCAGTGAAGGATGGATGTAGACAGACTTGGTGTCTGGCCGAACCACCTAAAAATCCTGTGTTAGTGGTCTGCTTTGTGAGTGTGAACCCATTTCATCTATCCCCTTCATAGGTTTTGATTCCAAGTAATTTCTATTTCTATACGCTGTGAGATTTGCCCTTTTGAGTGTGCCGAACGCGTCCAATATTATTTCAGGTTGTGAGCAGGCTATGCTCTTAGTTTTAATTAGGGCAGAAATACTCTTAAGGATTGAGCTATTGATTCTGCACACTTAACTGTTTGTCCCTAACTTGTTCTAGTTTCTAATTCCGCAATAATTTTTTAAAAGGGGATTCATTCACCCCCCTCTAAATCCGTGACTTACATTTCCATCAAAATCTTCTAATGCCTCATCCTGGGGAAACCTTAAGAAAGACATGGTCTCCGACTTGGAAATCCAAGTCTCTTCTTCTAGTGTCGGCATAAGTCTTTTGTCTTGACTGAGCCATTTTGAGTCTTTCTCTAATGAGTTGCACTTTCTCGGTCGTATCCCTTACCATATCTGGGCCTAGTTGTTGCCTTTCCCCAACTTCATCCCAGCATATTGGTGAGCGACAACTCCTTCCATATAGTGCCTTGGAGGATGCCATTTGAATACTTGCCTCGTAACTGTTATTATAAGCAAACTCAACCAGAGGCAAGTGATCATGCCAGCTTCCACCGAAATCAATAATGCAGGCTCTTAGCATGTCTTCCACGACCTGATTCGTTCTCTCGGTCTGACCATCGGTTTGTGGATGAAAAGTAATGCTAAAGTTGAGTCTCATCCCCAACGAATGTTGTAGACCCTTCCAAAAATGAGAAGTGAAGCCCAGGTCTCGGCCAGACACGATTGCAATAGGAACTCCATGCAATCTAATGACTTCTTTGATGTACAAGGCGGCTAGAACATCAATCGACCATCGACTCTTTATAGGCAAGAAGTGTGCCGACTTGGTCAATCGATCTATGATGACCCATATTCCATCATGTCCTCCTTTAAATTTAGATAAACCCATGATAAAATACATGCCGATATCTTCCCACTTCCACTTGGGAATCTCTAGAGGATGTAACTTGCCCGCGGGCTTTTGGTGTTCCGCCTTGACTTGTTGGCATATGAGACAGCGAGAAATAAAGTGTCCTACCTCCTTTTTATGTTGGGCCACCAAAAGGTGCATTTCAATCCTGGTACATCTTGATAGATCCGGGATGAATTGTGTACCTTGATCGGTGAGCTTCGTCTAAGATTTTCTTCTTTAATTCTGGACAGTCCGGTACACAAGTCATTTCTCAGAACAATAATCTTCCATCTGATGCTAGCTTGAAATCGTGGTGATAGTGGTATCTTCCTTGGTTATTCTCTATCTTCTAGAGCTTATCAAGTATACAATCAACGCACTCTTGTAGTTGAAGAAAATCCTCATGTTGTGATCGATGAATATACTTCGAGGATGACTAATAAGGACACACATTTTCTTGATGTAGGGTCTAAAAAGAAAGAAGAGTAGAAGCTTAACAAAGAGCAAGTTGATGTGGATAAGGTAGAGTCAAGTAAAATCAATGAATTAGCTCCAATTCAAGAAGAAGTCAAGTAACAAAGTCAAATTCAAGATCTCCCAAGACAATGGACGTTCCATTGAGATCATCCATAGGATAATGTGATTGGAGATGTGGAACAAGGACAGAAGACAAGAGCTGCATTCGGGGGAGTTTTCGAAACTGATTATATAGCCTTGCTTTCACAATTTGAACCTATGTCCATAGAAGAGGCTTTAAATGACAATTCATGGATTCTTGCTATGCAGGAGGAATTACACCAATTCCCGAGGAATAAGGTGTGGTTTCTCGTTCCTAGACCTAAGAATCACCCAGTGATAGGAACTAAGTGGATTTTCAAGAACAAACTTAGTGATCAGGGGGTGGTAATTAGGAATAAAACCCGACAAGTAGCCAAAGGCTATAGTCAAGAGCTAGGAATTGACTTTGATGAGTCCTTTGCACTTGTGGCTTGGCTAGAAGCTATACGCATATTACTTGCTTTTGCTTGCTTTAGGAATATTAAACTCTTCCAAATGGATGTTAAAAGTGCTTTTTAAAATGGTTTTGTGAAGGCAGAGGTTTATATTGAACAACCACCAGGTTTGGAGGTCGAGAGTAATCCAGACCATGTGTACAAACTAGATAAAGCATTATATGGTCTGAAACAAGCTCCCCGGGCATGGTATGAAAGGTTGAGTACTTTTCTGATAGAAAATGGCTTCAAGAGAGGTAATATAGATCAAACATTTTTCATTAGGAACAACAATGAACACATGCTTATTGTTCTAGTATATGTAGATGACATTATCTTTGGAGCCACATTTGATTGCTTAAATGTTGAATTTGTTAAATTGATGTAGGGAGAATTTGAGACGAGTTTGATGGGGGAGTTAACATTTTTCTTGGGTTTGCAGGTGAAGCAATTAATTGATGGAATTTTTATCAACCAAAGAAAATACACTTTGGAGCTGCTCAAGAAGTTTAAGTATGACACTGTGAAGCCACATAAGACAACAATGTCCACTTCTGCCAGACTGATAAAAATCAAGAGAAAGATAAGTCTGCTAACCAGAAACTTTTTAGAGGCATGATTAGATCATTACTTTACTTGATGGCTAGTAGGCCAGACATTATGTTTAGTGTATGCATGTGTGCTAGATTCCAGTCTGATCCAAAACATTCTCACATGTTAGCAGTTAAGAGAATTTTCAGATACTTGCATGGCATAGTTGATCTTGGTCTTTGGTTTCCTCGTAGTGGCAATTTTGATCGAGTAGCATATACAGATTCTGATTATGATGGGTGTCTGGTGGATCGTAAAAGCACTAGTGGTTATTGTCAGTTTCTTGGAGGCTGCATGCTCTCATTGGCCTCTAGGAAACAGAATACTATGGCACTATCAACTGTCGATGCCGAGTATATGGCTACAAGTAGTTGTGCAGCTTAGGTGCTTTGGATCCAGCAGTAGTTAGTTGATTTTGGTGTTTCATTGAATAGTACACCCATTCTGTGTGATAATACATCTGCTATTACTATTTCAAAAATTCATGTTCTGCATTCTCGCACAAAACACATTGAAATTCGTCACCATTTTTTACGGGATCATGTAAATAAAGGTCATCTTGAACTTGTTCATGTACATACTGATAATCAACTTGCTGATATTTTTACAAAACCTTTGAACACTGAAAAATTTGCTAAAATTAAAAGAGAATTGGGAATTTTCAGAGTTGAGGAATAATTGTCCATATAAGATTAGTGTTCTTACGCATTCTTCACTTGCAAATAAAATTCTGTTTGATCTTATTTCTTCATCATTCAGCATTTGCATACATGTAGATAGGAACTTCACTGTCGTGCATCTGTTTGTATATACACTATACTATTGTGTGTTTGAATGCCATGATTACTTGGTATATAAAATGGTGGTTAGAGAAAGTTGGATTAAGTACAACTGGAAACTTCCACTATACGTGAGGTGGTCTTCGAAGGTGGTCTTCGAACCTAAGTTTTTCGCTAGGTACCAGTAATCAACCTTGCATGATTATATAATCAATTCATGATTGCTTGAATGTATATATATATTACAAACCTCTTCTTTGAAAAATTCTAAGACATTATCTTCTTATTAAATAAACACACTGATTTGATCTTTTGAGAAACATGGCATGAACTAAGGGGGAGGAAATTTTTTCTCTGGTGCATACATTTAGGGGGAGTTAGTGCTATGACATGGCAAATACTGATTATACATTCCAACCAATCACCCACACACATTTTGCATATGATGAAATAAATGACTCAAAACGATAAGGATTTTAGAACTTCTTTTCAACACTTTATAAGGAATTGGTTCTCTACATGGAAGTTAAGCGAATCGTAAGGAGAAAGCTGCCTACCCCAACAATGTTTCAATAAGTGGAATGTGGAACAAAGTACCCGAGAATCCCCCCTGAGACAAAGGAGGAAACTTCCGCCGAACAGTGAAGCAAAATTCACATTCTCAATAAGTGATGAATCCTAGTAATCGGGAATCACCCCTAAGACAAAGGGTGAAACTCGTGTCAAACGATGAAATCCAAATAAAAAAATGGGATTGTGTGAAGCTCCCAATAGTCGAGGAGCCTACATGAAAATGTAGAGAAGATATAACTATTTAGTGTTCCTAAGAAACTGTAAACATCCATATACTTTACAGCTCATTTTTCATTCTTATACACTTTTACACTTCGGGTGTCATTGTGCCGCATGTATATCCTGCATTTTTAGTGAGCATAGTATATGAATCTTTCTAACACGTGTCACACCCCGAGATATATGTACAGCAGAAGTAATATCGGGGACATGAACAGCCGGCAAGATAAGCCTCTCACAATCAAGATAATCAGAGCGCTAAACATTCACACATAAAGAGGAATGTACAAGAATTGACAAAACTAACTTTTATTGATGATAATCAAAAGTTTACATAATGTGGACCCTTTTCATTACTAGACTCAAGAAAAATGAAATTACATAACCATGACTAGACTCTCTGACAACTCTACGTCTTCTCTCGATCCATCATTCGCTCTCGGACCCATAACTAGCATAGTCCGAATCTGACTCACTCGAATTTCCTAAAAAGGATTGAAAAAGTAGGGAATGAGCACACTTGCCCACTAGGTATCTTCGTATCAACATGAAGGCAATGTTAAAGTAATTAACATTTTAGCTCTAAGATGTAAGATAAATGAAATGGGATAAATCATACGACAATAAGCCAAAGTAACATCACAAGTATCAAGACATAAAAGATATGAGAGTTCATGTAGAATGAGAGCAAGATCGAGAATGAATATAACATGAATATAACTTGGCCTTTCATGAACAAGAATGTACTTTTCATAAACATAAAGGCTACGCACTAGAAAGTTATGTAACAAGAATGTACTAGCAAGCATGTAAATTCACAAGATTACCTCATGATTTTCACTCGTTTATAAAAAAAGTACTCTCAGCACAATGCGACGCCAGTGTTGATCATACCCCATGGTTTATAGTATGTTTTCGACTATTTGTCAAGGGGGCTAGCGTCGAGCCCTTGGACACTGTCTCTGTCCGCTCTTGCATCTTCAAGTTATAAATCAAGCTACTTTCACAAGATATAAATAAAGTTTCGGCTAATAATGTATAATTCAAATGATTGTTTTATGACAATAATATCAAGGTAAGAACGCACCAAATATGAAACATGAGATCAAGGATGATTTAATGACAAGGCTACGCCACGGAAGGAAACCGACAGCATAACGGTACATTCATTAATTTCATAATTCATTAGATAGCTGATTGAACAAAGAGTTAAGTTCTAGACAATTAATAGACCATCTAGGAACATAGGGAAATCAACCCTTGGGTCAAACCCCAGGTTAGACACTCTGGAATAGAAAATGGTCACCCCAGGGCCGTTTCATGAAATAGCGGTCCCAGCCTGGCCGCAACCAGAAGGTGGCAGTCCTAGGATGGCCGCAACTAGATATAGTCGACACCAGAAAGAAGAAAGAGTCAACGCACTAAAATGCTGGAAGAATCAGGTCACGGGAGGGCGGCTAATTAACAATGGCGGTCTCCTGATGGCCGCTATCTATCTAGAACACAGAAAAACTTCGGTCAAGTGAGTGCTTTCTAGTCACATGGGGCTTGAGGGTACAACCAGCTCGGCATCCTAGTGGAAATCCCAGGCTTGCGGAGACTTACGGAGGCCTTGAAACATGATCCCCAAGTCCGACCGAAGGAATATCCGACGGAGAGGTTCACAAGTCCAAGAAAGTGTGCCTATCATGTGCAAAGTGTAACTAATGACATCGTATCGGAATACATGTCATGTACTTAAGAAAGACTCAAAGATGAGAGTGAATCGTGTAGAAAATAGTGATCAAACCATCAATAAAACAAGTCCATAAAGCATGTGAAATATAGTTTTAAAATAAAATTATATGGTTTTGGCATGAAATTAGCATAAGATTAAAGTAAGTTCTCAAAGCATGTAAGTCATGAAACCTAGCATGATAGATGCATAATATAACCATTAACATGAATCTAGGGTCATAACTAGGAATAAGACCTAATTACTTGGGCTTAACATATAATTAATTGGGTTAATCCGCAATCTGTTTGGAGTTAACAAAATGCAGAAACCAGAAAGCAAATAGCGGTCAGATGAGGGCCGCATACTGATGATAGCGATCAGTCACGAGGTTGCTATCTGATTATAGCGGTCTCAAGGAGACCGTTTCTTTTCTACTGTGAGCAGGGATAGAAACCGAGGTATAGGCTAAGTCTAGGGCAATATATGCATTGAAAACATGCTACATAGAAGAATAAACATGCCATGATAAAGTTAAATCATGAAGATGCATGAGTTACATGTATTAAGCAACAATTATCATCTTTTTGGTTAAGGGTATAGGGATATGAGGGTATGAAAACTATGCATGCGTGATCATAGGAAAACATGAAATTCTCCATGTAGAAAGCATGAAATCTAGCAAGACAAGAGGGCTTTTAATCCTAACTTGATGTTTAAGCTGTTCATGAGATAACCTACCTCTAGGTAAAGCTCTAGACTTTGAATTTCAGACTGGAAGATGGTGCTGGTTCCTATACGTCCTACGTAGAAATCACAACTTCATGGCCTTCTATCTCTTGAATCCCTTGACCTAAATCCATGAGCCTTCGATGATAGGCATAAGATTCGAAGGGGAACAAATAGTTCTAAAGGTACAACTTGAACTTACCTCGTCTAGAGCCTCTAATGTCCTGTTCCTTCTCGGAGAAAACTCATTTCTTTGCAAATTGGAGGAAACCAGCAACTTCTGAGGGTTCTATCTTCTCAACGGCTTGACCTCCTAACATGAAATTTAGAGGGAAGCTAGACAATACAAAGGAGAACAAAATCTTCAAAAGGGACGACCTGAGATAGTGTCTCCTTACCTTCGAACTTCACGAGCCAACATTAGGGTTTGCATGGGTCGAAGTTAGGGCTTATTTATAGAGGTTGAGTTAGGGCTGCTAGATTATGTCGAAATATAGTCCTATTTAGGGCTCAATTCAGTCCCTAAGAGTCCTGGATAGTTTACCAAGCCAGATAGCTTCGATCCCAAGTGATTTGGATTGGAAAAATCCAGTCTTTTCATGCTTCTATCATTCACGATTTTGGAAGAAGAATACGGTCATCTGAGGATAGACCGCCATTTCTTTTTGGGGCTAGAATTTGAATAAAAATCAAATTCCTCTATATTTATCCCCTAGTTATCTTATTAAGTTGGGGATTTATCCTAATGACGGTTCTAGAGTTGGGTTTGGACCTTAAAGCTGATGGACTGGGTTTATGGGCCTGATTCAAGCGGGCCAAAGAGCTTAGTTATTAATTGGTCTTCCAATTTAATTTAATTAACCTAAAATTACATTTAAACCTCATTTCTCATTAAATAGCCTATTAAGTCTATTTATGGTCTTAAATAATAAAAATTCTTAGAAATTTCTCAAGCGTTACACCCCTCCCCCACATAAGAGAATTTGATCTCCAAATTCATTGCATGGGTTCTGTGGAGAGTAAACATACAATCGAATAGTTCCGGGAATCTCTTGCGCATAACTTCTTCCATCTCCCATCTGTCTTCTTGGTCTTTGCACTTGTTCCATCGAACGTTGACCATGGGAATAGTCTTATTCCGAAGTTGACGGACCTCTCGATCAATAATTTTGATCGGCTTTTACTCATATGTCATATCCTTTTGGATCACCAAATCGTCATGACTTATGATATGAAATGGGTCATAGACATACCTTTTAAGCATCGAGACATGAAATACATCATGGACACCAGATAGTTGTGGAGTCAATGCTAGTCGATAAGCAACCTCGCCAACCCTTTCATGAATTTCAAAAGGGCCGATGAATCTGGGAGTGAGCTTGCCTTTGATGTCGAACCTTCGAATTCCTCGACCTGGAGAAACCTTGAGGAATACATGATCTCCCACTTGAAATTTCAGGTCTTGTCACCTGATATCAGCATAAGACTTTTGTCTATCTTGAGCTATCTAGAGTCTCTCTCTAATCAGCTTCACCTTCTCGGTTGTATCCCGAACAACATTAGGGCCTAGAAGTTGTCTTTCTCCAACCTCGTCCCAACATATAGGTGAACGGTAACTTCTACCATACAGTGTCTCAAACGGTGCCATGTGAATGTTAGATTGATAGCAATTATTATAAGCGAACTCCACTAGAGGCAACTGGTCGTGCGAACTTCCACCAAAATCAATTGCACATGCCCTGAGCATATCTTCCACCACCTGATTGGTTCTTTCAGTTTAACTATGGGTTTATGGATGGAATGCGGTGTTGAAATTCAACCGGGTCCCTAATGAATGTTATAGACCTTTCCAGAATTGAGACGTGAATCGAGTGTCTCGATCTGAAATAATGGTAACAGGAACACCGTGTAATTTCACAATTTCTTTTATGTACAAAGTAGCCAAGATATCTATGGACCATCGGCTTTTAATAGGTAGCAAGTGAGCCGATTTGGTCAAGCAGTCAATGATCACCCATATACCATCATGTCCACCTCTTGACTTAGGTAGGCCCATGATGAAATCCATCCCTATACTCTCCCATTTCCACTCGGGAATTTTCAAGGGATGTAACTTTCCAGCGGACTTTTGTTTAAGCTACTGGCAAGTGAGGCATCATGATACGTAGTCCACCACTTCTCTCTTCATATTGGGCCACCAAAAATTCCTTTTAAGATCTTGATACATCTTGGTAGCACAAGGGTGAATGGCATACCTTGATTTATGAGCTTCTTCCATGATCAGCTTCTTAGTGTCAGCATGATCCGATACACAGATTCGATCTTTGAATAATAATCTTCCATCAGTTGAGATAGAAAACTCTGGCCGTTGATCGATATTTGCTTTGATCTCCATTAATGTGGGGTCGTTATCTTGCAACTTGACCAGGTCTTCTATCAATGTTAGTTGTGACCGGATATTGGCAATAAAACACTTTTTCTTTTTCCGTATCAATGTCTAGATTTAACTGAGCAAACTTAACAATGAGGTTAGTCATACTTTTCATGAGGCTAGATAACATTCCCATTGGTTTCCTGCTGAGCGCATCGGCTACAACATTTGCCTTGCTTGGATGGTATTGAATGGTGAAATCGAAGTCCTTGAGATATTCCAGCCATCTCCTTTGTCTTATATTTAACTCCTTTTAAGTGAAAAGATATTTCAGACTTTTGTGGTCAGAATATACCATGAATTTTCCCCCATAAAGATAATGACGCCAGATCTTCAAGGTGAATATAACGGTAGCTACCTTCAGATCATGAACTAGATAATTTATCTCGTGTTGCTTTAGTTGCCTCGAGGAATCGCAAATCACCTTGAACAAATGAAAATGACTCAGATCTAGTTCAAAAATTCTCCCGATAGATGTGAAGTAGACCTGCAGATAATTTCCCATGCTTCAGATTTGGAAACAGCCAGATATCATGAACTCTCCAGCTTCAGCTGGTTTTTAGCTATCTTCCTTCTTCCTAGCTTTCGCTCGAACTTCACTAATTCTTCATGCTCTTTCTCTCTGCTCAATTCGGGTTCTGATCGCAAAATCTCCCCTATTCAAGTAGAACAAGGGCGCGTACTTATAGATGGCAGAAATTCAATCGGCATCAGTCTCTGATTGATCCATGTGTAAAGTGTTGTGTCCCCTATGGTTCTGAAGTATTGATGATGACAAATATTGTGTCTCTTTACATATGACCATGATCACTTAATTGTGATGCATTAATTCATGATGTCATCATTTATAAAAAGTATGAAATATGTCAGAACAGGTTCTAAAGATGATTCAAGAAGACATGAAAAGAAAGTCAATGGTAAACTCCAATTGACAGCAAGTCAATTACTGGTAAAATGTGAAACATGTTCTGACAGGTAAAGTCAACGATCATCCAAGTCTGATACATGTTCAGGTCAGTACAGATATCTCAGACTTCCATTTGGTTGCATATAAAGTATGTGTTAGCTTTGCGTGAGGTCTGTGAAACGTTTTGGGTCTAAGCATGCTGAAGGTCTATGCACATTCCATTTCTTCATGAAGACTGCTGTGTGCATTTCATCAAACAGTTGGTGTGCATGTCATTACTCTATGCATCAAGGTCGATGCTAGTCAAATAAGGCAACTGTGTCACATGCATGAAGTCGGTGCATTACACTGTATCAGGTTTTGGAGACGGTGCAAGGTTTGCCTTGTGCAAAACACGGTCAGTGCAACTTTTTACAAGATTTTGTCTTAGACATACTACAGTCAGCGCACGTCTTACCTCGGTGCATGTTTTGCATCGGTGCACGTTACTGTTCAAACATTTGGGTCTGCATGACGGTGCATGTTTTGGCTAGAACAAGGTCGGTGCAAACTTTGGTGCTGCACGCATGCTATATAGGTTGGTGCATTCTCCCTTCTATAGAACATCAGGTCAGTGCACATTCCTGTTTGTGCAATACAACGGTCGGTGCACATTACGTTGTGACCACATGAGGTCTGTGCACTCTTTGCCTTACGCATACTAAAGTCAGTGCATGTTCTTATGTCTAAGGCATATACACGGTCGGTGCTAGTTTTCCTGAGCATGCAACATGAAGTATGTGCATGTGTGCATATGCTTATGTGAAGTCCGTGCATGTTTCCTACAACAATTACATAAAGTCTGTGTATATTTTCTGCAACGCATATACATGTGTGTCTGTACATGTTTGCGTATGCTTATATGTGTCTGTGCAATGATTTTTCATGCATGATCTCCTCGGTGCAGTTCATGTCTACTCTCTCACGTCTGGCTAAAGTAGTCTGTGCACTTGTGCGTTTGGTGTAACTAAGTTAGTGCAACTATATCCTTTATGCGACACAAAGTCGGTGCATCTTGAGGTTTTGAAGATAGGACTAACAAGACAATTGCTCGTGATTGCTAAGAAGGGCATGTGATCCAAGGTAGATTGTCCCTGACAAAGGACTGCCACGTGGAAAGCTACAGTGCCCAGATTTGGCCACATAGCAGAGAATCTTCTGGAAGCATTTGGTAGGAGCATTCCCTCCACACGCCCAATCGGTGAGCTCGTGGGCCCCAGTCCTGAAGCTCTATAAGAAGGTTGTCTCTGTGATGATATCAAAGGGTTGTTTCACAACTAGAGAAAAGGAAACTAAGAGAAAAAGAAGAAGAAAGGCGAGTAGCAGCCAGAGAGAGAGGGCATGAGAGCCAGCAGAAGAGGAAGAAAGAAAGAGAGAGGGAGAGAGCTCGTGGAGAGAATACAGTCTCTAAAGTTTCGTTCACTGGCACTTAGATCATATCCACGCCAGTTTTGCTCCTGCGTGAGCTATATACCATCGGGTTTCATTACCAATTTTCAGTTGCTGATTTCCATCGTTTTTGTTTTCTATTTTTCATCTTTGGTCAAGCTGTCTGCCAGCGGAGCAAGGTATGCCGCTCAACGGGCAGAGGTGTGGTATCCTCTGGACGGGTAAAGCTGTAAGCCCCAGCGGTTGCAGAGGTGTGGTATCCTCTAGATGGGTAAAGCTGTAAGCCTCATCGATTGTAGAGGATGACTCCTCTGGTCAGCAAGTTGTGAAGCTTAACGGTTGTAGGGATTCATCCCCGAAGCTGTGGATCAGCTGAAGCTGTATATCAGCAGTGAAGCCACATTCTGGTTAGAGTGTGGGGTGGACGTAGGTCAGTGGACAGAACCACCTTAAAATCCTGTTGCATTGTGGTATGCCTTGCGCATATTTTCCATATCTTCTTTCCCCATTTGTCAGGTTGCTTGGGCACTCCATTTCAGTATATGTGATTTCTGCTTGGATCTATTTTAACTGATAAGTGTATGACAGAACGTTTAGCAGAAGCATCTATTTCTTAGTGATTCTCGTGGCAAGTGCTTCTGAGAGCTAACTTGTTGGATTTCTAAGTGAGAGAGCTTAGTAGTCCCATGAGACTACATTGAATCGAGGCAAAAGTTTTATCTCACAATTGTTTTTGAACTGAGATTCATTCACCCCCCCTCTGAATCCGGGCCTTGCACCCCAACAGGTGGTATCAGAGAGGGTTGTTGTGCATTCGATCCAATGATCCACAGCAGATCCTGAAACTTCTGTGGTGCATTTCAGAGTGGGTTTGTCACACCCCGACGCGGAATATCGGGACTAGTAGTAGAAAAAATTAATAGTAATAGGTTGATTTACAGACATGATATGCTAAAGCTAAGGGTCAACACAACACCATGAATAGAAAATAACTCCATTCACTAAATAACCATTACATAAATCATGTTCCAATCATACAAACCCACTGAAACAAACTTTCAATATAACATCCACTTGACAATACTACATTCGCTAACTCCAAATTACAATTCTTCCACCACACACTCTAAAACATAAATAGACACAAACAACTATGACTGGCTCCACACGGTTCTAACTGGTTCGCTCCATGGCCATCACTCTTGCCCGTCCCCATCAGTTTGTGAATCCTCACCCGAGCTACCTGAAAAGGGAGGAACAACAGGGTGAGCGAACGCTCAGTAGGTAATAATAAGCAAGTTTAAGTGATTAACCAATTAATTGAAATTATATGTGAGAAAATAAGGAACGAAATGAAATGACGATACGACGAAACAACATAATAAAGAGAAGGCAAGATCATGATATAACTGGAAATTGGCCAACAAGCAAGAACTAACCAAGTCAAGAAAAGATTGAAGTAATAGATTATTGTCATAGACATCACGCTAGTCATGCACTCGGTGCAATTCCTCACCATGTCATTCAAACTCCCCGAGGCACAAGTACTTTTCGGGCGCAACTCCTAGGACCAGACCGGGCCCTTATGATGCTTTGGCATTGATTTAATGCATCCAAGATCCCAAGTTATGTCTAGACATTAATCAAGTTAAATTGCCAATAATGACAAGGTATAGAACTTACCTCGGAGAATTCCAAGGGTAAGTTGAAGAGATATTTTGACCAGAAAATTCAAGTTATCAAGAACCAATCAGGTCCTTGGATTCAAACATGAATAACCACGGAAATCATTTTCTGGATGATACACGGTCCATGTTGGGCCGTTCAAACAAATGGACGGTCAATAATGGGCCGCTCATGGCCAGAAGGGCTGGAAGCCCAAGAACAAGGTAAACGGGCCTTATAGGGCCACTCAATGGATGAACGGTCCACTAAGATCCGCTTGAGTACATGGACGGTCCACCTCAGTCCGTTCAAACTGGGCCTAACCAGAAGACTAGACATCAACCCAAAAATGGGCTCCGGGCTACCATAAGTGGGGCAGAACTAAACCGAGGTCCAGCCCACTCTCCACTGGCCAGCCTAGGGCTTATTCGGTCGATTAAATCATGGTTTGGTCGAAGATAGAACAAAGTTAATCGACCAATGTAAGTGGCACTTGGCCAGAAATGCACGG
This sequence comes from Amorphophallus konjac, assembly GCA_022559845.1. Taxonomy (NCBI): domain Eukaryota; kingdom Viridiplantae; phylum Streptophyta; class Magnoliopsida; order Alismatales; family Araceae; genus Amorphophallus; species Amorphophallus konjac. The sequence continues at coordinate 245,844,302 of CM040125.1, forward strand.
TTCATAACGGGCGGCCTATTGAGTTAAACGGTTCGATTCTAACCGTTCAAAACTTAGTCAGTCCACATTGAGCCGTGACTCACAACACAGTAATTCAAGCGGTTCGATCACGTAAACAAGTTCGGGTCTTGGTGGTACAACCTGCCCGGCGTCCTAGTGGGAATCCTAGGCTCGCGGGGGCTTACGGAGGTCCCGTAATGAAGGTCCTAGTCCGACGAAAGGAGTATCCGATGGAGAGTTCCAACCATTACAAGGAAATGAGGCTATCAAATCATCGGAAACCAAGGGTAGCGGTCAGTCGATCCTACCGGAGTAGAACGACTTTCAAACAGCCCTAATAGCATGGTTCCTGAAATCATGTTTGAATTTACACATTAAAATAAGCTAAGGCCTTGAAGAATAAATATCAAGCGAAGACAATTAGCAAAAATTCCTAATTTGTTTACGTCCATAAGTTCCAGTTATTATGTGGGTTGCTAACTTATCATTAGCCACTAATTTACTATGATAAATCATGCCAAAGTGAAAGTAAGCAGTTTTGTATAGTTGGGCGGTTCGTGAAGAGCCGCTCACATACCTCGGCGGTCGCACTGTTGTGACTCCTCTGTGTTGATGATGCTGACAATAGCTTTATTTCATTGGCAACAGCTTGTTTTGATTGATTGGCAACTGTTTATGTTTTGATGAAACTATCTCTGTCAGATTATCTATGTGTTATATGCAGTAAGAGTCCATACATCGTCATGCACACACACACAGGTCTACACATTGCACACACACAAGTCTACACACTCAAAGTCCATACATTGCATTGTTGTGTTTGTGCATCGTTTAGAACATAAGTCTATACATTCACATGGCCTGTCTGCACGCTAAAGTCTGTACAGAGCTTGTGCCTGTCTGACTAGCAAGTCTGTACATCATATGCGAAGTCTATTCACTGCATGCACTTTCATTCAAAGTCTAGACATCGGTGAAGTATGTACATTCACCAGCTTAACTTTCCAAGTCCAGACATCGGTGAAGTCTGTACATTCACCAGCTTAACTTTCCAAGTCCAGACATCGATGAAGTCTGTACAGCCTGAGTGTTCCATGATATCAAGTCTATACACTCCTTGATCTTTACCTACGTTGCACCTGCAAGTCTATACATTGCACCTGAGTTGAAGTCTATACAGCCCTTGCTTTGCCAAAGTCTATACATCGTGCTTTGCTCAAGTCTGTACAGCCCTTGCTTTGCTCAAGTCTGTACAGCCCCTCCTTTGGCAAGTCCATACATCGTCCAGTTCCTCTGACAAGTCTATACATCACCATAGCTCGCATGCAGAGTCTAGACAGTCTTAACCAAGTCTGTACACTACCATCTTGCAGCACAGCATAAGTCTATACACTGGACCATCTCACTTAGCGTCTTTGTGTAAGTCACTCGCCACCAAGTCTATACCTTGTGGCACGCAAAGTCTGCACAACGCATTGTCTGCAAGTCTGCACATTGCTATAAGCACGCATGCAAAGTCTAGACAGCCATGGGCAAGTCTATACATCGCATTGCATGCACACAGGTCTAAGTATGTACACTGGCTGCAGCATGCTTGCATAAAGTCTATACATTGCATCTTAGCATGCTTGCACAGCACAAACAAAGTCTGTACATTCATATGTGCATTGTGCATTGCTCTTGGCAGAGTCTGTACATCGTTATGCTACCTTGTGCCATAGCAAGTCTATACATTCTCTATGCTCGAGATTTGAGGCCCACCAGAAGTGGCGTCACTTCTGAAACAAACGCCTAAGTGTGTAAGGCATCTTTTTGTTGAGCATCGCTTCATCAACTCTATACATTGTCTGCTTGTATAACGTTGAGTCTGTACATCACTTGAACACTCTTTGCACTCTAACTCTATACATTGCTTCATGTATTCCACTCATAACTCTATACACTGCTTCACTCATTGCACGAAGTCTGCACATTGTGTTGCTTTGTTCATACTTTGTTTTGCTAAGTCTACACATTGATGCACGTTTACTTCTGCATATTTGAAGTATGTACATGGCTTAAGCTCTGCATATTTGAAGTCTATACATGGCATAAGCTCTGCATATATGGAGTCTATACATGGCATAAGTCCTGCATATAGGAAGCCTGTACATGGCATAGTCTTGCATATCTGAAGTCTATACAGGCTACAACACTACATTTACTAAGTCTGTACAACGCCATGGGTCTGCATACGTAGAGTCTGAACACTGCATAGCTTCGCATTCACAATGTTTGTACATTGCTTTAGCAGTGCCTTCATATAGTCTGTACATCGCTTAAACCTTAAACTGACAATTCTATTTTGACTGTCTGATAGGGATTCTTTGCAGAGACTGATGACTGGGCACGTGATCCGAGGATAAGGGGAGTGACCATATTATGACACGTGTACTGAAAGCCTGCTGGATGCTATCACGTGGTTCAAGCCATTGGGCGGGAGATGTGGAGAGCACACGCCCTTCTTGCTGCTGGTATATATATGGAGTTTCTTCCTTCAGAAGAAGAAGATCGAATAGAAGTAGCCAGAGCTAAGAGAAAAGAACAGAGAGTGAGCGTCTGCACGATCCACAGAGAAGAAGAAAAAGAGAGAAGAAGATTCAGAGAGAAGAAGATTCAGAGAGAAGAGAAGATTGAGAGAGTTGAGTTGAGAGAGTCTTTTCGAAGTCTTGTAAATCAGCCTCTTGGTTCAGATACCAGAGCTGATACTGCTCAATTGAGCTACATTCGTTTTGGTTTTCCATTTTGTTTGTTTCTTTCTTTACTGCTTTCAAAACTCTTTTGTTATCAAGCTATGAGCCAGCAGTTGCAGTGGAGGTTTCCACTAGACAGGTGAAGCTGTAATCCTCAGCAGGCGAGATCAGGTCTCGGACGGTAAAGCTGTATCACCCAGCGGTTGTAGAGGATTTGTTCCTATGGTCGGCAAGCTATAAAGCCCAGCAAAGCTGTGTATCAGCGGTCTGTTGGCAAGCTGTGAAGCCCAGCTGTTCAAGCTGTGAGTCAGCAGGATCCACATTCCATTTGGAGTGTGGGGTGGACGTAGATCTCTAGATTGAGATCGAACCACCTTAAAGATCAGTGTCTACTGTGTGATTGCCTGTGGTTTGTGTGATTTCATAGTGTTCCTTTTGTCGTTCACAAGATGCTTGTTTTAATTCTGCATTAGAGTTCAACTGTGTTTTAAACTTAGACATTAGATCTATTCACCCCCCTCTAGATCCACTCTCAGTGGTAATAGACTGCGTCCGTCTAATATAATAGTTGGTATCAGAGCCTAACTCTTCTACAGGGACTTACATCCCGAAGAGGAAGGTACAGATAGATGCTCGAGGGATGATCGCTGAAGGACACTCAACCACCAAGCCCCCTTTCTTCGATGGATCTAACTATGCATACTGGAAGAACCGTATGCAAGTATTTTTGAGGGCGAAGGATTATGAGATCTGAAAGGTAGTCAGCAAGGGACCTTATGAGCTGTCCCCTAATGAGGAAGTCTGGACCAAGGAGGAGATCAGAAGGTCTACTCTAAACTGGCGCGCCATAAACGCTATTCAATGCTCTCTGTACCCCACGAAATTTTCTCGAGTATCAGCTTGCAGCTCAGCTAAGGAGATGTGGGATGCACTGGAAGTTATTCATGAAGGGACTTCTCAGGTTAGAGAGACGAAGGCTAATTTCCTTGTGTCAGAATGTGAAGCCTTCAAGATGAAGCCAAATGAGACCATCAAGGAGATGTACTCTCGATTAACTATCATCACAAATGGTCTAAGAGGTCTCGGGAAGGCTCAGATAGAATACGATGTAGTGAGTAAGATATTGCGTTCCCTGACTCATGCTTGGCATACTAAAGCTATAGTAATGGAGGAGTCAAGAGATTTACGAAATACAAGGGCATATGAGCTAATTGGCTCGCTGATGGCATATGAGATTAATCTGCCAAAGATAGAGGAAGCTGAAAAGAAGAAGAAGCCAATCACTCTGAAAGCTAGTGCCAACAAATCCAGTAAGTCCAGCAAATCCAGCTCTAGTGGATCATCATCCGAGGAGAGCCTGAATGAACAAGATATAACTCGTACTGAGATGGCAATGATGACCAGAGAGTTCAGGTGGTTCCTCAGGAAATAAGGAGGATGATTTAGCCAAAAGAAGTATAGTGGCGGCCGAAGGGATAAAAGGTATAAACATAACCCTACAAAGAAAATTGAAACTAATACTTGTTATCAATGCAGGAAGACAGGACATCTGAAAGCTGACTGTCCAGAGAATCAGAAATACAAGGACAAGTCAAAGAAGAGGAACACGAAAGGGAAAGCTATGGTGAGTACCTGGAGTGATGAATATGAAGGCTCCTTGAGCAATACCTCTAACAGTGAAGCCGAGTCTGAAAAGCCCATTTGCCTTATGGCAACAAGCTCTGAAGACAGAGAGGAGGATTCAGATGAGGTAACTTCTCTATTCGATAATTTTACTATTGCTGATTGGGTAGATGCCTATCATGAAATAGCTGATAAAGCAGATGACATTAGAAGGGAAAACAGGCATCTAAGAAGAAAGATTAACTCCATGCAAAATGATACAACTCTAACTGATAAAATTGCATGTCTTGAATCTGAGAATAATAAACTCAAACTCACATGTTCTGAATTAGAAGAAATCAAGAATGAGTCAAAAGCCTCTAAAGAAGATAATGAGAGGTTAGAAAAAGAAGTTGATGAATGGAAGTTGAAAATTTAGAAATATGAAAGTGAGATAAAAATTGTGAATGAAAAATATCAAGCTGTCCTAAGTGTGAATACAGAACTAAAAAAATCCATTGAAGACATTCAAAAGGATAATGAGGACAAGCTTAAAACTATTGAGAAAATGACCCAAGGTTCAGATAACCTAAATGCTTTGTTAGGGTCAAAAGTCAACTTCAGAAAAGAGGGCCTTGGATTTAATTCTAGTGCAACAAAAAGCTTTGGAATGAAAACTATCTCATTTGTCGCACAAAAAGAAAAAGTACCTCTAATCAACATGAAGTCAAACATTTCAGTGAACAAAGCTATAAATCTGAAAAAGTTTAGTGCTGAGGAGAAGGGCAAACAAAAGCTGAGTGAGCCTAGTAGAGCTAGCACATCCAAGTAAAATCCCAAAGCTCAGTCTCAGGTCAGGGGTCAACCTACACAGTCTTATAAACCACATGTTAAGGTCACCAAGTCTCCACCATCATCACCACCTCTGAAGAAGACCCAATACACACCTATGAATAGGTCACTAGTGTCTAAGGTGCAGGGGAGGCAGAACGCTTTTAGAGCTCAACCCAAACATTTATACCAACCTAGAGCCCAGTCCCACTTCTTTGCACAGTCAACCTATCCAAATAGGTCAAGATGGACTAATACTCAAGGAAGGTTTACAGGTTATGGACATCAGGCTACACAGTCCTATAAACCTTACACCAGAAATTGGGTTAATGGGTATGGCTCTTGGACACCTAGGAACCAACATTTCCACAGCCATCCCAATGATTACTATGGCCAAAATTTTGTGAATACACCCTGGCCAAGGCACTGGCACAGAAATAATCAATCTGTAAATAATCATGCTAGTGTCAACAAGAAAAAGCATAACAAAAAGAAATCTGGAAAATCCACTGAACAGAACTTTTTCAAACAAATGTGGATTCCTAAAAGTCTGCTTTCTTGTTTTAATTACTTTTCATCTTCTCTGGAGCCCAATCAGTCTTGGGTTCCAAACTTCTCTACCTAATTGTGTGTGCAGGTATGCCAGGCAGCCAAGAACAATTTGTGGTACTTGGATAGTGGCTGCTCCCGGCATATGACAGGAGATAAGGCCAAGTTCTGCATGCTGACAGAGAAATAAGGAGACCTTGTCACCTTTGGTAGCAACACAAAGGGTAAGATTGTTGGGACAAGTAAGGTAGGTAAGTGTACTACCTATTGCATTGAAGATGTCATGTTGGTTGAAGGTTTAGCATATAATTTACTTAGTATCAACCAACTATGTGATAAAGGATGCAAAGTTCTTTTTGACTATCAATGCAGTAATATTTTTGAACCTGATTCCGAAACTGTTAAATTTTCTGGTAAAAGGATAAATAACACTTACATGATAGACTTAGATGATATACAACATTCTAACCTATGCCTTACTGCTAGTAGAGAGGACTTAGCATTTTTATGGCATCGTAGGTTAGGCCATGTTAGTTACACTGTATTGCATAAACTGAATAAGTATAGCATGGTTAGAGGACTTCCTGAAGTTTCCTTTAAGAAAGAAAATAAAATCTGTGATGCATGCACTCAGTCAAAGTTAACTAGAAAGTCATTTAAATCTAGAACAGAAAATCTGTCTTCTAAACCCTATGAGCTGATACACATGGACCTTTTTGGGCCAACCAGGTCTGTCAGCTTATCAGGGAGGAAGTATGGGTTTGTCATGGTAGATGACTTGTAACACCCCGATTTTTAAAATCTGAAATTTAATTGAAATAGGGAATTTTTAATTTAGATAAATGAATTTCAGAAATTTATATTATATTCCTCAATGAATAGTGCTAGTGTAATTTTGACTTTCTCACAAAAATTTAGAAAAATAGTAAATTGATAGAGAATGATTTATGAAACAACTTTGCCTTCTTGAGTTTTATCAGTAAAAATCTGTAATTAAATCTATTTATCGTTTAAGTGAGTTCCATTAAATAATATTTTATTCCTTGGAATAGTACCATCCAAACTTCTTCTACGTGATAAAAATATATAAAAATGGTAATTAGGTTTCTGGAAGTGTATGTAACAAATTTGTCTTCTGGGATTAACCCAGTAACAATCCGTAGCAAGATCTATTTAAAGATTTAAGTGAAAAATCCACACTTTCAACCTTTACCTAACCTTGACTTCAAACACAAAATCCGACCTTAATACTCAACCATTTGATCTAAAATTGGTGTCAAATTAAAGGCCATGATCTTAACTTCAATAGCCCTCTAAAAATTACTTGAAACCCTAACCCTAATTGAGGCGGCTGGTCGAGTTTGACTTGGTCCTTGATTTCGGCGCTTTGTTTAACACGCCACTTGTGGCGTCGATTACTCTCTCCACAGACCATCCCAGAACGTGTATAAACTATCAAAATGAAGCCCTTCCAGTCTATTTTCATTTGGTTGCAGCGGCAGTCGCTGAAGTTTTCAGATCTGGGAGATATCTCGCGTTGAGTGCGTGGGTGTCGGCTTCCTTCTTTCTTTCTTCCTCCTTTGTTCTTCCTTGTTCTTCATCAAATTGAGGTAGGTTCTCTCAGGCTCAAACAACAAATCATATATCAAAATGTTTAGCATGAAGTCCTCTTTGTTTTGATATATAAAGCCCCAAATATCATGTAGTATCCTGCGAGTATTTCGAGGTTTAGTAGAAGCATGTTAGAAGCATGTTAGATTAGGGTTAACATTGTTCCTTCTTCGATTTAGTTTTGATTTCAGAATGTAAATATGAAATTGATGTATGCATCTTGTAGAGTTTTTTGTGCTCTTTCCATTGATTATAAAAGCCCTAAATTTCATCCAGCATGTTTAGAGAATTTCTGTTCGTAGTAACAGCATGTTTAGACCTAGTTTTGATGTGTTCTTCCAAGTTGATTTTTGATTTCGACTGATTTCGAAGTGTTAATCCTGATCCACATGAACCATATCATATATAGTTGGATTCAGCATCGAAGTGGCTTTCTTTTGACATAAGAAGCCCCAATTTTTGTTCTGTATACTTAGAGAATTTTACGTTTTAGTCACTGCATGTCAGAATTAGGGTTACATGTGTTCTTGCCTTGATAAATCTTTATTGCGGCAAGATAATTTGAAATTGGCCTCACTGTTAGATAGTAGTCTCTGTTAGCTTTCCAACGGTACCAAAATCCCCTTATTTGGAGTCCATTACCATTAGTTATTAGCGATTTAGTGTAACCCTAGCAAACTCTCACTTCCCGGCGTTCACCGGACGCGGCAGGGATGACCGGAATCGACCCAGGGATGGACGGTCTTACGATAGACCGCACATCTCTGTTGACCACTTTTGACCTTGGCATGGCCTGAGATAAACGGTCTTTAAGGAACCACACATCCCAGGATGAACGGTTCCAAACGAACCACATATCAGGATATAAGGTCCCGGAGCAACCACACATCTTGAACGGCCCTGAACTGGCCGCACAACCCAGGGGATGGGCGGCCATCTCAGGACCGCCCAACCCTTTGGGCGGCCCCTCAGGAACCGCCCAAGTACACGGGCGGCCCTCAGGGAGCCGCCCAACCCCCTGGCCTGCCCAATTGAACCCCGTTCAGCCCCGTTGCCCCCTGTTAAGCCCAGAAGTTATACGGCCCTTTATCAACCGTTTATGTATGCTGTAAATGACTTAATACATGTTCTAATTGATTGATTTGCATATCATAAATGGTAATTAGTAAAATAGAAACCCATATGATAATTGATTAATTATCTAACTAAATTTCTGTTAATCGCATGCCATTCGCTCGTACGCGAGCTTGTTCATTCTATCTTTTAGCTTCATTCATCTTTCTAGCTTATGCACTAAATTAAATGATAATGCTTGATGGATTAACATGAAATTAGGATTAATATGAGCAATTTAGCTTGCTGGATAGCTGCTGTACCACAGTAGCATAACACGATTGACTTCCCGACCTCTAGTAAGTCGCTACTACGTTAAATAGCATTTTATGCCCGGAAACTCTATCCGACGGAATTACCATTAACTCCCATGTTTAATATCCCTAATTAGAACCTGTTTAAACTGCAGCAAGCATAGTTTTACGAGTTTAACCCGCTGTTTAGATTTTGAATCTTATCATCTATAATCATTGTGGCTTGTATATTAGCTTTTTGGCGTCGATCTTTGCATATCGCCGTAATCTCTTGCAAATGAACACATACAAACCCCGAATCATGAATCTAATGAAATGGCAATACACCCTTGTATACCCGAATGTGTACCCTTCTTGATAACTCTTATTGTAACTTGGTTTTCGATCTTCTTGATGATTGTGCTTACCTTGAAATTCTGAAATGAATTTTCTTCCTACTTGAACTTGTTATTGCTATATAGTTTAAACCTTGGAATTCTGGCCATAAATTATGGAAGTCTAGATTCGTGGGATCTTTGATCCAAAGAAATCAATGCCTGGCAAACAATTAAGGGCTCGGTCTAGTCTTGGGAGGAGCGCCCGAACACTACGTGTACCCCCGGGGAGGCGATTGACTAGGTGTGGCATTTGGCACCAGTACTATGACATGAGTTAAATCTTGGACTGTCCACTACTCTTCACTACTCTCCACTACTCTCTACTACGTTGCACTTTCCACTCTTCACTGTTCTATACTCTACTTGTTGTTACTTTACTTGCTGTTACTTGGACGTGGAAATGAAATTACATACGTGCTTGACATGACTTGAATCGTCTTGATCTGGCCAACACTTTATCGTAATCTCCTAAAGTAAATTCTTGTCTTTGTTATTCCTCTTAAGTATTACCATTCTGTTCCTTTATATTTCTTGACCTTGCAAGATCTATTTTATTATCGTTGTTTCTTTATATCACCATTTATTTCTCTTATTAGCATGGCATATGAAACTGTAATTTACTTGTTAATCACTTAAACTATGCCTGATGATAGAGTATAATTCCTACTGAGCTTTTTGCTCACCCCTACTTCCAACCCTTTTCTGGTTATGCGAGTATCGGTACGTGCATTGGGAAATGGATCAGTGTGATCGAGTGGAACCTGGAACCTAGAGTTGGAGTCTGCTCTTTCATTTTCTTGAGTATAGCTAGTCTAGTTATTTCTTTTTGTTATTTATTTTGAATCTTTTATTGTAAGTGGTGTCAAAATATATCTTTTTAAATTAATAAGAGTTCGTATTTTCTCAAGTGTGTGTCTGGCCTCTTTGTATTTTATTGTGATTATTTATCTTCCGCTCTTGTTATCGTGACTTGTCTCTTGCCACGTTCCGAGCATCGCTTCCCGCTGCTATCGGTTCGGGACTTGATAGTTTTGGTATCAGAGCCTCCTTGCCTAAGTCGCTTGGATTTTGTCCAAGTGTTGCCTCCTTGCTTTGAGTCGCTTGGATTTTGTCCAAGTGTTGTCTCCTTGCCTGAGTCCCTTGGATTTTGTCCAAGAGTATAGGTTTTCCCAAGTTCTAGGCTTCCTAAGTTTTGCCTTGCATCCCAATGACCCGGTATATCAAAAGATGTTGTCCGAACGTTAGGCTACGCCTCTCGGGAAGATCGCATACTTGCGCGAGTGGTCTTCGGATCGATTATCTCCGCCAGGTACCGAGTTTTGGTCATGTCTAGGTGCATAGTACCCCTAACCTTGTTAAAGTCTTAGAACCCGACCTGGTGAGATTGGGTAGTATCGTGGGGTAAGTAATAAAATATATGCAAGATTGTGTTGCGTTACGCGTAAGGGTAATGAAAGGTTAACCATATAACTATCTTGTAAGTTTTTAAGCCAATTCTTAAAATGAAACCGAGTGGTTCCGGTAAGCTAAGTTTCGGTTCCGCGAAAGGCTGGCGAGTCCGTCGTAAGGAAACCCGACGTAATAAGAAGAAGAAGCGTAGTATTAGTATATGGTATCGTTCTCTTTTACCCCTAGCTATAGTTAATTCTTTTAATTGTATAGTTAACATGCTATTTTTAATGAATAAGATCATCTTAGTTAGCTAATTCCTTTCGTCATCAATTGTATAGTTAACATTATTTTGATGAGTAAGATCATCTTAGTTCGAACATTCACATAATTGATAATTGTCGGTGAATTTGGGGACCAAATTCCTTTAAGTGGGGGAGGGTGTAACACCCCGGTTTTTAAAATCTGAAATTTAATTGAAATAGTGAATTTTTAATTTAGATAAATGAATTTCGAAATTTATATTATATTCCTCAGTGAATAGTGCTAGTGTAATTTCGACTTTCTCACAAAAATCTAGAAAAATAGTAAATTGATAGAGAATGATTTATGAAACAACTTTGCCTTCTTGAGTTTTATCAGTAAAAATCTGTAATTAGATCTATTTATCGTTTAAGTGAGTTCATTAAATAATATTTTATTCCTTGGAATAGTACCATCGAAAATTCTTCTACGTGATAAAAATCTATAAAAATGGTAATTAGGTTTCTGAAGTGTATGTAACAAATTTGTCTTCTGGGATTAACCCAGTAACAATCCGTAGCAAGATCTATTTAAAGATTTAAGTGAAAAATCCACACTTTCAACATTTACCTAACCTTGACTTCAAACACAAAATCCGACCTTAATACTCAACCATTTGATCTGAAATTGGTGTCAAATTAAAGGCCATGATCTTAACTTCAATAACCCTCTAAAAATTGCTCGAAACCCTAACCCTAATTGAGGCGGCTGGTCGAGTTTGACTTGGTCCTTGATTTCGGCGCCTTGTTTAACACGCCTCTTGTGGCGTCGATTCCTCTCTCCACAGACCATCCCAGAACGTGTATAAACTATCAAAATGAAGCCCTTCCAGTCTATTTTCGTTTGGTTGCAGCGGCAGTCGCTGAAGTTTTCAGATCTGGGAGATATCTCGCGTTGAGTGCGTGGGTGTCGGCTTCCTTCTTTCTTTCTTCCTCCTTTGTTCTTCCTTATTCTTCATCAAATTGAGGTAGGTTCTCTCAGGCTCAAACAGCAAATCATATATCAAAATGTTCAGCATGAAGTCCTCTTTCTTTTGATATATAAAGCCCCAAATATCATGTAGTATCCTGCGAGTATTTCGAGCTTTAGTAGAAGCATGTTAGAAGCATGTTAGATTAGGGTTAACATTGTTCCTTCTTCGATTTAGTTCTGATTTTAGAATGTAAATATGAAATTGATCTATGCATCTTGTAGAGTTTTTCGTGGTCTTTCCATTGATTATAAAAGCCCTAAATTTCATCCAGCATGTTTAGAGAATTTCTGTTCGTAGTAACAGCATGTTTAGACCTAGTTTTGATGTGTTCTTCCAAGTTGATTTCTGATTTCGACTGATTTCGAAGTGTTAATCCTGATCCACATGAACCATATCATATATGGTTGGATTCAGCATCGAAGTGGCTTTCTTTTGACATAAGAAGCCCCAATTTTTGTTCTGTATACTGAGAGAATTTTACGTTTTAGTCACTGCATGTCAGAATTAGGGTTACATGTGTTCTTGCCTTAATAAATCTTGATTTCGGCAAGATAATTTGAAATTGGCCTTACTGTTAGATAGTATTCTATGTTAGCTTTCCAACGGTACCAAAATCCCCTTATTTGGAGTCCATTACCATTAGTTATTAGCGATTTAGTGTAACCCTAGCAAACTCTCACTTCCCGGCGTTCACCGGACGCGGCAGGGATGACCGGAATCGACCCAGGGATGGACGGTCTTACGATAGACCGCACATCTCTGTTGACCACTTTTGACCTTGGCATGGCCTGAGATAAACGGTCTTTAAGGAACCACACATCCCAGGATGAACGGTTCCAAACGAAACACATATCAGGATATAAAGTCCCGGAGCAACCACACATCTTGAACGGCCCTGAACTGGCCGCACAACCCAGGGGATGGGCGGCCATCTCAGGACCGCCCAACCCTTTGGGCGGCCCCTCAGGAACCGCCCAAGTACATGGGCGGCCCTCAGGGAGCCGCCCAACCCCCTGGCCTGCCCAATTGAACCCCGTTCAGCCCCGTTTGCCCCCTGTTAAGCCCAGAAGTTATACGGCCCTTTATCAACCGTTTATGTATGCTGTAAATGACTTAATACATGTTCTAATTGATTCATTTGCATATCATAAATGGTAATTAGTAAAATAGAAACCCATATGATAATTGATTAATTATCTAACTAAATTTCTGTTAATCGCATGCCATTCGCTCGTACGCGAGCTTGTTCATTCTATCTTTTAGCTTCATTCATCTTTCTAGCTTATGCACTAAATTAAATGATAATGCTTGATGGATTAACATGAAATTAGGATTAATATGAGCAATTTAGCTTGCTGGATAGCTGCTGTACCACAGTAGCATAACACGATTGACTTCCCGACTTCTAGTAAGTCGCTACTACGTTAAATAGCATTTTATGCCCGAAACTCTATCCGACGGAATTACCATTAACTCCCATGTTTAATATCCCTAATTAGAACCTGTTTAAACTGCAGCAAGCATGGTTTTACGAGTTTAACCCGCTGTTTAGATTTTGAATCTTATCATCTATAATCATTGTGGCTTGTATATTAGCTTTTTGGCGTCGATCTTTGCATATCGCCGTAATCTCTTGCAAATGAACACATACAAACCCCGAATCATGAATCTAATGAAATGGCAATACACCCTTGTATACCCGAATGTGTACCCTTCTTGATAACTCTTATTGTGACTTGGTTTTCGATCTTCTTGATGATTGTGCTTACCTTGAAATTCTGAAATGAATCTTCTTCCTACTTGAACTTGTTATTGCTACATAGTTTAAACCTTAGAATTCTGGCCATAAATTGTGGAAGTCTAGATTCGTGGGATCTTTGATCCAAAGAAATCAATGCCTGGCAAACAATTAAGGGCTCGGTCTAGTCCTGGGAGGAGCGCCCGAACACTACGTGTACCCCCGGGGAGGTGAATGACTAGGTGTGGCATTTGGCACCAGTACTATGACATGTGTTAAATCTAGGACTGTCCACTACTCTTCACTACTCTCCACTACTCTCTACTACGTTGCACTTTCCACTCTTCACTGTTCTATACTCTACTTGTTGTTACTTTACTTGCTATTACTTGGACGTGGAAATGAAATTACATACGTGCTTGACATGACTTGAATCGTCTTGATATGGCCAACTCTTTATCGTAATCTCCTGTAGTAAATTATTGTCTTTGTTATTCCTCTTAAGTATTACCATTCTGTTCCTTTATATTTTTTAACCTTGCAAGATCTGTTTTATTATCGTTGTTTCTTTATATCACCAGTTATTTCTCTTATTAGCATGGCATATGAAACTGTAATTTACTTGTTAATCACTTAAACTATGCCTGATGATAGAGTATAATTCCTACTGAGCTTTTTGCTCACCCCTACTTCCAACCCTTTTCAGGTTATGCGAGTATCGGTACGTGCATTGGGAAATGGATGAGTGTGATCGAGTTGAACCTGGAACCTAGAGTTGGAGTCTGCTCTTTCATTTTCTTGAGTATAGCTAGTCTAGTTATTTCTTTTTGTTATTTATTTTGAATCTTTTATTGTAAGTGGTGTCAAAATGTATCTTTCTAAATTAATAAGAGTTCGTATTTTCTCAAGTGTGTGTCTGGCCTCTTTGTATTTTATTGTGATTATTTATCTTCCGCTCTTGTTATCGTGACTTGTCTCTTGCCACGTTCCGAGCATCGCTTCCCGCTGCTATCGGTTCGGGGCGTGACAGTTTTGGTATCAGAGCCTCCTTGCCTGAGTCGCTTGGATTTTGTCCAAGTGTTACCTCCTTGCCTGAGTCACTTGGATTTTGTCCAAGTGGTGTCTCCTTGCCTGAGTCCCTTGGATTTTATCCAAGAGTATAGGTTTTCCTAAGTTCTAGGCTTCCTAAGTTTTGCCTTGCATCCCAATGACCCGGTATATCAAAAGATGTTGTCCGAACGTTAGGCTACGACTCTCGAGAAGATCGCATACTTGCGCGAGTGGTCTTCGGATCGATTATCTCCGCCAGGTACCGAGTTTTGGTCATGTCTAGGTGCACAGTACCCCTAACCTTGTTAAAGTCTTAGAACCCGACCTGGTGAGATTGGGTAGTATCGTGGGGTAAGTAATAAAATATATGCAAGATTGTGTTGCGTTACGCGTAAGGGTAATGAAAGGTTAACCATATAACTATCTTGTAAGTTTTTAAGCCAATTCTTAAAATGAAACCGAGTGGTTCCGGTAAGCTAAGTTTCGGTTCCGCGAAAGGCTGGCGAGTCCGTCGTAAGGAAACCCGACGTAATAAGAAGAAGAAGCGTAGTATTAGTATATGGTATCGTTCTCTTTTACCCCTAGCAATAGTTAATTCTTTTAATTGTATAGTTAACATGCTATTTTTAATGAATAAGATCATCTTAGTTAGCTAATTCCTTTCGTCATCAATTGTATAGTTAACATTATTTTGATGAGTAAGATCATCTTAGTTCGAACATTCACATAATTGATAATTGTCGGTGAATTTGGGGACCAAATTCCTTTAAGTGGGGGAGGGTGTAACACCCCGGTTTTTAAAATCTGAAATTTAATTGAAATAGGGAATTTTTAATTTAGATAAATGAATTTCAGAAATTTATATTATATTCCTCAGTGAATAGTGCTAGTGTAATTTCGACTTTCCCACAAAAATCTAGAAAAAATAGTAAATTGATAGAGAATGATTTATGAAACAACTTTGCCTTCTTGAGTTTTATCAGTAAAAATCTGTAATTAAATCTATTTATCGTTTAAGTGAGCTCCATTAAATAATATTTTATTCCTTGGAATAGTACCATCCAAAATTCTTGTACGTGATAAAAATATATAAAAATGGTAATTAGGTTTCTGGAAGTGTATGTAACAAATTTGTCTTCTGGGATTAACCCAGTAACAATCCGTAGCAAGATCTATTTAAAGATTTAAGTGAAAAATCCACACTTTCAACCTTTACCTAACCTTGGCTTCAAACATAAAATCCGACCTTAATACTCAACCATTTGATCTGAAAATGGTGTCAAATTAAAGGCCATGATCTTAACTTCAACAGCCCTTTAAAAATTGCTCGAAACCCTAACCCTAATTGAGGCAGCTGGTCGAGTTTGACTTGGTCCTTGATTTCGGCGCCTTGTTTAACACGTCTCTTGTGGCGTCGATTCCTCTCTCCACAGACCATCCCAGAACGTGTATAAACTATCAAAATGAAGCCCTTCCAGTCTATTTTCGTTTGGTTGCAGTGGCAGTCGCTGAAGTTTTCAGATCTTGGAGATATCTCGCGTTGAGTGTGTGGGTGTCGGCTTCCTTCTTTCTTTCTTCCTCCTTTGTTCTTCCTTGTTGTTCATCAAATTGAGGTAGGTTCTCTCAGGCTCAAACAACAAATCATATATCAAAATGTTCAGTATGAAGTCCTCTTTCTTTTGATATATAAAGCCCCAAATATCATGTAGTATCCTGCGAGTATTTCGAGCTTTAGTAGAAGCATGTTAGATTAGGGTTAACATTGTTCCTTCTTCGATTTAGCTCTGATTTCAGGATGTAAATGTGAAATTGATATATGCATCTTTTAGAGTTTTTCGTGCTCTTTCCATTGATTATAAAAGCCCTAAATTTCATCCCGCATGTTTAGATAATTTCTGTTCGTAGTAACAGCATGTTTAGACCTAATTTTGATGTGTTCTTCCAAGTTGATTTTTGATTTCGACTGATTTCGAAGTGTTAATCCTGATCCACATGAACCATATCATATATGGTTGGATTCAGCATCGAAGTGGCTTTCTTTTGACATAAGAAGTCCCAATTTTTGTTCTGTATACTGAGAGAATTTTACGTTTTAGTCACTGCATGTCAGAATTAGGGTTACATGTGTTCTTGCCTTAACAAATCTTGATTTCGGCAAGATAATTTGAAATTGGCCTTACTGTTAGATAGTATTCTCTGTTAGCTTTCCAACGGTACCAAAATCCCCTTATTTGGAGTCCATTACCATTAGTTATTAGCGATTTAGTGTAACCCTAGCAAACTCTCACTTCCCGGCGTTCACCGGACGCGGCAGGGATGACCGGAATCGACCCAGGGATGGACGGTCTTACGATAGACCGCACATCTCTGTTGACCACTTTTGACCTTGGCATGGCCTGAGATAAACGGTCTTTAAGGAACCACACATCCCAGGATGAACGGTTCCAAACGAACCACATTTCAGGATATAAGGTCCCGGAGCAACCACACATCTTGAACGGCCCTGAACTGGCCGCACAAACCAGGGGATGGGCGGCCATCTCAGGACCGCCCAACCCT